>CM061136.1:4814829-6014829 GCA_030789695.1 Scilla litardierei | reverse complement strand
ACCGGGTAGGGTCCGGGTAACATGAAAAAAACAGGATACCCGGACCCGCACACCCCTAGTTTAAGGAGAAGCAAAGAGGAAGGAGAAGGATGCGAACGTGGAGCGACGTTCGGGGGTTAGTTGCGTAGTTTGTTGAGAATAGAGGTGGAAAAATTCGAGGGCACGTGGGATTGTGTACGGTGGTTACGAAGTGATAATTTAGTTCGTTTTTAAAACTCAAAACTGGAAGATTCCCCACTCTTTTATTTATAAAAAAATTAGTTAACAAAATATTTAACGTTAGGTTAGTTAACATGAAATTCTATATTAAAGATCCCTTTCATTCATTTATTTTTCTTAAAAGGTTGTGTTGAAAACCGGTTGAATAATCAGTAGGCATTATTTATATATGTATATATTAAGATAATAACATTAATGGATTATTACGAATTTGTGTCCCGACGTCCAAAAATTAAAAGGGAGATACCGGGGCGATCGCGTCTCTGAGAGGATCGTGATTACAGGGTTCGGTTGCGCGTCTGAACTACGGAAAGCAGTAGTAAAAATCAAATATATAAAACGCACACGAAACACGGCTACGCGCTAAAATACGTATGATCGGAAAGTGACCGTTACAGAAGTCAACATGTTTGGTGCTTGATGCTTGGGTTTTGAGGATGATCCATCTTCAATCTCTTCACCTTCACATGAGTGAGGTCCAACTTACCCGAGGCGCTTGGATTGGTACATGTGTTGCCCAATTCAACCACTGCCTTGGTAATTCAATTCATGCAGTGGTTATCAAGCTCTGAGCTTGCTGGATTTGATTTATAATGAGAGAGCCACTTGGGGTGGGCATTGCAAACACTAATCATTTCTGAAGGCCTTTTTAGTTACCATAACTTTTTCAAAAGTTTGGCTACTCATAGAAGTCGGTTGCCTAATAATTTTCATTGTCATCTAACTGTATCCACACCATCTAAATTGCTCTTCTACTAAAAAATGTGATACAAAACATCAAAAATATCTCTAGATTAATATGGGATTTTAAAGAGATTTTTTGAAGCTCAAAACAAGGTCTTACAGAAGCCTAGCACATATGATTATTCTCGAAAAATACAGATGAATGGTTAAAAGATGAACGGTTAAAAGCCCATGAACAGTGAGCCTAACGGGCGGCCCGTAGGTGCGTGATCGGGAACAGCCCGCAAGTGGCCTAGTGTTGGCGGGCACGTGCTGTGCGCGAAGCGAGCAAGAGGGCGCGAGGGCGCGAGGCAAGTGGATCCGACCTGTTTCGATGCAGAAGCGGGTTGCAACGGTCGTGCAGGTTTTCAAATCCGAACCCGTTTCAGATTCAAGACCCGTTAGGCTATAAAAGCGATGTTTCGACTAGGGTTTTATGCGATTCTGGAGCCGATTTCAATGGGATTTTTCCTATAATGTTTGCAGCTACATGTAGAAAAACAGAAGACAAACTTCGTCCAAGGGGTGAGTTATTTGAGAGCTTTTTCCCAGAGTTTTTCCTCCATAGCAGTTTGGTTGTTTTCCTTCAATCAAACGTCATAACTTGTAATCCAAGATTATTGAAGTATTAGTGATCTCTCCAACTAGATACACACCAAGTTTAGGGTGGAACCAGTATAAATCATGGTATCAGGTGCGTGTTTATCTTTTGTTTTGCGTAATTTTCATATATATTGATGTGTTGCGGGTTTGTAGAGAAGTTATTTGCTTTGTTCGTTGCTTCCAACGATCCTGGAATTTCACGGGGTGATTGCATTCTTAATAAGTCCATCAAGAAGGCATATGAGTGTAACGCCTCGCTCCTCAGGATACACTGGAAGTACGAATCTGTCTCAAGCGTTTCCAGAGCAGCGCGTGCTAAAAAAGAAAGAAAAAGAAAGAGATGGTACAAGAAGAACAAGCAGGTCGCTGCACACGTACTGGGAAGTACAAGAAACGCTCTAACACAGAAAACAGAAGACAATAATGTACAAGGTCCAACATTATTTTATTATTAATACAAAAGTACATTTTTAGTATATACATCATTTCAACACCAGGTACAAAAGTGGAAAACAGAAGAGAATCCTAGGAAAAACCACAAAGGACAAAGATGTCCACACCAAATACAACTCACTCCCTAGAATACCCCTGAGAACTAACTGTACAAGGTCCTGGGGGTTTCATCTCTGAGTAATCTCCTGGGTTATGTCCAGCTCTGTCTGCCTTGCTCCTAAACCTGGAAAAAGTAAATGGACATGTCGGTTTTAGTGGTGGCCCATGCAGGTCCCTCTGTAACTGCAATTATCAGGGATAACAATAATAATATAAGATCGTCCGACAAATAAATTCGATATCCGAGTCATAAGCTATGAGTCTAATCTGCTTCGTTTTCTGTGTCACTAGATGGCAGGAAGGCGATTCACCCGTGGTGGAGGTAGTGGTGCGCCTCCTCATGATGAGGAGCCTGAGCGGGAACCCACCAACGGTGAGATGATGCGGATGATGATCCAGATGATGCAAGTGCAGCAGGGCGTGCTCCTGCACGTCCAGAATGCTCCACTTGCTCGAGCTGCCCGGGCCCTTCCGGATGCCCCTCGCTCTGAGCCGGGAGCGAAGCAATTTCGGGAGCTGGGTCCCGCATATTTTGATGGATCTGAGGGTCCTCTGGCTGCCGACGAGTGGATAAGAAACATTGAGGATAACCTGGCGATGGCGAAGATTAACCCGGCTGGATGGGTTGATTTGGCTAAGAGGCAGCTGAAGGACAACGCCAGGAATTGGTGGGATGCAGAAGAGAAGATGCTGGTGGAGCCGATCGTCTGGGCTACCTTCAAGTCCAGATTTGATGGAGAGTTCTTTCCGAAGGCTGCTAGGCAGGTGATGCTGCAGCGCTTTATAGATCTGAAGCAGGGGAGCTTATCGGTGGATCAGTACCACCAAGAGTTCACGAGGCTCGGTAGGTTTGCACCTAAGATGGTGCAAGATGCCGATGAGAAAGCTCAGCGATTTCTTCAGGGACTTGCCTTGGAGCTTCAGAGCTTTGTGACCTCTTCTGACTTGGAGACATATCAGAAGGTTCTGATTGCTGCGAGGCGGCAAGAGTTGAATTTGAATCAGAGGAAGGGACATGTTTCCGGAGCTAGGAAGAGGCCTATGGAGCAGGCCAGGGCGGTGGTTAGGCCTGGTTTCAAGCCTAATCATCCGGTGCAGTTCAAGAGGCCAGGAGGGCCTATTCTGAAGACTTGCCATTTCTGTGGCAAGACTGGACACCTCAGGGATCAGTGTAGGAGGTTTCTGGGGCAGTGTATTGTCTGCGGAGATCCTACCCACACCATCCGGGAGTGTCCAAAGTCGAGGCAGCCTTGGCGGGCTCCTATTGCAGCACAGCCGGTGCAGCAGCGAGCTCCTGTGCCCGTTGGACGTGGAGCGCCCCTTGTTCCACAGAGACAGGCCTTTCGGCAGGCTGTTCCGCCGAGAGGGCAGGCCTTTCTGATGACTGAGGAGGAGAGCATGGCCGTGGATGAAGTTATTACAGGTAACACTCATTCTAGCTATTTAACTTCCTTAGTTAGTTTGATCTTTGATTATATTGGTTGCTTGCTCATGATCGCTGCTAGAATAGGATTTGATTGTTAATTGCTTGTTAGGTGTGGTTTTGGTTTGCACATTTCCTGCACGAGTCCTCTTTGACTCCGGTGCATCGATGTGCATTATTTCTCGGAGCTTCGTGGAGAGGCATTCCTTGTCGACGTCCCCTCTTTCCAAGAGTTGGAATATCGTTACAGGGAATGGCGTGGTCTCGGTGCATCGTGGTTGTAATTCTTGCTCGTTGGTGGTTTGTGGATGTGAGCTTTGTGCTGATTTCATTGTCCATGACATCATCAATTACGATGCGGTCCTTGGGATGGACTGGCTTGCGAGCTTCTATGCTACGATCGACTGTCGGAGAAAGAAGGTGGTGTTCGAGATTCCCGGACATCCGGTGTTTGAGTTCAGTCGTGGTAGCAGTTCGCTGGGTCCGGTCAGATTTCGGGCCAGACCAGTGGATGTCGTGGCTATGCAGATGGAGTTGGAGTGGCCAGCTGTGGTGCGAGAATTCGGCGACGTCTTCCCCGAGGAGATGTCTGGTTTGCCACCTGATCGAGCTCTAGAATTTTCTATTGATCTTGTCCCAGGTGCGCAGCCCATTTTGAAGGCACCATATCGTATGTCACCCGCTGAATTGGAAGAGTTAAGGAAGCAGTTGGATGAGCTCTTGCAGAAGGGTTATATTAATCCTAGTGTGTCTCCGTGGGGAGCACCGGTGTTGCTGGTAAAGAAGAAGGATGGTTCGCGTCGCATGTGCGTGGATTATCGGGAGTTGAATGCGGTGACCATTAAGAATAAATACACGTTGCCTCGCATCGATGATATTTTTGATCAGCTTGGAGGTTCGAGGGTGTTTTCTAAATTGGATTTGAGGAGTGGTTACCATCAGTTGAAGGTGAAGAAGGATGATGTTCCGAAGACAGCGTTCAGGACGAAGTATGGACACTATGAGTTTGTGGTTATGCCTTTTGGCGTAACTAACGTGCCCGCAGTTTTCATGAATCTGATGAACCTGATTTTCTACGACTTTTTGGATAAGTTTGTCGTTATCTTCATTGAAGACATTCTGATCTACTCGAAGTCGGAGGAGGAGCATGCCTCGCACTTAAGGACGGTGTTGGAGATTTTGAGGAAGCATCGGTTGTATGCCAAGTTTTCGAAATGCGAGTTTTGGCTGGACAGAGTTGCTTTTCTGGGGCATGTGGTGACTGGAGATGGTATTTCAGTGGATCCCGAGAAGATTAGGGCCATCAGGGAGTGGCCTGTTCCGTCATCTGCGTCTGAGATTCGGAGTTTCCTTGGACTTGCTGGTTATTATCGGCGATTCATTAAGGACTTCTCTCGTATTGCTGAGCCGATGACCAGGTTGACGCGGAAGGATGTTGCTTTTGTTTGGTCGGGTGATTGTGAGAGTGCTTTTGGTATTCTGAAGGAGAGGTTGACGACTGCCCCTATTCTGGTTGTGCCTGATCGCAGCGGTGGATTTGAGATCTTTTGTGATGCTTCTGGCAAGGGTCTCGGTTGTGTGTTGCATCAGCATGGGCATGTTGTGGCGTATGCGTCTCGTCAGCTTAAGGTTCATGAGAAGAATTACCCGACACATGATTTGGAGTTGGCTGCCGTTGTGTTTGCTCTTAAGATTTGGAGGCACTTCCTGTTGAGTGAGAAAGTGAAGATTTTCACCGATCACAAAAGCTTGAAGTACATTTTTACTCAGAAGGAGCTCAACATGCGACAGCGTCGATGGTTGGAGCTTATGACGGATTATGATATTGATTTGCAGTTTCACCCTGGCAAGATGAATGTGGTTCCGGATGCTTTGAGTAGGCTTCCAGCGGTGATGATTTTGACTTCGCAGTGGAGATTGCAGCAGGATTTTTGCGGGTCTGGTGTGGAGATTGTTCTTCCTGGGGAGGCTTCGTCGTTGATGTACATGCAGGTGCAGTCGACGATCGTGGATCGGATTAAGGCTGGCCAGGCTGAGAATCCGAAGCTGGTGAAGATTCGGGAGCAGGTGGAAGCCGGTCTGCGGACTGACTTTTTGATTCATGAGGATGGCTCGCTGAGGTTCGGAGCCAGGTTGTGTGTGCCAGCTGGGGATATCAGAGAGGAGTTAATGGTGGAGGCACACAGTTCGCCGTATTCTGTGCATCCTGGTGGCACCAAGATGTACCAGGATCTTCGTCTGAATTATTGGTGGCATGGTATGAAGAGGAGTGTGGCTCGGAGTGTAGCCAAGTGCTTGGTTTGCCAGCAAGTGAAGTCGGAGCATCAGCGTACGGCCGGGTTGCTACAACCGCTTCCGATTCCGGAGTGGAAATGGCAACACATCACTATGGATTTCGTGACTGGACTACCTCGGAGTCTGAAGCAGAATGACGCGATTTGGGTGATCGTAGATCGGTTGACCAAATCTGCGCACTTTATTCCGTTCCGAGTGGGACAGTCCACTGAGGCGCTAGCAAGGAGATATATGGAGGTAAAATCCTTTTACTCTCCGTTTTTATTTCCTTTTCCTAGTTTGGATAGTGATGTAACGTGAATCGTGCAGGAGGTTGTGCGACTTCATGGAGTCCCCGTGAGTATCGTGTCTGACAGAGACACGAGGTTCACATCTCAGTTCTGGCAGAGTTTGCAGAAGAGCTTGGGTACGCGTCTGAGTTTCAGCACGGCGTACCATCCGCAGACGGATGGCCAGTCCGAGAGGACGATTCAGATTTTGGAAGACATGCTGAGGGCGTGCATGTTGGATTTCAAGGGTTCGTGGGAGGACCATCTACATTTGGTGGAGTTCTCTTACAACAACAGCTTCCAGGCGAGTATTGGCATGGCGCCTTTCGCCGCTCTTTATGGGAGGAAATGTCGATCGCCATTGAGTTGGGATGACGTTGGTGATCGGGAGTTGTTGGGACCTGAGATGATCGTGGAGGCCGTGGATATCGTCAGGAATATTCGGGAGAGGTTGAGGATTGCTCAGGACCGTTTTAAGCATTGGGCGAATGCTAAACGTCGTCCTTTGGAGTTTCAGCCGGGCGACCATGTGTTCTTGAAGATTTCCCCGAATCGTGGTGTGATTTGTTTTGGGAAGCGAGGGAAGTTGAGCCCGTGATACATTGGACCGTTTGACATTCTGGAGAAAGTTGGCGAGGTAGCTTATCGCTTGTCCTTGCCGCCATCTTTGGAAGGAGTTCACAATGTTTTCCATGTGTCGCAGCTTCGTCGATACATTAGCGATCCATCTCATGCTGTGGATTTTTCGGAGATTACCGTTCGCCCAGATTTGACGTATGACCAGCATCTAGTGCAGATTCTGGACAAGCGTCAGAAATCGCTTCGGAACAAGATTGTCAATCTTGTGAGGGTGATGTGGCGACACGGCTCGCCTGGAGAGTCTACTTGGGAGAATGAGGATGAGATGCGAGAGCGTTTCCTACTTTTGTTTCCGGACTCGTGAGTATGAAATTCCGAGGACGGAATTTTTCTTAAGTTGGGGAGGATGTAACGACTGCTTTTCATGTATCTGGAATTATTATAATATAATATATGTTTTGGTAGATTTCCTCCTCATGTGTGGTTTTCGTCTCCGTAACTTTCATTTTCGATCGTTTCGTCGTGTTTTCTCATTTCTTCCTTAGGATCGTCGATTTCGGAGTAAGTCATTCATGACGGGCTTCATAACGGTCGTATCTTACTATTAGATCAAGCCTAGGAGTCTTAAGAATCGATCCCGGATCTCCGCGCTCCGTATCGGAACTTTTTGTGCTAATTAGCCGGTGTAAGAAGGGCCATCGACCGACTAGATGACGATCCAGTCGGTCGGCAATCCTTCTAGGACCGACTAGTTGGCTTCCTAAATTATTCAGGAGTTACTGTTTATCGTTAGTCGGTCTAAGAACGTTGGTTGACCGACTAGGTTGCAAACTAGTCGGTCGGCAATGCTTATTAAACCGACAAACTCATCAACTATTTTTGACACTAGTTACTGTTTACTCTTAGTCGGTCTAAGAACGTTCATCGACCGACTAGATCTCAAACTAGTCGGTCAGTAGTTGTTCTTGGACCGACTAACTCTTAGTTCAGGTTTTTGACTGGAGCTACTGTTTACACTTAGTCGGTCTGCGTTGGTCAACCGACCGACTAGTTCTCAAACTAGTCGGTCAGCAGTTGGTCTTTGACCGACTAAGCAGTGCAGGAAACCCTAGTTTTGCCCTAGCCGCCACCAAACTCTATAAATACCCCTCCAAACGTTTTCTTCTCCTCCCTCACGACCCAAAACCCTAATTTCTTCCCCTTTGAGCCCCCATCTTCCCCAAAACCCTATTTCCTTCATCCAAGCTCATCCTCCATCATCCAAACCATTCCTCCACTCTTTCCACCTCTCATCTTCCCCAAATCTCCATCAAATCCCCCAAAATCCCCCAAAACCCTATTTCTCCAAACTTCTCCAATCATTTCCAGATCTGAACCCTAGGTTCCCCGGAGCGTTTCTTCCGTCGTCGTGGTTGCTCGGCGTTATTCTTCCGTTCCCTACGCGGTAATACTCGATTCCTTTAATTTTAGCATAACCCACATTGACATTGTGAAACCCTAATAAAATGGATTGATTAGATGATTAGGGTTCTAATACGAAACTTATTTAGGATCATTGTGCTAATAATTGTTTTGCCATAACAGTGATCCATTCCGTAGTTAGCTTGTGTGACGATCTTCATTGCTCGTCAATTCCGGTATCAGGCAAGTGAAACTTGCATCTCTTGATTTAGGCCATGTTTTAGGCCATTTACCTTGCTTTAGCGTAAAAGAGACTAGACGGTGAAAGGATAGCCGTCTAGACGCCATTGACCTAGCTTGACAACGAAGCTTGGTCCGTCACCCTCATCATGCTTGTATGTCACGTTTAATTTCCCTAAACGGTACGCGTATTAACTGTTCATGTCATCCATGCATCCTTACCTACTATTGCATTTTAACTGCCATGTTTAATTTAATTAACGGTACGCGAATATGTTCATGTCATTGCATTCTGCCTGTCACGTTTAATTTCTATTAACGGTACGCGAATATCTGCTCATGTCATTGCATACTTGAATACTCATCGTGATTGCGTAGCATCGCTACCTATTAGTGCTACTTGTTCCGGCTAGGTGCACCCCTACGCCATACTTGTTAAATACACTTTCTGGCTCGTGTTCCAGAAGACGAGCGCATCACAGCCTGAGGGCATAGGGCACTCGTTGAGTGAGCCCTTGTACTTGATACTTGAACACAGCCTGAGGGCATAGGGCACTCGTTGAGTGATCCCTTGTACTTGTACTTGTTACTTGTTACTTGACACTACTTGTCACAGCAGCCACTTGCCACTTGTACTCTCCTTTACTTTACTTGCTACCACCTTACTTTACTTGCCATGCACCATGTTTTAACTGCTAGGTTGCTAGTTTACCTTTATTCCCGTTTCCTTGCACAAGTCTTTCGACTTGCTGACATGTGCCCCTTTTCTCTTTTGGGTGACACATGTTAGAGCCCGAGCCTGAGTTACTTGCTGAGGACGTGGTGTTCGCTGACGCTGAGTCAGGACCCGCGTTGATCGAGGACTACGTTGACACTGGGGATCAGTCTTAGTGTCGTCGTTTAGCTACTTTCGTTGGACTGCTTAGTTGTCGGTGCGTGGCACCTAGTTCGATACTCTGTTATGTTTGTGTTGTTTTGTTGGCCTTGTTCTGGGCCTTAGACTCTTTTCTGTTAGCCTGGTGGCTTTTCTGTGATGTTGAATATTTTGTGGACGAACTTTGGGATCGGTATTTTATATCCGTCTCATTGTTATTATTATTGTTGTTGTTCCTTTTACGATTACAGGGACCTGCTTATACTAAATTGACGCTTATCGGGTTTGGGGCTTCGCAGCTCCACTCTCGTGCGGACCTTCTCACGTCTCGCCTCCATTTTAGGGAAGCGGGGCGTGACACAATGCGTGACCCAGTAGGATAATTTAACTACGCTAGGTAAGGTCAGTCTAAGAATTGTTCTACGTCTGGTCATTGACTACAAATGTGTTAACTACTAAAGCATAAAGAAACGAAGTATTCATACAAGTACGGAAAAGAAAGATTACTGAATTACTATGCATAAAAAGAAGTAAACATCACAGACAATATTAAATGGTAAGGATTGCAGAATTAATGAGCATAAAGTAAAAGTGGACAACCACACATTTACACATGATGCATGTGAAATGGTTATGAATGCAAATGCAACACCCAAGAGATCTCATCTATGCCAGTGTACCTACAATGTGCATATCTCCAACTGTGCCATCATCATGTATTTAAGAGGTGGTCCCTGGCGATTTCCACCAACTCCTACCGTGGCACTTTGCTCCATTGTGTGTAGTGCCATCTGTGTCCTAGTTTTCATATATCACATCTCATATATCAAATATATCTTTCTCATCTCTTTCCATATGCCATGGCACTTTCATTTCAACTTTTGCCTTTTTATCACAATAGAGTATCTCATGCATAAAGAGGTTTCTTTAAAGAGATTAACAAGTTGTACAATGGCATGGCATAGTTAACATGTATAATTGCATATTGGCAAAGCATGAGCATATCAAAATTGACAAGGAACTTAATGAAACATCAATTTAACATCATGCGTTCTCTTTCTATGCATATGGAAACATAGAAGCAACATGGGAAGCACATCATACTTAATTAATCATGAACTTTGAACTACTCTTAATATTGTCAATAGCACAAATATGAAGCACAAAGAATAATGTGTAACTTACAATATCTAAATCTGTCTTGGAAACTGAATTACATACTAAAAATCAATCCACACGGGCGTTTGGACAAGTCCACACGACCGTGTGTGACGCAGCATTCAGAGCTCAACGAGACCAACACACAAGACCAACCCACATGGTCGTTTGGACGGATCCACACGACCGTGTGGAGCACAATACTCGGGTTCAGCTAAACATATCCACACGGTCGTTGGGCCATCCACATGACCGTATGGAGTGACAATGCAACGCACTGCACAAAGGTGTCGCCACACGGTCGTTTGGTAGTCCACTCAATCGTGTGGAGTATTAATCAGCAGTATGTAGTCACATGGTCGTTTGGCCAAGCCACACGACCGTGTGAAGGGAATTTACAACGCACAGACTAACACGGTCGTTCCGAGAACGACACGATTGTGTCATCAAGCCTGGGTCATTCTACAGCAATCTGATCAAGTCTAAATCGACTCAACCGTTCTCTTACTCGGTCAGCAACACGACCGTGTCTAATTCGACGCGGTCACGTGGAAGCGCTGCCGTTTGACTTGGGAACTACAGTCGATCGCGATGACCATGTCATCGGTCGTGTCGATCGAACTCTGTTGATTCCTACGTGTTAGGTATTGATGTTTTAGACCAATATTATTTTGATGATGATTACAACATTATGTTATTGCAATGACTCTCATATTTTAGTCTCATAGTTAACATTTCAAGAATATCATTTTTGGAGACTAAATGCTTGGTGCAAGGATGTACATCAAGAGGAGCAATTCCAAAGCTTGGACCCAAGGGATGCCAAAGCTTGGAAGATGATGGGGAGCATCAGGCATCAAGAGATTAAAGATTAGACTCTAAGGGAAGCAATGTAATCCATGTATTATTTCATTTATTGTTTTTCTCTTTTTGAGTCTAAGTTTATTGTAATGCCTTGTTAGATGGACTAGCTCATTCATGCATATGTATTTTTCCATCTTAGTAAACTTTAGGATTATCATAGAAATCATCCCAATAGGTTCATCTTGCCAAATACTCAAACTGAAGTTTTTGGCTCTCCCACAGTCGACTGATGAAGACATAACATGCGACTGCATGACCTCCAAGCACCTGGTCAGCCTTCTACAGCCGACTGGTGTGCACAGCTCAAGTCAACATTTATTGACTGTTTCTTGAGCTCTTGAAAACAGACGACTGACGTTCATATTATAGGCGACTGGGATTTGTTCTCCAGTCGTCTGTGTGCCAAAGTGTGTAACTTGCATTTTCTGGGTTTCAACCCACTTTGCAAGTCAGTCGACTGATAAGAGGTTTGCAGTCGCCTGTCAAATTACAGTCGCCTGAGAATTGGTCATCTATCGTCTGAAGGCGCTAGTACGAAATTTGCGTTTTTCTCAGCTCATTTCCATCCCAAGTGACAGTCGCCTGCTGAAGGATATTCAGGCGGCTGCATCTTGTACATGCACCTGTGCAGTCTTCTACAGTTGTCTGTCCTGGCTAAGATTATAGCCGTTGGGATTTTTGAAGTCGTTGACCAGTCGACTGTTTGTTATTCATCAGTTGACTGTACGGAACGTAAACTGCCAAAATCCAGCCGTTGCAGATTTATTCATTTCAGCTTTTTGCTTAGGTTTGAGGGTTTATTTGGGATTCCTATATATAGGAGAGGGCTTAGTTCATTAGAACTTCTTGAAACTATTGCAAATCATTAGAGATTGATTAAGCCACTCTCAAACTCTCTCATTTCCCTCTTAGAGCTCTTATTCCTCTTCATGCATTGAAGTCAAGCTCAATGTAAATCATCCAAGTGCAATCAAGCTAAATCTCATCACTTGGAGATTCTCTTCCATGCATTCTTCTTCATATGAGTAAGTTCATCATCAAGGCATAGGTAAGAGTATTTGTTTTATTTTGTTTTCTTTGAAACCCTAGCTTTCTGTGAGAGAGCTACTCTCTGTGTGAGAGTATTACCCTTGTGTAGGGTTGGTTGAGATCTCTCTTTGTAAGAGTTTGAGTCTCTCTGTGTAAGAGCAAGGATTTCTCTATGTGAGAATCCAAATCCTCTGTGTGAGGTATCTATGTGTAAGATTGTATTCACTTCTCTTTGTGAGAATCATAGTGGATTTGGTGAGGCTGGACGTACCCAAGTTTGGGGAACCGGTGTAGAATCGTGTATTTGCGTTTGGATTGATTGTGTTGATTAATTCCTCTTACACTTATTATTCCGCATTTGTAAGTTTTATTTTTAAATACATAATTTATTGCCATTACTCTATTCACCCCCTTCTAGTGTGTTTTGTTGTTAGTATTGCGAGATAGATGGTCCTTACAATTGGTATCAAAGCGAGGTTAAAGCATACTACAACGATGTCATTTAACACAACCTGTCATCTCCACTCTTCAAAGGAACGAACTACTCTAAATGGAGGAGCAAGATGATCAATCACCTCAAGAAGAACAATCTCTTGGATGCGGTGACTTCGGATGTCTCAGACTCAAATTTCGTGATGGACGTCCACGCCAAAAGGGTCTTGTGCATCTCCACTTGGGATCATGAATATGATGAAGTTGAATGCATGGAGACGGCACATGAAATATGGAGCTATCTTGAGACCAAGTACACCAAAGGTGATGAGATTGAGTCAAGCTATGATGAGGTATCTCAAACTCTATCTACTTATGAGCTTAATGACATTAGTGATAAAAATTCTTTAATTGCTCATAAGTGTAGTGCACATTCTTTACATGATGAATCTCATGATTGCACATCTTTGCATGCTTCTCATATTGATATGATTAATTCGTTGCATGCTGAGAAAGAAGTTTTTCTTTCTCAAATCCATGAGCTACGTAAAGAAAATGCTTCATTTATGCGTACTCACATTTCCGATTGTGATGCTTTGAGAAATGAGATTATGGCTCTCAAATCTCAATGTCTTAAGCTTTGCTCACGTCTATCCACTAGGGATGACGACTTTTCATCTCTTTTGAAGAAATGTGAGCAATTGTCCACTCATCTTGAAAGTCTCAACTTGAGTAAGGACAAGGCTTTGGGAACTTTGATTTTGAAGGTAACCAAACCAAGCTTTACCTCTAGAAGCACCCAAAAACAAATTTGTAGGGGAGCTTTCTAAGAGAGGTGTCACAATCAAGTCTTCTTTTGGCCAAACATCAAAGTCGATTAATAAGCCAATGAAGAATCATGCATATATGAACACATCATTGCATAAGAAGTCTATTCAAAAACCTATTGATGTGAATACTTATTTGTATGTTGATATGCATGATAATTCTACTCATAGGAATAATTTGCATTGCTTGTATCTAGTATTAATGTCAATCCTTAGCATGCTACATTTGTTCCTATGCATGGTAGAAATGCTAATGTGAATGCATCTAATGATAGATCTCATGTTTCACACACGGGTCACGCCAATGTTTATGTTCCACCTCATAAGCGTGCACCCTCACCTCCTACACATGCCTCATTTAAACCCTTTCTTAAGAATTCCAAATCACTTTCTTTGTGGATTCCTGAGAATGTTTCTAGGCTTAATAGGAATGCGTATATAGAATCATATGTTCGTCATATTATATTTTCATATGACTATATGCGGAAACCAAACTCCACTTTTGTTTTGTTTCCTCCTTGCTAGCTCACTCACTTTGTTATTCATTGCTTGGGTAGCATGCTTGTATGTTTATATTTTGTACCCATAGTTTTATGAGTGTATTCTTTTCTCCATTCATATGTCACGTTGGATGTCATTCATTATATTTGTGCATATGTGGTGGTTATTTCTCTTACCCATCTTGGTTTCTTTTTGTTATGTTATGACCAATGTGGGAGAGAAATTTGTTATGTATAAATGTACCTTATGCTTTGTATGCATTATTACCTTTTGGTACTATTTATGCATAACATCTATTAATATGATTTGTGCATATCTTTTGTGCACTCTTACATATTGATTGGTGTGATTACATTAGGAAATCAAACTCCTCTTAGGTTTGGTTCCCTAATGTTTAGGTGTCTCACACATATGCATATTGCATGGGTATTATGCTTAATGTTTATTTTTAGCATACTCATTATTTGTGTGACGTTTCATGATTCTGAAAAATTTTCAATTTATTTTTCATGAAAATGGGGACATTGGGGATTTCATTGACATACATATGGTTCAAAGAATGCATGTATGATAATGTTGTGACAATGTGGGAGTTAATATGTTATCTATGTTTAAAAATATTTTAAAACATATTTTAACTTTCATTTCGGGTTGCTTTTGAGATCACTGTTTACAATTGGTTATTATTGGTCTCAAATTCAACCCTTGGATATTGACATCATTTTAATGCTATATTTTCTTTTGGCAATGTCACTTGTATCAATATTGCATGATTCTTTCTATATCTATGCTTTGATACATTTTAGACCCATGGCTCCAAGTATTATAAATTACAATTGGTAAAGAGGATTATCTTACATTGGTATTATCTCAATTGTTAAAGATTTTTTATCTTTTTCTTTACAATTGGTATTAGATCATAGAAGTCAACAAATTGACCATTTCTATGATCTAAGGGGAGCATGTGATAGTTATTGATACCCACTAAATTTTTACAATTTAGTATCATATATCTCTTAATCTCTTGATTATTTGTTATTTTTTAATGAATGGTATCAATAACAAAATATTATTTCTTGTATGTTTGATGTCTACCTTCTTGACAATGACAATGGGAGAGAGATATGATTATGTAAATCATATCTTCTATGGGAAGAGAGATATACATATGGGGAGAGATATGTGAGATTATGTAAATCATGCATGTGGAGAATGTTATTGATTTCATTTCAATTGGTTTATGTAATCCATACTTATTATATGTCACCATTGTTTCTTATTATTTCAATTGGTTTATGTAATCCATGCCTATTATATGTCAACAGTATTTCTTATTATTTCAATTGGTTTATGTAATCCATGTCTATTATATGTCACCATTGTTTCTTATTTTTTCAATTGGTTTCTCATTTTACAATTGGTGCACATAAGTAGGAGGAGCTCATTAGCATTGTGCTTTACTTTTTTTATGTTTATATAATGTGTGTCATCATCAAAAGGGTGAGATTGCTAGGTATTGGTATTTTAGGCCAATATTATTTTGATGATGATCACAACATTATATCGTTGCTAATGACTCTTATGTTTTAGTCTCATAGTTAACAATTTAATAATATCAGTTTTGGAGACTAAATGCTTGGTGCAAGGATGGACATCAAGAGGAGCAATGCCAAAGCTTGGACTCAAGGGGTGCCAAAGCATGGAAGATGATGGGGAGCATCAAGGCATCAAGAGATTGAAGATTAGACTCTAAGGAAAGCAATGTAGTCCATGTATTATTTCATTTATTGTGTTTGTCTTTTGAGTCTAGGTTTATTGTAATGCCTTGGTAGATGGACTAGCTCGTTCATGCATATGCATTTTTCCATCTTGGTGAAACTTAGGATTATCATAGAAATCATTCCAATAGGTTTATCTTTCCAAATACTCAAACTGGAGTTTTTAGCTCTCCCAAAGTCGACTGATGATGGCATGACAGGCGACTGGATGACCTCCAGGCGCCTAGCCAGCCTTCTACGGCCGACTGGTGTGCACAGATCAAGTCAACATTTCTTGACTCTTTCTTGAGCTCTTAGAAATAGACGATTGCCATTCATATTACAGGTGCATGGCTTCCATCAGGCGTCGGAGATTTGTTCTCCAGTCGTCTGTGTGCCAAAGTGTTTAACTTGCATTTTGTGGGTTACAACACACTTCGTAAATTAATCGACTGATGAGAGGTTTTCAGTCGCATGTCAAATTACAGCGCCTGAGAATTGGTCATCTATCGTCTGAAGGCGCTAGTGCGAAAGTTGCGTTTTTCTTAGCTCCTTTCCATCCCATGTGACAGTCGCCTGCTGAAGGATATTCAGGCACCTGGACCTTGTGCATGTGCCTGTGTATTCTTCTACAGTAGCCTGTCCTGGCTCAAATTATAGCCGTTGGGATTTTTTATAACTGTTGACCAGTCGACTGTCTGTTATTCATCAGTCGACTGTCCGAAGCGTAACTGCCAAAATAATTAGAGATGGCTTAGTTCATTAGAACTTCTTGGAACTATTGCAACTCATTAGAAATTAATTAAGCCACTCTCAAACTCTCTCATTTCCCTCTTAGAGCTCTTATTCCTCTTCATGCATTGAAGTCAAGCCCAAGGGAAATCATCCAAGTGCAATCAAGTTAAATCTCATTACTTGGAGAATCTCTTCCATGCATTCTTCTTCATATGAGTAAGTTCATCATTAAGGCATAGATAAGAGTATTTGTTTTACTTTGTTTTCTTTGAAACCCTAGCTTTCTATGTGAGAGCTAGTTACAATCTGTATGAGAGTGTAACCCTTGTGTATGGTTGGTTGAGATTTCTCTTTGAAATAGTTTGAGTCTATCTGTGTGAGAGCACGGATTTCTCTGTGTGAGAATCCAAATCCTCTGCGTGAGGTATCTCTGTGTGAGATTGTATTCACTTCTCTTTGTGAGAATCATAGTGGATATTGGTGTGGCTGGACGTACCTAAGTTTGGGGAACGAGGGTAAAATCTTGTGTTTGCGTTTGGATTGATTGTGTTGATTAATTCCTCTTGCACTTATTATTCCGCATTTGCAAGTTTTGTTTTTAATTTCACAATCTATTACCATTCCTCTATTCACCCCCTTTAGTGTGTGTTGTTGTTAGTATTGCAAGGTAAACGGTCCTTACACTACGTTAATCAAACATCTACTTCTACGCAAAAGATAGTTGATATTTTTCATTAAAGTTCGTCTTATTTACATCATTTAGGCTGCTCATTATCCCCTTGATACATATGGAGCATGAAAATAAAAAGTGGGGCTTCTTCATTGCATAATTTATTTAATTAGTGATAATATGTCAATTGTAGAACTTTCCTAAGTGTTCCATATTCCAGAGATGGACGAGCTTCTTGCCTTCTATCATCTCCAACATATAAATTTATGGTCCTAAGACTTCTGTCACTTTATAGGGTCTACCCCACTTAGCGACTAGCTTCCTATTTCAACTTGTTTCTTTTGAGAATCTAGCCTTTCTGAGGACAAAATCATAGAGGCAGAAATTGCAGCCTTTGACCTTGGGGTTGTAGTATCATGTAACCATTTGATGTTGTCTGACAACACTTGCCAAGGCCTTATCACTGACTTTATCTAGGTGCTCGATGCTCAGTCATAAGCCATATGTGTTCTTTTTCATGAAAATATTGGATTCTAATTGGTTCTTTTCCTACTTCAACTGGAACCATCGTCTCTGCTTTGGAGGCTAGCATAAAGGGCATAGTCTTAAATGATCACATGAAACCTGATAGTTCGTTAGGCCAAGATCCCTTGGCCTCCTGAAAACTCTTGCAGAGCGATTCTAAGATGCATGCACTTGTTGTCGGCTTCACTATGCCATTGCTTTGTGGATGTGCAATAGAAGAGGAATGTAGCTTCATCCCCACCATACATAGAAGTCTTTGAATCCTTTGTGGTCGAACTGTGGCTCATTATCGGTTACAATCGATTTTTAAAGCCAAAAATAACCGAAATAATTGTCTTACTGACGTGTACCCCTCGTGCTGAGTCGTAGCCTCGTCAGCGAGTTGAGTGGGACCCTAGTTTGGAAGAATTAGGGCCGGTTGATGGATGATGGATGGCTTGCGATGCTCGATCAACCTTTCAACGGCCTATATGTCGATGGATCGAGGCTGTGGGGCTCTGGAATGACCCTTACAGAAGATCTGGACTTGGCGATCTGCACAAAAAGGAAGCGTTGGGGGGGTCGGATCTGGGTTCCGACCCAAATCCCTTCCGATGCTTATGTTAGAATGGGAACTTAAGGAAGAGAAGGAGCTTGAAGCAGCTGAGATCAACCCACGAAGGTTCGTTTCAAATCTGACGTCACAAGTTCTTTAGTGGAAGAAATATATGATGAAAGAGTAGAGTCTATGTATTAGATCTCGTACCTTGGGAATTGGAACCTTTTGGTATTTATAAGCCTCCCGAGTCCTTTCAGTGACGTTGGGAAGATAACGGTCACCCATTATGGTGCCATGATCTTCCCCCTTAATAGGAGTAAACGTTGCCCACGTTCCCGCTATTTATGAGCCCATTTTCAATCCCACGTTCGAGTGATGGGAGTGCAACGGGCGACTGGCCGGTGGGCTTGACCAAGTCGATATCGAGCTTCTCTTGTGGGCTTTGTGAGCCCTAGTCACTCGTCGGTCGAGTCATCTCGAGTGCCGGCCCGATGATTCAACAATGACCCCCGTTGCACGACCTCAGAGTGTCTGTCTGTCGGGGTTAATAGACATTACATCACATTAATGGGACGCGGCAGTTGAGGAATTAACACTCAAGTTCTAGGCGCCAAAACATCCACTTCGCCGATTCGGATGATCCGCCGGTTCGAAACCCAAGATGCTTGGAGGCTTGGATTTTCGACACGTGTCTTATCATGTGGCTGTCGTCTTGTCGATATAAGAGAGTTCCAGTGCAGGAATTTGAAGATACCGTCTTCGTCTTTCTTGATTTTGATATTCCCCTCTGAAAAATGGCTTCGTCCTTCGTTCCCATTTCTGAGAGGAGTCTGGTTACTGTGATGCAGAAGAACAAGGAGGGGACTATGAAGCCTGGTTTGGTCGCAAATCTGAGGTCCAAAGTTGGAGCCGATCAGATCCCCGAGTTTCAGAGAAATTACGTCTGCCTCGATTATTAGATCCGGGTGCCAGGGAGGAATGAGAGGGTCCATCGTCCCGGTGACCAAGAAGTTGGGGTTTACGTCAAAGCTTTCCAACGATGGCTTTGATTCCCCATGCACCCCTTCATGCGTTACTTCCTATGCACCCTGAACATTTCTCTCTACCAGTTGATGCCGAACGACATAGGTGTATTGATGGGCTTTATAGCTAAAAGTAATGAAATTGTTGATGGTAAAACCGTTGTCTCCGGCAACGGTGCCAAAAACTTGGTGTGGGCAAAAGATTGCACGTGCTAACTCCCAAGTGTAAGAGGTCACCAAGTAGTAATATTCCTAGTGAGCCTAGGGTCGAACTCAGGGAAAATTTGTTTACGATCAACAACGGTCACAAATGGCTTTAACGATGTGAGGAATACCACCCTTTAGGGGTGAGGATTGGTTAAGTGGATTTTTAGTGTAAACTAAAGTCAAGTATGCAAATAAAGAAAAATGTGGGATAATATTCAAAGATGAGAAGTGTGAGTGTTTGTGGTTTCATGATGTAGTCGGGCTTATAAACTTATCTCATATCACTACGACCTCTCATTGATCGCGCCCGGGCGTACACCCTAAAGAGCGACCGTGTAGTCTTACCGCAAGCGCACGGTGTAGCGGCGAGCGGGTATCGAACACAGGGAGGACGTATGATAGTGCCTTCTCCGAACAACCTGGCTATGTGGACAGAAAAGTAGGAAATTGCCTTTCGGCGATGTTGTCACAATCGTCAAACAATGTAAAAAGAAATATAAAATCAAATAAAGACGCCTAGAGAATAGGGAATCCCCGCTACTCACTGTATCTCGTCATTGTGATTCATCGGTTTCACAATTGCTAGGGTAGAATGTTAGGTGAACTAGTTGTAACTGAATGTAAAACCTAGCTCACGCTCTCGCGCTATTTCCGGTCTATAGCAAACCTAGGCTCGGGTCCAATCTCTTGCAAACCCTAGCCTAGGCAAGCTAGCATTAGGATCAACGTCATCGTTCAATCGCATCCCGAGCCCACTCTCGTGCAAACTCGGGCTACGACCTAGGTTGGGATAGTTCCTACCCGTCCAATCTCTTGCAAACGGGTATCGGTATAGAATTGCAACCGAGAATTCTAGTATCGGTCCAATCTCTTGCAAACCGATACTAAGGAAACTCAATTTCAACCCAATTCGGATTTCAAGGGTTTCCTATCGAATTGGGATCCAATCTATTGCAAATCCCCATCGATATGAACACCTAGCTATCCGTATTATATCAATCCCAAACTAACCCTAATCAATTCTAGCAATAGTTCTACCAAATCGTCACAAATCGAAAATTGGGCTCGTAGGGTTCATCCCCACGCCTTAAGACGTTAACACTACTCACAAATCATATTGCTAATGGAAGAATAATCAATAGAAACAACAATGGAATTCATAGCAATTTTCAAAATAGCAATAAAAATAGGATTTTTAATAGAGAGGGAGACAAACCAATGTAGCTTTTCAAGAATCCAACAAAATAACACTTTTCTCTCCTCTCCAATCACAAGAATTAAACTCTAAAAATCTAATCTAAAAAAGGCTGCCAAAAGCAATAGAAAAGCTCCTCTAAACTAGGTTAGAATCTGGGGTTAAATACCCCCCAAAACTGCCCAAAAATTCGTGACCAAACTGCCCCTGCGCAGCTCCAAAATCGTGATTTTCGCTACAGGCAGCGCTGCTCACTCGGCCGAGTGACAAAGGTCACTCGGCTGAGTGAGGGACCCTGACGGATTCCAGTAACTCTGGGGTCTTGGGGGTCGTCACATCGGGCGTCACTCGGCCGAGTGAGTTGTCGTCACTCGGCCGATGGGCTATCTTCACTCGGGCGGACGGCAATTGCCACTCGGCCGAGTCGGGCTTCTGCTGCTTAGACTGACGGATTACATTAAGTTGGCTCTTTTTGATGGCCGTCGTCTGGGTGCCACTCGGGCGGATGGGATACGTCACTCGGCCGAGTCAGCTTCTGATGCTCGGCCGAGTGCACGCTGATATACTGCTTGGAGCGTGTCTGATCTGGCCGGCCGAGCGGGGTCTCGTTGGTCGGCCGAGTGACTCCTTCACTCGGCCGAGTGAGATACTGAAGATGCCCAAATTGTGTATTTTTGCCTCCTCGTCGCTCCTACGACGTTCTTTCTTCTTCCTCTCCTCTCCAATCTCAAAATACCCCTCAGGGAAGTCGTCGGTGACACTCCGGAGTGGGTGTATCTCGGAATCACTCCAAATCGCTCCAAATCTCCTGAAATACGACAAAAACAACAAATCGTGAAAAGTATCGCAATGTTGTCAATAAATCGTGAAAAACGTGATTTGAGCGATTAAAATGGCATGCAAACATGCGGGAAAAAGGTGTAAAATATGGAGTGATCACTCATCCGGCTAAGAACAGAGTGATCGGATAATATACATTTCATCGAACACATGTGGTGCAAAAAATAATGAATGAAACATTTGAGAGTAATCAACTATGAGCACAATAGAGAGGGTCATCTAGGATGGTCCTCTCTTTCGATATCCACTAGGGTTCCAATAAACAACCTAAACTCAAAGTTTCATCCACATATGAGACTTTAAAATCATGCTAGAGATGAGATCTATAAGCCATATATACATCAATCCACCAAAAACACACAAAGAGATTAGCCATTCATAAGAAACAAAGATAACATTTTTTATTCCAAAAACATGATCTAATGGTTCTTACAAGTGGCAAAAATCAAAGAGAAAAAGAAAAACATAAACTTCAATACAAAGAAACCCCCTTTTGAGATGATTCTCAAGCCTTTCCTTTGAGCTCCTCCCCTTTCTCCAAGTTTCCTTCCAAGAGTTTTCAAGTTTTTTTGTGTGAAGAGAAGTAGATAGGGCTGAAAACAGCCCCAATTTCACACAAATACACAGCCCCAGCCATTCGGGTCTGGAAAGGGGGCCAAACGGGTCGGATCTACGCGCCCAAACCCGCAATTAATGCCCAAATCAGTAGAAATTTTCAGCATCGTCACCCTATCTTCCAAAAATGTAGAGAAATGCTCCGACCTCCAAAAATTCTGGAAAAATATGCGTTGGAATCGGGACTTCACGATCTTTAACTGAAAAATAATAGAAAGTTAAAATATAGACAGAAATAATCTGTACAAAATCTTGTTTTATGCATAAGTAAATGATAAGCTCCAATATTAAGTGATATCATCAAAATGCATGTATCAGAGCCAATATGAACACAAATTATGCACAAAATATCATCTAATGAGGGGTAACATATGCAATATTGAACCCTAATCAGTTCCTCAGCACGCGCGGGGAACTCCTTTAGAGGGAGACTCGGGAGAGACCCGGCTTCCTCCGGAGCTTCTTCTGCACCATGATTCCTGGAGGCATGTTCCATCCAGTGCCAATGTCTAAAGACATCCATGATGAATTCAGACCATTTTGCTAGAGAGTCGATCTCCTCAGGCTCTATTCGATTGCTCTGCGGAGGAACTCGTTCCAATGGGTTTTCCGATGAGATGAGAGGATTCTACTCTTCTGTAGTGCAAGACCGCCTCTCGGATTGCTGAAAATGCAACCCTTCCACGGGACAGAGCTGTCGTGGAGAGGGTCGATTATGAGAGGCTTGCATCGATGACCGTCCACGTAAATGTCTAGGTAACTACTGCACCAGCCTCCATTGTAGGTGATGCAAGCATGGATGTTAACTATCGTGCTTTGTTTGCACGCTCTCGTGGCCACCGCTGCGTTGCATCGACGCGTGTCGGTGGTGGCCAATCACGACGTCACCCTGGGGGGCGTTAAGTTGGCCGTGGAGAAGTCTCAGGCCGAGCTGGCTAGCATTGGGCTTTTGTGCAAATTGAGACTGAATCACATTCAGCAGCTCTAGCAGGAGTTACGCAAGTCTCGGGAGTGGGAGGCAGAACAAGCCGCCTCTAGATAGCGAGCAGAGAAGGCTCTGTTGGAGGAGAAGCAATGCCGAGGCCATAGCGGAGAGGGCAGTCCAGGAATTCAAGGATTCATTTCCCAATTTCGACGAGGTATACACGCAAGGTTATGAACGATGTCGATCGAAAGTGAAGGACCGATTCCCTGACCTCTCTGCTGAGATTGACCGGATCCCGGTGCTGTTTTTGGATCTCGATGACGATGATTTGAGTCAGGACATGGGGGAGGCCGCTCCCATCGACGAAGTTGTCACCACGACGGGTGACGATACATGAGCTGTTGCTTCGGGAGATCAAGAGCCCACGACCATGCATGGCAGAGATCAAAGGCCGAGCTAGCCGTTGTAGGATCTCGACACTCCTCTTACCCCTGCTTTAATTTTTGAATGTATATGTGGTAATTGGGATGTAAACGAAAACAATTTTGTAGTAAAACCACCAGAAGAGTTGGCATGTATATATTTGTTTGTCATTATATCTGTTTGTTTGTCGTCGCTCATGCCGTGTGGTCATAATGCCAGATGACCCCTTTCGATAGGTTAGACCCTTGCCCAAGTGATCGAGGATAAGTCATCAAACCATGTTAGGAGTAGACCACTACGTTCAGTGGCGAGGGAGCGATTCCCTCGACTCACGACGGACGACACATTAGGGTCGTTCAGTGGGGAAGGGGTGGCCATTCGGCTTATGGTTGACGACACAAGGGGGTCATTCTGTGGAGAAGGGGTGTCCCTTCTACTTACAGCTGACGACACGTTAGGGTCGTTCAGTAGTGAAGGGGTGGCCCCTTCGGCTTACGGCTAACGACACGTTAGGGTCATTCAGTAGCGAAGGGGTAGCCTCTTCGACTTACAGTTGACGATACGTTAGGGTCGTTCAGTAGCGAAGGGGTGGCCCTTCGACTTATGGCTGACGACACGTTAGGGTCGTTTAGTAGCGAAGTGGTGGCCCTTCGACTTACGGCTGATAACACGTTAGTATCGTTCAGTAGCGAAGGGGTGGCCTTTCGACTTACGACTGATGACAAGTTAGGGTTGTTCAGTAGCTAAGAGGTGACCCCTTCGACTTACGGCTGACGACACCTTAGGGTCATTCAGTAGCGAAGGGGTGTCCCTTCGACTTACGGCTGACGAACTATTAGAAGGTCGTTTAGTAGTGAAGGGGTAGCCCCTTCGACTTACGGCTGACGATGCAAGAGAGTCATTCAGTAGCGAAGGGGTTCCCCATTCGACTTACGGCTGACGATGCAAAAGGGTCATTCAGTAGCGAAGGGGTTTCCCCGTCAACTTACGATTGACGACATGTTATGGTCGTTCAGTAGCGAAGGGGTGGCCTTTCGACTTACGGCTGACGACACGTTTGGGTCGTTCAGTAGTGAAGGGGTGGCCCCTTCGACTTACGGCTGACGACGCAAGAGGGTCATTCAGTAGCGAAGGGGTTGCCCCTTCGACTTATGGATGACGACATGTTAGGGGTGTTCAGTAGCGAAGGGGTTGCCCTTCGACTTACGGCTGACGACACGTTAGGGTCGTTCAATAGCGAAGGGGTGGCTCCTTCGACTTACGGCTGATGACGCAAGAGGGTCATTCAGTAGTGAAGGGGTTTCCCCTTCGACTTACGGTTGACGACACGTTAGGGTCGTTCAGTAGCGAAGGGGTGGCCCTTCGACTTACGGCTGACGACACGTTAGGGTTGTTCAGTAGCAAAGGGATGGCCCTTCGACTTATGTCTGACAATGCGAGAGGGTCGTTCAGTAGCAAAGGGGTGGCCCTTCGACTTACGGCTGACGACGCGAGAGGGTCGTTCAGTAGCGAGGGGGTTGCCCCTTCGACGGACGACAGACGACATGTTAGGGTTGTTCAGTAGCGAAGGGGTGGCCCATTTGGCTTATGGATTACGACACGTTACAGTCTACATGGGTTTCATCAACGTGAGTTTGGTTCATCTAGATTTCCCCAAGGATATGATCTTTTTGAGGGGAGTCTGATGGGACTCTTTTCATAAAATTCCTAAATGCTCTATCGAAAAGAGTTGTTTCGAAGAAGAATTTATTTGATGAAAATCATTTTTTATTGAAGAAAGTAAAAAAGCGTACAGGTATTCTCGCATCTTCACCAAGAGAAGTGTCGAGAGTAGCTTTTGTCCCACGCTTTTTATTTGACCTCGAGCTTTAGAAGTTTGTTTGTCCACCACCTTAGTGACATGTGAACCTGACATCTTGCATTTCTGCTTCGAGGGCCCCTCTTTGCTGGATTGATCGGTAATCAGGTTCTTGGGATGTTCACATTTGACTAGTGTGTCGATCTCCTTCTTGAGTGTCCAGCTGTCGTTGGTACCGTGCTCATAGTCGTTGTGGTATTTGCAGAACTTGAGGTTGTCTCTCTTTTCATATTTGCCTTTCTTGGTAGATTCTTGGACCAGCTCTTCTCGGGGGCATAAGCGAGGACCTCCGCCTTGGGAGCACTTGGCCTTGCATAAGTAGGGTGTTCCTTGCTCAGAAGGCTCCTCTCTCTTGATCTCTTGTCCCAAGATTCCTGACGAGTGGTCTCCTGAGTCGGTTTTTTCCGCCTGTGTCTCCACGGCGGGCGGTGGTGCCTTTTCCAGTAGATTCAGTTGGTTCCTCTACTTTCTCGGAGATGATGAATCGATCTGTTATATTGAAAATCTCTGCAAGGTTGTTGGGTGGAAACTGGTGGAGCGCCCTTTGCAAGTGTTTGTTTCGCACCGCTTGAGTGAGAGCCGCGATGACAGTTACATCTGGCGTCTCCTCTACCTCGAGCCTTTCGTCGTTGAATCGTTGGATGAAAGCTCGGATTAACTCCTTCTCATTCTTCTTGAATGTAAAGAGGTGGAAGGACTTCTTCTTGGAACGTCGACCCGCGACGAAGTGCTTGCAGAACAAATCAACCAATTCGTCAAATGACTCGATACAGCCGTCAGGTAATCCTTTGTACTAGTCTTCTGCCCTCTTAAACAGTGTAGCGTGGAAGGCTCGGTAAAGGTATGGCTCATCAGCTCCATGAAGCAGCATCATGTTTAAGTACTTGCGGATGTGCGACCACGGGTCGCCTCTGCCATCGTATGCTGGCAAGGCGGGGAGCTTGAACTTCGGGAAAGAGGGTGCAAAAGTGATGTTATCCTTCATTGGGGTCTACCGAAGTTCAGATCGGATTAGCAGGGATCACCCTTCCCCGCCCTGCACGTAAGTAGCTCCCGAAGATCAGTTTGGGATCTCATCTCTCCTCTTATATCCACCTGCAAGATTGAGAAGGTTACAACCGGCCCCCCGTATATTACCTGATCCAGGATGTTACGGGTCGCTTCCTTATAGTTAGAAGGACAGGGTTCTCCCTGGAAACCGAAGGCACGATTGTCAATCCCCCTTTTGCCATATTGGTGAGACGTGGGGGTTGTATTCGTGCGGGCTGATCTCTTGTCGATCTGCTCTCGGATCTCCTTGATCCTTGAGCAAGGATGCGCCTCTAGTTGGTGTCAGGGTCGGGTTTGGAGGCGGTAATTGCTCATTTGTGAGCGATGGATCTACCATGCTTTGGCATATCAGGGTTGCCAAAACGTCGAGACTCTTGTCGACCCGCTCTGCGAATTGGTCGAATTGCTTCTGGATCACCTTTGGTTCTTTGGTGGCCTTTGCAGGTCGCTTTGATGGGAAAGTAGAGTCTGAAGCATCCTCCACCAGGGCACTGTTTGCCTTTTGTTTCTCCTTCGGACCTTGGATCGGTTCGATATTGCTGGGTCCAGCTGACATAGCTTTTTAATCGCTTGGGGTGTCAAGCTGGTTAACTTTTTCCACAGACGGCGTCAAATTGTTAAGGCCAAAAATGACCGAAACAATTGTCTTGCTGACGTGTACCCTTGTGCTGAGTCAGAGCCTCGTAAGCGAGTTGAGTGGGACCCCAGGTTGAAAGAACCGGGGTCGGTTAATGGATGATGGATGACTTGCGATGCTTGATCGACCTTCGAACGGCCTATATGTCGATGGATCGAGGTCGGGGGCTTTGGAACGACCTTCATAGAAGATCGAGACTCGGCGATCTGCACCACAAGGAAGCGTCAGGGGGGTTGGATCTGGGTCCTAACCCAAATCCCCTCTGATGCTTAAGTTAGAATGGGAACTTAAGGAAAAGAGGGAGCTTGGAGCAGCTGATATCGACCCATTGAGGTTCGTCTCAGATCTGATGTCACTAGCTCTTTAGTGGAAGAAATATATGCTGAAAGAGTAAAGTCAATGTATTAGATCTCGTACCTTGGGAATTGGAACCTTTTGGTATTTGTAGGCCTCCTGTGTCCTTTCAGTGACGTTGGAAAGATAATGGTCACCCATTATGGTATCATGATCTTCCCCTTTAATAGGAGTTAACGTTGCCCACGTTTTCGCTATTTATAAGCACGTCTTCAATCCCACGTTTGAGTGATGGGAGTGCAACGAACGACTGGATGGTGGGCTTTGACCGAGTCGATATTGGGCTTCTCTTGTTGGCTTTGTGGGCCCTAGTCACTAATCGGTCAAGTCATCTCGAGTGTCAGCTCGATGATTCAACGGGATTGCATGAGTTCGAACCTACAGATGAACGATGTCCTTTAAAACAATTTTACGTTCTTCCATGTAGTGTTGGCCAAAGGATCTACTTCTATCCATGTGGTGATTGTGAGGCTCTTGGTATTGCCTCTAGGTTGACGGGCAGATGGTTAGGTATGATGGCCACATGGATTGTCACCCTTGGCAACCCTTCAGTAACATATCGAGTCATACTTCGTATGCTAGTCATGGATTAAGTCTTGAATTCATAAAGAGGCATCACTTATTTCTGATAATTTTTGGAATGATGGAGTGAGGGCGAACTAGGCTAGCCAACCTTTGCCTAGCTCCGACTTGCAAAAAGAGAGCAAGTACGTTAATATAATCAGGGATAGGCTAGACCATAATCAAAACCACTCCGACGCTTAAGTTAGACCGAGCTTGGCAAAAATAACCAAGTTAAGAAGCAAAGGCTGTAGGAAGATATATGCCCTCGAGGCAATTTTTCCTAGAAAACATCTTGTTCATATATAAATGGTACTAATTATACTAGTATGATTAAATGTTTATTAATACTTGGATAATTTCCTTAGACTTAAAGTAAGGTCATACACGTATCTAGATGCAGATCTCGATTGTGGTAAGTGAATGACCAATAGGAACTTGAGTCTTAAAGCGTTCATGGTCATAGATGTGTCGATAAAAGGATATCGGCACGTTGGACAGACCATTGTGTCTTTGTCTTATACTAAAGGGTAATGATGACCTCATAATCATTCGACCTAGCGAAGTCGGAGACGAGGCACATGTGCTCATTGAAGAATGAGTCCACTGAACGACCCAATGAAGAGTTGTCAAATGGTTAGCCTTAACTAAACTATCATTGATAACCCTCTAGTGATGATATGTTAGTTGGTACTTTAGACTTGAGGTCATTGTATGAACCTGTGCGTGAACGGTGTCACTTAGATCTATGATCTAGTCTCGAGTCTTCACTCGTTGAAAGGTCTTAGGTTGGGTGACACTTGAAGCGTACGAGGTAAGTAGTGACTAAGATAGGATTCGTCTCTTCCGTTAAGGGAAGTTAGTGTCACAGGCTCAGTACTGTTCTTTGTGCTAAACCTCGGTCGGGGTATGTTGTAGGAAGTACAACATGGACATACCAAAGACTGATGTATACTGACCAGTGCTAGCTAGGAGGGTTGATGTTTTACCATACCCTAGGCTAAGCAGTGATATAGTTATGACGGAGGGACTAAAACTGTAGTATTCATCATGACACAGTCAGAGTGATCCCGACGACACTTTTGTCAATGGGTCAATCACGTAATTATGATACCGAAACAGGGGCGACACCTGCTGCTCGTGGTCTCTGTCATCTAGGGGTTTCAAGCCCCAACCTGTAGTATGGTCAGGCTGTATGGTCTCACACCGAGTGAGATTTGTGTCTTAGTAATAGGAAACATTTAGGAGGAGTGCACTCGAGTGCACGAGAATAATTGAAGTCACAAAGAGTTTGTGACAATAAGTCTAAGTTAAATGGGATTTAATAATATTGCAAAAGGTTTGCGATTTTAGCATTAGTAGAATGCTATAAAGGATTTGCATATGACGCAAAAGGGTTGAAAATATATTGTAAAATATTTACAAGAATATTTTGCATAATAAAAGTATAGAAATAGGTTACAAGGGTTCTTGGGATAGTCCCATTCGAACCCTGCTTTCCAACGGTTCGAAAATCGGCCAAATCGAAGCTGTGGAGCTCAAGATATAGCCTAAAAGGCCAGAACTGGGCAAAGCTTTAGCCCAGCCCAGCATGGGCGGCGGGTCCAGCCCGCCTAGCAGGCTGAATCCTCCCCTTTTGCGGGCGGATCAGACCTGCACGCTGAGGCGGGCAGGTCGAGCGGGCGGGTCTAAGCCTACCCGCACAGCGGGCTGGCTTGCCCAAATTGCCGGTGGGCCCCACAGCTAGGGCCCACAGTTCAGAACCCTAGCTTGATTTGTGACGGCTGTGAATATCCAATGTTTTGTGACTTTTTGCTCAAGTTTGAGCAATTGTTTAAGGGGTCAAACGAAGTCGGAATTCGTTGCAGTTTGTTTCTATGCGTTCACCGTTCAAAGCTCTTCGAATTAATACGTTGTATCACTTCCGAAGCTCAACGGTGAGGGAGAGAAAATTGGTTGAAGTTGAGCGTTAGTGTAAGGCAAAACTAATTCTAATTTTCTCACCTAATTAATTAATCTCACATTGCTCGTGAGACGAGTAAGGGGTTCGGACTCCTATATAAATAGGGGTCGACACCCCTTGAAAAAATTGCACCAAGTCTCTGGATCGAGTAGCTCCGAAAAGTTTTGAGCACGTTCGATTCAAGACAAGAATTATTCTACTCAATTCTTTCGTTTCTCCGTTCGCATCTTAGCAAGACGACGACAATGATTGGATTTGATCCAAAGTCTAGGATGCGGATCGCTCTCTAGTGATACTTTCTTCGGTGGGTGATTGGCTCGGAGGCGCGGTATCGGTTCGCTTCGGGTGGACCAGTTTCGGAGGCACGGAGGCGGCTAGCTTCGGGGAGCCAAAGTCTGTTGTTGAAAACAACGCTTTGTTTTCCGCGGAAGCAAAGTTTCGGGTATTTTCTTTTAATGCTTTTTATTTACATTATTGCAATAGTTTAGATCTATTTTGAGGCTGGTCAGATCCACCCCAAGATAGTAGAGATCCTGGGTAGAGTCTTCAATATTCTTAGGGCGTTTTATTAAATAGTTTAATAATTCGTTTTTTCCGCTGCTGTTTATATTTCTATCGTTTGTCCAACATAGGACGGTGGTAGAATTATGCCATTATTGTCCCTAGAAAACCCAACATTGGTATCAGAGGCTAGGTCTATTTCTGATCTAAAAACTGCAATAATTATAAATGCATATATGCATGATAGAATTTATGTGATAAATTTAAATCAGTTATTCATGGAAATAATTATGAGATAATTATTAAAAAGATAGTAACTTAATTTTATGTAATGTTTTAAGTTGCTAGTCTGCATGCAAATTTTATGAGATAAAATTTAGTTAACATATTTTAATGGTAATTCTATTTTCTTGTATATTATGTGATAATTCAAAAAAAGTCTCTTAGGATAGCCATTAAAATTCTTCTAAAACTTATGAGATAAATTTTAGATTGACATGCTATGTTTAATAAGTTGTTACAGGAATTAAATTCCTAATTCCTGATTAGGGTAGCCCTTTCCAACGATTATTATTTTAAACGTTCTAATAATAATTTTGATAAAAGGCTACACTTCAAATTGTTGTATTTTGAATTTATTAAAATCCTAATACATGATTAGGATAGCACGTTGAAACCAATAAAACCTTATAGTTAATAAGGACTCTAATAAAAGTTATTAACTAATCCTAATAATTTCGAATTTTAGGATTCAACTAGTTGATCGGATTACCTAGTTTTAATGAAGCCAATTTTAGTTGATGGCACACATATGAATGGTGAGTTTTCCTTCAATGGACCATGATCCGGTCTAGTGTTTTTTGACTAGTGTTGTAGATCACCCTAAGCTTGACTGGGGATAGTGATCCTGGTCTAGTCAAATCACTGGCCGTGTTCCGATGGACCGCAAGGATACGGATCATGATTATGTGACACTGTCAACTATATCTAGTCTAATACGTTAAAAATCTTCTTCAAGATTAATCGTAGCCCGCCTTATTTTTGGATTAGGGGACTAAAAGACGCATGTCATGGTTGTTGGATCTCCTCAAGCTATGACATGGTCTCTTTTAGAAACAGACTCCATAATACATATGATGTAGTCTAGTTTTAACCCAAACCACCGCGTCAGGTTTCCTTGAGTGTCGGTGTAAGTAAAGTTTGGACATGAAAATAAGGGTTCGACTAGACTAGTCATTATGGTTTGTTGAGTCTCCTCAAGATCATAAGTGACTAGGGGCAAAAACCTATAGGGAGTCACATGTGATGTGCTCGATGAAGAGTTCATCTACCAATTATAGAGCCGATCAACTTGTTGAGTCTCCTTAAGGTTATGAAGCTCAAGGTGGTTGGATCCCTCTCCCACAAAGTTTAACTATAATAAATTATTTATTATTATGGTTTAACAATTCATTAAAATAGAGGGAGAATATAATTTAATAAAAACCTCTTAAACTATATAAGAACATATGCTAATTCAACTTCTATTAAAATGTAGTCTGGAGTCAGGACTTAAGTTCATTATCGAGAAGAATGTGCTGAACGGGACAAATTACAAGGACTGGTTGAAGAACATCAAGATAGTTCTCTCGTTAGCTGGAATAGATTACGTGCTGACGGAAACTGCTCTGGAGAAGCCCGATGAAGATGCCACCAATGAAGAGAAGGAGTCATATAATTTGTGGCAAAGGGATGCAGAGAAGGCCAGGTGCCTTACTCTGGCCTCAATGAACAATGATCTGCAGAGAAAGCATGAACATATGAATGTTCAGAATATGCTTTTGAATACAGAAGAAATGTATGGCAAGCATTTTAGGGCTACCAGATTCGAGGCCACCTGCAACCTTTGGGAGACGAAGATGTAATGCACATATGTGTGATATACTATATGATGTGTGTGTGCATAGTAATTTCATATGTGAATGGCTATATGGTTGACTATGCCATGATTTGGATGTATAAGTGAATGCATGTGATTGTATTGGATATGGTGTAGTGAGTGTTATTATTGTTTGTTAGTAGTGCTAGTATGCCTATTATTGGTAGGATTATTATTGTTGTGCTAGTATGTTATTGGTATTAATGAATGGTATTGGTATTCTTATTGTTGATGTTGTTATTATTATTATTATTGTTTGGGTCCTAAGTTAATTTTAGTGGCTAGAGTTGGTTGGGCTTACCTTTTAATTGTGTTGGGCTTGATAGTGTGCTTGGATTATTATGAAGAGAGGAGAGATATTTTTAGGGGTAAGGGAAAACTTGTAATAATAGAGGGATTCCTATTATTTAATTCCTATTTCTCCAAACTTCTCATAACTTCTCTTCATTCTTATTTTATTTTTTTTCCTTTCCCATTTCTTTCTCCCCAAGCCAACAGAAAATCCCCAGGGCCCCTTGCTGGCTGAATGCTCCCTATTTACGATTTCGTTGGCAGGTCAAAATCCCCCCCCCCCCATTTGCCAAACATTGGCAGCTCAAAAAAAGAGAGAAAAAAAAAAGAAAGGGGACGAGCCGAATTCACATGGGAGAAAAAAACAAATGGAGGAATGAGAGAAAGGATGAAAGAAATGGAAGAAAGAAAGAAGAGGGGGGGGGGACCCATTAAGGGATTGAGGGAAAAGATGATTCATGGGGTTTGAAGCTTTGGAGATGGGGAATTTCATGAAATTGAAAGAGGAATTTGGGATTTTGGAGCTTGATGATGGGATTCATGGAGGAGTTCTTCTTGGTTGAGGTAGGATTCCAACCATAACCCATGTGTTCATTTCATAGCATCTTGATTTGAAAAGTTGGCATTTTTAGGGTTCTTGTGAAATTCCTTGACATGTTGCAATTGGGCTTGATTTCATATGATACATTGAGTTCTTTGATGCTATGATTAAGTCCCATGTTGCTCTTGAATGCCTTATTTCAATAAGCTTGTAAAATTGCACTCCTTTGGAAAGTTTGCATTTTTAGGGTTCTTATTGGAATTTCTTGACATGGAGCATTCATGGTTGAAATTATATGATGTTTGAAATTAATTGATGCTACAATTGTGATTCATGTTGCTTTAAAAGATTTGTCTCAATAAACATGTGAAATTGCTCTCATTTTGGGATGATGGAAGCTATTATTCAATTTCCTTTATATGAAATGTTGGGATGTTACCTTGTATGAAATTGCTCTCATTTGTTGGAAGCTTTAAAATTCAATTTTCTTGTTGTGTTGAAATTAAATGATGTGGTGAAATTATTTGATGCTATGTTTTAGATTCCCGTTGCCTTGATTGTCTTATTCCATTAATTAAGTTGAATTGTTCTCAAATGATAATGTTGGAAATTGTTGGTCTTGAAATGGGAACCATGGGTGAAACATCGTGGTCGGAAAATTTATATATGTTGTTGGTTATATGTGGGATATGGAATGGGTGTGTTATGATGTTGTTAGGGAGACGGAGGTGGAGTGCACGGGCATGGACAAAGTTGTCACGATAAGAGGCGGGAGAAGTCGTCGTGGGCAACCTTTTGATCCATTAGGTGGCTCCACATTGATAACGGAGTAGAATCACTTGCACTTGCACGATGACATAGGAATGGGATCACTAGGCATGCCTTGCATTGCGTTTGTGATTGCATCATTTGCATCATGTGTGGGCATGTCATCATAAGCATCATATCATTGTGGTTGTGAAATGAATGTAGTGACTTTGGTGCGTTGTTGTACATTGGTGGGATGTGGATGTTATGTTGTATATGAGATTTGTATAAGAATGTTGTATATGAGCAGGTTGATACTATATATACATCAATGTTTGGTTTGTTGGTTCTATTTTGTTATTCTATGTTGTCTGTAATGCTATAGGTACTATCCCAGCAGTGCACAGTGGACCTGCTTGTGTTTGTATTTCTTTCTTTTTCTTTTGTAACACTCACTCTTCGGGTATACCGGGAAGCGGGGCGTTACATAAGATGACCACGGGCCATGTCCAGGATTATGTGATTAAGATGATCGGGTTTGTAGAGGACGCAGCCCAGCTAGGATTTGTCCTTGAAAATGAGATAAGCACGGACATAATCCTAAAGTCTTTGACCACTGACTTCAACCAGTTCATTACAAGTTTTATAACGAATAACACTGAGGTGGAACTTCCAGGTCTCCTGAACATGCTCCGGCAGTTCGAGGAGAGAATTGAGAAGAAACCACCAGTGTTGGTTTTCGACTCTGCTTTTTCTCTCCATCCTAATGGCGGTGGGTCGTACCCACCCGCCCAGGCAAGCGGGCTTCCCAAATTGCTGGGCGTGCCCAGCTGGCGCGCCCGGCTAGCCGGTGGGCCCCACAGCTGGGGTCGACAGTTCAGAACCCTAGCTTGTTTTGTGACGATTGCGAATTTCCAATGTTTTGTGACTTTTTATGTCACACCTCGATCCGCAGAATACCCGGAATTTTAAAATTTTTTTTTCCAAGTATCCTGAAGAGTGAGGGTGATGAGAGAGGAAAAGAGAGGAAAAGGAGAATCAGACCATGCAGGCCACTGCGCACATGCTAGGATAGTACAAGTGAAGCTCCACTATAATATCAAAACAACCTCATAAATAACATAGAACAACGACAACATTACATATATATAACAACTTTCATTCATATATGTAGTCTAGATGCATCACTATATATACACTGCCACTCTTCACCTCTCAAAACCATCCTGTCAAAATACGAAGCTACAGCTCACACCAAGTGCTACCCCTGAAACCCTACTCCAAGTCACTACCAATCAAGCTACCCCTACTACCTGAAAAATGGGGAAGAGCACGTCAATGCGTGCCCCAGTAGGAAACAACTTGGACTTGGAACACTATTTTAAGGTTATCAACCACAGGGCATTGTAAGAAAAATAAGGTACGTAAACTAAATAATGACGCGGAAAGTAAACAGCTAAGTAAGGGATCATACCTACGGTTTGATGTCGAGCTACTGTAAGGAAAAAGGTTAGCATGAATAATAATACAAATGTTCAAGCAAACATTATCTAATAAGATAAGTACACGTGCCAGAGGTATAACACAGTGTCACAAACAAAACAGGTCAAAGGGAAGAGGGAAGTGCTGTAAGCAGAAGAAGTAATATGCAAAACTTTTATTTAATAATTTAAGTAGTTGGAAACTTAGGTAAACTATGTGATACCTGGACCTGGACCTCACCCCAAAGATTTGGGATGAGAAACTGCACACGACACAGTGGACACGGGCACTGTACGCCGGGCCTCTCACCCTGCCCCATCAAGGGGATCTATCTCACGGGTCTCACCCCAAAGGTTTGGGGTAAGTATGGCACATGGTGCAGTGGGCACGGGCACTGTACACCGGGCATCTTCGCCTCCTCCCTGGACGGTATCAAGAGTGAGGCTCTCCACCATATACCTCTCCACACCCAAACCACATCATCACAAACGCAAATGCCCCTCCACTCTCCGTAAAGGCGAGTGGGAATAATCATCACATCACATCATCTCCTCCCCACCTTCATAGTCTAGGCCCCATATCCACAATTTACTCAAAATTTCCCCCAAACCCCAGTTTTAGTATCTCACCACCTTTTGGAAGGGGATTGAGACATTCCAAAACATCAATTAAGCGTTATAAGTTCCATTATATGAATCATGATGGCATGGTACATGTTCAGTAACTTCCTTTTATCAACACGGGTCATGCATCTAAGTGCCATGCCCTCAGTCATCGTCTCATCACATAGCAACCTGGGTCATGCACTTCCGTGACATGCCCTCCATCACACCACATTACACATTCACGTATAATAGTGTAGCCATGCCATCCATGTCCCCAACATCATCAATTTATAATAGGGATCTTGATACGAGAGTATATAATCTCATTTATCATGTTTCTCAACTTTTGTTTCATTGAAGCATTTTCACAAACATGTGGTGAGCATGACGTACATATCCATAAACACATCAGCAAATCAATTGGCAAACCATATCATTGGTCTACCTTTCATGTAAAAACAATAATCATGTACTATAGAGGTTAGATTAGCAACAATACACAATTCATAACACCACTAAACCATTTCAGCTTGCAGGAAACGTACATGCAGTCATAAAGGATGGATGATATCACCCAATTATAGTCATAATTTAGCAAAACCTCCTAAATGAAAGTTGTATATCTAGTAGTTCTGGATTCGCATATAAAATTTCATGTAAAGATATGGAATTTATGATTTATGGTGAATTGTTTGGTGAAGCCTGTCAAATCTGTTTTTCAGACAGATTCTGAGGGCTGTAAAGATTGCTAATTTAGGACATGTCGCAGTCAGAATTTCAAAAAATATGCACTGAGATGAGGTTGTAGAAAAACTTGTTAAATTTACAACGAGACCAAGAATACAAAATTCCATGGAGTGTGCAGAAACTGAGCCAAGTTTTACTGAACCGTGTCCAGTCTGAATGAAATTCAGACAAGTTGTAAAGATGAAATGTTTACTCCTAATTATTGAATTGAACCTATATCAAATTTTATATGATTTTGTGGTAGAACTTCAGGATCTACAAGTATATAATTTTTTCGAAACTTAATTCATGCCACAGTGTCCAAAATTCAAGTAATAACACACCACAGACTTTCAGCTTTTTCAAAAGAGTGATTTTGCATGGAATTTCAAGGGGCAATTCATGAAATTGAATCATGGTACATCAAGTTGGCTACCCCTACTACATATTAAGTGAATCATGCTATAAACACATGGTAGCAAGAACAAAGTAATGGAATTCCAAATCCAAGTTAAATCCTACCTCAAAACGTGATTTTCCTCCTCTCCTTCTCTTTCTTTCTTCTCTCTTCAAGCAAGCTTGGATTCCTTCTACTTGAAAATGGAGATTAGAGTTTTCATTTGAGGAAGAGGGAGAAAAGGGAAGAGGGGTGGCCGACCTTGGCTAGGAGGAAGGGGAGAAAAATGAAAAAAATGAAAAAGGAAAGGAAAGTGAAGAATAAAGAAGAGGGGAGAAGTTTCACTAAAAAATAACTATCTCTAGAATCCCCCATAAGATAAGCATGCATCATTTTAAATGACTAAAATACCCCTCCATCTTCTAAGTATTTACAAGTTTGCAATTACTTTATGCACACACCTTTTTACTATACACACACACACCCTCTTTTGTCCAAATGACCATTTTGCCCCTCACTTTTCTAAAAATTTATGGGGATGTCATTAACCCCTAACCCCTTTCACACTAGCATAGCTTTCCTACACACATCCATACATGCCCACACATGCATACATGCACTACTCACACACGTCCAATACATACATGTTGTATTATACACAAGACGTCATTCACACTTCTTCCGCATTCACAACTCGCATTCTCGTCTCCTAGCCACATATTACGACCCTACCCCCATGCACTACGATACACACATCGACATCCTCAATTTTTCATGCCAACGTATGCATCGTGAGCAGAAATGCCACGTGTAGGCAGTAGAATACACGTATGGTTCAAAACAGGGCATGACACCCTATCCACCTTAAAATAAAGTTCGTCCTCAAATTTCCGAAGTCCAAGGGTTATAGTCTAATGAGATATACTTCTAGATTCCAAGGGCCATCTCCATACAATGCCCTACACTACTATCCCCATATATCTGTATACTCGTCTTAACTAGATATACTCTAATGCATGCATATCCACCGTTATATATACTCCACTAAAAAGAATTACCTTAATACATACACCAATAGCACATCCACATCTGCTCAACACACGCTCATCACTTATCTATATCGCTACATCAAACCATATAGGACCATATCATGACCCACCTTATCATGTCCAGGTATTTAAAATCACTAATTAGACCCGCACTATCATTCACAACATACGTGCAAATATATAACACGCATGACATACGAATGGACATCTATATATTAAAACACAGCTATGTTTGAATCCTAGGGCTGACTGGGACAAACTGATGTCATGCTGATGTATAAAGAGGTTGATAGAAGAATGGCTAGGATTTAATCTTGGTAAAAGAAGGGTTGAGATGATTCTTTGGAAAAACCACCACTTTTTCCTTTTGTTTTCAAACCCCCCACAATACTATATTTGCACAGAATACCACATATTTCCCTTTTTTGCTAAAGAAACCCTCTCATTTCACTTTTTACCCACACACCATACACACACACACTTATGCACTTCCACCCTTCACGCCGAAGGTGCCCCGCTAAATTTTTTTACGAATTTGTTGTTATGACTCAAGGGCGCCCTCACCGAATTTATTGTTTTACGTCGAATTTGTTGTTCCGCACAAATTTGACTGTGTAAATAATGTTTGGGAACAAAGATTTCGCGGGGAAAAAATATTAAATGAGCCGTGCCCGCGGGCACGGGTTATGACTAGTACACATCCATATACCAACTATCCACTACTTATATCATCACGTATGTGCATCTAAGTATGCACATACAACATAATATCGGTACCCTACAATAATACATCCATACCACCCATAAGTATATAAGATTCATGAATACCTACACACAATGTATCTATGACTCCATATAAGGATAATATACCCACGCACAAGGGATATTCATATATCTCATGTCGCTCACGGCCAAGATACACGTAGCTACCGCCAAACACACAAGGATACACTCACGTTGCATCCAAGTACACTCACGAACATAAACACATCGTAAACATTCACAAGACATAGGCACACCATCTATATCTATATATAAACACATACACATATCAATGTCTATACTCCATAGATTCATCCATACGGTGTATACTTAGTCATTCACACCATAGCTATGGCATAAACACGCACACATTACAGCCATTCATATAGTTATGACATTACAATACCATACATATACATATAAATACAATAGGAGGCTTACAATATTTCCAACAATAAAGACACATTGGTCCCACACACCCATCCACCCGCTTCACAACAATATACACATAGTTAACTCCATGCGTATATGTATTTACTAGATATTTATAAGCATACACACATATATAAACACATATGCCAAGACACACACCCTTCTATTCATATATAAACTATTGACAATACCATGTATCCATACCATATTTCCAAGACAATTCGTACATACAACTAACCTTACATAATCAACCCAACCAATCATCCATGTAGACTACTATACAAATCTTATATCACGTTTAGATGCAACTACCCTTGTCCCATACAACACATATAGGCTACACTTAGTATGCATGTATCCATACACAACATATATCCACAATTATATAAAGATGCAATCCTATACAGAGGCAATCATATGACTACACCCATGTACATATACAACTATACCAATACGTACAAATAGCCGTACAATTTTACACGCCACGTACATACAAATGAGCTTACGTACAAGCATATACACATATTCACATGTTCACATCTACACTTTCATACATACATTCTCATTCAAGTAGGTCTCATGTATATGTACACACTACACATGTAGAGATGCACATATTATACTCATACAAGTGAAAGACATAATATATCCATCTCGTAGTTACACGTTTCCAACAACTACTATACCATACATCTATGTCTAACTATATGGCTATATAACATGAGGCATTCACATACATAACACATAGTTCAGTCAAATACACAAAACTTTTGCAATACAAGACGTAATCATCCACATATACACAATAAGATATACCCTAATATACATATACTAGAAGTATATAGTCATATAACATATATTCACATTAATACATGCCATTATGTGTATGGCATACACATAAGGCACACACATATTGTCACGCCCCGCTTCCCAAAAACACGGAGGCGAAGCGTGACGAAGGCCCGCTTAGGCCGGGGCTAAGAGCCCAGACCCAATAAGCGTCTGTAGTTTTCCATAGCGAAGGTACATGTCCCTGCAAGTTAGTACGAAATAACAAAAGTACTGGAAGGAAACATTTCATTTTATTCCAAAATTTATCATCCAAGTACTGAGAGTCTAAAAATGCCGTAAACGGCTACAACTGCTGAAAGGGAAACTAACGGTGCAAGCACCCAACCTAGCCAAGAAAGCAACAGGTGCTACCCACCCAATCTAAACTGGAACAGAAATCTGGATCAGCAACAAGAGGCCTCTAACTCTGGTCCTCCTCCGGGTCGTACTCCGGATCAACGTCCTCCGGCTCTGGGTCAGCTGGCAAGTCCGCCTCGTACTCGTACTCTGGCTCCACACCTGACGTACAGCACCAAAAGAAGGAAACTGTACGTCAGGCAAAGTCTACACAAACTGTCAGACTCTACTGCAAGTGTACCAACTTTTAACAATGATTTACTGGTTGTTTTAACATGCTGGGGTTATCACTGAGTAACGAAAAGTAGCGTAGCAGGAAAAGTAAACGTAGCAAAACAGTAGACGTAGCGTGTGCTACCGTCTACGGGACTAACCTACAGGTGTCAGGACAAGACGTGACGTGACGGACAGGACAAGACAAGTAGGACACGACACGACACGGCACGACACGACACGAAGGGTTCACGCCTTACGGTTCGAGGGGGATCAGACCCTCTCACCGTGCGCACGCTCAACCCTACCCCAAAACCCCAGAACTCAGGACAGGAAGCACGGAGATCACTTTCGCAAGGAAAGCACCTGAAACGCCCGAAGGCTTTTTGTAACACGGAGATCACTTCTGCTCGGGAAGCATCTGAAACGCCCGAAGGCATTTTGTAACACGGAGATCACTTCCGCTCGGGAAGCATCTGAAACGCCCGAAGGCTTTTTGTAACACGGAGATCACTTCCGCTCGGGAAGCATCTGAAACGCCCGAAGGCTTTTTGTAACCGTTACGGGGATCACTCTCGCATGGAGAGCATCCGAAACGCCCGAAGGCTTTTTGTATCACGGGGATCACTTCCGCGGAGGGAAGCATCCGAAACGCCCGAAGGCTTTTTGTGTGACAGGACACGACATGACAAGTGTAGGGAAAGTTATTCTAGGGTGTCCACACGCACGCACACACAAGATAGTCCTATGTTGTCAGCAGTTCATTGTTGTCAGGCTCAGACTTCGTCGTCAAGTCTGAGCCGTCACGGGTCGTCCCGGATGCTATCATTTCACGTCCGGTTCTCATCACACACAATCTAACAGTTCTACAACTAGAACTAAGGCACAGTCAAATCGCAAGTGAGTACACTTGCCTGAAACAGCGGGTGCGTCGTCTGTCCGGGGCGTCTCGTCCAGTCGTCGCGTCCGCGGTAGTCCGTCTGAAAAGAGATCACGGCGACGGCGTCAAGTCGCGATTTTTCGTCAAATCCTATTTAAGTTCATTTCTAGGTTGAACGTGGCTACCCTAACCGTCACGAGTCAAGTTGTCTGATCAGCCTATCCGACGATTCTACCCTATGTGCACAGTCAAAAGTCCAAACGTCGGCCTACGGTTATACATCGATTTAAGAGAGCAGAAACTAAATTTAGCGAGTTAAGTTGCCAGTTTTAGTTAGGTTCTCAGTTTTGCTACTGTGGGGGTTTTGCTACGAGATAGGGGAACCAACCTGTCCGGAGTCTGGGGTAGAGCGGACGTAGTGTCTGAACGGCGACCGATCTGACTGGCACGGATACGGATCGTCTCCTGGCGGTGTCTCGGCTACGGGCAGCGTAGCCAGACACGTTCCGGGCAGCGGACGGGACGCGTGAACAGCGAGCAGTGCGTCGGGAAGGCGTACTACGGCTTCCGGAGATCTTGCAACGACAACCGAGATGAACGGTTCGTCGTACCCAATGCCTACGACGTCGGGAGTCGTAGGAAGAGTTCGTGACGTAGGAAGACGTCCCCAGGGGATGTAGGAGGCTGTCGGAGAGCTCCAACAGCGAGGAGAGGCGGCGAGATCTCGGCGGCGCGTCGGTACGACGCCAAACACGCAAAACAGCGAGAAAACTCGCTGTTACAGAGGGTATCGCGGCCTGGGGTCGCTGTCAACGGCGAGAGGGGGCAGAGGGGGTTCCATGGAGATGTCGTGGCGGCTCCGGCGGCGGCGGCAGCAGCGGCGGCAGCCGTGGCAAGCTGCTGCGGCTGCTGTGCGGTTTCAGGCGGTTCGCGGCGGCTACCGGCAGCGAGAGGCGATGCAAACGAGAGAGGGGAGGTCGGCGAGTTGGTCGGCGGCGACGGGGGCCTCCGGCGGCGGCTCAGGTGGAGGGGGGTTAGGGTTTGCGTGAGTATGGTGTTTTCTAGGGCCGGCGCAAGAGGAGATTGCGGCTGTGAAATTTTTTTAGAGGAGTTAGGGTTTTTCTTATAGGGGTGGGGCCCACGTGACCTAGGGGATGTTTACACGTGAGGGGGCTGCCTATTAGGGTTAGCTAGGGTTTAATAGGGTTAAGTTTGTTAGGGGTAAATAGCGTACGCAAGTGTAAGTCTACACTTCATATTATTGATCCTAACTCTGTTTTGGCAGGATCCTTCAGTAAACTCTTAATTAACGGGCTCTACTAGTGCACAAGGGTCAAACGGTGCCCAAAAATTATAAGAAAAATACCGGGGCGACCGGGGCGACAAGAGCAAGAAGTCGGAAGAGACGGATTACAATTTCGATGTCGGGAAACAAAATTAAAAATAAAAACGCCTCAAGTCAAAAATGTGATACGCGACGTCTCCTCGGAAAAGGTCAAATCGTGGGCGAACGGCCCGTGAATTGACGTTGCAAGTCAACACGACAAGTGTAGCACTCTCAGAGAGGGTCACAACGACATATCACACGATAGGGTTCGGAAACAAACAATGTCTGAAATAAATACGTGCACGGTCAAGCACACGTGCACAAAGAACTTACGATCGGAAACCGACCGTTACATCCTCCCCAACTTAGAAATGATTCCGTCCTCGGAATCAACATCAAGCATCGTTCGGGAAAAGATGCGGAAAGCGCTCCCTCATATCATCTTCACGCTCCCAGGTGGACTCTCCAGGTAATCCGTGACGCCACATCACTCTCACCAGGTCGACTATCTTATTCCTCAACTGCTTCTGTCGACGGTCCAAAATCTGCACAGGCTGCTGGTCGTATGTCAGATCCGGGCGAACTGTAATCTCTGAGAAGTCCACAGTGTGCGATGGATCACTGACGTACCGACGTAACTGAGATACGTGGAAAACGTCGTGAACACCCTCCAAAGATGGTGGCAGAGCAAGGCGGTAGGCCACTGCTCCCACACGCTCTAGCACATCAAACGGCCCAATATACCTCGGACTCAGCTTTCCCTTCTTCCCGAAACGAATAACTCCGCGGTTCGGAGAAATCTTCAGGAAGACGTGATCTCCTGGCTGAAACTCCAAAGGTCTCCTCTTGGCATCTGCCCAATGCTTGAAGCGATCCTGTGCAACTCTAAGCTTCTCCCTGATGTCCCTCACGACATCCACAGCTTCCACTATCATCTCTGGACCCAACAGCTCCCGATCACCGATGTCATCCCAGCTCAGTGGCGAACGACATTTCCTTCCATATAGGGCAGCAAACGGCGCCATGCCAATGCTCGCCTGGTAGCTGTTGTTATATGAAAACTCCACCAAGTGAAGATGGTCCTCCCAAGAACCCTTCAAATCAAGCGTACAGGCTCGCAGCATATCCTCCAGGATCTGAATAGTCCTCTCGGACTGGCCATCAGTCTGCGGGTGGTACGCCGTGCTGAAACTCAGACTCGTACCCAAATTCTCTTGCAGACTTCTCCAGAACTGAGATGTGAACCTCGTATCTCGGTCAGACACAATGCTCACGGGGACTCCATGTAAGCGTACAATCTCCTGCACGTACATGGTCTACATCACGACCATTTCAAAGAGAAAATCAAAGTGGTAGTAAAAGTAGAAACGAAATTTTACCTCCAGATATTTCCTCGCCAAAGCTTCCGTAGACTGGCCCACTCGGAAAGGGATAAAATGCGCAGACTTGGTCAACCGATCCACGATCACCCAAACTGCGTCGTTCTGCCTCGGGGTCCGAGGTAAACCAGTCACGAATTCCATCGTAATATGTTGCCACTTCCACTCCGGAATGGGAAGCGGTTGCAGCAACCCAGCAGTACGATGGTGCTTAGCCTTCACCTGCTGGCATATCAGACACTTGGCAACGCTCCGTGCCACACTCCTCTTCATGCCAATCCACCAGTAATTCAGACGGAGGTCCTTATACATCTTGGTGCCTCCAGGATGTATAGAATATGGCGAGCTATGATCCTCGCTCAACAGCTCCTCGCGAACATCACCTGCAGGTACACAGAGCCTACTGCCGTACCGCAGAGATCCATCCTCATGAATCACGAACTCCGTCCGTAATCCAGCTTCAACCTGCCTCCTGATCCTCTGCAGCTTTGGATCTCCCGCCTGTGCTGCCTTGATCCGATCCACGATCGTGGACTGAATCTGCAGATTCATGAATGAATGAACTACACCAGGTAGGACACCCTCCAAATCCATCTCCCTCAGCTCCTGCTGAATCCTCCAGTCGGCTGTATGCATCATCGCGGCGGGGAGTCTACTCAAGGCATCAGGCACAACGTTCACCTTCCCCGGATGATACTGCAAGTCTATCTCATAGTCCGCCATGAGCTCTAACCATCGCCTCTGACGCATGTTGAGCTCCTTCTGCGTAAAGATGTACTTCAAGCTCTTGTGATCGGTGAAAATCTTCACACTCTCACCTAGCAAGAAGTGCCTCCAAATCTTCAGTGCGAAAATCACTGCTGCCAACTCCAGATCGTGCGTCGGGTAATTCTTCTCATGAGTCCTCAACTGACGAGAGGCGTACGCGACTACGTGGCCATGCTGATGCAAGACGCATCCTAGGCCCTTCCCTGAAGCATCACAATAAACCTCAAAGCCTCCGCTTCGATCCGGTACTGCCAACACCGGTGCCGTGGTCAATCTCGCTTTCAAGATACTGAAGGCCTCCTCACAAGCATCTGACCAGAGGAACTCCACATCCTTCCTTGTCAGCTTCGTCATCGGCTCCGTAATCTTAGAGAAATGCTTGATGAACCGCCGGTAATAGCCTGCTAATCCCAGAAAACTCCTGATGTCTGATGCTGACTGCGGAGTCGGCCAATCTCTGACTGCTCTGACCTTCTCCGGATCCACAGATATGCCATCACCGGACACCACGTGTCCCAGAAATGCGACTCTGTCCAGCCAGAACTCGCACTTGCTATACTTGGCATATAGCTTATGTCTCCTCAGCGTCTCCAGCACTGTCCTCAGATGACAGCTGTGCTCCTCCTCAGACTTCGAATAAATAAGAATGTCATCGATGAAGATGACAACAAACTTGTCCAGGAAGTCATAGAATATTAAATTCATCAAATTCATGAACACAGCCGGCGCATTGGTCACGCCAAACGGCATGACCACGAACTCATAATGTCCGTACTTCGTCCGGAAAGCCGTCTTCTGAACATCGTCCTTCTTCACCCTCAATTGGTGGTATCCACTCCTCAAGTCCAACTTCGAGAAGACTCTCGAACCTCCAAGCTGGTCAAAGATGTCGTCGATGCGCGGCAGCGGATACTTATTCTTCACGGTGACAGCATTCAATCCTCGATAGTCCACGCACATCCTGCGGGACCCATCCTTCTTCTTCACGAGTAGAACTGGTGCGCCCCTTGGCGACACACTAGGGTGGATGAAACCCTTCTGCAGCAACTCATCCAACTGCTTCCGCAGCTCCTCGAGCTCAGCGGGAGCCATACGGTACGGCGCCTTCGATATCGGTTGCGCTCCCGGCATAAGATCAATTCCAAACTCTAAAGCTCGGTCGGGTGGCAAACCTGAGATATCCTCTGGGAAGACGTCGTCGAAGTCTCTGACGACTGCCGGTCGCTCGATCTCCATCTCCATCTGCATGGCTGTCACAATCGGCACCACCGGCGTGGCCCGATACTTGATGGGTCCAAGCGACTCATCTCTGCTATGGAACTCGAACTCTGGATGGCCTGGAATCCGGAACACCACCCTCTTGCTGCGACAATCGATCGAGGCGTGGAAATCTCCCAACCAATCGATGCCAAGAACGACATCAAAATGTGGCAGGTCGTGGACAATGAAATCTGCAAAGAGCTCGTGTCCACTGACCACCAAAGGAATCGATCTACATCCCAAGTTTACTGTCACCACTCCGTTCCCTGTGGTGATGTCCCAACACTTGGGAAGTGTATGGGTGGGAATGGAGTGTCCTGTCACGAATCTCCGGGATAAGATGCACATGGATGCACCGGAGTCGAACAAGGCCAGGGCCGGGTGAGAAGACACTAGAATGGTGCCTAAGATATTAAAAGAAACTACGGTCAAACCAAGCTACTCTAACAAACAAGTCAGGCAAACAAGACTAACAATTTAAAAGCTAAACTATGAAATGAAAGACTAGAATTAAGGAGTTACCTGCAATGACTCCATCCAGCTCCTCAGTCTCAGCAGCAGTCATGGTATACGCCGGCCTCTGGGGCTGTGCTGCTCTCTGATACATCTGCCTCTGCGGCGGTAAAGGTGGTCCACGAGCAGCAGGTCCTCTCTGAACTGGAGCAGGTGCTCTCATCTGCAACGGGGCTGGCGCTCCAACTGCGGCATGACGAGCTCTCGGGCAGTCCTTCGCAGCATGCGAGGCATCTCCACAAACTAAACACAGTCCCAGCTTCCTCCTACAATCCTTCTGAACATGTCCTGTCTTCCCGCAGTAATGGCATGGTCCCTTACTCTGAACCTGAACTGGTGCTCCAGGCCTCTTGAATGGTACTGTCTGAACTAGCCTCATCGCCGGCCTAGCAGGTGGCCGGTACTGCTCCATAGGACGCTTCCCCTTATCAGCTGGAGGGTCAGGTAGGAGTGAAATAAGCTCATAATTCTTCGCAGCATCCAGCACCTCCCTCATAGTCGTGAAACTCGCCGAAGACATAGAAGCCTGAATCTTCGGACGCAGTCCCTGACGGAAACGATCAGCTCGCTTCTCCTCCTTTTTCACCATATGCGGAGCAAAGCGACTCATCATCTCAAACTCCGCCTCATACTCCTCGACGGTCATGTTCTCCTGTTTCAGATCTATAAACCTGCTCAGCAGCTCCCTCCTAGTAGTCTTGGTGAAGTACTTCGTCCTGAACATAGACCTGAAGGTCTTCCAATCCACTGGCTTCACCAGGCGCCTCTCCTCAAGGCGCCACCAGTTCCTCGCATTCTCCGTCAGCTGCATCTTCGCTATCTCCACTCGGGTATCGTCTGGAATCTTCGCAGCAACTAACTTCTCCTCCGTGCTCTGGATCCACTCGTCAGCAGCTAGTGGTCCCTCCTTCCCTGAAAATGTCTTCGGCTGGAGCTCGTTGAACTGCTTCACTCCTGGAGCAGCTCGAGGGGCAGGTGGCGGTGGCGGTGGTGCAACTGGAGCAGCTTGGGCAGCACGCTGGGACTGCTGAACCAACTGATGCTGCACCTCCAGCATCTCTCTCATCACGCCCAGAACCTGACGGAAATCTCCGCCCTGGTCTTCCTGAATCCCATCTCCAGAGCTCCCCGATCGGGTAACACGTCGTCCTGCCATCCTATTGACAGAAAGGCACGGATTAGACTCATACAATTTCTGGATGATAATAATAAAATGAAATTTAATACTTCAATTATTTCGTACTCGCAGAAGAGGGGACCTGCATGGGCCACCACTAAAACCTGTCACGCCCCGCTTCCCAAAAACACGGAGGCGAAGCGTGACGAAAGCCCGCTTAGGCCGGGGCTAAGAGCCCAGACCCAATAAGCGTCTGTAGTTTTCCATAGCGAAGGTACAGGTCCCTGCAAGTTAGTACGAAATAACAAAAGTACTGGAAGGAAACATTTCATTTTATTCCAAAATTTATCATCCAAGTACTGAGAGTCTAAAAATGCCGTAAATGGCTACAACTGCTGAAAGGGAAACTAACGGTGCAAGCACCCAACCTAGCCAAGAAAGCAACAGGTGCTACCCACCCAATCTAAACTAGAACAGAAATCTGGATCAGCAACAAGAGGCCTCTAACTCTGGTCCTCCTCCGGGTCGTACTCCGGATCAACGTCCTCCGGCTCTGGGTCAGCTGGCAAGTCCGCCTCGTACTCGTACTCTGGCTCCACACCTGACGTACAGCACCAAAAGAAGGAAACTGTACATCAGGCAAAGTCTACACAAACTGTCAGACTCTACTGCAAGTGTACCAACTTTTAACAATGATTTACTGGTTGTTTTAACATGCTGGGGTTATCACTGAGTAACGAAAAGTAGCATAGCAGGAAAAGTAAACGTAGCAAAACAGTAGACGTAGCGTGTGCTACCGTCTACGGGACTAACCTACAGGTGTCAGGACAAGACGGGACGTGACGGACAGGACAAGACAAGTAGGACACGACACGACACGGCACGACACGACACGAAAGGTTCACGCCTTACGGTTCGAGGGGGATCAGACCCTCTCACCGTGCGCACACTCAACCCTACCCCAAAACCCCAGAACTCAGGACAGGAAGCACGGAGATCACTTTCGCAAGGAAAGCACCTGAAACGCCCGAAGGCTTTTTGTAACACGGAGATCACTTCCGCTCGGGAAGCATCTGAAATGCCCGAAGGCTTTTTGTAACACGGAGATCACTTCCGCTCGGGAAGCATCTGAAACGCCCGAAGGCTTTTTGTAACACGGAGATCACTTCCGCTCGGGAAGCATCTGAAACGCCCGAAGGCTTTTTGTAACCGTCACGGGGATCACTCTCGCATGGAGAGCATCCGAAACGACCGAAGGCTTTTTGTATCACGGGGATCACTTCCGCGGAGGGAAGCATCCGAAACGCCCGAAGGCTTTTTGTGTGACAGGACACGACATGACAAGTGTAGGGAAAGTTATTCTAGGGTGTCCACACGCACGCACACACAAGATAGTCCTATGTTGTCAGCAGTTCATTGTTGTCAGGCTCAGACTTCGTCGTCAAGTCTGAGCCGTCACGGGTCGTCCCGGACGCTATCATTTCACGTCCGGTTCTCATCACACACAATCTAACAGTTCTACAACTAGAACTAAGGCACAGTCAAATCGCAAGTGAGTACACTTGCCTGAAACAGCGGGTGCGTCGTCTGTCCGGGGCGTCTCGTCCAGTCGTCGCGTCCGCGGTAGTCCGTCTGAAAAGAGATCACGGCGACGGCGTCAAGTCGCGATTTTTCGTCAAATCCTATTTAAGTTCATTTCTAGGTTGAACGTGGCTACCCTAACCGTCACGAGTCAAGTTGTCCGATCAGCCTATCCGACGATTCTACCCTATGTGCACAGTCAAAAGTCCAAACGTCAGCCTACGGTTATACATCGATTTAAGAGAGCAGAAACTAAATTTAGCGAGTTAAGTTGCCAGTTTTAGTTAGGTTCTCAGTTTTGCTACTGTGGGGGTTTTGCTACGAGATAGGGGAACCAACCTGTCCGGAGTCTGGGGTAGAGCGGACGTAGTGTCTGAACGGCGACCGATCTGACTGGCACGGATACGGATCGTCTCCTAGCGGTGTCTCGGCTACGGGCAGCGTAGCCAGACACGTTCCGGGCAGCAGACGGGACGCGTGAACAGCGAGCAGTGCGTCGGGAAGGCGTACTACGGCTTCCGGAGATCTTGCAACGACAACCGAGATGAACGGTTCGTCGTACCCAATGCCTACGACGTCGGGAGTCGTAGGAAGAGTTCGTGACGTAGGAAGACGTCCCCAGGGGATGTAGGAGGCTGTCGGAGAGCTCCAACAGCGAGGAGAGGCGGCGAGATCTCGGCGGCGCGTCGGTACGACGCCAAACACGCAAAACAGCGAGAAAACTCGCTGTTACAGAGGGTATCGCGGCCTGGGGTCGCTGTCAACGGCGAGAGGGGGCAGAGGGGGTTCCACGGCGATGTCGTGGCGGCTCCGGCGGCGGCGGCTCCGGCGGCGGCAGCCGTGGCAAGCTGCTGCGGCTGCTGTGCGGTTTCAGGCGGTTCGCGGCGGTTACCGGCGGCGAGAGGCGGCGCAAACGAGAGAGGGGAGGTCGGCGAGTTGGTCGGCGGCGACGGGGGCCTCCGGCGGCGGCTCAGGTGGAGGGGGGTTAGGTTTTGCGTGAGTAGGGTGTTTTCTAGGGCCGGCGCAAGAGGAGATTGCGGCTGTGAAATTTTTTTAGAGGAGTTAGGGTTTTTCTTATAGGGGTGGGGCCCACGTGACCTAGGGGATGTTTACACGTGAGGGGGCTGCCTATTAGGGTTAGCTAGGGTTTAATAGGGTTAAGTTTGTTAGGGGTAAACTCTTAATTAACGGGCTCTACTAGTGCACAAGGGTCAAACGGTGCCCAAAAATTATAAGAAAAATACCGGGGCGACCGGGGCGACAAGAGCAAGAAGTCGGAAGAGACGGATTACAATTTCGATGTCGGGAAACAAAATTAAAAATAAAAACGCCTCAAGTCAAAAATGTGATACGCGACGTCTCCTCGGAAAAGGTCAAATCGTGGGCGAACGGCCCGTGAATTGACGTTGCAAGTCAACACGACAAGTGTAGCACTCTCAGAGAGGGTCACAACGACATATCACACGATAGGGTTCGGAAACAAACAATGTCTGAAATAAATACGTGCACGGTCAAGCACACGTGCACAAAGAACTTACGATCGGAAACCGACCGTTACACATATAGATTACATTTCAATACATCTATAACCCAATGAAGACCACTTATAGTAATTCACACATACGACTACACATCCACATATATATGTATTCACCTATGCATGCACATTCACCACTAGAATAATATTCAGCTATACGACATCTTAAAGATACCGGCTACCTACACATCCACATATTCATTGACATGCCAATTCATATATATAGCTCCAAGGTACATACGACAAAATCCATATAGAGCCATCTAGACATAGTAATATCACTCAAGCATAGAAGTAGAATACTCATATACAACTATATAGTCAGCCACGTACTAATATAGATATCATGAAGTACAAATATACACATTTGGGTATACACACCTACCTTCATGCAACAATACAACCAACAACATATACCAAATTAAGACAATATACAATCCATATAGGCACATAGGCCGCACATACACATACTCATTGTTATCATAAACTTTTAACACAATAGGAATTCATGCCCCAGCCATGCGGCACTAGCAATATATGGGCACCAATATCCCATCCTATATCTACACCGCCTACCCATACAAGTACACATATTCATACATACGCTTTCCCCCCCATATTTCTACAAGACGATCAGGACACCACACTACTCTATCCATACAAGGATAGATATACACACATTGGTACATTTCCCACATGGAACACAACCATAATACAATAGATAAGAAAACGCATACATGCACTCATATCACATACGTGCATATCCTCACTCGCACCTCTACAAGGTATATGTCCCCACTAGCTTATATGTACCCACTAGTACACATCCATGAATAAACACATACATATCACCTATGTCTCAGAGTCACACAAGTTTAACACATACCTACTCACTTACCCGTATCATGTATCTATATAGAGACAATATATACATATATATATGCTCAAGTATTCGCCCATCTAGTATATACGCCCACACATATCCATATACCACCATAACCATCCAAGATACATGCAACTTTCATGCCATCCAAATACAAATATACATACTGAATACAAGTATACTTGTAATATATGCAATATATGTAATACACATACACCCACAAATATTCATCTATGGTATAATACACCGTAGAAAGTTCATCCCCGGACCTCCTAAAGATAGGGATTTAAAGGTGGATCACTTAAGGCTATAAGGTCACCACCCACCTTAGGGCTAATCTATCCTAATCATATACTGAAGCAATACATGTCCTATCCTTGCGCACATCGCAGTGCGGTGACCTGCATAGAGCACCAAAAACTGTCACACCCCGATTCCCAGAATACCCGTCAATTTAAAATTTTTTGCCCAAGTATCCTAAAGAGTGGGGGTGATGAAAGAGAAAAAGAGAGGGAAAGGAGAAACAGAACATACAGGCCACTGCGCACATGCTGGGATAGTACAAGTGAAGCTCCACTATAATATCAAAACAAACTCATAAATAACATAGAACAACAACAACATTACACACATATATATAACAACTTTCATTCATATACATAGTCCAGATGCATCACTACATATACACTGCCACTCTCCACCTCCCAAAACCACCCTGTCACAATACGAAGCTACAGCTCACACCAAGTACTACCCCTGAAACCCTACTCAAGTCACCACCAATCAAGCTATCCCTGCTACCTGAAAATTGGGGAGGAGCACGTCAATGCATGCCCCAGTAGGAAACAAATTGGGTTTGAAACACTATTTTAAGGTTATCAACCACAGGGCAAGGTAAAAAAAATAAGGTACGTAAACTAAATAATGACGCGAAAAGTAAACAGCTAAGTAAGGGATCATACCAACGGTTTGATGTCGAGCTACTGCAAAGAAAAAGGTTAGCACGAATAATAATACAAGTGTTCAAGCAAACATTATCTAATAAGATAAGTGATTTTGTGTTCACCTTCGGTGGTACGGCCATCTCCTGGAAATCTGTGAAGCAGGCCACCACAATAGTCTCATCCAACCACTCAGAGCTCTTGGCGATCCATGAAGCTCACAGAGAATATGTCTGGCTTCGTTCAGTCATTCATCACATTCTAATTACGACCGGCCTGAAGACGGACGACCTTGAGCAAACCATATTATTTAAAGATAATGCAGCTTGTATAGCTCATCTACAAGCTGGTTACATCACGTGCGACAGGACGAAGCACATCTCTTCCAAGTTCTTCTGGACGCACGAGCTACAGGAGTAGAAGCAGATTGAAGTACGACAGATTCAGTCTTGTAATAATTTAATTGATATATTAACTAAGGCATTGCCTAGATGTACTTTTAGAAAGCTTGTAAAAGATATAGGGATGCGACAGCTGAAAGACCTACAAGCCTGAAGCTTGTACGGATCAGGGAGAGTCACTTGTGTATTGTACTCTTTTTCCTTAAGCTGGTGGTTTTTTCACTGGGGTTTTCACAGCTAAGGATTTAACGAGGCAAAATACGATAACTCTGGATTCAGCAGTATCCACCCCACATTAGCGTATTGGATCCTGAAGAATTCATATGCTAAGAATGGATGGATGAAGAGAAATGTTATGAATGGGGGAGACCTTTGGTCTCTACACCCAAACCACATCATCACAAACGTCAATGCTGTAATGCCCTGCTAAGCTACTGCACAAGTACTAGAGGGGGGTGAATAGTACTTTAAAATAATTAAGAGGATAATTCCTAATTATCTTGCAATCTCTACCAATAATGCGAAAATGCGGAAATGTAAATAATAGACAACAAAGAAACAATTGCAAACAAACGATATTACTGGGTTCGGATCCACCCAAGTCTCCCCGACTTGTTCCCGGTAATCCTACGTCCCAAACACCCGGATCCCCTCCGGATACTCGAGTTAGAAACCCTAACTCCAGATTTCCACTATGAAATACTTGTGAAAACCCTTCACAAGTCAAATCATACACAAATGAAATTGTGACTCCCACAACCCGGGATCACAAACAAACTCTCACAACCGAGAGTGAATCACTTACAATATCAAAGTAAATTGAAATAGAAATGCTTACCACAAAATACCTATGCCTTGAGTAAACTTACGAATTAGGGCAAAGATGATTTTGGGGAAGATGAAGAGGCACCAAACCCTAGCTCCAAGATGTAGATCAGCGATGGAGAGCTATGAGGTAGTTGGTGACCTAGAATCAAGCACTTGGCTTGGAAGGCTCACAATCAATGAATCTCTCTTTTGAAATAAGAGTGAGGGAGAGATTCTTGAATGGAAATGAATGAGCTTTGAATGATATTTGAATGCTTTCTCTTTGATCTCTAAACTTCTCTTAATATCAGCCTTGAGTGCAATGAATGCAGCACTCCAAGTATATATAGGTTAGAGGAAAGAGAGAGAGAAAAACGTTTCAATTAAAGCTCCAACGGCTCTATTCTGAACCCAACTAGTCGATCAAAGAAGGTTGACTGACCGACTAGTTCATCAACTAGTTGGTCGGTCAATCAACATGAACCGACTAATGGTAGAACAGCCAAATGAAGAAGTTCAGACTGAAGGGAACTAGTCGGTCAAAGAAGAGTTGCTGACCGACTAGTTTCACAACTAGTCGGTCGGTAACTCAACTGAGACCGACTAAGAGATAAAACTCAAAGTCTGAACACAAATTGATTTAGTCGGTCCAAGAACAAATGTTGACCGACTAGTTCATCAACTAGTCGGTCGACAAACGTTCTTTGACCGACTAACAATAAACAGTAAGTTGGCATGTACAGTAGAAGCTCAACTAGTCGGTCTAAGAAGCATCACTGACCGACTAGTTCACAAACTAGTCGGTCGGTGAGTCAACGTAGACCGACTAACTGTAAATAGTAAAGAGCTTGGAATTGACTGACGCAAACTAGTCGGTCCAAGAAGCTTTTCCGACCGACTAGATCACCATCTAGTCGGTTGGTTCTTCTTCTTGAACCAACTAACATGCACAAGAAGTCGCGAATCGAAGCGCGATGCTTCGGGAAAGTTCGTATGGACTTCTTACAAGATCCTAGCTTTAAGATAGGAGCGTTATGAAGATTAAAACGTAAGACCTACTCAAGGCTTAACATTCTACGGAACGAAGCTAAAAGACTATAAATAAAACTTGACGAACCGTCTTCGAAAGCTTCGATCCGAATCTTCATGACTTCTAAAATGGTCCAAAAGCTTCAACGAAGCTTTAGGCATACGATCACGCGCTTTGAGAAGTCTTGAGACGTCGCTTTGGATGTTCATATGAATTTGGCGACGATCTCCATAACTGCGCTCACAAAGTGTTAGTTCACGATATATTTATGTTTGTTCATCATCCAAAACCAAATCCGGGGAGTCCAATATCCAACAAATGCCCCTCCACTCCCTGTAAAGGCGAGTGGGAATAATCATTGCATATCACATCATCTCCTCCCCACCTTCATAGTCCAGGCCTCATATCCACAATTTACTCAAAATTTTCCCCAAACCCCAGTTTTAGTATCTCACCCCCTTTTGAAAGGGGATTGAGACATTTCAAAACATCAATTAAGCATTATAAGTTCCATTATAGGAATCATAATGGCATGGTACATATTCAGTAACTTTCTTTCATCAACACGGGTCATGCACCTAATTGGCATGCCCTCAATCAGCGTCTCATCACATAGCAACCTGGGTCATGCACTCCCGTGACATGTCCTCCATCACATCACATTACACATTCATGTATAATAGTGTAACCATGCCATCCATGTCACCAACATCAACAGGGATCTTGATACGAGAGTATATAATCTCATTTCTCATGTTTCTCAACTTTTGTTTCATTGAAGCATTTTCACGAACATGTGGTGAGCGTGACGTACATATCCATGAACACATTAGCAAATCAATTGGCAAACCATATCATTAGTCTACCTTTCATGTAAAAACAATAATCATGTACTATAGAGGGTAGATTAGCAACAATACACAATTCATAACACCACTAACCCATTTCAGCTTGCAGGAAACGTACATGCAGTCATAAAGGATGAATGATATCATCCAATTATAGTCAAAATTTAGCAAAACATCCTAAATGAAAGTTGTATATCTAGTAGTTCTGGATTCACATATAAAATTTCATGCAAAGATATGGAATATATGATTTATGGTGAATTGTTTGGTGAAGCCAGTCAAATCTGTTTTCAGACAAATTCTGAGGGATGTAAAGATTGCTAATCTAGGACATGTCGCAGTCAGGATTTCAAAAATTATGCAATGAGATAAAGTTGTAGAAAAACTTGTTAACTTTATAACGAGACCAAGAATACAAAATTTCATGGAGTGTGCAGAGACTAAGCTAAGTTTTACTAAAACTGTGTCCAGTCTGAATGAAATTCAAACAAGTTATAAAGATGAAATGTTTACTCCTAATTATTGAATTGAACCTATGTCAAATATTATATGATTTTGGGGTAGAACTTCAAGATATACAAGTATATAATTTTTTCGAGTGTCCAGAATTCAAGTAATAACACACCACAGACTTTCAGCTTTTTCCAAAGAGTGATTTTGCATGGAATCTCAAGGGGTAATTCATGAAATTGAATCATGGCACATCAAGTTGGCTACCCCTACTACATATTAAGTGAATCATGCTATAAAAACATGGTAGCAAGAACAAAGTAATGGAATTCCAAATCCAAGTTAAATCCTAACTCAAAACTTGATTTTCCTTCTCTCCTTCTCTTTCTTTCTTCTCTACTTTCTTCTCTCTTCAAGCAAGCTTGGATTCCTTCTACTTGAAAATGGAAATTTGGGTTTTCATTTGAGGAAGAGGGAGAAAAGGGAAGAGGGGTGGCCGGCCTTGGCTAGGAGGAATGGGAGAAAAAAGAAAAAAAAAGAAAAAAAAAGGAAAATGAAGAATAAAGAAGAGTGGAGAAGTTTCACTAAAAATTATCTATCTCTAGAATCCCATATAAGATAAGCATGCATCATTTTAAATGATTAAAATACCCCTCCATCTTCTAAGTATTTCAAGTTTGCCATTACTTTATGCACACACCTTTTTACTATACATACACCCCCCTCTTTTGTCCAAATGACCGTTTTGCCCCTCGGTTTTCTAAAAATTTGCGGGGATGTCATTAACCCTTAACCCCTTTCACACTAGCATGGCTTTCCTACACACACCCATGCATGCCCACACATGCACACATGCACCACTCACACACATCTAATACATACATGTTGTATTATACACAAGACGTCATTCACACTTCTCCCGCATTCACATCTCGCATTCTCATCTCCTAGCCACCTATTACGACCCAACCCCCATGCACTACGATACACACATCGACATCCTCAATTTTTCATGCCAACATATGCATCGTGAGCAGAAATGCCACGTGTAGACAGTAGAATACACATATTGTTCAAAATAGGGCATGACATTTTGCTCAAGTTTGAGCAATTGTTTGAGGGGTCAAACGATGACGGAATTCGTCGTCGTTTGTTTCTATGCGTTCACCATTCATATCTCTTCGAATTAATATGTTGTATCACTTCCGAAGCTCAACGGTAAGGGAGAGAAAATTGGTTGAAGTTGAGCCTTAGTGTAAGTCAAAACTAATTCTAATTTTCTCACTTAATTAATTAATCCCACATTGCTGGTGAGACGAGTAAGGGGTCCGACCTCTTATATAAATAGGGGTCGACACCCCTTGAAAAAATTGCACCAAGTCTCTGAATCGAGTAGCTCCGAAAAGTTTTGAGCACGCTCGATTCAAGACAAAAATTATTCTCTCCTCCTCAATTCTTCCGTTCCTCCGTTCGCGTATTAGCAAGACGACGACGATGATTGGATTCGATCCAATGTCTAAGACGCGGATCGCTCTCAAGTAAAACTTTCTTCGGCGGGTGATTGGCTCGGAGGCGCGTTGTCGGCTCGCTTCGGGTGGACCAGTTTCGGAGGCGCGGAGGCGGCTAGCTTTGGGGAGCCATTGTCAGTTGCTGAAAACGACGCTTTGTTTTCTGCGAAAGTAAAGTTCCGGGTATGTTCTTTTAATGTTTTTCATTTATATTATTGCAGTAGTTTAGATCTATTTTGGGACTGGTCAGATCCACCCCAAGATAGTAGAGATCCTGGTTAGGATCAAACCAGGTCTTTGATATTCTTAGGGCATTTTATTAAATAGTTTAATAATTCGTTTTTCCTCTGCTGTTTATATTTCTATCGTTCGTTCAACGTAGGACGGGCATAGAATTATGTCCTAAGGGTCCCTACAAAACCCAACAAAGCCAAGACATAAAAAAAACCTTTCATTTTTGGGAAAACGTGCAATTTATAGGTGTGGTATACGTAGGTACAACAATAACTCTACCACCATGCCGTAATGTTTGTGGGGTCTCGCGTGGGGCCCATTCGGAGTCGCTCTTCTCGGCTGGTTCGGACCATTATTGGGCTTAGCCCAGTTTGGACTCTTTCTTTTTATTCGAAAATGGGCCTTTAGCTCTTTGCATGTTATGGGGCTTGCATGCGGCCTTTCGGCCGCTCGGCCCGGTCCAAAGCTTTGCAAGGAACACCTTCAGTTTTTTCATGTGCTAACAGCAAGTTGTGTGCTTTCAACTTTCCAGCTTTCTGAAGGCCGATGCCATGATCAAGATCCTCTGATTGAAGTGTTAAAACTGAAGAAAAGGCATAACATCCAAATGAAAAATGTGACAGTTTTTATTTCTCAAGTTTAACTAGGAGTGCTTAATGGTTGTCTTGGTCTATATGTTTTGATTGTTTGTTTATTTATTTACTAGTTATAACCCGTGCCCGCGGGCACGGTGCATTTAAGATTTTTTTTCGTGAAATCTGTCCCCTAAAAAATATTTCTACAGCCAAAATTTAAAAGAACAACAAATTAGCGTAAAAAAATTTAGCGGGCGCCTTCGGCGCGGATAGGTTGGTTAGACCTCTGCTTGACGCCCAAAAAACTCAACCCGCCTCTTTGAATGCACATTCGCTGTATTTTTTTTGGGTCTCATTTTTTTGGGTCATTTTTGAATGAAGAGTATTAAGTGATGATGATGTCAATTTCAATAAGAAAAGTTTTTGTATTCTCCCAACAAATTTTCTCCCAACCCAAAAAATTTTCCACCCAAAACTTGATGTGACATTGCCACATATGACAAAGTTCAAAAACAGCTCTCAATTGTAATATAGATTATTGTGTTTTTTTTGCACAACGGTGGGTAGTGGATTGTTCAGGTTTCTTGATATAGGCGATATTTTCTGTGTGGATGTTTGGTGGCATATTACTCTCTTTGTAAAATGATGGGTGATATGAAGTTGCTTTCCTGACTAATCTTCTTCCCCCCTTCTATTTATGTTGTGTAGGCACATGAAAACGATTTGTGATATAACCCTGGGCCGGCTCAGATACCATCCAACCATTTATCTTCAATCGATGAGCCTAATAAGACACACAACTTCAGCCCAGCAGTCCAGAAGCCCTCACGTGCGACCGATCACTTCCTCATCCAAAGCAATAGCTCGACTGACCACTGGGCTCCTTTAGTTAATGGGTCTGTCCAGAATCTGGGCGTTCAATAATTGACCGTTAGCCCGTCACCAATGCCGACAGCTCAGGCCAAATACAATAAAGCGTCATAAATGCTCGGGCGTTACGGTTGGATGACATTCGCAAGACCCTCGCCTATAAATATTCTCTTCAACAATGAGAGACATGACGACTCTCTGGGAACTCATACTCAGGTACTCTCATACTCGGTATCTGCTCCACCTAACTCTACATTTCCTCTATGGCTCGGCCTGAGAACTAGCGGACGACCTACTAACAGGTCGGACATAATTTATTTCACCGAGCCTCCTTTGAGTCATCTACTGACTTAAGCAACGGACGGGATTATGCCGGTCCCTAGATCTGAGCCCCCTGACGAGGTCCTTGTGCTGCAGGCATCCCAAAGATAACTCGGACCCGATTCACATAGCTCGGATCGGAGCTCATTCAGCTAGCGATTAGCTCGTCCAGTGTCCAGTCAGCAGCCTACGTCATCCTACATCAGCTGCTACGTCCAACTCATACTTCAACAACATCAGTGGAGAGAAAACATCCCGAAACAATTAGGGAATCGATAGTGATTATTATTGAAGAAGAATGAGTACCGTGTGCGATATACTGAAGATCTTTCTTATATATATGATGCCATGATGCATTCGTAATCATGAAAGGCATGGTAAACAGAAACTATACTTCATATGACCCTTTATATATCACATGAAAGAGAATGTAACATCATCATAAGGAAGAGTTTGGTACCTGTTACTTTATCATTGTTGCTCATAGTCTGCTTACTATCATTTGGCAAATTGATGAGAAAGATGCATGGTCCAGCTGACTGACAACCATCCATGTTACTTGCTCTCTGTCAACCCTAGCTGGTAACCTACCTGACATCCCATGCCATGTTACAGTCCAGATCTCATCCCAAGCCTGATAATTTTATTGAATGGTTGATCAAAATAGTAAATTATTATGATACAAAACATGGAGAAAGCTACAGTCTATAAATGCTGCAGTTTTTTTTCTGGAAATGATACACATGCAACATTCGTTGAATTTCCATCGTAGCAAGCCAAACAACTCATCATCGTCTTCTCCTCCTTCATCTTAGCATTCATTCCAAAAATTAGGATAGGCATAAACCGCCCTTAATGAAAAAAATTACAAAAGTGTAATAATTTCAACAAGATCTGAAAGTAAACAAAGTCCTAAAAGTGCAACAACCCAACAACTCAAAAAGAGATGTTCATAGATTCTCAATTCAGCCCAAGATGCACTTCTTCAAATTGAATCCATTTGGAAATACAAAGTAGCAGGAGATGCAGACAATTAACCAATGAACTGACAAATCTCCTGCAGAAACAAAATCACATTCTCCAATTGCTTTCCCTCTCTTTCCCACATCCATCTGAATTTTAATGTTGCCTGCCACAAGCCTTTTTGACACTGGAATCTCTAACCTGTTCTGTAAAAAGGTATTAAAATACATAGGTTATCATACAATAAGTGAAGTGAAGTAATACAGGTAAGAGCGACAAAATCTTCCAAAAATAAGTAAGATTAGCTGATGAATCCAGTTCCCCTCCTTCCTTCAGTCCAAGCGTCTTCAGTACAACTTGCTGAACTCCGGGGGCTGCGTGGATTCTCCCAGTCTCGGAAAGAAAGCCTCCCTTTCGAGCAGGAGATGCAACGAGTTTGTTATCTTCGTCAACGCTGCCCACAGAAACGGAGCAGAGAAGCATGCGTAGGCAGACACCGACAATGCCCTGACAATGCCATCCGAGTACCAAGGACATGCCATCACCAACAATGAACCAAATATTGCGAGCCACGGGGTGAGGACTGCGAGCGCAGGAAGCATGAAGGCGTTGATGACGATGGAAGCCAATGTGGATGAACCGAGCAAATATAGGGACCATCCCAGGATAGGGTGCACGGTGTGGGGTACAAGGACGAAAGGGACAGTATATGCCACGACTATGGACCACAGGGCTGCCAACTTGATCGTGGCATGTAGAAGGCCGACGCTCTTCTCCGGCCGCCGGTTATAGCATAGTTTCGACAGACTTGGACGAGCAAGACGAGTGACTATCATGATAACAAGATACATTACAGACTGGATCACCGTGACAGGAAGCTCCGATGCATACCTGTTCAACATTGGATCTCAAAATATGAATACAGCCACCCGAATTTTTTCATGACTTGTACCAGTAACTGGGAAAGAGAAACTAATAAACTTCCTTTAGGAGAGTTTCCTAAACTGTGAGGTTTTGAGAGGTCGGCGTCTTACCCAAGAGTCTTCCGCCTCTGCTCGTGCCATGAAAGGCCCAACGGAAGGACAGGCCAAGACCACCAATACCAAGGCTTCAGCGACGGTGCACTAGGAAATGTTATGACACTATTAGGTCCGCAGGGTATGCTCCATCGGAGCTTAAGATCTGCAAGAGAAAGATATGCACATAAATGCTTGACATTTGAGAAAAGAAACTGAATGATTTAGGCAGTTTTGTGGTTCAAAGAACATTAATGAGAACAAAGCTTCAGAAATGTCTCCTGTCTAATGGCTGTGAAAAAAATGCAATTGCCCCTCCATTTTCTTTTCGCATCTGAAGTTCATATTATCACGCATACAGTATTATATGTGCATGAATCAAATTGCTTTGGCTGATGTACTCTGATGGATTGATACATATATTCAGCCACAAGGCATTGAATCCATTCTAATGAAGCTTCTTTTACCATGTGCTTGCGCTGGTTGTTTTATCATCATCATCATAGATAATTTCCATCTTATATTCCCCGATTTTTTATTTTGTTTTTTGTTTTTGTTTTTGTTGTGGCAAAAAAGATGGCATACATATCAGTGAAAAACGGAGTTATGTAATCACAATTGTTGGCGTTTATTTCTAGAAGAATGGACCAAAAAATGGCACCTCAAACGCATATATGATACAGAAGAAAAAATGAAGTTCAAGCACAAGAGGGCTAAACTTACAAAAGTAGGAAGCATCCATCTGATATCCTAAAGGAAGACGGTAGGTACCATCAACCTTGGTACCATTTGCAGGTGGATGGAACAATGGTTGGTCAAGCAAATCTGGGAAGTAGCTGGCAAGAAATCCCTGATCCGCGCCATCTGGGTTAGAACGGCCAACATCCAGCTCATGAAGCATGTCGTTAAATACATCCATTGACGGCTGCATATCCAGATAAATGGAAGCATGAGATAAGACATCTATTAATATATCAAAAACATCAACATGGCTACTAATAAGTGGAAATGAACAGCAGAGAATTGAGTTCAAAGACACAATGTACATTTATGAACTAAACCCTCAAATTTAAATGGTAAATATCATTGGCCCCATACAAGTCAGGAAACTAGTTGATCTACCTCCACAGTGTCCCAGTTGGTATCAATAGCATTTTCATTTTTTTCACTGATGTTTAGAAGCAAAACATCTATTGGTTGTTGGAATTTATTGGAAAAATAAGATTGTGTAAATTGTTGCGCCTTTTAGACATTTTATCACAGGAATAGCATTTGGGATCCCAAAGATTAATAAGGACTTTCGGTGAGTCATTGTGGGCATAATGATCCTTCTACAACTAGTACAAAAGCAGGCCACAAAACATCCATACATGAATAGGTGCCTCATGAAGGCACATAATTACGAGCTACAATTGTTGAAATAACCTTAATTACATTAGCATCGAGTTATCAATTCACAATTTACAAACTAGAGGCAGAACTACACACTCCTCTCCCTTTCTCCCTCTCTCTAACTGGGCCACATCAGTGGCTGAGATCCGTAATATGAAGGGCAGGGGTATGGTCAAAAACTAGCTGAATCAACCATATGAAAGTTTCAACTCTTAAAATCAAATCAGACCCTACCTGTGGAATTTATTCCACGAGTAACAACTATCTAATTCAGAAGTGCTTCCACCCTGGATCTCTAAGTCCGCAATGCAGGGTTTGAAATTAGCAATACAACGGCACTAACTATTCTGATGGTGATAAACAGTTTCTAAATACGATACATTATGAAGCTTGCTCTGCTGTGATATAGGGATGTGATTCCATCTAGTTCTTTGGGCTTTTTGCATGCCTGGAGACAAATGTGATCCCTTGTGACAAACCATATCACCTTACCTCTTCATCCAGGATTAATCACAATGTATGCTCCTTGGTTGCATAGCGTTGAAACCGCACCACTACATAGGTAAAGCAACCTGCCATGTAACCAAGACACCGCTGTTGGTCATGGCTACCCTTGATGCCAAGATGATTGGTAAACCAGAGAACATAGTGCACTTCGTTTGTGAAGCATTCCCACCCTTCAGTGCTGCTCTGCGGCTAACCCATAATTGCTAGTAAAAGGCTCACGTTACCACAATTAATCCACACTTGCCCCAACATCAGATATCTACTTGGTTCCTTTATTAAGTTCCCTTGCTTGACTAAAAATGATGGTCATATTCTAGGCATTCCTATGTTCATTCGAAAATAAACCCTCTCCTTCAGCTTGATCCTTCGTTTAATCACCATCCGCATTAAAGGACCATATGTCTCAAAATGCTAATTCCACCAGGACCATCGCAAGATCAAGAACTATCTGTGAAAAATCTTCAAATATCCGTGCAATCCCAATGTGATCAAAGTACAAAATGCTCATCTCTAAAAGGAAAATAGTGGACTCCATCATCCATATAAAAATTGCTAATACCCCCAGACTTCTGTCATCATCAATACTTGGGCTATAGATTCACCCAAAACATATGCACATAGAATATCACAGATTCTCAACCATCTCCTACTTACTGGTGTCAAACCTGGCGAACCCTAAAATAAGCCCCTGATAAGATGACCAAAGTAAATCTCATTAAAAGGACGCACATCAGGTATCTGATAAAAAGAAGCATCGGTTATCCTGAAATGTAGTAAATTGTGTCTACAAAGCAATATGAATTACTAAAAACACATTATAAATTACCCCATGTCCTAAGCTCACAATAAGTTACACCCTTGTATTTTGACAATTTCACAAGAGCTTTGAGCACATTGAAAGACTAAATTTAATCTAGCGAACAAACGTAATAGGAGTCAACACAGACATATGGGTGCATCAAGCTGTGTGTTCAAGCAAACCACTTCATTTGTATGCAAGTGAAAAGTAAATAAAGACACGGCAACAACCGTACCTGAAGAACAAATAGGCCAGTGTGGAAGATGCAAGGGTTGATGAACACGGCGCAGAACTGACCGCACTGGAAGAGCTCGTCGGTCTTTTGAATGAAGAGGTTGTCGGAATCCAACATGACGACACGGTCGTATTCCACTAAGCTCCATGCATAGAGCTTGTTCAGCGTCAGCTTGAATCTAACGTTGAAGTTCCCCTGGTTCTCATATGGGTTCTTTAAGTTCTTCACCGTGACCACCTTCACCCCATCTTCATTTTTCCTGTTCATATCAATCCGAACAACTCATTATATTCAAAACTTTCTCTTCAAATATTTAGTATTCAAAGTCCTATAGATAAAAAAAGTCAACTGGTTTTTGTCCTGTATCAAAGACTTTCCTCAAACAATATCCACAAATTTTGAACAAATTTTGGCCGCACTTGCATCAATTTGCATCAATAATCTAAAATTTACGACTTTAACAAGGAAAAAAGAGAAAATTTTCAACAGCAAAGAGCAAGCTATAGCTTGGTAATTCCGAAAATTTCAGAAAAATTTGAGTGCACTTTAGATTTAATCAAAGCTGGTCTTTCTTCTTCAAGCCAATAAAGAAGTCAAAAAACTCCGACTTGAGAGTAAGCAATGAGCAATTCAGGAACCAAAGCACAATTTTCCAAAGTTCAAATAATAATTAGATAAAAAGCAAGGTTAATTACCAACGGACCAACAAAGACTTAGTAATCATCTACGGAGAAAACAATCGCCGGCAGGGGCAATTACGGAAATTTGGAGAAAATATCTCCGGCCTCCTCCTGTTTCATCGTCGTCTGCGATAACATCAATCGCTCAAAATTTCAAACAAGAATTTCCCCAAAAAAAAAGAAAAATTTTGTTCCCGTGTCACCGGCCGGCCGTATTATGCCGTACAATTAAAACCAAAATCAGACCTTTTTTCCAATGAACTTGAAAATTAATCATAAAAGAAGGGTCGTCGAACAAAATTCAAAAAAAAAGCCCCCAATTTTTAGCCGTTGGGTTCGGGTTAGAAAAAAAGAAAATTCCATAAAAGACGGAAACAAATCTGACTTCATCAGTAAGCTACGGTCTGAGAACCAAAAAAATCGAAACTTACAGGGTTTGGGCCCATTGGATCGGGACGTCGGCGGACGCAATGACGACGAGATCCGCATCCACCTTGAGCTTCGACAGCGATCTCATCATCACCCGCGTCGCCACGTAGAACTCGTAGTCCCTCGGCGTCCCCATGTACATCATCGCCGCGTACGCGTGTTTATGCTTCCCATCCTCCGGGGGCGCACCCACCGCCGGCGACACGAGTACAACCGCCGACACAACCAGCGCGGTCCACAGAAGCCCTAGCTTCATCTTCCCCAATGGACAGCAGCAGCAGCAGCAGCAAATGATCAAACAATACTACACGTACACTGAACAACTTAAAAAATCAGATCTTTTGTTGTTTTATCTCGATCCCCTCGTTTCCCCAACTCCCATCGCCAGATCGCCGCCAACTGCCGGTCACCTGCCTTGCTCCCTGTTGCCTTTTCAGATTCCGGCCAGTCGCATTGCCAGCCAGCTCGCCGGAGACTGAGACGAGATTAAATAAAGAGAGAAGTTCCTGTTGGTTTCTTCTTTCTTTTTTGTCCTCTTTTCTTGCTTTTTTTGGTATCTCTCTCTCAGAGGTAAAGTAGTGTTCGAGCAAGTGCCCTAAAAACACAGAAAAGGGTAAAAATAAAAAAATAAAAAAATTTCCAAATAAAATAATGCATACAACCAAGAAATAATTTACAAATTAATTTGTTTAATAATAATAAAAGAAAGAATAGATTAAATAAAGCCGTTTCTTTAATTTTATTTTTGAGTTATTTTCGAAACGTCTCTTCGGCTTCCATTTGGGATGTGGGGCCCGCACCCCCCGCGCTCGCGATCCCCCAGCCGGTGGGTCGCTGCCGCGATGCGGGCGGTGACGTGGCGTGATGTTATTTGTTGGGTTTGCACGAATAGTCAAGGTTGTCAACCCGTTGAGGATAGCGTCGATGAGCAAGCAAGCGAACCGGGTCGTCGACTGTGGGCGACGAATCGGCCGACGGTTCAAGGGCGGTCCGGTCCGCTTCGGTTTCGCACGATCCCCATGCGTCGAGCTTTTTTCGGTCCGCGGATGAAGCAATCTTATTGGACACTTTGGAGCTGTAGCTACGTTATGCCATCCAGTCATTTGTCTCTATCACCCCATCCTTTAAAATGACAGTGTAATGGCTCAAGTGTCATATAGGCTAGCACAGATATTTTAGTATGATATATAATATAGTATGCTATGTAGCATGTAGCGTGTATGGTATATATGTAGTGTGCATAGTAAGTATCTATTTGGTTGGCTATGTGTGTACCTATATGGATGATTAGTGTTACGGTCTTAAGGCCCGTCCAGAGAATAAAGGCCCAAATAATTGAAGCCCAAGCGAATAGTTCTCCGACCATCCGGAATAAGAACAAGCCCAAACAGGAAGCTCGCCCCGACGTTGGGAAGCTCGCCTTACTGAGAGGTAAGCTCGCCAACAGAGTCAAGAGAAGAAGCGCGGTTACTCTCCACACAAGAAGCACAGCCAGAGAAATACTTGGGACGCCGAGCTCGGACGTCGAGCTTGACCCACCCTGGGGGCGACCTACTAGCGACAAATATCTCTGACATGGTGACACAGGGCCACCTACGCCTCCAATTAATGCCAGGGGTTAAGAACAAGAACGGATGGTCGTCCGTCGTGTCTCCCATTAATACACAAATATCGTGACACCTTCTGACACCCATTTAATGCTAGGTTGAGGCGGTTCGATAAATATCAAGGTTCTAAATGGCGTGAGGCGTGGCGTGGCGGCGAGGTTAAGACTCAAGCCTTAGGAGCATTGGCGGAGCCACGACGTTTTTCAAGGTGTGGCTTAAGGCGGCAAATGTGTGTATATATTATATAATATTTATAGAGTTAGACAGTAAACTATGCTCCACTTAGATGGATTAGTTTCCAAATCCTACCAAATTCATAGCCTTCCATCTACATTGAGATGTGTGCTTACTGCTTACAGTTAACTAAAGTGTTACTTTACTAAAAGCAATTGTTTACATAACTAAAAAGCAGGTGACATCGATACGTCATCAATATCAAAGCAATTGATTAACACATTTGTTAAAGCTATTTGGATAAATGGATCTAAACGAAATTTGCTGATAGCCAGATGCTTGAAGGAACATTGATTTTTGCATGTCCTAGTTCAACATATTGAATAAACTTTGTTCACAATTGCTGTCTAAAGCCAAAAAAGGAATAATATTGAATATTGATACAACATATGGACATATTTCAGCCAAGCAAGTAAACAAACACCATACTATGAAAAATGCATATAATCATCAATGAAGCTGATTTGTGGTATAATGCAGTTTGAGCTCACTAACCTTCTTCTCAGATTTGATGTAGATGCCATATATTTGACGAAACCATCATCAAAGTATCAGTGCATAACTTCTGCCCCCAAACCCTACAATTCAAGTCACTAACTTTCTTCTCACCAACCTTACCTCCCCCTTCTCAAAAAGGTAATGAGAACGGGTCGAGTTCCGGTTCTCTTAGCCATATAATGTGAAACCCGAGTGGTTTTTTTTAATTATTTTTAAGGTGCACCTTATGTTTTGTGGCGTGCCTTGTGTCGCCATGGCGCGCCATGGTGGCGTGCCGCCTCAAAGAGCCAACTTGGACATTAACGGGGCGTAAGGGTGGAGCCTTGCCGCCATGGCATCACCGTGGCGAGTTTTTTAGAACCTTGATAAATACCTCTGACATCCTCGCCGACCTATCGCTTCCCCACTGGTGCTCCAGCTAAGCAGAAGTGACAGTTGATTAGACGGCGAAGAACCGACTCTCGACACTATAAATACCCCCCTCTAGGCACCAAGGAGGGGGTTGGTTAGTTGAAATCTCAAACTCATATTCAATACAACAATGTCGGATATCGTCCATATATATGTGCCTTCCACTTAAGCTCGCCACGCAAAGCTGATCTACTTTAAGATCGACCAGTGTGTCCGACCTACTCCTAGAAAAGTCATTTGCTGACTTAACCATCGGAGATGCTACGGGTTGTCAGCCAACCCAGCCTTTCTGACGAGCTGTTCTTCCTACAGGAAGCTCGGCCTAGCTACCAAGTGATCGGTGACCATTCGGTGACCATTCGGCGATCTTGGATCCTTCGCCAACAAAACACGTCCAAGACGTATTGGCCTCGCCAACAACTCAACCACTTGTAATCATTGTACTCGTGATTCCCATTAAACATATTCTATTATTGGGCAGACTTGACCCGCTACATTTGGTGCCGTCTGTGGAAAACTAGGGTTGCACCAATGTCAGACCCCGCACACAGTTACCGCAGTTCCCGTCGTGGCAAGATGTCTATGGCTGAGGAACCCCGCTCTCCCGGAAGGACTCCCCAGCTGAATTTGCCCCTTGAGGGGTCGGCCGTTGTCATTCAGGCCACGGTCCTCGGTGTCTACCAAAGCTTCGAGAACTTCACCATGATGATGGAAGACTGGACCGCTGCCAGACCCACAAGGTCGTCTCTATCAGAAGGCCCTTCCAGACCCCGCAACGTGAGGCAGGACCAGCTTCCCAAGTTTGAATAAGAAGCGGCCGTTCAACGAAGGCGGTTTGACAAAGAAGAGGCGGCCGCTCTGCAGAAACAGTTCGATGAGGAGGAGGAGGCCACTTTACAAAGACGACTTGACGAAGAAGCGGCCGTCCGACAGCGCCGACTCATCGTCTCCACGAGGGAGAGGCTTCAGGAGGGGAGCCGAGGAGTCCCCCAGGTGTCGGCCCAGATAGTATGAGAAAGCCCTGGATCGGATCACGTAGCCGAAAGCCACTGACACAGGAGATCCCGAGGCCGAGATGAGAAGGGCACGCACACCATAGTAGAAGTCCCCTCCGGTCAGAGCGCCACTCTCCTAAGCGTAATGACCGGCGGTGAAGGAGCCACGATAGAAGCCCGGCCCCCTGGGGGCGAGAGAGGAACGCCTCTGAGCACCGAGTTGGCTCATCTGATGATTCCAATCATCGATGAGAATATCAAGGCGACAGGGACCTCTCCCGAAGGTTGCCAATGCCTCCCCTACCCCGAAGAGGCCAACCCACTGACTAGGAGGGTGATTTCAACCCCGGTACCTCATAGGTTCAAGCTCCCTCAATTTGAACTGTATGATGGTTCAGGTGATCTCCTAGAGCACGTACAGCAATACCTAGGGGTTATGGAGATCCATGGAGCGGATGACTCTCTCCTCTATTGAGCTTTCCAAACGACCTTGAAGAAGTCGGCCGTGGAGTGGTACAACGGCCTGTCCAACCGCTCCATTGATTTGTTCGGTGATCTATCCTGTAAGTTTTGTCAGCAGTTCAAGGCCGGTCGGAGAAGAAGGAAGGCATCAGACTATCTATTCACGATAGTCCAAAAGGAGGGGGAGACAATCCGGAAGGTTTTACAGCGCTTCAACGAAGAAATGCTCAGCATGCCAAGCTGCGGAGATGAGCTCGTCATAGCGGCCTTCAAGAAAGGACTGGCGAATATGAGCATACTCAAATCACTGCTCCATGACCCATGCGTCGACCTCGATGCTCTTTTCTTCCAGGCATAGAAGTTCATGCTAAGCGAGAAGGCTTTGGGGACGATGAAGGAGGCTGCGCCGACCAAAGCTCGCCGTGTTGAAGTGAGGCCTAGTAACTGACCGAGGCAGGAGGACCGCCCCCGAGGGCGTGATCTGGACCTCCCCCACAGACGTGACCAAGGAAGCGACCGAGGGTACGGCCAAGGAGGCCCTCATGGGCAGGATCACCTAGGCCTGCTGAGAGGGTTTCTCACCCCAGGAATCTCGCTGCAAGGAACAGGTTTGAGGGTGTGCCGGAGGCTCACTATACGAGCCTTAATGCCCCCTTAGTGGAGGTGATGACGGCGGCTATGGCGAACGGGATTCTCAAAGAGGCACCTCCGGAGATGAAGTCAAAGCCCTCCACAAGGAATCTGCAAAAATACTTTCGATTTCTCCAGGACAACTGCCATGATACCGATGAGTGCTACATTTTGAAGAAGGACATAGAGCGGCTAATCCAAGACGGGCACCTACGAAGGTTCGTCGACCAGAGAAGGCCGGCGCGCAAAGGAGTAGTACCCACAGGACCTGTTCGACCGGCCCACGATGCCAGCAGGTTGCCCATCAAATACCTGAGCCGATCATGCTCATGAATGTGATTTGTGACGGGCCGGCCTCGGGAGGTATTCGGCATCGTCTCGGAAGATGTATGCTCGATAAGTGATGACAGTGGGCAATGGCGTGGAGACAAAGCGAAGGAGGGTAGCTCGTCCCCCCATCTTCTTCTCTGATGATGACCTTGAGGGAGTCGAGCTGCCACATGAAGACGTCAACGTCATCGAAGCTTTCATTGGACCAGCCATCGTAAGCAGACTTCTGATCGACACAGGGAGCTTGTGCGACATCTTATCCTTGTCCACGATCCAGAAGATGGGACTGAATGAGGCCGAGTTGAATCCATGCTTGGGTCCAATCATTGTCTTCACCGACCATTCGGTGCCTATTGTCAGAGTGATTACCTTGCTCGTCACCCTGGGAGCGAAGCCAAAGGTCGTCACTCAGATGACACAGTTCATCATCGTCGGCGTTGCTTCGTCATACAGTGACATCACCGGACGACCCGATATAACCGCCATTGAAGCTCTCCTCTCGCTGCTACATCAAATGGTGACGTTCCAGACTCCTCTTGGGGTTGAACAGGTACGGGGATGCCAGAAGCTCTCTCGAAGCTGCCACGTCAGCTCCACCAAACACAAAAAGTCTGAGCAAGCCATGCCGGTTGACCACTTCGAAGGTTGGAAGGGCTTTGTTCATCAACGACCAGCTCCGGTGGAGGACACAGAGGAGGTGCCAGAGGCGTACAAAGTAGACAAGCCCGTGTCTATAGGCACGAAGCTGCCCACCGAGCTAAAGTCAGGGCTAGTCAACCTCTTGATGTGTCCATATTTTACATCTTTTTCATATCATAATGACATCGCATTCCATGCCATTTTCGCATCCAAAACCCATATTTTCCTATGATATCGCATTTCTAACGTTATATCGAGTTTTGTAGTGTTTTATGAGTTTTCAGGGATTTTGGAGCGATTTGGGACCCGATCTGGGTATGGACACATCTGATACGCACGCGAACTCGCTGGCAAAGCTCTATAGGAGTTCGCCGTGTTTTGGGAGCCATGTGAGGAGTGGAGGAGAGAGCAGGAGGAGAGGAGAAGCTTCAGCAGCTTCAGAAAAGATTTCCCAGGTGACTCGGACCAAGCAGAGCAGCTGCTCGGTCGAGCAGATGCAAAGAAGAACGACGGAGCAGATACACAGTCTGCTCGGACCGAGCACTCATAGTGCTCGGTCGAGCAGCCTTTCATTCCGAAGCCCGGCTAATCCTTGAACGGCCCAAGGAATCTAGAGGTTGACATCGAGGTGAATAAAATATTTCATCCCCAGGTTGACAGGAATCTAGAGGTCTACATCGACGATATGCTGGTCAAATCAAAGAGGGCCGAGGATCATCTCGCCGACCTTTAGGAGACCTTTCAGAAAGTGTGGCGCTACAATCTGCGGCTCAACCTGGCGAAGTGCATATTCGGCATCTGGTCTGGGAAGTTTCTTAGCTTCATGATCACGAAGCGAAGAATCGAGGCCAATCCTGATAAGATATCCTCCCTCATCAACATGAGTGAGCCAAAGATGATCAGAGACCTGCAGAAGCTAAACGACTGGTTCATCGTGATGGAAATTGAGTTTCACCCCAAGTAATTTTGATGATGAGCACACCAAATGAAGCTTAGTTTACTAACTACGCTACGACTAAGTGTGCAGGTTGTGCGACAAATGAAAAGCTTTATGCATACTCCAAGAAGCGCAATCTACGCTCAAAGACAAGGACGAACATTGCTAAGATCAATGATGAAGCTCAAAAGCTCAAATGGAACAGAAGCTCAAGTGAAGCTCACATCTACTCCATCAGTTGATCAAGCTTCCGAAGTCGTGTCCTAGTCTATAGTGAGCGTGTTGTGTCTTTCTTACGGTTATGTTAAAGCCAATCGTATAGACAAACAAACACACACACACACACACACACAAATGATTTCAAAAACATTTTAAGATATCTCTTAAATCATTTTCAAAAAGGTATTGAGAGCTTTTTCTAGTCGTTTTATATTTCCGTATTGAAACTCCACTACACCCTGGAGTTAACTACTTGATTGACTAGCAATGGTTCAGAAGAAACTCCTTTGGGAGTCGACTACCAAAGGTAGGGAGTCGACTACCAGCTAAGAATCAAGTTCTCCTGAAACACACTGGGAGTCGACTACCACTCCTATGGAGTCGACTACCAGCTGTCGAAGTTTGACGTTTTGACTTGATTTCTGACATATCGTTAATTGATTTTTTTCCCATGATTTTCGGGACAAAAGTCAAATGAATTTGAAATTCAAATTCTCAGATTTCTCTTATAAGTAGAGGACCATTTTCATTGAGAAATCACAACAACTATTGAAATCAAATTCTCTTGTGCACAACGCTCCAAAGTTCTCAGCTCTCATTCTCTCTTAGCCAAATTTGTTTTCACTCTTTATCTTGCAATCTCTTTTGATATTATTTTCTGAAGATCATATTTTTATTTGGCTATTTATTTTCAAAATCTGTATTACTTATTCTTTTTTTATTTAAAAAGAATTTTGAAAAACATTTGATCTAGATTACAAAGACTTCATTTCGTATCTTTGTGTGATCTAGAATCTCATTCTATCAAGCCACTGTACACGTAATTATCTATTACTATTGGCTGTAGAATTTGGTTGTGAATCCAATCTCCACCAAACAATTGTGGTGACTTGGATATCGATTTTATTTTGTGGTTACCCTCTGTTGTAAGGGTGTTGTTGTTGGAAACCCTAGACAAGTCTAGGTGTTGCGGTTGAAATCCTGGTCAAGACTAGGTTGTTGGAAATCCTAAAAAGTGAAGTTAGGTGCTTGTATTTGCCAAGGCAGATAATGGAAATCTCGTACCGGATTGGTCGAGGACTGAACATACCAGAGTTGTGAGGAACCAGGATAAAATCCTTGTTTTTGCGTTTGCTTATCTGTGACTGTTTATCTTTGCAAGCATTTCTTATCTAACTTGAAATTATTCTCTGTTTAATATTCGTGTAACTCTTTTATAATATACTGCAAAGATCAGTTTTGTATTTATACTTCTGTGCAAATTTTATATATCTCCATTAAGTAATTAATTATCTGAGCTGTACTTAATTTCCCTCTGGGAGTCGACTACTGTTCATAGGGAGTCAACTACCAGAAGACTTTTATCTCTGATTTGTTTCGAAGATTTATTGGGTTGATTAAGAACAAAGCGTAGATCACTCTACTTGGTTTCTTAGGAAACATTAGAAGGTTTTTTTGTGTTGATTTATTAAGAACGAAAAACATATCTTTATATAACACTATTCAACCCCCTTCTAGTGTTGTTTGCCATCCGCAGGATCCAACACTTGGTATCAGAGCGAGGTTGCAAAAGTGATGGCGTCAAATCTTTCCACTCTAAAGGACTAAATACCATGCGACCACCACTGTTCAACGGAACTAACTACGCTAGCTGGAAGATCCGAATGAAGACTCACCTGGAGTCATTGTATATCGAAGCACGGATCGTTACTAAAGTCTCGTACATCGCACCTACCGAAATTGAATTTGGGAAGTGGTCAACCGACGACAAGAAGAGAGCAAATCTTAATGCAAAGGCAATGAATGCACAATTTTTTGCTGTAACAGGAAATGAGTTCAATCAAGTCTCCCAATGCGAGACAGCACACCAAATATGACAAACTCTTCAGGTAAGTCACGAGGGAACTGAAAAGGTAAAGGAATCTAGCATAAATGTTTTACATTCTAAATTCGAATCTTTTAAAATGGAAGAAGGAGAAAGAATCACCAATGTGAATACTCGTTTTACTAACATTACAAATGAGCTCGCAGGATTAGGAAAGAAACTTTCCGAATACGAGCAAGTAATGAAAATACTGAGATCTCTCCGACCCAAATGGAAGGGAAAGACAACGGCCATTCGAGAAGCTCATAACGTAAATGAACTTACCATCGAAGAACTAATGAGAAATCTCATGGTATATGAGATTGAACTTGAAGAAGATAAGACGATCGAAGAAAAACCAAAGAAGAAGAATCTCGCGTTTAAAGCTCTAGAAGAAGATTCCGACAACATGGACAAAGAAGACCATATTGCTTTCATCTCAAAGAATTTTAAAGAATTCATCACAAGTATGGCAAACGCTCTTTTAGACCTACTAACTGTATTATTTGTTTTGGTTGCAATAAACCAGGGCACGTCAAGAGAGACTATCCATTGAAAAGAAACAATCGTGATTCCAGAGATCGTGGAAAGAACCGAGACAGCAATGAAAAGAGAAACAATGGAAGAAACAAATTTCGACGACCAAAGAAAGAAGCTTACGCACCTTTCGAGCAGAGCGACGATTCCTCGTCCGATGAATCCTCAGCAGACGATAATGATGAAAGAAGAGAAACAGCACACATGTGCTTCATGACTTCCACGTCCTCTAAGGTAAGTTCGCATCATGATTCATTTAGTGATAATGATTCGTCATCAAGCGATGATGAAGACATTGACTATAGGGGCGCATATAAGGAGCTATGCAAAATGCATGAAAAGCTCATAAAAGAACATAGAAGAACACTTAGAAATATTAAAAAGGATGTTAAAGAAAAGGAAGAAGTCATTAAGGAAAATATTCTTCTCAAAGAAAAGAATAATTCTATGCAAAAAGACATTCTATCAGTAAATGAAAAGGTTAAGAATCTGAATAATCTTCTCGTATCTGTCAAAGATAAATACGACGCTACGATGAAAATTATTGAGAATTTCAACAAAGGAAAAGGAAAGCTAGATAGTTTAATAAATAACCAAAAAGCCTCATCTAACAAAACCAGACTCGGTTATGTTTCACATTATACCAAGAAATGGGTTAAGCATACTAGGATGCATCATTCTAACAAAAATTTTCTGAGCATCTGGATACCGAAGAACCTTTCCGATCAAAGAAAGAAAAGGTACGCTACAAACTTTGTTCAGCAAGTTCACTTAAACAAAAACTATTAGTATGTTTTTCATGAAGGAACTAAACCACACTGGGTTTGGCTTCCTAAAGACTAACCCTCTGGACTCAAAAGCCAAAGAGTACCATAAACGTCTATCTTTCAGGTACTCTAAGGAAACGAAGAGGAGAAACAAAATCCAACGCTTGATAACTGGATCAGCATCAAAAGTTTTTTTTCGTGTGACTTAATCATTTCTTCTACAAAATATATATGCTTAAATTTGTTTAAATGAGTTAATATTTTTAATCTCTTTACATGATTATAAATGTTTGCGTTACATTTATAAAACATCGCTTGTTCAGAAAACGCACTCAGTCTTGGATCAAAACCCCTCAGAATGAGAAAATGACTCAACCCAGTAGGGAGTCGACTACCTACACGAGGGAGTCGACTACCAGCGTGTGTGCGGAATTCTGGGTTTGATTTTTTACTAACTTCTATTGGGTTCTATTGAGTTAATGGGTTCATATCCAAAAGGAAACTTATACCCAATATGCTAAAACCTAATCCCAACCACTCAACTTTTGATCCTATGGCCCTCATCTTTCATCCTCTTTCACCTCCTTGTTAAAACCCCCCAAGAGAAAACCCTAGGGTAGCCGACTACCCCAATCTCTCTTCCTCTTGAAAATTTCTCTTGGAACTTGGACTACTTGGAGCTCTCTCAACTCTTGATTTCATCTATTTCTCAAGCTTACTCAAGGTAAAATCATTTCTCATCATCTCTACTTCATGTTTTCCTTGCATATCTAGTATTGTAAATTCTTGTTTTTACTCTATCTAGAGGCCTCTCAAGGGAATTCTTTCTAAGAAGAGGAAAGTTTCAACTGAATCTATCGCTGAGAAAGAAACAATCTTGCCCTATCTGTTTAGGAGTACTACCTATGAACACTTTGTCAAAATCTCCAAGAAACCCATCCTTCATGAGAGATTTGTCAAACTTTATTATGTAGAAAATTATGTGATTGATAGCATTCTTGAATTTCAAAACTTGGCCAACCTATTTTCTGCTGAAAACATATATCTCTGCAATCCCAGACTTGTGCACATATTTTATGCTAATATGGATTATGATCTTGCCAAAAGCCGATTTGTCACCAAAGTACTTGACACAAAACTTGTCATAACCGTAAAATCTCTAGGAGAAGCCCTAGGCATCCCTTACACTGGCACGTTACTTGATAAAATAGGGATGGCTGATGATAGTATCTTGGAGAGAATGTATTTGTCGAGAAAGTATTTCCAAATTAAACTCCCTTGTAGCGATCTTCGCTATCCGGGAAGAATTCTTGCAAATATACTATCGTACACTCTATACTATCTGAGAAACAGGCCAAGTGTATCTATGCTATGTTAGGGAACATCCGTGTCAATTGGGCCAAAGTCATTATGGACTCCATTCTTGCTTCAGCGTTTTCAGACATACCCTCATCCACTCTAGCACATGGACATTACCTCACAATCCTGTTTATTAGCTATAATGTACCTTTGGATAATGAAACCATAATTCTGGAACCGACACGCATATTTGATGTCCATGCTCTCGGGAGAATGAACCTTCATAAAGACCTTGATCAAAACATCCCCGAAGAAAAACTTGATGCTGAAGGAGGATCGTCATCCTCCAGGAGAGGTAAGAAAATTGTTGTTTCAGATTCTGATGAGGAAGAAGAAGGAGAAGAAGAAAAAGGAAGCGAAGAAGAAGGAGAAGACGAGGAGCCACCGGCATACATCATTGAACTTCAAGAGATGCTCTTGAAGAAAATTGGGAAGTTGAAGATATCCCAAGAGAGAGGTTTTGAAGACCTCAACAAGAAGGTGGACGACCTCAAAGAATTCGCAGCAAAAAGCAACAAAATGACGGAGGAGACGCTTGTCATGATCCTTGATGAGATTAAGGAATTAAAGAAGAACGGCGGTCATCCTTGATTCTACAAACAATGGTTTTTAAACAATGATTTCAAAACTTATGGTATGTAATAACTCTATTATGGTGTGATGCTTGCTACTCCTTTATTACTATGCCTATGAATGAACTTATCTATTTTGCTAAAAACATTAGTTAATCATATGCTAACATTTTTGGCAGGAATAGTAATTGAAATCCCCTCCAAAAATATTGTTATGATTCATATGATGTTATTATATGTCATTAATTTTTGTTGATGACAAGGGGGAGAAAATATGAAATGCAAAAATGAATATATTATATGAATGTATTGCTTTGCTAACGGCTTCGATGCAGGGGGAGAACCGCACAAAGCAGGGAGGGTAAGTTTATTTTCATATTAAATTAGTATGTCAACTTACTTCATTTTTCATTTGGGTGTCATCATCAAAAAGAGGGAGAGTGATTGAAATTGAGTTCCAGCCCAAGTAATTTTGATGATGAGCACACCAAATGAAGCTTAGTTTACTAACTACACTACGACTAAGTGTGCAGGTTGTGCGACAAATGAAAAGCTTTATGCATACTCTAAGAAGCGCAATCTACGCTCAAAGACAAGGACGAACGTTGCTAACATCAATGATGAAGCTCAAAAGCTCAAATGGAATAGAAGCTCAAGTGAATCTCACATTTACTCCATCAGTTGATCAAGCTTCCGAAGTCCTGTCCTAGTCTATAGTGAGTGTGTTGTGTCTTTCTTAGGGTTATGTTAAAGCCAATCGTATAGACAAACACACACACACAAATGATTTAAAAAAACGTTTTAAAATATCGCTTAAATCATTTTCAAAAAGGTATTGAGAGTTTTTTCTAGTCGTTTTATATTTTCGTAGTGAAACTCCACTACACCCTGGAGTTAACTACTTGATTGACTAGCAGTGGTTCAGAAGAAACTCCTCTGGGAGTCGACTACCAAAGGTAGGGAGTCGACTACCAGCTGAGAATCAAGTTCTCCCGAAACACACTGGGAGTCGACTACCACTCCTACGGAGTCGACTACCAGCTGTCAAAGTTTGACGTTTTGACTTGATTTTGGACATATCTTTAATTGATTTTTTCCCATGATTTTCGGGACAAAAGTCAAATGAATTTGAAATTCAAATTCTCAGATTTCTCCTATAAATAAAGGACCATTTTCATTGAGAAATCACAACAACCATTGAAATCAAATTCTCTAGTGCATAACGCTCTAAAGTTCTCAGCTCTCATTCTCTCTTAGCCAAATCTGTTTTCACTCTTAATCTTGCAATCTCTTTTGATATTATTTTCTAAAGATCATATTTTTATTTGGCTATTTGTTTTCAAAATCCGTATTACTTATTATTTTTTTATTTAAAAAGGATTTTGAAAAACATTTGATCTAGATCACAAAGACTTCATTTCGTATCTTTGTATGATCTAGAATCTCATTCTATCAAGCCACTGTCACGTAATTGTCTATTACTATTGACTGTAGAATTTGGGTGTAAATCCAATCTCCACCAAACAATTGTGGTGAATTGGATATCGATTTTATTTTGTGGTTACCCTCTGTTGTAAGGGTGTTGTTGTTGGAAACCCTAGACAAGTCTAGGTGTTGCGGTTGAAATCCTGGTCAAGACTAGGTTGTTGGAAATCCTAAAAAGTGAAGTTAGGTGCTTGTATTTTCCAAGGCAGACAGTGGAAATATCGTACCGGATTGGTCAGGGACTGGACGTACCCAAGTTATGGGGAACCAGGATAAAAATCCTTGTATTTGCATTTGCTTATCTGTGACTGTTTATCTTTGCAAGCATTTCTTATCTAACTTGTAATTATTCTCTGTTTAATATTCTTGTAATTCTTTTATAATACACTGCAAAGATCAGTTTTGTATTTATACTTCTGTGCAAATTTTATATATCTCCATTAAGTATTTAACTATCTGAGCTGTGCTTAATTTCCATCTGGGAGTCGACTACTGTTCATAGGGAGTCAACTACTAGAAGATTTTTATCTCTGATTTGTTTCGAAGATTTATTGAGTTGATTAAGAACCAAGCGTAGATCACTCTATTTGGTTTCTTAGGCAACATTAGAAGGTTTTTTGTGTGTTGATTTATTAAGAACAAAAAACATATCTTTATACAACGCTATTCAACCCTCTTCTAGTGTTGTTTGCCATCCACAGGATCCAACACATCGCACTATGGAGATTCCTATCAAAGTTCGTCGAAAGATCTCTCCCATTCTTCAAGATCCTGCGGAAGGCCCTAAGTAAGAGGAAAGGTATATAGAAGGAGGTCGAGTGGGATGACTCATGTGTCCAAGCCTTCGACGAACTTAAAGCCTATCTATAAAGCATGACGCTGCTTGTAAAGCCGGAGGAAGGAGAGTAGCTTAGCTTATATCTCGCCACCACTGAAGAAGAGGTCAGCTCGGTCCTAATCAAAGAGGACATGGGCACCTAGAGGCCAGTCTACTATGCAAGTCGGGTGCTCCGGGAGGCGGAGACCTGCTACAGCCCCATCGAGAAGTTTGCATACTGCCTGACTCTGACGACGAAGCTCCGACCTTACTTCCAGGCGTACTCCATTATCGTCTACACCAACTCGTCACTTGAAAAGAATCTGAGGAGGTTGGAGAGATCGGGCCAAATGCTGAATTGGAGCATCGAGCTCAGCGAGTTCGACATCATCTACAAGCCCAGGGCGACGATCAAGGGTCAGGCACTGGTGGACTTCATGGCAGAGTGCACTACCGAAGAAATTGACGAAGCTTCGTGCAACAACCGACCGGACACGCAACAACAGCAGCTCGCCGAAGAGAATCCTCCATCAACTTCCACACAGTTCGAAGGTGAGCTGTGGGTCGTCCACATCGATGGATCGACCACAGGGTCGGGAATCAGAGCCGGTATTATAATAAAGACCCTGGAGGGAAGCCTACTGGAGTACGCACTCCGCTTCAATTTCTCAGCGACCAACAATGTGGCAGAGTACGAGGCTACCATCAACAGGCTGAAGCTCTGTCGGGTGCTTGGGGCGACGAATGTACTGCTGATCAGCGACTCAAGGCTTTTCGTCCAACAGATTGAAGGTAGCTTCGAAGTGACGGAGGATCTGATGAGGCTGTACCTAAAGTATGCCTGGGTCGAGCTCCTCAAATTCAAAAAATCAACGGTCCAACATCTACCAAGATTGAACAACCTCTGGGCCGACACCCTCTCAAAGTTGGCATCCTCCTCATCGGCCGAGATTGGGAGAGCCATCTACATCGAGAACCTGCTGATGCCAAGCATCGAGGAGTGCAAACTACTGTGTGCCGACCTGGATCAATCATGGATGAGTCCGATTATCGCCTACCTGGAGATCGGGGCCCTATCACAAGACCGAATGGAGGTGCGAAAGATTGAGAGCTGGGCCTTGACGTTCGTGATCTTCGGCGGTGTACTATATCGAAAGCACCGCGCAAGGTACGACGTCTTACCATATTTGAAATGCCTTGGGCTAAGACGAGCGGAGGAGGTCGTCCATGAAATACACGAAGGGCTCTGTGGGAATCATTATGAAGGCCGCATCCTGGCACACAAGGCAATCCAGCAGGGCTACTACTGGCCGACTATACTGAAGGACGCAACCAACTACGTCAAGCGGTGCGAGGAGTGCCAAAGATTCTTCAAACATACAACCGCCCTGCCCAACGATCTGATCCCGATCCTTAGCCCGGTCCCGTTCGCCAAGTGAGACCTCGGTATCCTCGGACCGTTCCCATTGGCAACAGGAGGAAGGAAGTTTCTCGTCATCGCCATCGACTACTTCACCAAACGGATCGAGGCGGAGCCACAGGGTGCATCACATGGAAGAACATGAAGAACTTCGTCTGGAAGTCGATTGTATGCCGCTTTGGGGTACCCCCTCCATAGTGACGGACAACAGGAAGCAGTTCGACTCCGTGGACTTCAGAAGCTTCTGTTTAGATTGGGGCATCAACCTGCACTTTGCCTCTGTGACGCATCCACAATGCAATGGCATGGCCGAAGCAGCGAACAAGTGCATCCTGGACCCCTTGAAGAAGAAGGCCGACAGCGCACATGGGTCTTGGCCCGATGAGCTACCCGACATCCTTTGGTCCTACCGCACTACAAATAAAGCTTCAACCGGTGAGAGTCCCTTCATGCTAGCTTATGGGGGCAGAGGACATCATCCCAGTGGAGGTCGGTGAGGAATCCCTCCAGCTGCAGGACTTCAATGAAGAAGCAAATGAAGAAGGCCTCGACATCAACATTGAGCTTTTCGACGAGGTAAGGATCGTGCACTAACAAATCTAATCAAGCACAGCCAAAGGATGTCGAGGTACCACAACACCCGTGTCAGAAAGCAGAGATTCAGAGTCGGCAACCTCGTCCTCAGGGACGCAACCTTCAGACCGGAGATCGACCGCTGAGGAAAGCTCTCTGCAAAGTGGGAAGGACCCTACACAATAACAGACATTGTGGGACCGGTGACCTATATTTTGGCGACCTTGGAGGGCGAGGAACTAGCCCATCCATGAAACGCCGAGTATTTGCTTAAATATTTTCAATGAATTTCATTATGTTTGTACAGTCAATGAAGATTTTCAATAAATATTTTCATGTTTGTACACTCAATAAGTTGTCTGAATTTAAATTCCAGCTCCGCTCTGAAATTGAGAGCGCCTTCTTGAAGGTCGGTTGTACGCTTAAAACCACAAGCTCTCGTGGGATGGCCTTACAGATAAAGCCATATTGGGAGCGATACACCTCACCATGAGCGAAGATGCAGGGTCAGCTTCGGCCCAATACCCGCCCAAAGACGCAGGGTCGGCTTTGGCCCAATACCCGCCCGAAGACCTTCGGGGCAGATCGCGGCCTAGCTACAGGTCGAACTTCGCCACCCAAACTGAAGCGAAGATGTGAGGTCAGCTATGGCCCAATACCAGCCCAAAGACCTCCGGAGCAGATCGCGGCATATCTACAGGTCGGACCTCACCACCCACCTCCTAAAGACTCCAACTGTAGGCTAGTAAGAAACTTCGCCTATCTAAGTGCACAACTTCATACTTAGCTAAAAAATTTCTTTCAGACCCTACAACATTCCGCCTCTCCTAGACCCTAAGCTTATCCATACCGAATGCTAGGGGCATACACATACAAAGACACAAGCAAAGAACAACGATAGTAAGCCAAGAAATTTTCAAACTTCATTTCATTATATATACACTACATAGTGACAACAAAAATTCCAAGCTCGGCCTCGAGGTCGGTCATACATTCACGCCCTTAGACTACAGCACCTCGACTCGGTCGCCAATTTCTTAGTTGCCACATTCTGGAGCTTGAGCATCCGCCCGATCGCCGTTGGCCGGAGTCTCCACCCCTTTGACGTCAGCAGTAGGGGAAGTCTCCCCTTTGTCGTCAGAGGCTGTCGACAGAAGCGAGAAGTCGACCTCCAGGTTGGGGTAATGCTTTCCCATGCTCGCCTTGGCCCTCTCGAGACCAACCTCCAGACCCTCATTGAAGCCCTCAGCCCCAATGGCCGTCATGGTGGGGACGAACTCCTTGACCTGGTATTGGCAGACGGCCTCAACCTTGACCTTTTCCAGGTCGACCTTTGCCAGCTCAATGACCTACCGCTGAAGGCTGACGGTCTTCTTCGTAGCTACCTCCCTCTCCGAGGCCAGGATGTTCTCGGCGGCGACCCTCCGGGCCTCCTCGTCGCAGGCCCTCTTCTCTTTCTACTCTGTGACCTTCTCCAGCTCGACGAATGACTTCTTCTGGGTCGCATAGTACCCCCAGACCTTCGTCAACTCGTCGGTGACATCCTTCAGCCTCGCCTCGGCCTCCATTAGCACGAACTCCATCCTCGCAATGACCGCCTCGGCCCGGGTCGTCGCCGACGCGAGTCGTTGGAGGGACACTAGTGTGGCGACCATCTACAGAAGGAACCCAAGTCGTAAGCCCAACTCAAAAGAAGAAAGATCGATAAGATGAATATAGGGAGTGGCGAACATGCATGCCGTGCTAGATGGCCATGTCACAGAGCTGCTCGACGTCGACGTTTTCCAGGGACTCTCAATCCATTGATAGAGTGCTATTCTCTGCCAGGCGGGCCGCTACCTCGGCCACATCAAAAACAGACTCCTGATTGCCCACTAGGTAGCGTGGCATGACGATCTTCTCCAACTGGAGGGCAAGGATCTCCTCCTTATGCGACTTGAAGGTCGCAAGCGCCACCTCGTAGCTCGGGTGGTCCGGCTTCTCCAGCCAAGACGGCGGGCACCCGAAGGGTCAACGCGCGACTGCATCCCGTCATGTTTTGGCCGACCCAACCAAATGTTTCAAAGGGGTGGCCAAACTGATGGGGATGACAGAAATGGCACCGATCGACGGGCCCTGTGACACGGTGGCCACTGGGTCGGCCACTGGCTCGACTAGGTCGAGGTTGACGAGTCCGCCCAGAGCCGCCTTGCTCGTATAAGAAGTGTAAGTGGTTGCCGCAGGCTCCTTCCTCGGCTTCTTACTCCACTCCTCCTTCTCGGCCCGAGCAGTGGCCACCGCCTCCTGACTCCGCTTATGGCCGACCTACGTCGAGCTCCTGGGAGAGTGCTGCTTGCCATTGCCCTTGGTCGTCAGCTCCTTGGACATTTCATCCATCGCCATCTTCATGATCTCCTCCATCGAAAGACTCATGGTCGCACCTACAAAAAGAAGACAGATCAGGATGAGCATATCAGAAGTTGTTCGCAAAGCACAAAGTACCTTCGAGCCAGACGTATTGAGCGATCTGCTCGTCCGTGACCAGGCCCTTAAAGTTTCTGCTCTCCCTGGGGATCTCCTCCAGGATCTTGGCGCTCTCCAGATCGGTCCCCTCTAAGACTACCTCGACGTTCACTGAGGGATTCAAGGTCCCCCAGTTCGACCTCAGAGCCAAGTCCACCAGCGTCGAGACGAAGACAAACTTCTCCTTCCAGTCCCTCACTTTGCCTGGTAGACCGAGGACGAGGGGCCGACCCCTCCACATGCAGACATAGTAGTACACCCCCTTCCTCTTCGACTCATAGAAGTATTGGAACTGCGGCATCATCGGACTAATGCCGCTGGCGGAGCAGAGGACGAGAAAGCTGACCATTGAGCTGATGGAGTTCGGCATCAACTGGAAGAGGGGGAGCTCAAGGAAATGAAGGACGAGAAGGAGGAAGGGGTGGAGCTGGAAGCGGAGCTGTCATGCCCCGCTTCCCATTCTACCAGGAGCGAGGACGCGAGCAGGTCCACGATGTGCTTAAAACAAGGAGGAGTACTTTTTTCTTTTCTTTTCTTCCTCCCTGGTTTAAACGCACTAAACGTCTGTGTAAACTGTATGTCCTTGCATGCAAATTTAAGAAGCAGCTCAAACAACATTATTACATATTCAGCGTACAGAATTTAAGATACATTTTTGGCCTAGCATGGCCAATACAAACAATCACAAATTACATTATTTCAAATATAAAGGTGCAGTCGCGAAGGTGGTCGTCTAATCTTCGGCAGGTAGGTACTCCACGTACTCATCAAGCACTGGCTCAACTTCTGCTGTAGTGCCTTCAGAGAACTCACTATCGATACCTGACGGATATTTCGTAAAACAACAAAGTGAAATGTTTGTCGGTGGGTTTACTCGGTAAGTTAATCTCCAAAACAAAACGTTAGGTATTTAAAATTGAACCAAGCTGAACTTTAAAGACAAGCAATAAGTTTAATTTAAAAGAGTTATAGCAGTTAAACATTCGCAGCAATTTGCAACCTGCAGCAATTTAATCATTTGATAGCCATTTGCAATACTATTAGCAACATGTAACAATTTAACATTTGATAACAAAACTGTAACGTTGTAGCAACCAGTAGAAAAAGAGGTTAGAGCAATATTTAATAACCAATCTATTCTAGTGATAAGTCCATGTCCAAGAGTACGAGAAATGACTGACACGTGCCATGTGACAAGAGCCAGTCCGTAACGCTGCTCATCGACCCCATAGGGCGACGGTCAAGCTCTAACCTCAGTAATGTGTTGGATGTATTCGGTTGGGTGCATCCAGTCACTCCGTAACACTTGTGATCATAGACTACCCCAATCCCACGGGTCAAGTCAACTGCCGGGTCAAAAGTACGTGTACTATCTATTTATATTGAAGTTCCATCTTCCATTCATTTATATTGAAGTTCCATCTTTCATTCAGTATATTCAGTTTATTTGCATCATATTAGATGCGTATGATGTCTCATCGGTCCATTTAATAATCTCAACCAATTTTATAGTTTTGTGATTTAGTTACGCAATTATATGAAGTTTAGAAATGCACAAAAGAAACGAGTATAGAAAACGGTTTTGACTAAGCAAATGAGGATAAATAAGTTTAAAATATTTTTCTAAGTCTAGTAAACATCTTTCAAGATCTTAAAATAAGTAATGGGGGGTTTTCTTAAATTATATGACCCAAAAACTAATTTAAAATGAGAAAACGATTTTTCATTATATTTTTCAAAGATTTCTCTAGTGCAAACTACGTCGGAATTCTTCCGACAAGGGGTCAAAATGACTGTATTAATTAGTACCACAATATATATTTTTCTCGTACGTCAGTGTACATGAAAATCTCAAGATATGAATTTTAAAGCGAATCTAACTTTATTGAGTTTTGCCTTTGAAAAATCATTGTGGGAGATATACTTGCCTTTTGTCGATGAAACTAGCGCCAATGAGTCTGTTTCGTCGTTTCTGATTTTTTGGGCCTTGTCTCGTATTTTTTCGACATATATATAATTTAATATGATTTTAACATAATACTCTCATATAATATATTATTATACGTCTATATTTATACATATTAATATTAAACTTTACATCCGTTCTCTTCGTTAACAGCAACATGCGGGGGTGGGGGCAGTTCACGTCGAGGGCAACGACGGAGGGGGGCAGCGGCGGACGCGACGGGCGTCGCCGTGGGGTGAAGGTGGTGGTGACGACGACAGAGCGCAGGGCTGCTCACGACGATGACGGTGCAGATGGAGGGAGGCGCTGGCAGGGAGTGAGGCAGATCGGGGGGCTGGGGCTTCCGCTGGATGCTCAGGCGGCAGCGGTGGTTTCCGGTGGTGTCACGTGCGAAGGTGGAGGGCGGCGAGGCTGGGTGAGGGTCCAGGCAGAGGAGGGAGTGGGGCTCCGAGCTATGTTGGAGTGGGGAGGCTGTCGTCGACGCTCGGATGGGTTCGTTGTGGTCGGAGGGAGGCACCACGGATGAGGGGGTGGCCTCGCGGGCCGTCGAAGACGTCGCTTGGGCGACGGGGGAGAGGGGAGTTCGGCGGTGGGCACATGGTGGATGAGAGGGGAGAGGAGGAGTGGTAGACGACAGTGGAGCTGGACGGCAGTGTGACATGTAGGAGGCCTCGCAGGGGCTGTGCTGCTCGCCGTGGAGGCGTGGGTGTGGTGTAACGACCCGCCCTCAGGGCCCGTTACTGTTTGGAACATGCGCAAGTCCTGCTAGGCACCAATGAAGTCAATACAGGCTCTGTTGCAGAAATACGCCAAAATACTCATACATGGAAGTGGTATTAACCTTATTACAAACCAGCAGCGTACATGAAAGGAAAATACAACTTGAAGTACAAATACACACCAAGCAAGCCACACTGATACATTAGATAATAAAAACACTCTCACACTCACACTTAGTAACCAGCGTCCTCCTGGTCAAACTCTACAGCAAACTCAGCGTCTGCAGTCCCTGTTGCAACTTCTTCAACCTGTGATGTATCTGGCGAGACCACCACAAAAAGAAGGGTCGCCAGGGTCAGACGTAACTCAAAGTAACTCTAGTATGATATTTAAAACAATAAACGAGCATGACAAAACTAGCATGGCAAACTAAAAAGTAAAGTGCGATCAATAGAGCAGAAAAGTAACATAGCATTCTACTTCTACCAACAATAAACAATATTTTATCAGCAATAAACAATATTTAAAATGACCAGTTACGAGATTTTTTAGTGTGCCTGATCCTACGTGACTTATAAAGGATAGTACGATATGCAACCAAGAGTCCACCTGATATCCCGGGTTACAATCAATACGGTACAGTACAATCATAACGGTACAATCATAACGATACTATTCAATAAAACGATACGGTTCAATCAAAACGGTACTATTCACTGCAGATCGGACTGGTCGCTCCCGCACTTCCACAATTATAAGTTACCCCAAAAACCCAGTGTGTGTGTGTAGGTTACCGTACTTACCCTTTACGAGTCAATTACCATTCTCACTTTTCCAATTATATCTTTCGGTTAAGCATGTCACAGAGTCCAATTCAATTTACGGTACGGTGCAATTTATCAAGTTTAGCTAACTGTTCAAGTGAAACACTTTGCTAATGAAAAGAAACTACTTTTGGCATGCATCAATATTGTTTTTAAACCCCATAGCTAGGGTACGATGAGTTACCGTTTCGCCCTGTAGTGAAAGGCACGTTTTGAAAGGCGGTCGGTGTACCTGGTTCACACGTGTTACATGGCAAGTTAGCTACATAACAATAATAATAGTATTTTAACTGGTTTATAATTATAAACTTATTAAATAAGTTATAAAATAACTTGCTGTAACTTATTTTAATAACTCTTCTTAAAAATTATACTTAAAAACTTATTAAACTAAACTAACTTAGTTAATAAGTAATCTTAACTTACTAAAATACCAAGTTAAAAATATAACTTAACTAATACAATCTAATATAGTAAAATACTTTAACTTAAAACCTTACCCAAAAGTAAGGAGAGGACAACAATCTAATATCTGCCATGTTGTATTATTAAATGAAGGAGACAAATGAATCCCATCTTTAATACTTACCCCTCTCCTCCTCTCTGTCTTCGTTCTGCCTTCTCCTCTCTTCTTCTTCTTTTGTTTTTTTTCTTCGTTTGTTTGCAGCAGGCCAAAGGGGGTCGGCACGAGGGGAGCACGGCGCGGGGGGTTGGGTCCGACGGCCTGGAGAGCTGCCGGGGGCGGCGGCATGTGGCGCAACGTGAGGGGGCCGACGGCGGGATCCGGGGGCCGGCGGCCTAGGGCACAGCGGCGTACGGGGGATCCGGTGGGAGCGGCTCACGGGGAGGGGGCCTGGGCGCTCCGGTGATGCGGGGGCTCGGCCAATGGAGCAGGAGGAGGAAGAGGAGGAGGAAGATGGATGAAGAGGGTTTGAATTTGAAGAATTTTTGTTTTGATTTGGTTTTGATTCTGAAAATTATTTGCTTTTGAGTTCTTCCCCTTGGTCTGAATCTGAAATGGTTTTCAGATTTGGTTGGTTGGTTGTGGTTGATTTGTGATGAGGATTTGGGTTTGATTTGGCAGTGATGAAGGGGAAGGATGATTTCTGTGAATGGATTGTTCTGATGTTAGGAGAGGGGAGATTGATGATCGGGAGGGGAAGATGCTGATGAAGTTTTCGTAGGGAAGTTGCAGAGTGATCCTTGAAGTAGGAAGAGGCAGGGGACAGGGTTCATTAACGGTAGGAGTTTAGTCAAGAATTAGGTTTGGGATTAATGCAGTTTGGTAGGGTTTCTGACTAAAATTTTTAGGGGGATGTATTGAACGTGTTTTGGGGAAGGTAACGTGCTCAGAATGAGAAAAACATGGGTGGGTGAATTTAACCAATTAATTAGCTAATTGACTAACTACTTAAGTAACCAATTAATTAACCAGAGTAAAATTGGTAATTAGTAAAATAAATTAGTAATCGTAATTCGTAATTAGTAAAATAAAGTAGCTACGGTAATTCGTAAATTAAAATAACCATAGTAACTATTAAACTACGGTGAAAAAGTTAGACGCGCTCGCGTCGACTCTACGGATAAAAACATTTGGACAATCGGAAGTAAAATTACAAACACACATTCAATTAAACATACCTAAAAATAACGGCCGCTACATCCTACCCTCCTTAGAATGATTCTGTCCTCGGAATTATCTACAGGGAATGGAAAAGGTAGGGATAACGTTCTCGCATCTCGTCCTCTCTCTCCCAGGTGGATTCACCAGGTGATTCGCGGCGCCACATCACCCTGACTAGATTATTGGTCCTGTTCCTGAAGACTTTCTGACGTCGATCTAAGATCTCCACTGGTTGCTGCTCGTATGTCAAGTCCGGACGAACTGCGATCTCCGAGTAGTCCACGACATGACTAGGGTCGCTCACATAGCGACGCAGCTGCGAGATGTGAAACACATTGTGCACTCCCTCTAAGGCAGGGGGCAATGCAAGCTTGTATGCCACTTCCCCTACTCGCTCCAAAATATCGAAGGGTCCAATGAATCGTGGACTAAGCTTTCCTCTCCGCCCAAAACGAATCATCTCTCGGTTGGGCGAAATCTTCAGAAAAACATGGTCTCCGGGCTGAAACTCTAGATGTCGACGTTTCGCATCCGCCCAATGCTTGTACCTGTCCTGAGTCAGCTGCAGCTTCTCTCTGATGGTTCCAACCACATCCACAGCTTCTGTGATTAACTCAGGACCAACCAACTCTCGATCTCCTACATCATCCCAGCTTAAGGGGGATCGGCACTTCCTCCCATACAATGCCGCAAAGGCGACATACCGATGCTAGACGGATAGCTGTTGTTGTATGCAAACTCCACCAAATGGAGATGATCTTCCCATGATCCTTTGAAGTCCAGCATACATGCCCGCAGCATGTCTTCAAGTATCTGAATAGTACGCTCTGACTGGCCATCTGTCTGCGGATGGTAAGCCGTACTAAAACTCAAGTGAGTTCCCAAGCTCTCCTGAAGGCTTCTCCAGAAACGAGATGTGAATCTGGTGTCTTTGTCTGAGACAATGCTGATAGGAACTCCATGCAGCTTCACAATCTCCTCCATGTACTTCTTGGCCAAAACTTCTGTAGACTGGCCTACTCTGAAAGGAATGAATTGCACGGTCTTGGTCAATCGGTCTACGATCACCCAGATAGCGTCATTCTGCTTCGTACTCTTGGGTAGTCCAGTCACGAAGTCCATCGTGATGTGCTCCCACTTCCACTCCAGAATGGGCAAGGGCTGTAATAAGCCGGTAGTCCTCTGATGTTCAGCCTTCACCTGTTGGCACACAATACATTTCACTATGCTCCGTGTGACGCTTCTCTTCATGCCATGCCACCAGTAATGCTGTCGCAGATCCTGATACATCTTGGTACCTCCAGGATGTATGGAGTATGGCGAACTGCGAGCTTCCTCCAATAGCTCTTCTCTGATGGCGCCAGATGGTACACAGATCCTGTCTTCAAACCTTAAGGATCCATCTGTATGAATCTGAAACTCTGGCCTCTGGCTTGCTATCACCAAATCTTTGATCTTCCGCGGCTTCTCATCATCCATCTGAGCATTCTTGATCCTCTCTACCAAAGTTGATTGGATATGCATGCCCATCAAAGATGCAGACATCCCTGTGAGAATCACTTCTATGCCCATGTCCCGGATCTCTTGCTGCAATCTCCAATGAGTCGTAAGGGTAATCACCGCTGGTAGACGACTCAATGCATCAGGTACGACGTTGACTTACCCAGGATGGTACTGAAGGTCAATGTCATAATCCGCCATGAGCTCTATCCATCGTCTCTGACGCATGTTGAGCTCCTTCTGGGTGAAGAGATACTTCAGACTCTTGTGATCCGAGAACACCTTCACATGCTCGCCTAATAGGAAATGCCTCCAAATCTTCAATGCAAAAATCACTGCCGCCAACTCAAGATCATGAGTGGGGTAGTTCTTCTCATGGATCTTCAACTGCCTGGATGCATATGCTACGACTCGACCGTGCTGATGTAACACGCATCCAAGTCCTTTGCCAGATGCATCACAGAAGACTTCAAATCCTCCTGATCGGTCTGGAATGATCAAAATAGGTGCAGTCGTCAACCTCTTCTTCAGCTCCTGGAAAGCATCCTCACATGCTTTCGACCAAACAAACACCACATCCTTTATTGTTAACCGCGTCAAGGCTCGTGCGATCTTTGAGAAGTCTTTGATAAACCTCCGGTAGTAACCAGAGAGTCCCAAGAAACTTCGAATTTCGGTCACCATTCGGGGAACTGGCTAGTTTTGAACAGCTGCAACTTTTTCAGGATCAACAGCAATCCCTTCTCCAGACATTATGTGGCCTAGAAACGCCACTATGTTCAGCCAGAACTCGCACTTGCTAAGTTTGGCATAAAGCTGGTGTCTTCTCAGGGTCTCGAGAACCTTCCTGAGATGCTCTGCATGCTCCACTGCATTCTTCGAGTAGATGAGAATGTCGTCGATGTAGACTACTACGAACTTGTCCAAGTATTCAAACAATACTTGGTTCATGAGACTCATAAATACCGCGGGTGCATTGGTTACACCAAACGGCATTACTAAGTACTCGTAATGTCCGTATCTGGTCCTGAATGCAGTCTTTGGAACATCTTCGTCTTTCACCTTCACTTGATGGTACCCTGTCATCAGATCCAGCTTCAAATAGACGCTTGATCCATCGAGCTGGTCAAAAAGATCGTCGATGCGCGGTAGAGGGTACTTATTCTTCACGGTGACTTTGTTCAGCTCACGGTAGTCAACACACATACGAAGGGATCCATCTTTCTTCTTCACCAGCAATATAGGAGATCCCCAGGGAGATACACTGGGTCGTATCCATCCCTTCTTTAGAAGCTCATCTAGTTGGGTCCGCAATTCTTCTAGCTCAGATGGTGCTAAACGATATGGTCCCTTAGATATTGGTTGAGCTCATGGCATTAGTTTAATGGCAAATTTGAGAGTGCGATCCAGAGGCAAACCTGTAAGGTCGTCTGGAAACACATCCAAGAACTCTCGAACTACTTCTGGTATCTCGGGCTCAGCTTCCATTGCGGCTGCTACTGCTTCGGTCGATCTGGCTCTGTACTCCACTGGGCCTACCGATCTGCTTCCGCTAATGAACTCGAACTTTGGATGATCAGGAATCTCGAAGACTACCCTCCTTCGACTACAGTCGATGGTGGCATGAAAAGTTCCCAACCAATCCATCCCGAATACAGCATCAAAGTTCGGAATGTCTATCATCATGAAGTCAGCAAATAACGCTCGCCCACAAATAACCACTGGGCATTGAGGATACCCACGGGTCGTCTTTATCACTCCGCCACCCGTATTGACGTTCCAACCGGATGCTAAAGGTTTGACAGGAATAGTGTGGGTGCGGACGAATCGACTCGCTAGAAAGCAGTGTGATGCTCCCGAGTCGAACAAGGAGAGGGCAGGGTTCCCAACTACTAGTATGACACCTAAGTTACAAATACTAATCTAAGCAACCAATGCTAACGAAGGAAATGATTTACGAATTATGCAAGAGATATACCTGTGATCACTTCACCGGTAGCCTCAGCCTCTTCGACGGTCATGGTGTAAGCCTGGCGTTTCGGTGGTGGCTGCTGCCTTGCTTGCTGAAACTGCCTCTGCTGTGGAGGTAGAGGTGGACGCTGTGAAGCGTTCCCAGTCGGGACAGCACGAGGAGCTGTATCATGTGGCTTAGAATGTGGACAATCCCTAGCCATGTGTCCTGACTCTTCGCAAATCAGACAAAGGCCTAAAAAAATTCGACACTCAGACCTGATGTGTCCAGGCTTCCCACAAAAGTGGCAGACCGGGAGGGCCTGCTGCTGTTGTCCTGGCCTCTTAAACTGAACATGCTGAATAGGGCTGTGTATCTGTGGCCGTCTGCTTGGCCCAGCTTAGGTCGGTGGGGGCCTCGCAGGTGCTGTCAGCCTTCGCTCTTCCTTCGCTTCCGCTTCGACCATCTCATGGTTACGAGCAATGGCCAGAACTTCAGCATGTGTGGTCAGACTATCACCGACCATCATTCTTTGAATCTCAATGTTGAGCCCCTGCTGGAACTACTGGGCTCGAGTCAATGGATCTGCAACCATCTCCGGGGCAAACCTGCTGAGCCTGGAGAACTCAGCGTCATACTGATCCACGGTCATCGAACCCTGCTTCAGGTTGATGAACTTCTTCCTCATCAGGATCTTTGCCTGTGGGGGAAAGTACTAAGCGTTGAATGTTTTGGTGAAGACATCCCATGAAATCAGTAATCCCAAGTGGTCTTCTACAACCTGCCACCAGTCTCGAGCTCCATCAGTTAATTGCCTTTTGGCGGTAGCTACCCATGCTTCTTCTCGAATCTGAGATGCTCTCAGATCATCAGTGATGCTCTTGAGCCATTCTTCCGCTTAGAGATGATTCTCGGTCCCAGCGAAAGTCTTCGGGTTCATCCCTCGAAAGTGATAAGCACTTGGGTCAGCTTTCTGCTCTCTGCGCAAGGCCTGCTCCAAAGCCTGTCCAAGCTACTGATGAATGGCATACATACCACGCATGCAATCTTCTGCAGACAATGGTGCGGTCGGAAATGCTGACGCGTTCAGACCGGTGTTGGCTCCATTGCCAACATCATTCTGGTTGGGACCCTCATTCGGATGATTGATCACGGATCCAAACGCACTGTCCTCGCTTCCTGAAGTGTTCCTTTCCATTGCCTACTTGCGGTTCATAAGGTTTGATCAGTTCCTCTGAGTATTTTATACGGCATATTCTGAACTTCCTGTACTGTTCATGTGGTATTTAGCGCGGACCTGCATGGGCCACCAAACCTGTAACGACCCGCCCTCGGGGCCCGTTACTGTTTGGAACATGCGCAAGTCCTGCTGGGCACCAATGAAGTCAATATAGGCTCTGTTGTAGAAATACGCCAAAATACTCATACATGGAAGTGGTATTAACCTTATTACAAACCAGCAGCGTACATGAAAGGAAAATACAACTTGAAGTACAAATACACACCAAGCAAGACACACTGATACATTAGATAATAAAAACACTCTCACACTCACACTTAGTAACCAGCGTCCTCCTGGTCAAACTCCACAGCAAACTCAGCGTCTGCAGTCCCTGTTGCAACTTCTTCAACCTGTGCTGTATCTGGCGAGACCACCACAAAAAGAAGGGTCGCCAGGGTCAGACGTAACTCAAAGTAACTCTAGTATGATATTTAAAACAATAAACGAGCATGGCAAAACTAGCATGGCAAACTAAAAAGTAAAGTGCGATCAATAGAGCAGAAAAGTAACATAGCAGTCTACTTCTACCAGCAATAAACAATATTTTATCAGCAATAAACAATATTTAAAACGACCAGTTACGAGATTTTTTTAGTGTGCCTGATCCTACGTGACTTATAAAGGGAAGTACGATATGCAACCAAGAGTCCACCTGATATCCCGGGTTACAATCAATACGGTACAGTACAATCATAACGGTATAATCATAACGATACTATTCAATAAAACGATACGGTTCAATCAAAACGGTACTATTCACTGCAGATCGGACTGGTCGCTCACGCACTTCCACAATTATAAGTTACCCCAAAAACCCAGTGTGTGTGTAGGTTACTGTACTTACCATTTACGAGTCAATTACCATTCTCACTTTTCCAATTATATCGTTTGGTTAAGCATGTCACAGAGTCCAATTCAATTTACGGTACGGTGCAATTTATCAAGTTTAGCTAACTGTTCAAGTAAAACACTTTGCTAATGAAAAGAAACTACGTTTGGCATGCATCAATATTGTTTTTAAACCCCATAGCTAGGGTACGATGAGTTACCGTTTCGCCCTGTAGTGAAAGGCACGTTTTGAAAGGCGGTCGGTGTACCTGGTTCACACGTGTTACATGGCAAGTTAGCTACATAACAATAATAATAGTATTTTAACTGGTTTATAATTATAAATTTATTAAATAAGTTATAAAATAACTTGCTGTAACTTATTTTAATAACTCTTCTTAAAACTTATACTTAAGAACTTATTAAACTAAACTAACTTAGTTAATAAGTTATCTTAACTTACTAAAATACCAAGTTAAAAATATAACTTAACTAATACAATCTAATATAGTAAAATACTTTAACTTAAAACCTTACCCAAAAGTAAGGAGACGACAACAATCTAATATCTGCCATGTTGTATTATTAAATGAAGGAGACAAATGAATCCCATCTTTAATACTTACCCCTCTCCTCCTCTCTGTCTTCGTTCTGCCTTCTCCTCTCTTCTTCTTCTTTTGTTTTTTTTCCTTCGTTCGTTTGCAGCAGGCCAAAGGGGGTCGGCGCGAGGGGAGCACGGCGCGGGGGGTTGGGTCCGACGGCCTGGAGAGCTGCCGGGGGCGGCGGCATGTGGCGCAACGTGAGGGGGCCGACGGCGGGATCCGGGGGCCGGCGGCCTAGGGCACAGCGGCGTACGGGGGATCCGGTGGGAGCGGCTCACGGGGAGGGGGCCTGGGCGCTCCGGTGATGCGGGGGCTCGGCCAATGGAGCAGGAGGAGGAAGAGGAGGAGGAAGATGGATGAAGAGGGTTTGAATTTGAAGAATTTTTGTTTTGATTTGGTTTTGATTCTGAAAATTATTTGCTTTTGAGTTCTTCCCCTTGGTCTGAATCTGAAATGGTTTTCAGATTTGGTTGGTTGGTTGTGGTTGATTTGTGATGAGGATTTGGGTTTGATTTGGCAGTGATGAAGGGGAAGGATGATTTCTGTGAATGGATTGTTCTGATGTTAGGAGAGGGGAGATTGATGATCGGGAGGGGAAGATGCTGATGAAGTTTTCGTAGGGAAGTTGCAGAGTGATCCTTGAAGTAGGAAGAGGCAGGGGACAGGGTTCATTAACGGTAGGAGTTTAGTCAAGAATTAGGTTTGGGATTAATGCAGTTTGGTAGGGTTTCTGACTAAAATTTTTAGGGGGATGTATTGAACGTGTTTTGGGGAAGGTAACGTGCTCAGAATGAGAAAAACATGGGTGGGTGAATTTAACCAATTAATTAGCTAATTGACTAACTACTTAAGTAACCAATTAATTAACCAGAGTAAAATTGGTAATTAGTAAAATAAATTAGTAATCGTAATTCGTAATTAGTAAAATAAAGTAGCTACGGTAATTCGTAAATTAAAATAACCATAGTAACTATTAAACTACGGTGAAAAAGTTAGACGCGCTCGCGTCGACTCTACGGATAAAAACATTTGGACAATCGGAAGTAAAATTACAAACACACACGCAATTAAACATACCTAAAAATAACGGCCGTTACATGTGGCGATGGGTGGCTCCGACGCCAACGAAGGAGGAGGGTGAGGGGAGGAGGCAGTTGAGTCGGGGGTTTGGTTTTTGGTTTGTTGTGGGTTTCGATAGAGAGAGAACGGGTTCAGCTGTGTAGTAAGGGGTGGGGGGCTGTTAGTTATATAGGTTTGAAAATTTAATACAAATTGTTTATTAAAATCCAAATATAATAAATAAAGGGATGAGGGGTTTGAGATCCACAATTTTTGGATCTGAAACCACTCATTCGGTGAGTTAAGGGGGTGGTTAGGGTTAAGTAAATGGTAATTGGGTGATTAGTAATAGTAAAAACGTCATTAGGGATTGTAATTAGTAAAAATGACGTAATACTACGCCGTTTTTCGCATACGACTTCGAAAAATTACGAAAACATAGCCACGGGTTCGTATCGTCACGAGGATCACGAATACGTAGTCCATTTAAGAGTTTGGGCTACGGAGATACAAGTTTTGGCCAAAACGTTTGGGATGTGGGTTTGCGGGTTCTAGGTCGATTTGACTCCAGAAAATTACAAAATTAATATGGGGAGTACTAATCGACCATAGAATCATACTGTAGAAGTTTGAAATCGTTTTGATAACGTTTATATAGAAAAATAATTGATACGACTAAATCGGTAACAATTGAATAAAATATTATAAAAATTATTTAGAGGTATTTGATGATATTTGAACTTACAAATACATGTTATAACTAGTATGATGATACGAAAATATTTTTTTATATAATTGATTTGAAACTATTTTTGATATAAAACTCCTGACAAACCACTTAAAAATATCTTCAAAGTATAAAAATACGTAGAATACGAATATACGTGTACTGATGAATACGGGTCGTCACATCCTACTGATCGCTCCGGGACGTGACCCAAAAGAATGGTTGTAGTTTTACCGCAAGTGCACGGTGTAGCAGCGAGCGGGATATCGAACACAGGGAGGACGAATGACTGTGCTTGCTCCGATCGACCTGCCTATTTAATAAGAGAATTTTGCCTTTGGCGATCCTGTCACAATCGTCAGACAAATGTGCGAAATATCAAATCAAATAAAGAACGTCTAGGGAATGGGGAATCCCCGCTACACACCATACTTCATAAATGTGGTTCATCGGTATCAAAATTGCTAGAATGAGAATTCGGATGAACTAGTTGCAACTGAATGTAGAACCAAGCTCACGCTCTCGCGCTGTTGCCGGTCTATAGCTATCCTAGGGTCGGATCCAATCTCTTGCAAACCCTACCCTAGGGAAGCTAGCATTAGGATCAACATCATCGTCCAATCGCGCACCGAGCCCAATCTCTTGCAAACTCGATCCACGATCTAGATTAGGATAGTTCCTACCCGTCCAATCTCTTGCAAACGGGTATCGGTATGGAATTGCAACCGGGAATCCTAGTATCAGTCCAATCTCTTGCAAACCGATATTTCGAAAATCCGATTCCAACCCAATTCGGATTTCTAGGGCTTCCTATCAAATTGGGATCCAATCTCTTGCAAATCCCAATTGATATGATACCTAGCAATCCGTAGTAAATCGATCCCAATCTAATCTCTAATAGCAATTCTAGCTCAATTTCCACCAATTCATCACAAATATGAAAGTGGGCTTGTAGGGTTCATCCCCACGACCCAAGACGTGGAGACTACTCACAAATCATAGCAAGATCACAAAAATAATCGTTGAAATAAGCAATAGAATTCATCACAACAATGATATAAACAATAAAAATAGAATTTTTAAGGAAAAGAGATGCAAACCAATGTAGTTCTTCAATTAATCCAACAAAAATCCAAGTTTTGCTCCTTCTCCAATCACAAGAATAAAGCTAAAAAAACTAATCTAAAAAGCTGCAAAAAATCTAAGAGAGAGCTCTCAAACTAGGGTAAAACAGGGCTTAAATAGCCCCAAAAATCGTCCAAAAATCGTGACCAAAATACCCCTGCACAGCCTGTTTTCCGCAGTTTTCGCTACAAGCAGCGCATCGCACTCGGCCGAGTGACAAAAGTCGCTCGGCCGAGTGAAAACCCTGCAATTTTCCAGTAAGTCGGGGCTTTCAGGGGTCTTCAGTTCGGGGGCGGCTCGGCCGAGTGAGTTGTCGTCACTCGGCCGATGACTTCACTGCACTCGGGCGGACGAGATTCTCCACTCGGCCGAGTGGGTCTTCTGAAGTTCAGGCAGCTGAAAAACAGAAACTTCGATGTTTTGGAAGGGCTTCGTCTGGGCGCCACTCGGGCGGACATGGTATCGTCACTCGGCCGAGTGGGTCTTCTGTGCTCGGCCGAGTGCACAGGTAACTCATGTCTGAATTGGTCGGCCGAGCAGTGTCTCGCTGGTCGGCCGAGTGGCTCCTCCACTCGACCGAGTGGGACACAAAGAATGCCCAATCTGCTTGTTTTGGCCTCCTCGTCGCTCCTGCGACGTCCATTCTTCTTCCGCTCCTCTCCAACAGCAAAATACCCCTCGGGGAGGTCGTTGGTGACCGTCTAGAGTAAGCGCATCTCGAGATCACTCCAAATCGCGCCAAATCACCTGAAATGCGACAAAAACAACAAATCGTGAAAAGCATCGCAATATCGTCGATATATCGTGAAAAACATGATTTGGGCGATCTAAATGGCATGCAAATATGCGGAAAAAAGGTGTAAAATAAGGAGTGATCAAAATCCCCCAAGCTTGCCTCTTACTCGTCCTCGAGGAAGATAAGTAAAAGGTGAACCCGGTGGATTCGGAAAACGAAAACGGCGAAAAACGGAAAAATGAAAAAAAACGAAGAAGAATGAAAACGAAATGAAAATAAAGAAAGAAAGAAAGAAAGAAGCGAAGAGGTAGGATGCTAGATCATTTTCTCAGGACGTGGGTTTCACTTACTCTTATAGCATGCACCGAATGAAAAATACATGTCAAAGAATTTTATTTTGATATCATAGTATAATGGTGCAAATAGAAATAGAAAACCCACGAAAAACGATATAATCATGAAAAACGGAATAATTTTAAAATTAACGTCGTCTGAATCATTTAAAGCGGTATACAAATCACAGATCACACACTTTTCAATTGAACGCTTTCTATCAGGAGTATAAGAGTATCACTCTATAGAATAGAGAGAATAGAAAAGTATGGATTTCATGAAATGAACGCTAGGCTTAGATTTCTGGATTTCGTAAAACTAAAATAATCTCACCGAGTATAGAATATTACTTAGCCTAGGTTGTCGTGCAATGTCAAGTAGTCACTCTCTCACACATCAATGGATCCCCTCCCCCAAGCTTATCTATAAGCGTGGTGGCATAAAAAAAATATTTACATCCCCATTTTTTTATACATATAGCTCCAAAAGCAACGAAAAGAAAGAAGAAAGAAAGAAGGTGAGATGGGATCTTTTATTGAGGATTTTTCCTCTCTTTTTTTTCTTTTGTTGTTGTTTTTTTTTCTTTGCAATAAGCAATATATACACAACGATCCCAACTCAGAGAGAGATAATGATGTACAAGAATGTTTTTCTCTCTCTCTTTTTTTAGAATAAGAGATTTGGAGCTAGGAATTAGTAGCGGTGGAAAATGCCATAAAATAGAATCACTAAGGGGAGATTCACCAATGATTTTAAAAGTAGAGAAATGATGTTCAAGATTTGTGGAGAAAGAAATAAATATAACTCTCGGTTCACTCTATAAGACATGCACGACAACTTCAGCAGGGTAATCTAATCTACTCAGTTTCGATCACAAAAAAGCTAACTAATCCAGATTTATCATAGCTAACATCATTCAATCATCCTGAAGTGAAGTGTACAATTCATGCATATAGAAGTGATATAGGAAAAGAAAGTCAGTACTCCAGATATAAGCATTCAATGCGTGAATCTTGGTGTGTTTTCTGTGATAGCATACATATGAATATTCAGACTCAGCTAATAATAAAATTTCATCCATTTTCATGCGGAAAAAGGTGTGGGTTACTATTCTAAATGCAAAGCAAGTCATAGCATCTGATATCTGAAATAAAACCTAAGACATGACAAATATAGCATGCATATAGAATAAGCTAAATCCAACGTCATCATCATCACAGAAAAGTCATCTCTAGCATGAGATGAAAAAGAAATAAAGATAAAGGGAAAATAGAAACTATGCAATGCGGCACACAAGAAAATAAGAAAAACGTGATGCATGGCAAAATAAAAGAAAAGTGATGAAAAATAAGTGCAAAAGCGAAAAAATGGTGTGAAAAAACTAAAAATAAAGGTGGCAAATAGAAAAAGAACGTGAGAACTCACTCCCCCAAGCTAAATGGCACAGTGTCCTCAATGTGCAAAGTGTGGCACACCGAGAGACAAGCGATGGGAGGGGCAAGTGAGGATGCATGCATGGAAAAATGAAAAGAAAAAGGTAAAATAAAGAAATGAAAATATGATGCGGACATGATGCATGCACAGATAGGAGCGATACATAGATATAAGTGTCACCAAAAACTCTCCCTCTCTCCCAGAATAGATATAAAAAGATATGATCAAAAAGAGAATACCATAATAAATGAGGGGAGGGGGGTGGACAAAAAGTGCAACAGGACCCAGCAGAAACGGGCAGCACAACGGCAGGAATAAATCAAGGCATCAAGGGTGCCTAAGAAGGTGGTGCTGCGCCGTCTCCGTCCTGAGGCGGAGGTGGTGGTGTAGGCTGCTGAGCTGGGGTGGGCGTGGAAGTGGAAGCAGGTCTAGTGTGTGTGGAAGTGCGTGTGGGAACCTGCTGGGTGGGTGGGGGTACGCGTGGGAGACGCTCCAAGACCTGTGTAAGGCAGTAGTGGATCTGGGGGATCAGCTCGAAGCGTCCAGCCATCGCAGAGACGGTGGAGGACAGGGTCCTAAGGTCACCTCTAAGACCACTCACCGCCAACTCAAGAGCACGTATGCTCTGCAGTACAGTGTCGGGCGGGGGTGGTGTAGAGGGACGCACCGGTCTAGGCTGTGCAGGGCGAGGCTGGCGTACGCGAGTAGAGTATGTAACGGGCTCAGCAGGGAAGGGGACAAAAGGTGCCGTGCCTGCAAATGTGGGCCTGGCCTCAGTGTGAGGCCGGGACACTGGCTGGTGGGAAGTGGAGGCAGCGGCAGTGAAAGAAGTGTGCAAAGGTGGCTGCGAGGCGGCTAGAGAGGTCAGTGGCACAGAAGTGTGGACAGACGCCACGACACTCTCGGAAAATACGGCGGAGGTGGAGACAGAGGTAACTACCGCTGGGGTGGAAGTGTGCGGGCCAAAAGGTGCAATCCCAGCGGAGATCATGCTAGCCATGGTCTCCACGACCGCGGCAAACAAGGGCTCTCCACTCTCGACAAAGGTCGGCGGGCGCTCGGGGAGTGCGGAGCAAAGAGGCTCCACGGACAGAGGGCCAGAGGTGGCAGTGGGAGTGGTGGTGACAGCCTCGGAAGTGGTGACAGTGGTGGAAGTGGGCTCAGCAAAAGTACTCTCAACACCGACAGCGGTGTCAGGAGCAGCGGAAGCATCTGGTATGGGCTGAGAGGCCACTGGGTCAACAGGGTCGGCGGCAGGCTCGGCAGGGTGTGCAGCAGGGTCTGCGGGGGCAGCCTGGGCAGCGTGGGCAGCGTGGGCCTGCTCGGCCTCCTCGGCCTCGAGCACGTAAGCAGCGGGGATGAGAACATCCATCGCAGGGAGCCAGTCGACGTGGGCTGGTGCAATCTGAGTCCGAGCAGGGCTCGGGAGAATCATGTAGTTGGCACCGTAAGGGCCGTGCAACCAGACCCAGTGACGCTCACCATGCAGACGAAGCATCTTCATCCGGGCCATAACGTCTATCGACAGAGAAGTGGGGCCCGGGACGCGTCGCAAGTCGTCAGGTAGGACCTCGCCGGTCATCATGGTAAGCAAGGTGATCAGACCGCTGCAGCATATCGGTGAGCGAGCGCCCACCGATACAATGATGCGGTCCAAAAACCAAGCCGCAATGTCGATCACGACGGCGGGGACAATCTCGGCTCCATCCCTAGATAGAGCTCTGGGACGAGTCATCGCATAGAGCATATAGAGCTCTGGCGTAGACATCGTGCCCGGCTCATATCTGGCCAAGAAGGTGGTCGCCATGAGGCGCTGGGCTATGCGGAGGCAGGGGTGGACAATGGCCGAGGCCTTGGCCCTACTAGGGTCAAAGGCAGCGTGGTGACCCATAATCCGGGCCCAGAAGGCACCGGCGTCGAAGGAAGGTGGGGGGATATGGGTGGGGCCGTAACCGCGATCGGCACCGGGGACAGCGGGCCACGAGAAGAATGCTCTCATCATATCGAGAGTGACCTGGCACTCTCGATCCATGAACCGGAATGAGCATCCCTCATCGGTCCGGGCGATCGAACTCAAAACCTCAAGTGTCGGGCGGGTAAAAGTATCCGCCGACACCTGCAGAAAATCTCGCCAGCCCACGTTGTCGTACAACGTGAGCATCCCCTCTAGTACCCCCAGGCGTCCTAGGTCAGCGAGGTGTGAAAACCTGGAGGGTACGATCGAGCGCTGGGAGATACGCTCGAAGACGGCGCGGTGTGCGTCGTCTCGAAACGTAATCCCGAGCGGCCCGACCAGTGGAGCCGGTGGTGGTGGCTGTGGGTCGGCGGGGAGAGGCTGTGCGGGCTGTGGGTGCACTGCAGGCTGTGCGGGGTGTGCGGGGCCTGCAGGCTGTGCTGGGTGGACGGCGTGTGTGGGGGACGGTGGAGGAGAGTCCTCCAACTCGTGGGAGGGGCCGGCATCATCCGACCGCTTCCGCTTGGCGGAAGCTCTCTTCGACCGCGGCCGTGTCCGGGGCGGCATATCGGCCCCGAGCGCGCCGAAAAGTGAAAAAAGTTCGGTGCGTGTAAAAGAGTGGAAAGAGTGTACCCTGACACGCCGCGAGTGCTAAGCAGTGGAAGCGTGCGAAGTCAGCGCCTCCGCGAAGTCCGGATCAGCCCGTAGAAGCTCCCCTGGGCTCCCCTAAGCTCCAAAAAGCAACCTGCGCATGAAACAACGATTTCAACGGGTAATATTCAAAATGTATGGAGTATTAGGGGTATAATAGATAGATATAGGAATTTATTTGGGTTAGGGGTTCGATTAATACACGGATCCTCGAAAAATACACAAAAAGAGGCAAAAACGGCGAAAACAGGGGTACCGGAGGTGATCGGACGGGCGGCCGCCGGCGGCGACTCGGGCGAGGCGTCGACGGGTGCTCGGCCGGCGGTGGCGGGCCGAGCGGCGGCGTGGCAGCGGCGGTCGGGCGAGTGAGGGCGAGAGCGAGGGGGGTTCGGGCGAGGGGAGCTGGAGCGTCGGGGGGTTTGGGGTTTTTGCGTTTTCGAAAAATGCGCCCCCTCAGCTCCTTATATAATAGAAGTTACGACTCGGCCGAGTGACGTGGTCACTCGGCCGAGCGGGGCCAATGAAAATTTCCTCCCCGCTTACGCTTCGGCCGAGTGGCTTTGGCAGCCTCGGCCGAGTGGAGTAAGTCCATTCGGCCGAGTGACTCAAGCTACTCGGCAAGACTCGCCCTAGGAGGGTATCCGTTTTACTCGGCCGAGTGGGAATATGTACTCGGCCGAGAAGCAGTTATATTGAAATCAGGAAAATAAACAGAGAGTTGGGTACATCAGACTTCCCTCGTTCGTGAGCGGCTCGGCCGGACGAACTTGTGTACTCGGCCGAGTGACTAGTATACTCGGCCGAGTGAGCCTTAATCTCTGCTGTTTGTCTTCGTTTGGGCTCTAAACTCCGTCTTTCTTCCTCCAGTCGATTCCATCTTCCTCCTAAGCGTCGAGCGCCTTCTTGGGGCGCTCCTCGTCGTCGCGTTCATCCTCCTCATGATGGATCTACCTATCTCCTCTCCTGTCAAGAAAAATAGGACCCGTTATCACAAAATTTTTGGGCGAACGACTCAAAACACTAAAAATTTCTAAAACGAAAATAAAGAAAAGGTAAAAATAAAGCAAAAACCGTCGGGTTGCCTCCTGACAAGCGCTCGTTTAAGGTCGTGAGCTCGACCCCCTATAATTTTCAATCAATGCGGGATGTTTGGTGCATATGAGATGCACCCATCAAACTTTCCGGGGAGAACACTTGGATTGGGAAGTTGCGGCGTAGTGTTCTCCCGCAGTGGTCTCTCGTCTCGAATAGTGTTGTGGGGAGGCTCCCCCAAGCTAGCATTTGCTCCGATCAACGGTTTTGCCGGTGATGCCGATTTCCGTGCCGGCGGAGCTTTCTTCGGAGACTTTAGTTTCGCGAGCTTGCAGAGCTCTCGAATCCTTGCGACATCATCGTCGCCTTCATCATCTTCAGCGGAGAGGTCGGGGGAATCATTTTTCTTCTCATCGTGGCCTAAATCCGGGCCTTCCTCGAAATCTTCGTCAAAAAGAGCGCCAATTGAGTGAGGGATCGCCTCCTCTATCACCTCATCAAGGAGGTCCATGTAGTCAAGTTCCTCGTGGTAAGGCATGTGCTTCATGGCCTTAGGAATGTGGAGCTCCACCTCGATGTTTCCGACGTTTAAAGTTAGGGTACCTTCGCGCACGTCGACGATGACTCCGGCGGTGGCTAGGAACGGGCGTCCAAGTATCAATGAAGTGTCTCCCTCCTCCTTGACGTCCATGATCACGAAGTCACATGGCAAGCATATTCCACCCGGGACTTGTAGCGGTATGTCTTCGGCAATCCCCACCGGCCTTGTTATCCGTCCATCGGCTAATTGAATGCGCATGTCGGTGGGTTTCAACCTTGTCCCGGTGTTTAACCTTAAGAACATGGAGAGAGGCATGAGGCTCACACTAGCCCCAAGATCAACCAACGCCTTTTGAAGAGGGACGCCGCCCAAGGTGCAAGGAATCCGAAAACTCCCCGGGTCTTTGAATTTTGCCGGCTCCTTCTCTCTCTTGGTGAACCAAGAGCCCTCCTCGGCTAGCATGATCTTCTCCTTCCTTTTCCTCCCCGAAATCAAGTCCTTCAAAAATTTAGCATACGTGGGGATCTCGACGATGGCGTCAAGGAAGGGAATGTTAAGGCTAACTCCTCTTAGGTACTCGAGAAATTTTGCTAGCCTTTTCTCCATTTTCGCTCTAGCGAGCCTTTGGGGGAATGGAACCGGTGGCATGAAGCGCCTTTCCTCAATCAATTGCTCCGCTCTAGATTTCTCTTTGTCTTGTGGCTCCTTCTCCTTTTCAACTTCAATTATCGGCTCAATTGGCTCCAAGCTTTCCTCCACGGGCTCCTCAATAGGAATCATGGCGGGGGTGGTGTCCTTCCCGCCTCTAGTAGTAACGGCAACTACGGCATTGATGTGGCCCGTGTTGCCCCGTGGGTTTTGCTCCGGTTGCGCCGGTAATCTTTGAGTGTTTCGATTGAGCAACGCCAATTGCTCCGATATTTGAGCCACAACGGTATTAAGGGAGTCTTGCCCCGCCTTCAAGCTAGCATTTACCTTATTTTGCTCGACCATGAACGCCTCCACTCTAGTTTCGAAGTCGGATCGTTGTGGAGCTTGTGGAGGGTTTTGATTTTGATTCCTCCACCATTGGTTGTATCCGGGAGGCCTATATGGTGGAACTTGTTGCTTTGGTTGAAAGTTTTGTTGTGGAGGCCCCCTCGGTGGATAGTATTGTTGTTGGGGTGGTGGTGGTCGAGCTTGTTGAGGTGGTTGTTGTGGCGGGTTCAACGCTCCTTCATTGTTGGCGTAAGAGAATCCGGGATGATTTCTCGTGGCCGGATTGGCCCAATACCCTTGGTTCCCCGCAACATATTGTACTTGCTCCAAGGATCCTTCTACTTTCTCTCCTCCCGAGTACATGGCTTGAGATTGGTCTTGCCAATCACACATTTGGTTCGTCGGCGCAGAGGTGGAAGGGGTCCCTTGGGGCTCCGTGATGAACTTCTCCAATCTCTCCACTACCTTGTGGAAAGAATCAAACTTGCTCGTAAGCTCCGCTACGGCCTTTGCCTCGTAGATGCTAGTTGGCTTTAAGGAGGACGTAGAGTGTCCTCGCTCATCGCCCCATTGTTGGTTATTTGAGGCCATCTCCTCAATTAGGGCCGTAGCTTCCTCGGGGGTCTTTGACAAGATAGCACCATTCGCCGCGGCATCAATAATTTGTTTGGTCCCCGGTTGGAGACCGTTGTAGAAGCTATGAACTAGCTCCCAATCTTCTATACTGTGGTGCGGGCATTGATGCTGCAAATCCTTAAAACGCTCCCAAGCTTCATAGAGCGTCTCCTGTGGTCCTTGCTTGAAGGACATGAGAGCGCTCCGGATCTTCACCGTCTTGGATGGCGGATAGAACTTATCAATAAATGCGCTTGCCAACTCGTCCCAAGTGGTGAAGACTCCGTCAGCCTGCGTCCTTAACCAATAGAGTGCCTTGTCCTTAAGCGTGAAGGGGAAGAGACACAGTCTGATAGCATCGATGGAGACCCCCGGCATCTGGAATGTGGCGCACTTCGACAAGAATAATTGGATGTGGTAGTGGGGGTTCTCATGGGCGTTCCCATGAAATGGGTCTTGTTGCATCAAAACCACCAATCCAGTCTTTAGCTCGAAGTTCTTGTCAGCCGCCAACTGCGGCACGGCAATGGACGAGGTAGTAGAAGAGGTCTTAGGCCGAAGCCTATCGTGAATAGAAATTATCCTCGCCATCCTTGCCGCCAATTCTTCAGGAGTTTCCGGGTTGGTCATATACCTCCCTTCCAGATTTTGTCTCTTTTCCGCTCTAAGCCTCCGCGCGGTACGTTCGATCTCGGGATCAAATAATAAGGCTTCGGGGTCCGCCGTAGATCTCGTGTACATGCACAGGGAAAACAGAGTTTCAAAGAAATGATTAGCACCGTGGAAGGGTTAGGTAAGAAATAAGAAATAAAAATAATAATAATAATAATAAAAAAAGAATAGCTAGGGTGAAAAAGAATCAAACGCAATCGCCTCCCTGGCAACGGCGCCAAAAACTTGATCGCTCCGAGACGTGACCCAAAAGAACGGTTGTAGTTTTACCGCAAGTGCACGGTGTAGCAGCGAGCGGGATATCGAACACAGGGAGGACGAATGACTGTGCTTGCTCCGATCGACCTGGCTATTTAATAAGAGAATTTTGCCTTTGGCGATCCTGTCACAATCGTCAGACAAATGTGCGAAATATCAAATCAAATAAAGAACGTCTAGGGAATGGGAAATCCCCGCTACACACCATACTTCATAAATGTGGTTCATCGGTATCAAAATTGCTAGAATGAGAATTCGGATGAACTAGTTGCAACTGAATGTAGAACCAAGCTCACGCTCTCGCGCTATTGCCGGTCTATAGCTATCCTAGGGTCGGATCCAATCTCTTGCAAACCCTACCCTAGGGAAGCTAGCATTAGGATCAACATCATCGTCCAATCGCGCACCGAGCCCAATCTCTTGCAAACTCGGTCCACGATCTAGATTAGGATAGTTCCTACCCGTCCAATCTCTTGCAAACGGGTATCGGTATGGAATTGCAACTGGGAATCCTAGTATCGGTCCAATCTCTTGCAAACCGATATTTCGAAAATCCGATTCCAACCCAATTCGGATTTCTAGGGCTTCCTATCAAATTGGGATCCAATCTCTTGCAAATCCCAATTGATATGAATACCTAGCAATCCGTAGTAAATCGATCCCAATCTAATCTCTAATAGCAATTCTAGCTCAATTTCTACCAATTCATCACAAATATGAAAGTGGGCTTGTAGGGTTCATCCCCACGCCCCAAGACGTGGAGACTACTCACAAATCATAGCAAGATCACAAAAATAATCGTTGAAATAAGCAATAGAATTCATCACAACAATGATATAAACAATAAAAATAGAATTTTTAAGGAAAAGAGATGCAAACCAATGTAGTTATTCAATTAATCCAACAAAAATCCAAGTTTTGCTCCTTCTCCAATCACAAGAATAAAGCTAAAAAACTAATCTAAAAAGCTGCAAAAAATCTAAGAGAGAGAGCTCTCAAACTAGGGTAAAAACAGGGCTTAAATAGCCCCAAAAATCGTCCAAAAATCGTGACCAAAATACCCCTGCACAGCCTGTTTTCCGCAGTTTTCGCTACAGGCAACGCATCGCACTCGGCCGAGTGACAAAAGTCGCTCGGCCGAGTGAAAACCCTGCAATTTTCCAGTAAGTCGAGGCTTTCAGGGGTCTTCAGTTCGGGGGCGGCTCGGCCGAGTGAGTTGTCGTCACTCGGCCGATGACTTCACTGCACTCGGGCGGACGGGATTCTCCACTCGGCCGAGTGGGTCTTCTGAAGTTCAGGCAGCTGAAAAACAGAAACTTCGATGTTTTGGAAGGGCTTCGTCTGGGCGCCACTCGGGCGGACGTGGTATCGTCACTCGGCCGAGTGGGTCTTCTGTGCTCGGCCGAGTGCACAGGTAACTCATGTCTGAATTGGTCGGCCGAGCAGTGTCTCGCTGGTCGGCCGAGTGGCTCCTCCACTCGGCCGAGTGGGACACAAAGAATGCCCAATCTGCTTGTTTTGGCCTCCTCGTCGCTCCTGCGACGTCCATTCTTCTTCCGCTCCTCTCCAACAGCAAAATACCCCTCGGGGAGGTCGTTGGTGACTGTCTAGAGTAAGCGCATCTCGAGATCACTCCAAATCGCGCCAAATCACCTGAAATGCGACAAAAACAACAAATCGTGAAAAGCATCGCAATATCGTCGATATATCGTGAAAAACATGATTTGGGCGATCTAAATGGCATGCAAATATGCGGAAAAAAGGTGTAAAATAAGGAGTGATCACCTACACTCCTTAAAATAATTCCGTCGTCGGAATTTAGAAGAGGATCATTGCCTAAGCAATTTAAGCGATCGAAGGGAAGGCTTGATGAATGACAACGATATAGGAAAATAAATTGTTAATAGCATGAAATATAATGTGATATCATAGCATCAAGAAAACAAAAGATATTACTAATAAATATATATTATTAACATCACCATAGCTTCTGTAATTAGTCCCGAAACCAATATCGTCATAATAATTAACTTGACTTTTCAAGTAGACAAAAGTTAATATGAGCTAATGGTGTTACATGAAAATGATAGTTATTATGACCACATTTGTTCGAACTTGGAACCTGAGGTGATAAGCTAATAGCAAGATAATTAAATCACATCAAAAGGAAGATCATAAAATTTAAAGTTTCTACTCGTGCTGATGGCGACTAACATGGCCTAGCCAAGAAAGTCATCAATAATATAGCATTCAAAGACGAAATGACTAATCCATATGCGTTTGCGCTGTTATACCTAACCAGCCTAGTGCAAATGACATCAACTCACATAAGTACCAAAGAAAAGTCAACGTCCAAAACAACACAAATAAACAAGTACAAGGCCAACTACTAAAGACCATACTTATCATTATACTCATCACTGCCACTCCTTGTATCAACTCCCATAATACCTGTAACGACTGGTTTTCTTGTATCTGAATTTATTATATTATATTATATGTTTTGGTGGATTTTCTCCCCATGTGTGGTTTTCGTCTTCGTAGCTTTCGTTTTCGATCGTTTCGTCGTGATTCTCTAGATTCTTCCGTCTGTCGTCGATTTTGGAGTAAGTCATTCGTGACGGGCTTCATATCGGTCACATCTTATTGTTAGAACGAGCCTAGGAGACTTAGGAAACCATCCCGGAGCTTCGCGCTCCATTTCGGAACTTTCAGTGCACATTAGCCGGTGTAAGAAGGGGCACCGACCGACTAGATGACGATACAGTCGGTCGGAAAACCTTCTTGAACCGACTAGTGGGCTTTGATAAATGTTCAGGAGTTACTGTTTGGACTTAGTCGGTCTGCGTTGGTCAACCAACCGACTAGTTTCCAAACTAGTCGGTCAGTGGTTGCTCTTTGACCGACTAATTCATTACCCAGATTTTTCCCTAATTTCGCTGCTTGGTGTTAGTCGGTCACAGCTAATCGACCGACCGACCAGTTGCTAAACTAGTCAGTCAACAGTTGTTCCTTGACCGACTAAACAGTACAGGAAACCCTAGTTTTGCCCTAGCCGCCACCAAACTCTATAAATACCCCTCCAAACGTTTTCTTCTTCTTCTTCTTCAACTCTAAACCTAATTTCTCCCCCATTAAGCTCTCATCTTCCCCAAACCCTCAAACCTTCATTCCAAGCTCATCCTCCATCATCCAAACCCTCACTTAACACTTTCCACCTTCCACCTTCATCAAACCTTCATCAAACCCCCAAAACCCATATCAAAACCTATTTCTCCAGATTCTCCCCATCCTTTCCAGATCTGAACCCTAGGTTCCCCGGAGCGTTTCTTCCGTTGCCGTGCTTACTCAGCATCATTCTTCCGCTTCCGATATGGTAATAATCGATCTTTTAATGTTTTCATAACCCGTTGTGTTTTTGTGAAACCCTAATGAAATGAATGTTGTTTTGATGATTGTTTCTCCATAACAGCGACTTCCCCGTAGATTAGCGTCCGTGAGACGAACCCTCGTTGATCGTCATCCTCGGTGCTAGGCAAGTGAAACTTGCCACTTAGGGTTTTGGGCCATGTCTTAGGCCATTTGCTTGTTGTAGGCGTAAAAGAGACTAGGCGACGAAATGATACTCGCCTAGGCGTAAATTTAGGAACTAGCTTGACAACGAAGCTAGATCCGACATTTATCATGTTGCACAACTACCATGTCATGTTTAATTTCCATTAACGGTACGCAAACTAATTGTCATGTCATTTCATTCTTTAAGTGTTCCCGTGATTGCGTAGCTCCGCTACATCTTGTGAAATGATTGAGGCTAGGTGCACCCCTATGCCAAATGGAATACGCTCCTGGTTGTGATCCAAGAAACGAGCTCTTGTGCGGGGCGACCCTGGCTCATTTACTGAGCTCATGTACAGGGACCCTGGCTCGTTCACATGTGGGTATTGGGGTAAGAGTTAAGCGGCCAATCAACTGGGAGTCTGCCCGATCAGCAACTGCAGTGGTAAGGCGTAAACTCTGGGTTCTGGGGTAGTGTTAAGCGGCCAATCAGCGTGAATGCCAAACCATTCAGATGTAAGGCGTAAACATCTACAAACAACTTGAAACGTGACTAGTGAAAAGATTGAGATTGTTAGTAGCTTGGCTACTCTTGACTTGTCCTGATAAATTGTTCTCTTGTACTTATTGTTTCACCATGTCTTGCTTGTGCACTCATGTTATAACTGCCATGTCATGCATACTATAACTGTTAGGTTGTTAGTTTGCCTTACTTTCAATTTCCTTGCCCAAGTCTTTTAGACTTGCTGACATGTGCCCCTTTACTCTTTTGGGTGACACATGTTAGACCCTGAGCCTGAGTACATTGTTGAGGACGAGGTGTTTGCTGACGCCGAGCCCGAGCCTGTGTTTGGCGAGGAGTACGTGGACACTGGGGACCAGTCCTAGTGTCTTCGTTGAGCTTTCCTCTTTTGTTTTTAGATTGCTGTTTAGTTGTCGGTGCGTGGCACCTATACTTTGTTACGTTGTTCCTTTTGTTGGCCTTGTTCTGGGCCATTAGACTCTTTCTTTTAGCCTGGTGGCTTTTCTGGATGTTGAACTTAATTTTCATGTTGGACAAATTATGAGATATGAGATTTTATTTCTGTCTCTCCTTGTGTTATTATTATTGTTCCGTTTGTGGTTACAGGGACCTGCTTAAGTTTTATTGACGCTCATCGGGTTTGGGGCTTCACAGCTCCACTCTCGTGCGGACCTTCTCACGTCTCGCCTCCATTTTAGGGAAGCGGGGCGTGACAATACCCAATAACAATCCAACACAGAAACCATTATCCAAATCCTAGTACAAGATCGACATCCAACTTCAACACCTAAGGCCAACAACATTCCAATACCCATCGACAATGATACTCATTGCCAACACCAATTGTCGACATCCACAGTGTAATGGCATGTTTTCATCAACACAACTATTTACGTATTTAACCTATTTTCAATTTTTTTAAAACTATTTTATAATGGTTCGTCAGGAGTTTTACAGTTTCAAAAATTTCTTATAAAAATATTTTGCAGTATGAGACTAGTTATGAAGTATTTTAGTAAGTTCGGGTTTCATCAAATACCTCTAACTAATCTGATAAAAATTCATTTTCAATTATTACTGTTTTGGCTTAATGAATTAATTTTCTATACAAACATCATCAAAACGTTTTCAAACTTCTACGGTATCATTCTATGATCATTTAGGGCTCCCCACATTAATTTCGTAATTTTCTGAAGTCGAATCAATAGAGAACCCGCAAACCAGCTTCCTAAATATTTTGGCCCAAAACTCGCATCTCCGTAGCTCAAACCCTAAAATGGATCTCGTATTCACGATTCTCGCGATGATACGATCCCGTGGATAAGTTTTCGTAATTTTTCGGACACGTTTACTAGTAGGAGCAAAATCGTAATTTCGTTACAAATTTTACCGTCACCAAATAACCTAGCTAATTACTACAACCTAATTACTAATTACTTTAACCCCCAGGCTTAACACGTTTAGATATTTTACAAAATTTTCCAAAGTTAGTCAAAAAAATTAAACCTAATTACAATTAATACCCACCTAATACACTTAATTAGTCTTGACTTTCTACAAATTTTTACCTATAAATACCCCCTAACCTCTCTCTCTCTCTCTCTCTCTCAGATTAACCCAAACCCTGTTAATCTCATTTTAATATTACGCACACACACACTCTCTCTCTACCCCAGCCCGCGTTTTCCCCCTCCCGCTCTCAAAAGCTCTCTCCCTCACTTCCCCTCTCTCTCACCCCGGAGGGCTGACCGCTGCTTCCCCGAGCCCCGCCCGCCCCGAACGTCGCCCTTTGACCGTCCACCGCTAGTGCCCCGAACCGCATCGCCGTCACTCACCACGGCCACGCTGCTCCGCCCCGAAGCTCGACGAGCCCACGACGCTGCCTCACCGTCTCCCCGCGCCGCTCCGACGAGACGCCTCCACTTGCACGACGCCCGCCGCCGCTTCGAGGACACCGCCGCCGTCACAAACGCTCCCCGAACACCCAGCACGCCGCTCACGCTACCGTTGCTGTCGTGCCGCATGCAGGCCGCCGTCGCACTCCGACACCGACGTCGCGCCGCCTGTAACGCTCGCCGCCCCGCCCCCGCTGTCGTGCCGTCGGCGAAGCCCTCCCGCCCGTTCGACTGTCGACGAGAGAACGAAGGGTGAGCTGTGTTTCGAACGTTTTTTAGATACGAATACGTATATTCGTATTTCCATATTTTTATAAATTAAAAAATGGGTATTAATGGATTTTAATTCATAACTAAAAATATAAGCATCAGAAAAATGTGGGTCTAGCTCCAGAAAATCAGAAATGATATTCTGGATCCAATGGTGCTAGTTTTATCTCAATCATACGCTTAGATTTTCCAGAATAAATTTTTAAACCCTAAAACTTAAATATGTAAAAATCCGTAACTTCTTATTTTCACATACACTGATACCTGAGAAAAATATATATTATAGCACTCTTCGAGACGGTCGTTTTGACATCTCATTTGAACCATTCCGATTAGTATTGCATCCAGAATAAATTGTTGAATAATTATGTTACCTAATTAAAATTAGTTTTTAAATTGATCTTTGAGCTTCTAAAAATTATAAAAATTAACAAAGACTTCTGAAAATATTTTCCTCTTGCAGTACAATTATATTCTTCATTTTCAGCCTATATAAAAATTTAGATCGCTTTTCTGACACCGTTTCAATCAGTCTTAAAAACCGAAACAATCAAATTATTTTAGATAGCTAGGAATGTTGTGTTCTCTAATCAATTATTTTTGTGTTGCAGGTACCAATTCTTGTGACCAACGTCCATAGAAGCCCTAGATCAAATTCCGGCTTGCTACGTCGATCTCGAAATTAGTAAGTCACGACTAATTCTAAAACTAGAAAATTAGTTAGTGTTCTTGTATGTACTTAGAACACCACCATAGCCTCAGAACGGCTACTTGACTTGAACCGAACTAGAGACCTAATCTAATAGGAAAGTAATCAACAACAGATTACTTTGCCAACTTTCAACTTTGGTGGTTGTAGCACACAACCATCAACTTGGGTAAATTGTGTGCTAAACAATACTACTACATGCTCGAAGCATGGAATCGGTATTTACAGTTGTTGGACTTGTCTTTATCCTCAGTTTGCTATGGCACGGTCTGCTTTGAAAAGAATTTTTAACTTTTTGGTTTTCAATAAGAAAGTCAACCAATGGACTTGGGTTGACTAGCATCGTGTGATACAACGTATGGAGTATCTTGCGAAACATCTTGTGGAATATCTTGTGGAACATCTCGTGGAACATCTCGTGGAACATCATGTAAGGAACATGTACTAGATTCACTTGACACTTCACTGGGGTTTTTGGGGTAACTCATAGTTTGAGAGAGTGCGTGAGTGGCTGGAGTTCGATCTTCCTGTCATGTCGCCTGAGTTTCGGCATCCCGTCCTGCTGCATGGGTTTCGAAAAAATACATGTACTACTGCATGTGTTTCGGCATTCGTCTGGGTCGCACCCAGGCAAGAGATGAACTCAATGGTCACATATTGTACTCTCCGACTGGAGTCACGTGGTGTAGTTACTTTTGCACAGTCACTTTTACTTTACGCATTACAGTCACCTTTACTTTACACGTTCCATGCACGTTACTTACTACACTTGTGCAGTTACAGTAATTTACTTGTCGTACTTTTAGCAGTAGCATGTTTTACTTACTTAGCCTGCTTTACACTCGCACTATCACAGTACAGTCGTTCATTCCTTTCAGATCTGTTTACTTTTACTACCCAGTTGTGTACAGTTGTTGCTCAGTACTTTACTTTCACTCTGGTCTGTGTACGTAGTTACTTTTGTCATACTTGTGCACTGCTTCTTTTCTATATTTAGAATTGTTTTAACTTACCTACGGTTCCATCTTTGTGGCACCACAGACGACGTACATATGGAGGTAGATGCTCTTGAATTAATAGCGCCAGAGTTCGACCCTGAGACCGCAGCTTTCAGATTTATTTTTATGTACTTTCTTCTTTTATGTATATTTGTTGGAGTATATTGTACAGTATGTAATGTAATAATTGGACACTATTTGGGTATTTTTGTACATCTCTGTATCGTGGCTATTTTGGTTGCACTGGTAACCTGCAGGACCTGCGCAAATATCAAATAAGTAACGGGCCCCCCGAGAGTGGGTCGTTACAAGTTTTGATGGCCCACGCAGGTCCGCGCTAACTACCTCGTGACAATATAGCAAGATCAGGGTGTACAATATAAAATACTCAAATTAAACCTCGAGTACATGATGTCTCGTGTGTTCACCTGTATTGGATATACGGGTGAAACGTCCTTATTACCCATCTTCTTTGGCTATCATTCACTTCTTTGAACCCTTGAACTCTTGTTCCATTCTTCGAGTGTATCTTTATACACTCTTCTACTAGAGTGACCTTCCATAGGTGGAAACCATTCATTCACTTCATCATCATCTTCTCCTTTGAACTCTTAACCATTGTCTAGGAGCTCGTGTTCCATTCTTTGGAGTTGCTTTTGCTAATAACCGCCTTCGTTGATAATCCAAGTTATCTTCGATACAAATGAAACCATATAGTTGATAAAGACTTAATAAAAAGTCATTAACAAAACCTAAAATTTTGAATTTTTAGGATTCAACTAGTTGATAGGATTAATTAGTTGTTAATAAAAATCTTTTTGCTGATGGAACGCATATAAATGATAAGCTTTCTTCAATGGACCATGATCCGGTCAATGTGCTTGGCTAAGTTTGTTGGATCACCCTAGCTAGACTGGGGGTAAGTGATCATGGCTTAGTCACTTCCCTACCCGTGTCCACTGGACCGCAAGGATGTGAATCATGATTATGTAACGACATCGATCTTCATCACTATCACCCTTCCTTTAGCTTGATGACCTTTCGATTGACCTTCTTAGAATCTTTCTATTTTTAGTATGCTTGAACTCTAGCTACATCTTTTTTAAGGAGGGTAGCATTCGATTTTTTGATCAGCAAAAGTCCAAGTTTGACAGCGAAAGCGAATCGAAGGACGCTCAGAAGTATTTGAGGAAGGTGCTAAAGAAATCGAGACGAACCAAACCGAGACGAACCAAACCGAGACGTGTAAGCTGATGCCGCTATTTCTTCATCTTTCTTGAGCTCGTCGTTTTCTTCTATCTGAGCCTATTTTGACATGGGACTAGCCATAGAAACTATGGTAATGTCAATAGTATGTATTCATATATAACATCTCTTGTTTTCTTGATGCTATACTATCACATTATATTTCATGTTATTTACAACCTGATTTACTAGATTACCATCTTTTCTATCGTTTATTTGCTTGAGCTTCTTCATAACATTAATTATTTGTTTCAAAAAAGAATTTTAAATTCCGAGGACGGAATTATTTTAAGGAGGGTAGAATGTAACGTCATGTTTTCATCAACACAACTATTTACGGATTTAAACTATTTTCAAATTTTTTTAAAAACTATTTTATAATGTTTCGTCAGGAGTTTTACGGTTTCAAAAATTTCTTATAAAAATATTTTGCAATATCAGACTAGTTATGAAGTATTTTAGTAAGTTCGGGTTTCATCAAATACCTCTAAATAATCTGATAAAAATTCATTTTCAATTATTACTGTTTTGGCTTAATGAGTTAATTTTCTATACAAACATCATCAAAACATTTTCAAACTTCTACGGTATTATTCTATAATCATTTAGGGCTCCCCATATTAATTTCGTAATTTTCTGAAGTCGAATCAATAGAGAACCCGCAAACCCGCTTCCTAAATATTTTGGCCCAAAACTCGTATATCGTAGCTCAAACTCTGAAATGGATCTCGTATTCACGATCCTCGTGACAATACGATCCCGTGGGTATGTTTTCGTAATTTTTCGGACACGTTTACTAGTAGGGACAAAATCGTAATTTCGTTACAAATTTTACCATCACCAAATAACCTAGCTAATTAATACAACCTAATTAATAATTACTTTAACCCACATGCTTAACACGTTTATGTTGGATAATAAGAAAATGAGTAACCATGGCACAAAGCCATGGTTCTCTATATATTCATAATAGTAGGATAGGAAATGACATGGGATACCAAAGGTCCCCACTAGTAACCTTGATGAGGATTAATGTGGGGATAAAGATAAGGGGAGGCCAAAGGCCTCCCTCATTCATAACACTCCCCCTTATTCATCCATTACTTTGGTCTTAGCGTATAATGATAAGGGGTGGATACTTCTGGATCCAGAGTAATCGTGTTTGCCTCGTTAAAACCTTAGCTGTGAAAAACCCAGTGGGAAAAACCAATAGCTTAAGGAAAAAGAGTGCAACCCACAGGTTCCTCCCCCTGATCCGTACAAGCTTCGGGCTTGGAGGTCTTTCAGCTTTCATTAGGGGTGAACACTTCAGGGTCCTGAGTTAAATGAGGTTGCCTCATTAAAACCTTCGGCTATGGAAAACCCAGTGGGAAAACCTATAGCTAAGGGAAAAGAGTACAACTCTAATATCAACTCCCCCTAATATGTACAAGCTTCAGGCTTGCAGATCTCCTATGTATCTATACAATCATTTTCTATTCGTCTATACATCCATCATGTTCTGAAAGCAAATAAAATCATCATTCATTTATACAAGTTTCACTCATATCTAGCGGCAACTGGAAGATAGTGGTGCTCTAGAGTGGTACGCTCTTCGAAGTCGGTAGATTACTCTACAAATGAATTCTTTTACTCAGTCTTCACTGTGTATGCAAAGTACTGCTGGACCTGGCTGAGCGTATTCTAGACTTGCTTCTTGGATGATGAGCTTCTCAAAAGATGTAAACTTTGGAGAATGATGTGAAGATCTATAGGAGGTGGTCGACCATTTGTGCTTAGTCATCGCGATGATCTGTAAACCTGCATATGCGATATATATTCCTTGACCCTTGAAAGTTGCGCGTGAGCAGCTTATCCTTGGTCCAGTGGTGCTCTCTAGGGCAGCACTGTACCTGGCTAACAGCTTTACTGCAGACGTTCTAATAGAGACACGTGCAGTTGGCCAGATAAAGGAGTATATATAGTACACTAGAGCTAGGCTCTTCAGGACCTAGGATGTCCTCCCCCTCTTCCAGCGACTGGAAAGGGTCATAAATAAGCATCAATTTTAAATAGATTGCAAATGGGCATCTTTCTTCAAAAACTCGTGGTGTATGTAGAATATAAAAGAATTCCACCACAAACGGTGTTTTAATCCGTAAGCCGAGACAATACCCTATTTTGACTAGGTATCTGATATCTCAATGGTCTCTGTAGGAGAACCTATTAGAATCATATACTGATCTTTGAAGCCTTTATATAGAAGACGTTCCTACTTCTCTCTTTCATCTCTGGGGGTATAATACACCCTTCTGGAAGTTTCATATAGATCTCTATATCTATATTGCCGTATAGATATGCAGTCACAACGTCCATGAGCTGCATTTCTTGGCTTTTCCAGAGACGTTAGGCCTAGTATGAAAATAGGAAAATGATCACATTTCCTTCATTTATTTATGAAAACCCAACTTATATTCCACATGTTTTACACATTCAGGTGTATGGACTACTGGTCCAAAGACTTTGCTTTTCAAGAGTGAGTCCAGCTCTACTCTTATTGATGCATCCCACTTTGGCCAATCTATGTGTTTATGCTATAGAAAAGTAGATTGAACGTCATCGTCGTATTCAGCGATGTGAACGGCAATAGCGAAAGCAAAATCGTCGACGACGACTGTGTTATATCTGTCCAGTACCTCTCCAGTACGTACTTAATAGAATGATGTTTATCCTATTGTTTCCACTGTAGGGAAAATTAGGAGGGGAAAGGTCGCTGGTCTGAGCTCAGCATCCTGTGGTGGGATCATTTTAATATATCCAGGAATCTTCCTCTTTCGAGGAACTTTATATTCTGAACCTGACGGGCGTCCTCTTTTCAATTGAGATACAGTCAATTCTGCTGCCTGTGGATTGCATCCATCTTTGGGGATGTCAATCCTAGCTGGCGTGGTGGCAGCAGGGACGTGTGAACAAACAATCTTAGGGTTGTCCGTGAATTTATCCAGCAATTGATTTACTTTAGTCTGAATTTGAAGGATCTTCTGGATCTCATCTTCACACAGAAATAATATGCAGAACATAACGAGATTAGGACTTTTGTGTCCCATGATATGGTCTCAAAAGCTTCAGGATTCTTTAGACTGCGTGCCTATTTTAATGAGTCTGCTAATCAAATTCACAGTTATCAAGACGTGGTGATATGGGGACAAATATTAGCACATCCAAACACTCTCAAATGAGATATGTTTGGTGGTGGACCATAAGCAAGTGGCATCAGTTATAAGATATGGCCACGAGAGGACCGTATCGTGATAAGGGGTGCAGAATGCAGTATGGCGTATACCTAAACATCCACAGGCAACTGGGTTTTAACAATAGACATGAAATCCATTGGAGTCTCTTTATCAGATACTCTGATAACCCATTCTGAGTATGAACATGCTGCAAGATGTTCAATTTCAATGCCAGTTGCTTGGCAGTAGTCTTGAAAGACATGTGTAGTGAATTCACCCACATTATTAGCTTTTGAGAGAGATAGATTGCGGGTGGACAAAAAGGCACACATAAGACCATCTAGTAGATGAATCTATCAGTACAATGAAGTACCGAAGTGGGCCACTTGCGGGGTGAATAGGCCCGCAAAGGTCACCATGTTTTCTCTCGATGAAGCCAGGAGACTCTAATTCCACTTTCAGGAGGGAATGTCTCTCTATAAGTTTTCCCTTTTGACCAAGGGGGATAAGAAAACTCAACCTTTTGAAGAATCTTCACGTTCTTCAAGGGATTCATTTAATGATGCGTCCATCATCGCTGATCCGGGATGACCAAGTCTATTGTGCCAGAGTTGAAAACTCTGGCAATGAAAGGCACTTCTGGTGCACAGTCAAGTTGGCTTTATATAGGATGAATATCCATAATGATAGGGAACCGACGGGGATCCAACAAATCGTGCGCATATGGTCTTCTGGCCATCCGTTTGATGAGTTATATAAAGATATTCACTAATTATTATCCATAGTTTCCAAGGTATGTTCATTTTAAATGAAATATCTTGAAACTTAGGAGATTCCTATATGATTAAGGAGAGAAATTTGCATCTTATAGTCTCGTTGTATGTGGGAGAAATATTAATGCGTCATCAGTGGATCGAGGCACTGTCCACGATATATCACACTTCATCTATATATTTGAATGACTAGACTTTATAAAATAAAGCTAAATATGCATTCAAAAAGTTTTTCTGTAAAAAAGAGAATACAGATAAAGTAAACTAGTATTTAAAATGCATATATAAAAGCAAACTAAGATAAGACTCAGTCGAGCAAGTCGTCGTGATCGATGTCTTTTGCGGTGAGCTGAGCGCCACTAGATATAAGTGAAACTTGTATAGATGAGTGATGATTGTATTTGCTTTCAGAACATGATGGATGTATAGACGAATAGGAAATGATTGTATAGATACATAGGAGATCTGCAAGCCTGAAGCTTGTACAGATCAGTGGGAGTTGATAGTAGAGTTGTACTCTTTTTTCCTTAGCTATGGGTTTTCCCATTGGGTTTTCCATAGCCAAATGTTTTAATGAGGCAACCTCACTTAACTCTAGACCCTGAATTGTCCACCTCTAATGAAAGTTGAAAGACCTACAAGCATAAGGCTTGTACGGATCAGGGGCAGTAACATGTGGGTTGCACTCTTTTTCCTTAATCTGTTGGTCAGTCCCCCCTCCGATAGGGAGGGGGCGGAGAATTCGAAAGGACCAGCCCCCCTCAGATAGGGAGGGGGACCGGCGAAATCAAAAGTGCTGATAACGTGTTGAATAATAAGAGAATGAGTAACCATGGCACAAAGCCATGGTTCTCAATATATTCATAATAGTGGGATAGAAAAGGACATGGGATACCAAAGGTCCCCATTAGTAACCTTGATGGGGATTAATGGGGGGATAAAGATAAGGGGAGGCCAATGGCCTCCCTCATTCATAACAGTTTAGGCATTTTACAAAATTTTCCAAATTTAGTCAAAAAGTTAAACCTAATTACAATTAATACCCACCTAATGCACTTAATTAGTCTTGATTTTCTACAAATTTTTACCTATAAATACCCCCCTAACCTCTCTCTCTCTCTCAGATTAACCCAAACCCTGTTAATCTCATTTTAATATTACGCGCACACATGACGTCTCCCGCGTTTGCGCGCGACGGGTTGTGCGCAATATGTAATTGGGGGCGTGAGATTTAAATATTTATAATCGCAAGCGCACGGTGTTGTAGTGTGACTTGGGGGTCGAACTCAGGGAGGCGTGGTTGTGCTTGTGTCAAGAAGGATCGGATTCACCCTATGGGCGAGCTAGCCCGAATCGGATGATGGGTTGTCACGGAAAATGAAATGCGAGGGATAAACAATATGAAGGGAAAACCCGGGACTTCGGTTTCCACCCTATCGTACGATTCTCACCGATACGGCCTACGGGTAGGATAGCGTTCAGAATTAGGGTCTAATGGTGAGACGTTGCCTCTAAGAGTGGTACCAGCGACCCATGGGCCCGATATTCCGGTCGGTGCCCAGGATGATACGCCGAACTTCCCGGGTTCGGTCAGTGGGCATTCCCATGTTCATTAACATTGACCGACTCCGGGAGCACTAAGCTCGCAACGATAACTCCCAACGTCTCGTCATGCTGCTCCCGCGCGCTAGGATTCGACATCTACGCTAAGGGCGTGAGCTATGGCTAGGGGGTCAACCGCCAAGTTTATTCCCCCTTGGCCCAAAAAAGGCGGTCTTTTTCCCGCCGATGACAATAAAACACCCCGCGTAACCGGTAGATTCCTAATCCATATCGATTTCCTAGTCCTATGGACGCATCGGGGAGGACCCACGAAGGGGTTTCCACCAAAATCCCAGATTTGGGAACTACTTACACATATTTACTAAAAAGCAATCTAAATCAAAATCGATCGTTAGAAACATGATCAGGCGATTGAAAAGTAGTAAGAGCAATGCAATTAATACTATATTAAATTTTAACAAAAATCAGACAACTTACTAATATCTGAAAAATTACAGCCGTCAAGAGAGAGAAAAAACAGCAAAAAATAACAACTCTCGTTTCTGGAAAACCTAGGGGTCCTATATATAGAACACGATATCACCCGATCGGTTGAAAAGTCAACCGATCGGGTGACCTTCTTCGTTTCTTCGGCAGTTCAGCACGGGACTTCACCCGGTCATATGACACGGTCGGTTGAGGGTTGAAGCTGATCGGTTGGATCTTCGTGCCGTCGGGTGAACCGGTCGGTTGAGCTCTCCGTGTCTTGGCTTCGGAGAATTGGCTACAGGTGAATCGATCGGGTGAAGGTCACCCGATCGGTTGGCATTCAGCATCAAATTCCAGAGAGTTGGGGTGTTGTGAACCGGTCTCTGAACCGACCGATTGACTTTCCGCCCGCTTCAGCTTGTGTCCGGGTGGTGCACGCGTGCATCACCCAATCGGTTGGAAGTGACCAACCGGTCAGGTGAGGGGCTGAAAGATGCTATCTTCGTCGTTTGACCCCCTGGATCACGCGTGACTCCTCCCGTTGCTCCGATGACTCATGATATCATCGTTATATGTCCCCTACGCCAGTAAACTCCTGCAAAATACAAAAAACACGTAAAAGTGAAAGAAAACAAGAAAACACGAGAAAACGAATACAAGACGGCGGAAAATAGCGGAAAAACACAAAAGAAGACGTGCATGAATATATGAAATATAAACGCACGTCAAAATCCCCCAAGCTGAACCCTTCCTCGTCCTCGAGAAAGACGAGTGAGAGTAGGAGCTCGGAGGGAGAAAATAGAGAGGAAGAGAGGAAGGGAGAAAACAAAAAAAAATCCTAAATCGCCCGTCAGAGCCAGCAAAATCAAAAACACACACCAAGCTAACAAACGCCAAATCACATCACTAAACCGAGGAATACGAGTCCAAACAAGTGCCGTGGGCCCACGCCGTGAAGCGCGAGTGAGTGTGGTCGTGTGCTAGCAAATGGTGTCACTATCTACATTGTGCAATAAGCTCCATATACACAAATCCAAGAAATGACCCAAATAACGATTCGATTTGAATTAAGCGGTGAATATATGGCTCAAGCATGCAAGAGAAGAGTATGAGAATAGAAATGCATCATGTGTCATAGACTCCACAGCTAGGGGCTCGGACATCACCACACTATCACCTAGATAATAGCTAGAAATTCCCTATTCCAAGTGTTTTCGAAAGCGACGGGGGTTAAGATGATGTGGAGTAGAACACTCGGTGCAAATTCTCGCCTTCCCTTTATTCTCGGTAAGTAGGAAAATATTCACACTCATAAAATTTTTTTGGTTTTGGATATATGTATTTTTTTGGCTTTTTGGCTATACAATTTTCTCTTTTCTTTTCTTTTTGGGGTTTTCTCTCTTTTTTTGAATTTTTGGGTATTTGGCTATACACATGTGTACTCTCCCAAGTGGGAGAACGGTACACGACGAGGGGATTTGCACCAAGTAAAACAAAAAAGAAGTCTGATTCTAGACACTTGAGCAAGGGAGATATTTCACTAATTAGAGCGTAGGCTAAATGGGTTATCCTAGTCCTAACTGTGGAATCCCGACACATGCGAAATGAAGCATACGATATATATATTCATGCATACAGAAGCAGATAGGAGAAGCAAATACCGCATATAAAAATCGAAACATGATAATCTAGGGGTCATTCCTGGACATGTATATAAAATAAAATCACAAAGTAGAAGCACACCAACACTAGTCACGACACACGACTCACAAAAAAGCAAAATGGACCCACGATGCATGAAATGCAAGAGGAATCGACTTCCTAGGGTTAGTGAATGTGATTATCGATGCCATGCTAGGTGTGTGTGATTTTGTGGCAATTCATCATAGGGTTCATCTCTAGGAGAAGGAGATGAAAAAGAAGAAAAGAAAAATAAAAACACGATGAAAAGGACTCAAAAACGAAAAAGAAAGACTCAAATGACGCACAAAGTGCGACTCCCCCAAGCTGAAGTTTGCATTGCACTCAATGCAATAGAATTAAATACGGGAGGGCAATGAATATGGGGGGGAATACGCGCAGACACAAAAAGATAAGAAAGACAAGAAAAACATATATACGAACTGAAAATAAAGAGAAATCACACCACGCGACATATAAACAGAAAAGAAAAAAAAGTAAAAAAGGAAAATCACATGACACGACATAAAAATAGAAAAAAGAAGACAGAAATGGCACGACTCTATAGATAAAACAAGCACACACAGAAAACAGCACACGACGACACAGAAAAAATTGACGTCCCCCAAGCTAGACATGATAATGCTAGCAAGATGATATGATCGTGAAAATGCAGAGATATGCAAGGGGGAGGTCAGAAAACAAAATGAAATCAAAAGGCAGGAGATGGGGAGTCCTCGCCCTCCTCGGAAGAGGGTGTGGATGGATGGTCGGGAGAGGCGGGGGATGTGTGGAGAAGTGGGGAAAGAGGTGGAGGAATAGGTGCAGTGGTGGTGTGAATGATGGGTAGAGTGTCGGTGGAGGTGGGTGGTGGTGGAAGTACGGTGATCAAGGCGGTGGTAGAAGGGATATAAATGGGGAGAGAAGACGTGATGGTGACGGTAGTGGATGGCGGTGGGAGAGATCTGGAGCACACCTGCAATTTCTTGCGACGCACATATGCAGTTACGGTGGAGGAGGGAGGAGGTGGTGTGTGGGCGATAGAAGTGGTCGTGAGAGGAGAAGTGGATACAGGGATGGGAATAGATGTGGGAGGGGGAGATGATCGCCTAGGTGGGGGTGAAGGAGGTGGGGATGGGTGGGATGGTGGAGGAGAAGAATGTGATGGGGGAGGTGACGATCGTCGAGGTGGTGAAGGTGGTGGTGAGGGGTGTGGTGTGGGTGGTGGTGGTCCGTGGACGTGAGTGAGAAGGCGGAGGATGGCGGCCACGTTCCTCTCAAGTGCGAGGAAACGTGGGTGAGTGAGAAAGGAGGATGGTGATGGGTCCGAGGGGACAGAGGACGTGGTAAGAGCACGGAGAGCAGCGACCTCGGCCTCGAGAGCAAGACGAGCTGAGGCCTAGAGGCGACCAAAAGAAGCGGATAGACGTGAAGCGAAAGTGGTGCCAGGAAGTGATGTGGAAGTAGTGCCGGCGGCAGTGGTCATGCCGACACTGGACACAAGGCCGGAGATGGCTGCAGAAGGATCCTCAGCAGTGATAGGGCCAGGAGCACGGGTGGTGTGACTCGGGCCAGCTCCGATATCTCCCCGGGACGCAGGGATATCCTGCTCGCCTAATCGGGCGGCAGGGGAAGGTGGTCTGCGTGCGTCCGGGGGAAAGAAAGGAAGGCGCAACCCCGTTAGAAACTCGGGATCGGGCGGAAAAGTCCAATCTCCCACTACAGCAATAGTCATGAGAGCGGGGTTGGGGAGAATGGTGTAGGGGGCTGGGGGTGGCCGTAGTTGAAATTGAAACGACAATCAGGGCGGGGCTTAATCATATGAATATGCCGTATGACATCAAGATCTAGATGTGAGGGTCCTGCGGCTACGGGAAGACCTCGGGGGATGTGGATATTAAATTGGGGAAAAGAAACAATGACAGTGATTATTCCCCCACAACAAAGCTTGCCCTTGTCGGCCCGACTAATCTCGAGGAGCTTGTAAATAAGCCAGTCACCGGCATGGACGGGGACAGTAGGGGCCCTAAAGCTAATCCCATCATCGTCTCGAACGAAAGGGAAAGTCATGGCCCATAGAATGAAAAGATGAGGGATGGTCACGGTGCCTGACTCATCCCTGGGGAAAAATGCGGAGGATATGATCTGATGGGCCAGACGGAATATAGGATGGATGATTTAGGAGGCCTTGGCCTTACCTCGGGGATAGTGAGGGAATAGGGTGAGGCTGAACCAAAACTGTGTTGTGATATGGTTCCCCGGATTTGGTTTTGGATGATGAGCAAACATAGATAATGGATACTAACTTATTTGTGAGCGCAGTTATGGAGATCGTCGCCAAAATACCACGTACAACAAAAGCGACGTCTCAAGACTTCTCAATACGCGTGATCGTGTGCCTGGAGCTTCGTTGAAGCTCAAGGAGCAATATAGAAGTCAAGAGGAATGAAGATTGAAGCTTTGAAGACGGCTCATAAGGTTTATTTTATAGTCTTCTAGCTTCATAGATTAGAATGTTAAGCCTTGAGTAGGACTTACTTTATAATCTTCATTTCGCTCATATCTTAGAGCTAGGATTATCATAGAAGCCATTAGAAACTTTCCCGAAGCCTATCGCTTCTTCCCTCGACTTCTTGTACATGTTAGTTGGTTCAAGAAGAGTCACCAACCGACTAGATGACGATCTAGTCGGTCGGCAACTCTACTTAAACTGACTAGTTTGCCTTCTCTATATTCAGCTCTTTCCATGACTACAGTTAGTCGGTCAAAGAAGAGTCACCGACCGACTAGATGACGATCTAGTCGGTCAGGAGTCCTTCTCAGACCGACTAGTTGTGTACAGTCATTTTCAGCCTGAGCTACTGTTTCGAGTTAGTCGGTCAAAGAACGTTTACCGACCGACTAGTTGAGAAACTAGTCGGTCAGCATTTGTTCTTAAACCGACTAAGTCAATTTGAAGTCTACCTATTCTATTTCGACGTTAGTCGGTCAAAGATCATTCACCGACCGACTAGTTGTGAAACTAGTCGGTCGGCAAGTCTTCTTAGACCGACTAGTTGTCTTTGCCTGTACTTCGTCTTCTTGGCTGTTCTACCGTTAGTCGGTCTACGTTGTATCACCGACCGACTAGTTGATGAACTAGTCGGTCAGTGATCCTTCTTTGACCGACTAGTCTGGTTCAGAATAGAGCCGTTGGAGCTTTTCTTGAAACGTTTTTCTCTCCCTCTCTCCTCTATCCTATATATAGTTGGAGGGGGTCTTTCATAAGTTTCAAGGCTGCCATTTTAGAGATTTAGAGAAATCTAAGAGAAGCTATTCAACTCCATTCTAAAGCTTTCTCTTCCTCACAAGAATCTCTCCCTCAACTCTTTGAGCCATTTCCTCAAGAGAGATTCTCTCCATTGTGAGCCTTCCAAGCCTAGAGCTTGATCCAAAGTCACCATCCTCCATCCTAGCCTTCGATCGCTGATCTTATTGGTGGAGATTCGGTTTGGTGACACTCTCTCCTCAAAATCCATCATTGCCCTAATTTGGTAAGTTTACTCAAGGCATAGGATTTTGTAAGGTAAGAGTTTATTTCATTTCATATTTGAATTGTAAGTTTCACTCTCGGTTGTGAGAGTGTGGTTGTGATCCCGGGTTGTGGGAGTCACAAATTACTTTGTGTATGATTTGACTTGTGAAGGTTTTTCACAAGTACTTCATAGTGGAAATCTTGAGTTAGGGTTGCTAACTCAAGTATCCGGAGGGGATCCGGGTGGTTGGGACGTAGGATCACCGGGAACAAGTCGGGGAGACTTGGGTGGATCCGAACCCAGTAATATTGTTTGTTTGCATATGTTTTAATTCTTGTTGATAGTTGTTTAATTCCGCATTGTCGTTTGTTTCTTGCACAATAATTAGGAATAACTATCTTGATTATTTTAAGTACTATTCACCCCCCCTCTAGTACGTGTGCAGTAGCTACCACAGGGCATTACATTTGGTATCAGAGCCAAGGTTAAAGCTACAAGTTCAAAGCTATGACGAACAACGACTACAACGTCTTCAAGAACCGCGATGGAGCTTCTTCAGTTATGGAAGGACTATCCTCAGTCAGGCCTCCACACTTCAACGGTACCAACTATGGGTACTGGAAATGCCGGATGCAAATTTTCCTCCGGAGCGCTTCACTATGGAGAGCCACCATGACGGAGTATGTCGAGCCTTCCGAAGAAGATTTCGCAAAGTGGACCCCCGCGGAGGTCGCCGCGGAAGTAGCCAATGCCAAGGCAATGAATGCCTTGAATTGTGCGTTAGAGCCCGAGGACTTCAACAAGATATGCACATGTAAGAGTGCATATCAAATATGGAACCAACTCCTCATCTTGCACGAAGGATCGAGTACGGTAAAAGATTCTAAACTCGTCGTTGCTAATAAAGAATTTGAGTTGTTTCATATGGAGCAGGGAGAAACCATGAAGGATTATTACGCTCGCTTCGTGGATATATCAAACGACTTGGAAGCTCTTGGGAAGACCTACACCCAAAAGGAGAAAGTCTCGAAGATAATCGATGGACTTCCTTCTTGTTGGGAGAAGCGTACCTTCGCCATCGAGGAAGGTAATGACATGAATAAATATACGGTCATACAACTAATGGGTACCTTGTTGTCTTATGAGGTACGCAAGGATAGTAAGATCCGGATGAGGGAAAAGATGAAGGCATACTTGAAGCAAGACGAACCAAAGAAAAAGGCAATTGCATTCAAGGCCGCTCCATCTACCGATGATGAAGATTCGGAAGAAGAAGAGGACGAAGAATTGGACATGGAAGCATTGGCCAATATGGCAAAGAAATTCATCCGATTCTTCCGACAAGGTAAGTTGAATCGTAAATCAAAATTTATTTCGACTAATGCTTCTACTCCCGTGTGTTATAAATGCAATAAGCCAGGACATATCAAGCCGGATTGTCCTCTCTACAAACATAAGGGGAAGTGGAAGGCATCCAAGCACGACAAGTCAAGAAAGCACAAGAAAGGGCTTGTCGGCACTTTCACCGACTCCGACTCCTCAAGTGGAGAGTCGGACGATGAAAGAATGGAGAATGCACACACGTGCTTCATGGGAAAAGTGGATTGTGATGAAGAGACTTCCTCCGATGAAAGCGAGGATGGAAGCGAGGATGAAGGCGAAGAGGTAACCAATGATGAACTTAGAATAGCCAATGAACAACTATGGAATAAGTTTTCTAATATGGCTACTAAATTTATGAAGACTAAAAATGAATTAGATAGTCTTAAAAACTCGCCTAAGCCTTTCATCGTCAACAACGACACCGTTGTTGATGGGTTGAGAAATGAGATTGAAAATCTCAAGTCTCAACTTGAGCATGTTCATATCGAGGATTCGGATGAACATGTGATAGCGGATTTGACGTCTCAAATCTCAACTTTGAGTATTGAGAATAAAAATCTCAAGTCACGTGTTTGTGCACTCGCATCGCAAGTGTCCACTTTGGATGCTTCTTTGCATTCTCTCACCGAGAAGCATGAGAGCACATTAGGCCGAATTCATGAATTCAACAAAGGTAAGGGCAAGTTGGATGATATCCTAAATGACTTACCTCCGGCCAATCATCACATTGGTTTGGGGTATAAGATGGGAGAGTCATCCAAATCGTCCGCCACCTTTGTTAGGCCATCTTCCGATGCTTCTACTAGTGGAAGTAAACACGTCATGGGTAGATCTTCTACCAATGGTGCTTCCGCTAGGAACACGCCCCCATTTGGAAAGAAACCCACTTTGGGTAGGCCTCCAAAGAAGGGTCATGCTTACATGTATACCATGCCACGTAGGAACACACATCCTACCCCACATGTTAGCACAAATGATGATTTTTATGCTCCGCACCCACGAGCACGTGCACACCTTATGAGACACACTCATGCACGTGTTCCTCCACATTCATATGTTCATCCTCATTCTCATATGAATAATTATCGTCATGCACCATTGCATCGCATGCCATATGCTTATCCACGTCATGCATCACATAGAAATCAACATCGTATGCATGTTCCCAATAGGATTAGGACTCCCAAGACATACACTATTTGGGGTCCGAAGAACACAAGCATGCATGCTAAGAATTTGTATGTGAAATCGTTTATAAATGATGTTATTTTGAATGATGATTATGTTGGGAAATCAAGTTCCTCTTGGACTTGGTTTCCGAAGGGTTAGTTTCCTTTGACCCTTCATTGCTTGGTACCATAAGTTTTAATTTCATTTTTATGGGTACCAAAGCAATTGTGGTATGTATGGGTTACATTTAATTTGAATTTAGTTAGATAAATTTATTGCCTAACCCATAGGATCCAAAAGGATTTTTGGATACCAAAATGATATTCTCTAGGTTAAATCCACCATGAGATACCAACCCTACCAACTCCGTGATTTGCAAGGATTTTCGTTCGATTGGAGTTGTTGGTGCTTGAGTGATGCACCAAAGTAGGGGGAGCTTAATGTTGTAAGTATGTTCATACTTTTGATTCATATTGGTATCCATTGGTAGAATATATTACAATTGGTATCATTTTGCTTCATTTGGTATGCTAGATTTGTGTATGCCATTGTTATATGATGTTCTATCTATTTTTTGGCATAACATTCTTGCATGCAACATTTAGTATGCACATCGGATTACTTTTGTCTCTGATGTTGATTTCGTCGTTCGACGATTTTATGGATTTAATAGAATTCTTTCTATGGAAACATAGAATTGTTTTCCATGCATTCTATTGATTTTGGAGAGTATGTTCCAAAACTCAATAAGTAAAATTGATTTGAGTTTTGATGATTTCGGATTTCGTTTTGCGCCTATGGCTTGATGATTTCGTATTTCGATTTTCGCCTATGGCTTGGTGATTTCGTTTTCCGATTTTCGTCGATGATTTTATGATTTCGGTTTTCGAGTTTCACCTATGGCTAGATGATTTTGTATTTCGTATTTCGCCTATGGTTTGATGATTTCGGTTTCCGATTTTCGACTTTGGTCTCCTTGACACGCTTTGCTTTTATTCGGTATTTTACATTTGATATTTTGCATTGGTGTTATTTTGGACCTTGGTCGTATTCTTCAACTCCTATGCATTATTTTTAGCCATTGGTTGTGTTGTTGTTCTCCTCCCGCTCTTTTTGCTAATGCCAAAGGGGGAGAGTGTGCTAATTAATAATTCAAAGGAATTTACCATGAATCTAATTTGATGTGTTAGATTCAGGGGGAGTAAAGATATAAAATGGATTTAGATCCTATATGTCAATAAGTGGTTCATATTTCATATCTTCCCTCGCTGCTTGATGCATATGAATATTATTGAATATGGAACTAACGTGTCATCAATGCAGGGGGAGTAAGTAAATTTCAATTGAATCATTATTATTGCTTATTATTTATGATTGGTTTGTCATCACCAAAAAGGGGGAGAATGTTGTGATATGGTTCCCCGGATTTGGTTTTGGATGATGAGCAAACATAAATAATGGATACTAACTTATTTGTGAGCGCAGTTATGGAGATCGTCGCCAAAATACCACGTACAACAAAAGCGACGTCTCAAGACTTCTCAATACGCGTGATCGTGTGCCTGGAGCTTCGTTGAAGCTCAAGGAGCAATATAGAAGTCAAGAGGAATGAAGATTGAAGCTTTGAAGACGGCTCATAAGGTTTATTTTATAGTCTTCTAGCTTCATAGATTAGAATGTTAAGCCTTGAGTAGGACTTACTTTATAATCTTCATTTCGCTCGTATCTTAGAGCTAGGATTATCATAGAAGCCATTAGAAACTTTCCCGAAGCCTATCGCTTCTTCCCTCGACTTCTTGTGCATGTTAGTTGGTTCAAGAAGAGTCACCAACCGACTAGATGACGATCTAGTCGGTCGGCAACTCTACTTAAACCGACTAGTTTGCCTTCTCTATATTCAGCTCTTTCCATGACTACAGTTAGTCGGTCAAAGAAGAGTCACCGACCGACTAGATGACGATCTAGTCGGTCAGGAGTCCTTCTCAGACCGACTAGTTGTGTACAGTCATTTTCAGCCTGAGCTACTGTTTCGAGTTAGTCGGTCAAAGAACGTTTACCGACCGACTAGTTGAGAAACTAGTCGGTCAGCATTTGTTCTTAAACCGACTAAGTCAATTTGAAGTCTACCTATTCTATTTCGACGTTAGTCGGTCAAAGATCATTCACCGACCGACTAGTTGTGAAACTAGTCGGTCGGCAAGTCTTCTTAGACCGACTAGTTGTCTTTGCCTGTACTTCGTCTTCTTGGTTGTTCTACCGTTAGTCGGTCTACGTTGTATCACCGACCGACTAGTTGATGAACTAGTCGGTCAGTGATCCTTCTTTGACCGACTAGTCTGGTTCAGAATAGAGCCGTTGGAGCTTTTCTTGAAACGTTTTTCTCTCCCTCTCTCCTCTATCCTATATATAGTTGGAGGGGGTCTTTCATAAGTTTCAAGGCTGCCATTTTAGAGATTTAGAGAAATCTAAGAGAAGCTATTCAACTCCATTCTAAAGCTTTCTCTTCCTCACAAGAATCTCTCCCTCAACTCTTTGAGCCATTTCCTCAAGAGAGATTCTCTCCATTGTGAGCCTTCCAAGCCTAGAGCTTGATCCAAAGTCACCATCCTCCATCCTAGCCTTCGATCGCTGATCTTATTGGTGGAGATTCGGTTTGGTGACACTCTCTCCTCAAAATCCATCATTGCCCTAATTTGGTAAGTTTACTCAAGGCATAGGATTTTGTAAGGTAAGAGTTTATTTCATTTCATATTTGAATTGTAAGTTTCACTCTCGGTTGTGAGAGTGTGGTTGTGATCCCGGGTTGTGGGAGTCACAAATTACTTTGTGTATGATTTGACTTGTGAAGGTTTTTCACAAGTACTTCATAGTGGAAATCTTGAGTTAGGGTTGCTAACTCAAGTATCCGGAGGGGATCCGGGTGGTTGGGACGTAGGATCACCGGGAACAAGTCGGGGAGACTTGGGTGGATCCGAACCCAGTAATATTGTTTGTTTGCGTATGTTTTAATTCTTGTTGATAGTTGTTTAATTCCGCATTGTCGTTTGTTTCTTGCACAATAATTAGGAATAACTATCTTGATTATTTTAAGTACTATTCACCCCCCCTCTAGTACGTGTGCAGTAGCTACCACAGGGCATTACAAACTGATCGACGTCGAATTCGGGTGGGTATCCGTAGTGTCGGATAGCGTCGTCCCCAAGAATAGGGAAACCAAATATCTTATTAATCATGTTCAGGTTGGTGTGGATGGTTTTGTTACGCACCTGAAAAATGACGGTCGACCCTGACTCACAAACGAGTGAGGAAAGAAATTCTAGTGTGAGGGACGGGTAAGACACCGCGGTCGTGTTCAGGAAGGCTAACCAACCTAAGTTCGCGAAAAGAGTCTCGACCTCGGTGAAGACACCGAGATCGATAAGCGATTGGGTGTGGGCGAATTTGGTCGCCAGATGCCCCCGAGCATCCAGCCTAAGGTAGAAGTCCTTATGCTCTTGGTTCCTAAACTGATACCCATGCGGGCCCATCATTGGGTCCTCAGGGGGATAACAGGTGGGGGAGGGGCTAGAGACAGTGCACATGGTGTATTGGGAGGAGGACATGTTTGTTTGCGTGTCTTTCGAGACGGTTCCTCCTCCCGCAGGATACCCTTCCCCTTATCTCGTTCCCGGGCCATAGTGGGTGCATGAGTGTGATGCAAATGAGTGTAGAATATGATAAAAGCACGCACACACAAACAATCAAGCAAGTAGAAATTCTAGGGTAAAAAGTAAAATTTGAGGAGTGGAGCGAAGTTACCCAGCAGAGATTGGAGTTCCTTGCTTGAAGTTGACCCCAACACCGTGCAATCGGACGGAGTGTGGAGTCGCAGCACTCCTCTTCAGCGAAAATTCGAAAGGGGGGGTATTTTGGAATTAGGGCTAAGGAAGCAAAATGGGGGGGGAGAGAGAAAATGGTGGAGAGATGGAAGGGGTAGGTGGAGAGAGAGACTAGAGGGGGAGTGGAGGTTGCGGGAGAGGTTTTTTCGGCCGTTGGGAGAGCATGGGAGGCGAAACGACGACGGGTTTTGCGAGATCGGGCGAGGAAATGAACGGTCGGGGCGGGGATTTATTTTTAGGGTTTAAGTCCAACCGATCGGGTGAGTTGTCACCCGATCGGTTGACTTATTGGTCGAGATTTTCAGCTGAAGAGACGCTACAGGCGAACCGGTCGGTTGATAACTCACCCGATCGGTTGGCCGCTCCACAAATTTTTCCGAGAGTTCGGTGTTGTTCACCCAGTCAATCAACCGGTCATGCTTCTCATCACCTGATCGGTTGACAAAATCTGAAAATTTCCCGAGACTTCAGCCCCAGTTCACCCGGTCTGCCAACCGGTCTCACATGTCTTTACCCGATCGGTTCGTTGAGTGACTGATACGGCCTGCAGCTGATACTTTCCAACCGATCGGTTGAGTTATCAACCATCGGTTGGGGCCTTGTTTTCTGCAAAAGTCCACAAATGGCCTAAGTCCCTCAACGGAAGTTCTTGCGGCTGAATTTATTTATTAAAATAGATAAAATAAAGTTAAAAATAGTCCTAAAAATTGGAAACAAAGGTTTAGAGCATGTGTTGCCTCCCATGAAGCGCTTTTGTTTAACTTCGTTAGCTCGACGCCCGCAGATGATGTTCAAGGTGGGTGATACGGGTGATGCCCAAAGTCTGGCATCGCTTCAGCTTCAGAGCTGGTAGCTTTTGGTGTAGTCGGTGGCGACAAGAAAACTTGTTCGATGACTCTCCCTTTGTTGACGGGGTCCGGGGGCTTCTCCCTCATATTGGCATCCACCGCCACTCGTTTAAGGATCCGGACCTCATCCCCGGTGAGCCCCATGGGCTCTTTGCCTTTTCTCCTCGTAGGAGGAGCCTTTGAGAATCCGGGAGGGATCGTGTGTGCTGCATCCGTTATCCCAGCAACATCATTCTTCTTCGGGCCGACTGGTTCTTCTGAGTCCCCCAAGCTATCGGGGGGATTTCTTGAAAGAATTTCCCAGGAGCTTTCCTCCACAGCTCTCTCTTCTTCTAACTCCAGCACATTGCATCTTGGATCATCTGGGGGATCGGGGTGCTTCATTGACAACCCCAAGTCAAACTCGACTTTTTCGGTGCCAACGTTAATGGAAAGTTTCCCATTCTTCACATCGATTAATACGCCGGCAGTGGCCATGAAAGGCCGTCCAAGAATGATGGGGGTGTGTGCATCCTCAGGCATGTCCATGACAACGAAGTCCACATGCACATGCACCCCTCTAACATTGACAGGAAGGTCATCTACAACCCCCACCGGATACTTTACCAAACGGTTTGAAAGTTGTAGGGTCATTTCGGTGGGCTCCAAGTCGCCCATTCATATCCTCTTATACAGCGACAAGGGCATCAAACTGACGCTCGCTCCAAGATCGACGAGCGCACGAGGTATCTTTACCTCCCCGATCGCGCAAGGGATAGAGAAGCTCCTCGGGTCTTTAAGCTTAGGAGGGTTTGCTCGCTGGATAAGAGCACTACATTCTGCCGTCAGAACGACCTTCTCCTTTCTAGAACCCTTTGTCACCAAATCCTTGAGGAATTTCACGTAGGATGGTATGGTCTCTATAGCTTCAAGGAAGGGGATTTGCAAGCTTAGATCCTTGACCATGGCAAAGAATTTACCATACTTCTCGTCTATCTTGGCTTGGGCTAACCGTTGTGGAAAAGGCACAATGGGCTTGAATACTCTGAGGTTCCCTTCCTCATCCTTTTTCTTCTCCTCTTCAGGAACTCCCTCTGGAGTTGTTGGCTTTGGCGACGAAGCATAGTCGTCATTCAATTTTTCAATCGGTCGCTCCACAACCAATGGTGCTTCCGGTTCCTTTGGGGGCACTCTTGTGGGGATTTGTGTTCCACTCCTCAAGACGATAGCAGACACGTTCGCATGCTCGTGCGTGAGTGCCAAGGTCTGATTTGCTCCCCTCGGGTTCACCTCCGGTTGTGGCGGCAATAAGTTTTGTGACCTTGAAAGGTTCGCCACTTGTAACCCCAGCTGGGTTACTTGGTCCGTGAGAGCCCGGTGTCCCATTTCCAGCTTCAGATTTATCTTCTCCTGATTGGATATATATTGAGTCAATAGGGACTCAACCGGAGAGAAGGCCCTCTGTTGGCCATATTGCTGCTGCTGCTGAACGGGTTGCTGATTCCTGTAAGCATATTACTGATATTGTTGTGGAGGTTGCTGCTGCTGAAACTGCTACTGCTGAGGCCTAGCCGGCTGATATATCTGTTGTTGCTGCTGCTGAGGCGGGGGCTGCTGATACGGTGCCCGGTAACTAAGGTTGGGCTGATTCCGGTTATTTGGAGAGTAGGCCGGGTTGGAGTTGGTTCATGGTGGAAAAGGCGCATTCCCCATAGGATTGTAAAATAACGCGCTTGCCTGGTCCAACGGTGGTGAGATGTCACCACCGTCGAATTCTCCAAAGACTTCGGATTCCACCGCAGCAATCTGTTGTGCTCCGGCGCCACCGGCGCCTACCATCAAAGCAGAGATCTGGGTCGACAGCAAGTCAAACTTGCTGAATAATTTGTCGACGTCCTCGACCCTGTGGATACCCCCAGATCTAGGTGTGGCTCTCTCGTCACACCACTGCTCATTGTTTGATGCCATATTTTCCAGAATCTGTCCGACATCTTCTTCACTTCTTGACATAAAGGACCCTCCAGTCGCGGCGTCTATGGAAGATTTCAAATCATCCCTCAACCCATTATAGAACAGATTTATGATCTGCCACTTGGGGAGCTCATGGTGGGGACATCTTCGCTGCATTTCCTTATATCTCGTCCAAGCTTCATGCAAGGACTCGTGGCTGGCCTGGGAGAAGGGGGAAATCTCACTCCTCAGCTTCATGGTCTTCCCTGGAGGAAATAACTTTGTCAGAAAAGCATTTGAAAGCTTCTCCCAGGTGTTGAATGTGTTCGGGTCCTTCCCCCTAAGCCGCAGCTTGGCCTTATCTCGCAGAGAGAAGGGGAATAGCTTCAGACGGATCGCCTCAGTTGTGACACCATTTATCCAGAAGGTGTCACATTTCTCCAAGAAGGAGTCCAAATGTTCGATGGGGCTCTCCATGGGTGCCCCTGAGAATTGATCCTGCTGGATCCACGTCACCAAAGATGGCTTAAGCTCGAAGCTTTGTGCTGTAATAGCAGGAGGACGGATGGCGGAGATGGACTCGATGGATGGCATCGAGTACTCCAGCAGAGACTTACGAGGTGGGGTGTTCTCCCCCATGGTTTCCGGCTCTTCTCTTCTTCGCTTCTCTGCGGCAAGATGCCTTAGGGTGGCGTTTATCTCCGGATCAACGGGAATCAAGTCGTCGAGACTTCTTGAACTCCTGCGCATTAAAAACAACAAACACCCGTGAAGCGAAAAGTGGGAAAGAAACAGATAAAATAAAAAATAAAAATAAAAATAAGAAAATAAAATAGAAATGGAAAAAGAAGAATGCGAAAATTATCGCGAGATGGGGATATGAGCTAGACTCAAGGGTTCATGAAATCCTAAAATAACAAGCACGTTGCCTCCCTGGCAACGGCGCCATAAAGCTTGACGTCCCCCGCGTTTGCGCGCGACGGGTTGTGCGCAATATGTAATTGGGGGCGTGAGATTTAAATATTTATAACCGCAAGCGCACGGTGTTGTAGTGTGGCTTGAGGGTCGAACTTAGGGAGGCGTGGTTGTGCTTGTGTCAAGAAGGATCGGATTCACCCTATGGACGAGCTATCCCGAATCGGATGATGGGTTGTCACGGAAAATGAAATGCGATGGATAAACAATATGAAGGGAAAACCCAGGACTTCGGTTTCCACCCTATCGTGCGATTCTCGCCGATACGGCCTACGGGTAGGATAGCGATCGGAATTAGGGTCTAATGGTGAGACGTTCCCTCTAAGAGCGGTACCAGCGTCCTATGGGCCCGATATTCCGGTCGGTGCCCAGGATGATACGCCGGACTTCCCGGGTTCGGTCAGTGGGCATTCCCATGTCCATTAACACTGACCGACTCCGGGAGCACTAAGCTCGCAACGATAACTCCCAACGTCTCGTCCTGTCGCTCCCGCGCGCTAGGATTCGACGTCTACGCTAAGGGCGTGAGCTATGGCTAGGGGGTCAACCGCCAAGTTTTTCCCCCTTGGCCCAACGGTCAAAGGCGGTCGTTTTCCCGCCGATGACAATAAAACACCCCGCGTAACCGGTAGATTCCTAATCCCTATCGATTTCCTAGTCCTATGGACGCATCGGGGAGGACCCACGAAGGGGTTTCCACCAAAATCCCAGATTTGAGAACTACTCACTCATATTTACTAAAAAAGCAATCTAAATCAAAATCGACCGTTAGAAACATGATCATGCGATTGAAAAGTAGTAAGAGCAATGCAATTAATACTATATTAAAGTTTAACAAAGATCAGACAACTTACTAATATCTGAAAAATTACAGCCGTCAAGAGAGAAAAAACAGCAAAAAATAACAACTCTCGTTTCTGGAAAACTTAGTGGTCATATATATAGAATACGATATCACCCGATCGGTTGAAAAGTCAACCGATCGGGTGACCTGCTTCGTTTCTTCGGCAGTTCAGCACGGGACTTCACCCGGTCATATGGCACGGTCGGTTGAGGGTTGAAGCTGATCGGTTGGATCTTCGTGCCATCGGGTGAACCGGTCGGTTGAGCTCTCCGTGTCTTGGCTTCGGAGAATTGGCTACAGGTGAACCGATCGGGTGAAGGTCACCCGATCGGTTGGCATTCAGCATCAAATTTCAGAGAGTTGGGGCATTGTGAACCGGTCTCTGAACCGACCGGTTGACTTTCCGCCCGCTTCAGCTTGTGTCCGGGTGGTGCACGCGTGCATCACCCGATCGGTTGGAAGTGACCAACCGGTCAGGTGAGGGGCTGAAAGATGCTATCTTCGTCGTTTGACCCCCTGGATCACGCGTGAATCCTCCCGTTGCTCTGGGGACTCATGATATCATCGTTATATGTCCCCTATGCCGGTAAACTCCTGCAAAATACAAAAAACACGAAAAAGTGAAAGAAAACAAGAAAACACGAGAAAACGAATACAAGATAGTGGAAAATAGCGGAAAAACACAAAAGAAGACGTGCGTGAATATATGAAATATAAACGCACGTCAACACACATATACACACTCTCTCTCTACCCCGGCCCGCGTTTTCCCCCTCCCGCTCTCAAAAGCTTTATCTCCCTCACTTCCCCTCTCTCTCGCTCTCACCCCGGAGGGCTGACCGCCGCTTCCCCGAGCTCCGCCAGCCCCGAACGCTGCCCTCTGACCGTCCACCGCCAGCACCCCGAACCGCATCGCCGCCACTCGCCATGGCCACGTCGCTCCGCCCGACGCTCGACGATCCCACGGCGCTGCCCCGCCGTCTCCCTGCTCCACTCCGACGAGACGCCTCCACTCGCACGACGCCAGTCGCCGCTTCGAGGTCGCCGCCACCGTAACAAATGCTCCCCGAGCACCCAGCATGCTGCTCCCGCTGCCTTCGCTGTCGTGCCGCCTGCAAGCTGCCGTCGCACTCCAACGCCGTCGCCGCGTCGCCTGTAACGCTCGCCGCCCCGCCCCCGCTGTCGTGCCGTCGGCGAAGCCCCCCGCCCGTTCGACTGTCGACGAGAGAACGAAGGGTGAGCTGTGTTTTGAACTTTATTTTTGAGATACGAATACGTATATTCGTATTTCCATATTTTTTATAAATTAAAAAATGGGTATTAATGGATTTTAATTCATAACTAAAAATATAAGCATCAGAAAAATGTGTGACTTGCTCCAGAAAATCAGAAATGATATTCTGGATCCAATGGTGCTAGTTTCATCTCAATCAGAAGCTTAGATTTTCCAGAATAAATTTTTGAACCCTAAAACTTAAATACATAAAAAGCCGTAACTTCTTATTTTCACATACACTGATACCTGAGAAAAATATATGTTGTAGCACTCTTCGAGACGGTCGTTTTGACAGCTCATTTGAACCATTCCGATTAGTATTGCATCCAGAATAAATTGTTGAATAATTACGTTACCTAATTAAAATTAGTTTTTAAATTGATTTTTTGAGCTTCTAAAAATTATAAAAATTAACAGAAGCTTCTGAAAATATTTTTCTCTTGCAGTAAAATTATATTCTTCATTTTCAGCCGATATAAAAATTTAGAACTCTTTTCTGACACCGTTTCAAACAGTCTTAAATCCGAAACAATCAAATTATTTTAGATAGCTAGGAATGTTGTATTCTCTAATCAATTATTTTTGTGTTGCACGTACCAATTCTTGTGCACTAACGTTTGTAGAAGCCCTAGATCAAATTCCGGCTTGCTATGTTGATCTCGAAATTAGTAAGTCACGACTAATTCTAAAACTAGAAAATTAGTTAGTGTTCTCGTATGTACTTAGAACACCACCATAGCCTCAGAACGGCTACTTGACTTGAACCGAACTAGAGACCTAATCTAATAGGAAAGTAATCAACAACAGATTACTTTGCCAACTTTCAACTTTGGTTGTTGTAGCACACAACCATCAACTTGGGTAAATTGTGTGCTAAACAATACTACTACATGCTCGAAGCATGGAATCGGTATTTACAGTTGTTGGACTTGTCTTTATCCTCAGTTCGCTATGGCACAGTCTACTTTGAACAGAATTTCTAACTTTCTGGTTTTCAATAAGAAAGTCAACCAGTGGACTTGGGTTGACTAGCATCGTGTGATACAACGCATATAATATCTTGTGAAACATCTTGTGGAATATCTTATGGAATATCTTGTGAAATATCTTGTGGAACATCTCGTGGAACATCATGTAAGGAACATGTACGAGATTCACTTGACACTTCACTGGGGTTTTTGGGGTAACTCATAGTTTGAGAGAGTGCGTGAGTGACTGGAGTTCGATCTTCCTGTCATGTCGCCTGGGTTTCGGCATCCCGTTCTGCTGCATGGGTTTCGGCAAAATACATGTACTGCTACATGTGTTTCGGCATTCGTCTGGGTCGCACCCAGGCAAGAGATGAACTCAATGGTCACATATTGTACTCTCCGACTTGAGTCACGTAGTGTAGTTACTTTTGCACAGTCACTTTTACTTTACGCATTACAGTCACCTTTATTTTACACATTCCATGCACGTTATTTACTACACTTGTGCAGCTCCAGTACTTTACGTGTCGTACTTTTAGCAGTAGCATGTTTTACTTACTTAGCCTGCTTTACACGCGCACTACCACAGTACAGTCGTTCATTCCTTTCAGATCTGTTTACTTTTACTACCCAGTTGTGTACAGTTGTTGCTCAGTACTTTACTTTCACTCTGGTCTGTGTACGTAGTTACTTTTGTCATACTTGGGCATTACTTCTTTTCTATATTTAGAATTTTTGTGACTTACCTACGGTTCCATCTTCGTGGCGCCGCAGACGACGTACATATGGAGGTAGATGCTCTTGAATTAATAGCGCCATAGTTCGACCCTGAGACCGCAGCTTTCAGATTTATTTTTATGTACTTTCTTCTTTCATGTATATTTGTTGGAGTATGTTGTATAGTATGTAATGTAATAATTGGACACTTTTGGGTATTTTGTACATCTCTGCATCGTGGCTATTTTGGTTTCACTGGTAACCTGCAGGACCTGCACAAATATCAAATAAGTAACGGGCCCCCGAGAGCGGGTCGTTAACACAGCTCTCATCATCAACCCTAAACAAGCCAATAGCCAAAAACATACGGTTCCGCAAATTCAAAGGAGCAGACCCAAGGAGATGCCCAAGCAGGACACTAAAAGGGCCAAGATCCAGAACAATGAGCTCAAAAGAAGCCCAAGAATTGCGACTTGCCAAGATCTTAACCACTGAGACGATGAGGGTGGCGGTGAGGATCGTCGCTAAACCCAAAAATCCCAAAACTCCATAACGTCGGAGGGCCATCGACGGTTGTCGATCCATGTCGTGCAGCGACGGCGACTGCTTAGTGACGACAGGTAGCGTGGCAGATGCCGCTGAAGGAGCTTAAGGCGAGAAGGGTTGGGCACACGAGGGGAGAGGCACGGTGAAGAGGTGGGTGTCGTTGCAGCAGCGAGGAAGCCACATGATGGGTAGGTGAGGGGATGAGAGGAGGGGTTTATATGTGGTACCAAAGTCGTTGAAGGGTAGGTTAGGATAGGCGGGACCAGGGCTCGAGGAGAGGATACAGACAAAAGGTAATAAAGATGGGGAGATGGTAGGCGGGAAAAATGTTCAAACCATGGGAAATCGGGTATAAGATGAAAGTAGTGGCTAGAAGATGAATACAAGCTCAAGAAAAAGAAGAAGACGTAACTACCTACACTTGCACGGCGCGGTTTGGTTCGTCTCAAATTCTCTAGCACTATCTTCAAATACTTCTGAGTGTCCTTCGATCTGCTTCCGTTGTCGAACTCAAACTTCGGATGATCGAAAAATTCGAATGCTACCCTCCTTATAAAAGAGTAAGCCATAGTTTAGATGAACTAAATGTGACTAGGAGTACCTCAAAATGAGTAGGACTATTGGAAGGTCATTACAAGAATGATGATGGTGAATGGATGGTTCTTGTAATGACCCCAATCTTAATGTACGCGTATTGTTACATATTTTGGCGTAGATGCGTACGTATAATTTTTGGGAGTATATACGTATTTATTTTAATTATTTTGGTGAATGAATTATTTTTAAAAAGGTTTTAACTCATCATTTGGTATTAGTAAATAGAAGTATTTGAGGAAATACCATGTATTTAAGATGTATGGTGTATTTCCTTATGTATTTTTATTTTTCAAAAATGCAAATTCCTAAAATTTCTAACCATGACAGCTCATTACCATTGGTGTCATCTTGCATGAATAAGAAAATACACTTGTCATTAACCTGACCAAGTGTGTGGATGAGAAAGTTTTGGGGGAAAAACAAAACCAAAAGAAAACCAAAAATCAAATTTGTTTCTCTCATTCTCACCCTCTCCTCTCTCCCCCTTACACCAGGCCAAAAGTTCCCCTCCCCCTTTCTCCCCTTTTGCACCACCATTCCCTCCACCAAACACCACCCCAAGCACCTTCCCTTCCACTACCAAGAACCCCACACTCTTCCCTCATCATTCTAACACCAAATTCATCCCAAAACATCTCCAAAAATCCAACAATTAGAGGCAAATTAGGAGCATGAAGAAGGAAGGCTAGGAGAGATGGCTCACGTTCTTCAAAGAGAAGAAGGGCCAAGGAAAATTCTAAGAAGGACTGGCTTGAGGTAGGATTCTTTTGACATCCTAGTTAGGATTAAGTTTTAGATTGAGTAGGTTCTTTTAACATGTTAGTAGGAGTCTCAACTCCACTTAGTAGGATCATTACATGCATGATATTTAGTCTAATCCATGTTTAATATCATGAATGGTCTTCATAGTTGTTGCTGGAAATTTGTACTGATTAGCTGAAACTTTAGTAATGATCTGCTCTTAATTGGCTTTATGAAATTGCTTGGAAAAAATTTATGTTGTGCATCTTGATGTCCTTGACAACTTTCATGCTCACAACTTTTTCTAATTCAAACGGTAAGTTAGGTTAAAAATTCAGTCTTTAAGACTGGTCTGATTTTAGCTAATCTGTACACATATCAGTAAAATGGGTACAATTTCTTGTACACTCAATAAAATGAGGTGCTCTTGGTGCCGTTGGAAAGCTGGCTTCAAGCTATCCAACTTTGTTGCTTTTCAAATATCCTATAACTTCCTGTAACTGGTAGCAAAATGGACTTGAACATGACTCAGTTTCTGGTTCAGTATGCTGAAATTATACCTGTCAGGAGAAAATTCACCATAAAACACATATGTCGACTGAACTTATGAAAATTGGTCAGTAAAAGGAAAACACCTATATCTACAAATTTGTAGTTTTACGTTTTTCCAAATTCTAACTGCAATTGCCTCAAAAACCACCCTCAATCTGACTGTTCTGCAATTTCAGCAAGCTGAATTCATAAAGTGTTGTTCTTACTCATTAATTATGGTTAATTGGCCATCATTATTCTTACTCAATATGGTTATGTGGTGAAATGAATGTTCATGTCATTGGTACATGTAAATGACATGGTGTTGTTGTATTTATTTGTATTTTTCTGAGATCTGTGCTAATTACTGTGAATTTTTGAATGCAGAATACAGTTTAAATGAAGAAATACGGCCAAAAATACGAATATACGGGACACGTGGCGAACACTGCGCCGTCCGATATCAATCCAACGCATCAAAAGCGTGGGCGACGTGGCGAACTCGATGCCATTGGATCGAAATCCAACGGCCCGTAAGCGCCCAAAATGAAGCAGCGGGCGACTTCAGTTCATGGCGACGTGGCTTCTCGTGGACCGTCGATCCATGATCCAGTGGCCAAGGGTTATTAAATGATACGGGCGACGCGACAATTCTACAGCCGCCCGATCTCGAATCAACGGCGGACATCATCCCCGCATTTTGAAACAAAGCGATCTGATGGCGGGCCACGCGGCCTCGTTGACACCGTCGGATTCGAATCCAACAGTCCGAAGCAACTCTCAGCAAAGCGGCGGCGTGGCGAACGAAGAGCCGTTGGATGATGATCCAACGGCGGAGAATTTACCCTACGCGTATCTCAGCGGAGCGAGCGGCCAAGATCGTGACCGTTCGATCTCTCGATCGGACGGTCCGGAATCAACCCGAAGCGGATTCGGAAGCGCTCAACTTAACGGGTGGTGCACGAATTTTGGAGCGCACGTGGCGCTCCGTGGGACGATCCCGCCTGGATCGGACGGTCTATATTTGATGCCGCTTTCGGGTGCGGGCTTGGTTCGAAATGAAGCGGGTTTTGACCCGTTAGCCACAGTAAACCCGCAATGTTAGTATATAAGCGTATTCTTAGGGTTTTTGGAAAAATACTGGCGTATTCTGGGCGTATTGGAGGCTCTAGGAGCCGTATTTCGTCAGGGAAAAATTCTGTAAAATTCCAGAGGCTATTTTCTTATTTCCAAAGAGTTTTGGTGTCCATCTTGGAAGATTTGGTGATAAATTCCTAAACTTATACCCTGTATTTGACGCTTTTCTATTGTATTTGACCATTAGAATGAAGTATTTTGCTATGAACTTTGATTTCTCTTGCATTATGAGTATCTAAAACTTATTTGTGCATGATATGGAGTAGTTAGGGGATGTGAATCGTATTCGTTTGGTTGAATATCATTGTGCTTAATCGATTACGTCGCTAAAGTTGTGAACTTCGTTATTAAATCCTCGTTTTCATCTTCCAAAAGAAGTGATTGAGTTGATGATCGCCCCAAAAGGGTGAGCTTTGATCTCTCCAAAAGAGAGTTTCATACCGTAGATGTAAGATTATAACTTTAGCAACGATTTTATTCATATTGTGCTTTAACCCCCAAAAGGGTATCCTCCGATGAATTGCTCCCAAAAGGAGAATTCATTGAGTTATATTGAGTATTTTCCGGTGAATTGCTCTCAAAAAGAGAATTCATTATGTTATATTCGTCAACCAAGTTAATACGAATTATTGATCCTAACGAACCCATACCATGTGCATACTTTTCGTCGATACTTTCATACACTTTTCTTCGTTCGCATTGTTCACCACGATCAACTCCATTCACATCACCATCAATATTGAAGTGGTTAGTTTCTTTTCGTCGGATTTGTATTTGATTTGAGCTATGGTTGCAACAGATTTCCTCCCGAGGATTCGACATCTGGACTCCCAGATTATATTACTTGTACGGACTCTTGCGCTTGAGAGAAGCACTATTCCGGAGCTACCAGTGTTGTATTAAGTTATGTTTAAATTCTGTTATTAAGCTTTCATTATGATATGCCCCATGTGATGGTGATGATGAGATTGTTGTATAATGGAAGTATAAAAGCGGTAGTTGAGACCGCTAGATGATTTAACGATATAACGATGAATTGTTCTAAAAACTGAGAGTGAGGTAGATAGATAACATCAGGAGTGCTCTATCCATTCTAAAAATGGGTGAGACTCCAGATGTGGGTTTGGGGGAAACACAGGTAAACTATAGGAGTTAAGGAGCGGACATCAGTTATATTTCTCACCCGATGTGTCACTCCCGGAAGGGGGAGTTTGAGAGGGTTAGAGAGGCCGGTGGTGTACTTGTGTTGCACCATTAGGTAAATGATGGTTTTCTCTGGTTTCCACAGAAAACCCGAGATTTGTCTCACTCCCGTAAGGGGGAGTTACGAGAGGCCCCTCCAGTGCTCGTGTCGCTGGTTGTGGTACCACTTTTCACTCACCCTGGGTGAAGTCCGGCTCCTTGTCGTCCTACGGTTTACTCGGGTTTCCAAATCAAAATTAATGTATAATTTTTAATTAATTTAATCAGTAATTGTATTTCAGTTATTTCTTTTATTTATTTTCAGCACTTATGTATCGTTCTTTTAATTTCTGCATTAGTTCTGTGGTTGATGTGACACCTGTAGATAGAGATGGCTAGTTAGAAGGACCGGTTCTAAAACTGGGTCCTACTAGAGTGTTAGGAGTTCCTACTAGGTCACGCGTTAACGTGTCCCCTTGTGGTTTCGGGTGTGGGACCCGAGCAGACTGTGCATGTTCCGAAGATAGAGATTGGTGCAGTACCTCAGAGGTAGAGCCTACGGGCGATTTTGTCCAGTTGGACTTCCCTGGGTTAGACTAGGGGGTGTGTTGTACCGGGTGTGGACACTTTTTGTACTTTTGGGTTGCGGGTTTTCCCCTTTTTGTTGTACCCCACTTTTGTACCCCTTGTACAGTTGATGTATGTATATGAACTTTGTATAATGTAATGTAACTAGTCATAACCCGTGCCCGCGGGCATGGTTCATTTAAGATCTTCCCTTGCGAAATCTTTGTTCCCCGAAATTTTTTTTCAAAGCCAAAATTTAAAAGAAAAACAAATTTACTAACAATAGTTAGCGGCACAGGCGCCTTCGGCGTGGGTGCCTTCGGTGCGGAACAACAGATTCAGCGCATGCGCCTTCGGCGCAGAACACCAAATTCGACGTGGGTGCCTTCGACGCAGAACAACAAATTCGATGTAAAACAACAATTTCAACGCATGTGCCTTAGGTGCTGAACAACAAATCAGCGTTAAAAATGGCGCGGGCGCCTTCGGCGCGGAATAACAAATTCAGCGCATGCACCTTCGACACAGAACACCAAATTCGACGTGGGTGCCTTCGGCACAGAACAACAAACTCGACGTAAAACAACAATTTCGGAGCGGGTGCCTTAGGCGCGGAACAACAAATCAGCGTTAAAAAATTTAGCGGGTGCCTTCGGCGTGGGTGCCGAAGGCGCAACCCGTGCCCGTGGGACACTGTTCATTTAACAAATTCGACGTAAAACAACAATTTCGACGCATGTGCCTTAGGTGTGGAACAACAAATCAGCGTTAAAAAATGGCGTGGGCGCCTTCGGCGCGGAATAACAAATTCAACGCATGTAGCTTCGACACATGACACCAAATTCGACGTGGGTGCCTTCGACGCAGAACAACAAACTCGACGTAAAACAACAATTTCGGAGCGGGTGCCTTAAGCGCGGAACAACAAATCAGCGTTAAAAAATTTAGCGGGCGCCTTCGTATACATATAACCTGTGCCCGTGGGACACTTTTCATTTAAAAATCTTGGACCCACTAATTTTAAACAAACATCAATAATTTTTTGTTTCCCCTGAAATATCAGCAGATGAGATCGAAATTTTACAGGGTTTTGCAACGCGGATCAATGAGTTGGCAGCATCTCCCGTGTTCATTCTCCCACAGCTCGCGTCCATTCCCAAGATGAGATTGTGTGTGTGCACAACATTTTTTCATAACTAATATTAAAAGGCTATTCATAATTTCAATGTTTTTGTGTATTCCCAACAAATTTCTCTTCAACCCAAAAATTTCCCTCCAAAACTTGATGTGACATTTCCACACAGGACAAATTCAAAATCTGCCCTCAATTGTAATATAGATGTCCAGTGTTGTTCGTTTTCTTTTCAGTACTGCGAATTTATTTATGTTGGAGCACTTTACCTTTTCTGTGCATTATTCCAGTGTTGTTGCAGTGGCGTGCTTACTTATTTAACTTAACTACAAAAAATGCCTTGTAGTATTTAGATAAGAAGGCTCAAAGCCTGAGTCTGAATACTACGGCGGCCTCGTCAGCTACGTCTCTCTGTATTCGGGAGAACGGGACGTGACAGTTCTATCTTATGAAAAGTCACTCTAGTTGTGATCAAAGGAAAGTTCTAAAATAAGATTCATCAAAATGGAACACGAGTTCTTAGTTGAGGGTCCACGAGTTCGAAGAAGATAATGAGGATCGATGGAGATGGATCGTTACGACTTTTTGTGATAAGAAGCAATGTGAAGCTTCCAAATCAAGAAGGGGTATGCTACTATGAAAATACATATAGTATGATAATGCAGGCTAGCGATGATAATAAAGGCGTAGGGCAACAAATCGAAGTAAAGAGGAAAGGTTCAGACATACCAGTGATTACTGGCTCTGCAGCCTCAGCTTCTCTAGTTGACTTGATGAATGCTTGACACCTGAGTTGGTTCAGCTTGGCTTGATGAAAGCTCGATGTTGTGGAGCTAGGGGTGGTTCACGCGGTGCTGATCCAGAAACTCCTGCCGTCGTAGTTGCTTTCTTGATAATGTAGTGGTGGCAGTTCCTGATAGAATGCTCAGATGCTTCACAGACCAAACATTAATTCAGCAGCATGCGACAGTTCTTCTTGACATGTCCATTTTAGTTGCAATGGAAGCACACCATTTGGGGTTGTTTGTTGGTCGAAGGAGTAGGCCTCTTGAAAGTAGTAGTCTTCATTAGTCGTAGTGCGTCTCCCGGTGGTTCCATATGATGCTTCCTTTGGGATGCTTTACAGAGTTTGTCAACAGCCTGATGGAGAATTTGACGTTGAATTTCCAGTATTTCTCTTACGACACTCAAGATGTCGTTGTTGGTGATACCGTGAGTATCTGGTCGACCTGCCATACTTCAAGACAAACCACAATGTAAGTTAGGTGAAAACAATCTATTCTAGTTGTAAACTTAGATACTAATGTCGTCTAAACTGATCTTAAAGTTTTTGCAAAAGCATGACCTGTATGGGCCGCTACTAAAACCTGTCACGTCCCGCTTCCTATTCTACTGGGAGTGAGGACGCGAGCGGGTCCGCGATGTGCTTAAAACAAGGAGGAGTACTTTTTTTTTCTTTTCTTTTCTTCCTCCCTGGTTTAAACACACTACGCGTTTGTGTAAACTACAGGTCCTTGCATGCAAATTTAAGAAGCAGCTCAAACAACATTATTACATATCCAGCGTACAGAATTTAAGATACATTTTGGGCCTAGCATGGCCAATACAAATAAACACAAATTACATTATTTCAAATATAAAGGTGTAGTCGCGAATGTGGTCGTCTAATCTTCGACGGGTAGGTACTCAACGTACTCGTCAAGCACTGGCTCGACTTCTGCTGTAGTGCCTTCAGAGAACTCACTATCAATACCTGACGGATATTTCGTAAAACAACAAAGTGAAATGTCTGTCGGTGAGGTTTACTCGGTAAGTTAATCTCCAAAACAAAACGTTAGGTATTTAAAATTGAACCAAGCTGAACTTTAAAGACAAGCAATAAGTTTAATTTAAAAGAGTTATAGCAGTTAAACATTAGCAGCAATTTGCAACATGCAGCAATTTAATCATTTGATAGCCATTTGCAATACTATTAGCAACCTATAACAATTTAACATTTGATTACAAAACTGTAACGTTGTAGCAACCTGTAGAAGAAGAGGTTAGAGCAATTTTTAATAATCAATATATTCTAGTGATAAGTCCATGTCCAAGAGTACGAGAAATGACTGACATGCACCCTGTGACGGGAGCCAATCCGTGACGCTGCTCACCGACCGCATAGACCGCTCTGTCGTTAGGTACCTAACGGGTAATGACGTTTTCCCGTGGTCCAAGTAACTATAAAACGTAAATTTAATATATTTATCCAATAAAATTGCTTGCGATGTTAAATAAAAAAATTTATTGTTTATGCCTGTGATGTTGCATAATTATATTATTAAAACTGCCTGGAATGTTAGTAAAACTGTTATTAGTCACCATCATTTATTTTTTCTCGCATTTTATTTTTTCTTTTTGAGTGAAAATGTAGTGAGGAACTAAATGTAAAAGCCAAAGTCCGGAGAAACTTCGCCAGAAGACGGAGGAAAATTGCTAATGCTAGGACCCTCAAGGGTTTCCAAATTTTAATTTTAATTTTCTCGTCCTTTAAAATGTATAAAGGACTTTGGACTTTTATTATTTTTAGTGGTGACCGGCTGATCCCCACATTAGTCTTAGTTTTACTACTATGCATGTCTTAATTTTTGAATAATATTTAATTCATGCTTATTCCATGCTTAGATATATGGCAAAGATTGCTTAGATATATTCCATGCTTATTCCATACTACTATGATGTTCTCGATGCAGCTGGAAAAAATTACTTGAGCTGGCAGCTGGACCTGAAGTTTCATCTGCGCTCACAGGGCATAAGTCACACAATTCAGGCTCCAGCTACGGCTGTGACAACTGATGAAGGGACTTCTACTGTTAGAGTCTCCGATGTAGAGAAGGCGAAAGCCATTATCTATATTAGGAGACATATTGATCGGACCCTGAAGGCCGAATATCGAACAGTGGAAGACCCTCATAAACTGTGGACAGTACTTGAGGACAGATACAAACATCAGGAAGATGTTATCCTCCCGCATGCACATTATGAGTGGGAAAATCTCTGACTTCAGGACTTCAAGTCTGTAGCTGAGTATAACTCAGCTCTCCATAACATCACCTCACGCCTGAAGTTGTGTGGTGAACATGTCTCAGAAACCCAAATGCTTGAGAAAACATATACATCCTTCCATGAGAAGGATGCTATTCTCATGCAACAATATCGTGAACACAAGTTCACGAGGTACTCTGATTTACTCTCCTGCCTTCTTATGACAGAGCAGAACAGAGACCTCCTACTGGCCACTCATAACCTACGCCCTGCTGGCTCTGCTCCTCTCCCTGAAGCTCACACAGTTTCTTCCGAGAAGATGAAGAACAAGCACAGAGGAAGATTCAACAAGGGGAAAGCTATGAAGAAGCAGACCAGAGCTCCTCCCCAGAACAACAATACTAAAGGGAAGAAAAAACACGTGGAAGAGGAATACCTCTGACCAGACGTCTGCTTCCAAGAAAAACTGGGAAGACAAATGCCATAGATGTGTCATGACTGGACATTGGTCCAGGGTCTGTCGTACTCCACGCCCCCTCCAAGATTTGTATATGGCAAGCCCGAAGCCTTCCGCAGAAACAAATCTGGTGGACATACAGCCTCCAAATCGGTTCAATACCGAGGATTTCGAGAATGACGACCTCCTTGACTAAAGCAAATTTAGTCATCTTTTCAGCCTTTATCATTAATGTTTTAAATGTATCTTCAATTATGTCCTTCTTTATCTTAATTATGAATCGAATGTAGTTTTACTTTTCATAAAAGTTTTTACATTCTTTTCTAGAGATAAAGTGTGAAAGCCTAGTGGATTGTGCCTCCACGTACACGATCCTTCGTAATAGATGCCATTTTAAAAGCATCATTAATTATAATGGTCCTGTCACTACAATTTCGGGACTAAATAAAATAATCAAAGGATCAGGTGAAGCAATTTTATTGCTCCCACACCAAACACAAGTTATAATAAAAGATGTTTTATTTTTTCCATAATCAAACAGAAATCTCTTAAGTTTCAAGGACATCTGTTTAAACGGATATTACTTGGAAACTGATGATTTCAATAGTGTTGAATAATTGTATGTTATTCGTCATAAGGATGGTATTGAAACCATCCTAGAAAGTTTTAAAGGACTCCCGTCGAGCCTTTATCAAACATACATCCAACCTATAGAAGCTCATCTGATAGAGCACCAGCAGTGTTCTACACCACCAGAATTCAATCTCTGGCAATTATAGACTAGGTCACCCAGGATCGGCAATGATGTACCGCATCATAACCCAATCCCGTAGGCATAATTTGAAGAACATGAAAATTCTTCAAAAGGGTGATTTTCATTGTCCCCCTGTTAAAAGGGTAAATTTAAACACGAGACCATCCCACCTGAAAGTGGGGTTTGAGTCTCCTGGCTTCTTGGAGAAAATACAAGGAGACATTTGTGAGCCAATCCACCCATCAAGTTCTCCATTTTGGTACTTTATGGTACTGATAGATGCATCTTCATAAAATTATTTTCCATACTAGGCTAACAAAACTAAAGCCTGAAGCTTCTGAGACCATTTCTTGAGACACTAAGTCTTTGTCTCATTATGATCTGCGTACTAATCTCTGTGAAGATGAGATCCTGAAGATCATTCACATTCAGAATACTTTTACTACCGGACAAATTTACTGATAACCAGAAGATTAAAAGATGGGTGCAATCCACCGGCAACAGAATCGACTGTACCTCAAATAAAAAGAGGACGACCGCCTGGCTCCAATGATAAATTCCCTCGTAAGAGGAATATACCTGGAGAAATAAAGAATATCCCACTACAGGATGCTGAGCTCGGATCAGTAACCTCTCCCCTCCTTCAGTCCCCCGAAGAGGACAATACAGGAGAAATATAATTAAAATTTGTATGTACTGGGGAGGTACTGGACAGAAAAAGCACTGTCGTCATCGACGACTTCGCGTTCGATATTGCTATTCACGTAGCTATAGTAGACGATGATATCGATCCACTATCTCTAGCTAAATACAAACGCAGAGATGATTGGCCAAAGTGGAACGAAGCAATAGGAGTAGAGCTGGACTCGCTCTTGAAACGCAAAGTCTTTGGACCAGTAGTCCAAACACCAAGAGGTGTAAAACTTGTAGGATACAAGTGGGTATTCGTAAGGAAAATAAATGAGAATAATCAGATCGTATGCTACAAAGCACGGCTTGTAGCTTAGGGATTTTCCCAACGACCGGGGATGGATTATGATTATACATATTCCCCGGTTATGCATATGATCACATTCCGATTGATAATAAGCTTAAATGGAAGGAATAGAAATGTAGATCCACCTACCGTGGGCACGATCTCAATACGAGTTCTCCTAGGGATTTGGATGGTTCGACCGAAATACTCCTCCTTTATTCCCAACACAATCTAAGATCCCAGATCTACATCTCTTTCCAAGAGCCTTAGGGCTAACCCATCAGCCCTAGGGAAAACTACTCACACATAGCGATTACGACAATAAAAAACATTGTCTCTACCGCAGAAAACATCATGGCAATCAAATCGAGCGAGGGATTAATATCTTACGTACTGAAAATGAGAAAGAGCAATAGGCAATAGAGATCCGAAGAATTCCCGCAGATTCCACGACAAATGAGATAATAAAAAATAATCTTTCACACAAGAACAACTCAATTCCAAAAACTAGATCTAGACCTACAATCTCTTTTTTTTCTTTTTCTTCCCTCTCCCTCAGATCTATTCAAAATTATCGTCCAAAAAAACTCTCCCCTCCTCAGTCTCAAAATCGCCCCCTATACATCCGTCTGGGGCCCCCGAAAAAAATGACCTGAACTTCTGGAGTCTGGGCCCGCATGTCGTCGACCGAGTCAGTGACTCTGTCGAGGAGACGCCTGCTCGACCGAGCAGGCGCATTAACCGCTCTTGGCTTGGGCAAATGGGTCTGGGCTAATCGATCGAGCAATCCGCTTATTCCACCGAGCTGTCAGTAGATCGGTTCTCCTTCCAAAATGTCGCTCTGCCTACTCGGCCCGAGTAGGCCTTGCTCGATCGAGTCTTCCGCTGGCTCGGTCGAGTAGGTACAGCTCGGTCGAGCGGGAAGTTGGTGAGATGGAGCTCGAAAATAGGTCGACTTGGGCCGAGTCGCCACTCTGCTCGGTCGAGTCGGACGCGCGTTCTACTGGGCTTTGTGTATCAGCTCGACCGAGCAGCTTGTGCTGCTCGATCGAGTCGCCTGGGAAAAATCCAAAATAACTCCTTTCTCTTGCCAGATTCTCCTCCACTCCTCCCATAAGCTTCCGAACCTCGGCGAACTCCTGTAAAGCCTCGCCAACGGACTCACGGGCATGCTGGATGTGTCCATATCCAAAAGTGGTTCCGAATCGCTCCAAAATCCCTGAAAATCCATAAAACTATACGAAACTCGAATATGGCGTTAGAATTGCAGTATCGTAAGAAAATGCGGGATTTGGATGCGTATATGACATGAAATGCAATGGAATGATGCTATGAAAAGATAAAAAATATGGACACATCAGTGGTACGGCAATCGCCTGGAAATCTGTGAAGCATACCACCACAGCAGTCTCATCCAACCACTCAGAGCTCCTGGCGATCCATGAAGCTAGCAGAGAATGTCTGACTTCGTTCAGTCATTCATCACATTCTACTGACGACCGGCCTGAAGACGGACGACCTTGAACCAACCATATTATTTGAAGATAATGCAGCTTGTATATCTCAGCTACAAGCTGGTTACATCAAGAGCGACAGGATGAAGCACATCTCTCCCAATTTCTTCTGGACGCACGAGCTACATGAGCAGAAGCAGATTGAAGTAAGGCAGATTCAGCCTTGTAATAATTTAGCTGATCTGTTTACCAAGGCATTGCCTAGATGTACTTTTAGAAATCTTGTATAGGGATGCGACAACTGAAAGACCTACAAGTCGGAAGCTTGTACGGATCAGGGGGAGTCACTTGTGTATTGTACTCTTTTTCCTTAACCTGCTGGTTTTTTCCCACTGGGTTTACCACAGCTAAGGTTTTAACGAGGCAAAACATGGTAACTCTGGATCCAGCAGTATCCACCCCATATTAGCGTATTGGATCCTGAAGAATTCATATGCTAAGAATGGATGGACGATGAGAAGTGTTATGAATGGGGGGAACCTTTGGTCCCCCCACCACTTACATCCACCATTACACCCACTACTAAGTGGGTGTCTCTTGGTATTATACACTTGTAACTCCTCTAATATCAATATATGTATATACGGCTATGGTATCAACCACTAGCCTATACTTTTTTATATCATTCCAACACAGTATTATTATCAAAAAAATTTAATTGTCATATATGATACTCATTATTGTCATGTACAAAAGAGCAAGGGAAAGCAATACAATTAATATTATAAATAGAATGTTAACATATAGCAATTACCATATACCTTGGATATATTATACGTGGCATAGGCTCTGTTTGGTTGATAAAGGATTGGAATGAAAAAGACTGCAATGGGATCAGTGTTAAAAAATGGAAGGTTTGGATCATTGTTTGATGATAAGAGCTATGTTGAGGCCTAGCACATTTGTCGTATTATTGTATTGATGTCATGTGGAAATAAAATGCCCTCGAACTTCTTTTGATTAATGGTTGGCTTTTGTTCTCAAGGTATTGAGTGGGTTCCTAGCTTTTGTTCTCAACTTGTCTTTTCTCAATTTTATATGATCTAAGTCGGTGCATGCGAGAATGACCTTTGTATATGTCGTATGAGGCTCATGTGCACCGGCATGACGAAATGTAAAAATGCTTTTCCGAAATATCTAACTCAAAAGTTGAGAATAATTTCTTGAACTTCAGCCACAAAATAAAACAAAGTCCAACAAGTTGAGGGCCAAGACTTTGTCCCCTTTCTTCTCCATTTTGTCACACAACGGTTGTCACATTGCGCAAGGCCAATTTTCTTGTACACACGGCTGATATTTTCAAGGGCTCCAGCTTTAGAACTCGTCATCGTCAACAAAATATCTTGTTAACAGCTTGCGCCATGTCTCCATGAAAATATCTTGAGAGGCCAAACTTGGACTGTTTCCTCTACAACTTGGATCAATTGGCTTTTCAAGTTGAAAGTGATAGGACAATTTTGATCGGGCCCTGAAGAAGAGCCAAGTCAACTACGACCAGTCAACCGGCCTACTACGGCCTTGGGCTCCGGCCCAAGAATCTCACGGGCGGGTCAACTTCTCCGCTCAAGACGAAGGCCCAGCAGACTGCCCACTTCAATAGTGGAGGAAAATATGGCCCGACTTAATGGCCATCACTCCTTAGCCATCATGGCTTGCTAATTATGGTCCGACTTAATGGTCATCACTCTCTAGCAATCATGGCTTGCCAAATATGGCAACCGCCCATGGCCATCACTCTCCAGCAATCATGGCCCGACTTCATGGTTATTACTCCCGCCATCATGGTCAGGCAATTATGGCAACAAGCCACTACGGCCCGCCAATTATGGCAATCACTCATGGCAGTCATCACATCATCAAGCGGGCACAATTATGGGGGGTCACCACTTCCCCATTTGCACGTCCCCATGAATGGCGGCCATGATGTCACATCATGGCACATTATGAGGAGTATTGGCATATATGAGGAGAAGGGGTGGCGACATCCGGGGGGGCTGGATCTAGAGGATCGACAACGAAGGTACCCTATACCCACTCTTTCACCTTCGTCCGCCTTTACATATTTCTCCTCCATAGCTCGGCCCGAGGATCGGTGTTTGGTCTCTCCGCGAACCAAGCCCGATCCCACCGAGCACCCATCAGACCAGATCTGACTTTGGCATCGGAGGGGAATCGGTCGGAACCTAGGTCCGACCCCCTCAGACGAGCTCCCTCGTCTAATCAGGTTCAGGAGATCCAGCGACGCCGAGGCTTCCCCTCAGCGTCTTCCCAGCCGGAGCCCAGCGCCTTCGTCCCCGAGTCCGCTCGTCTCCATCACCAGAAGGTCGTCGGTCTGCCGAGGCCACCCCTCGGCAAGCCGACGCGAGGATCCGCGCATCCCTCACCGAGCAACCCCGCCTTCAACTGATCCCAGAGGTTGCCGTCCTGCCGAGCTACCCCTCGGCTTGCCGAAGAACGGAACTGCACCTTCCTGCCCAAGCGAACGGCCCTCGACCGACCCCAAGGGTCATCTCCGTCCCATGTGACTGCTACGGCAACGCGGAGGTCACATGTGTCCCCTTTTGACCGTGTTGACCCCGCATCCTCCGGGCCTCCAGACTATCGATTTACAGGGAAAAAAGACCTGTAAACAATTGGCGATGTCTGTGGAAACGAGTCGACATTCACGTCATCAACCACATCGACATTGACTCGTCCCAATGATAAAAAACTTGTCACGAGTTCTACCCAATAAAGCATAATAGAGGTTATCACGCAACTCATGACCAAACAGACCCCAGCTAGCATCATCAGTAAAAAGGCCAACCCATAACAATTATGCTCCTGGGGAATAGATCGATGCTCTCTTCTGACATTCAAGAATTGAAAGCAAGGGCCCTTTACTTGAGAAATCGGCTTCACGGTGGAATCAGACGAGGATCCCTGTCGACTTCATCGGGATGCCCCTCGCTAGATGCTCCACCGATCACTTCAGAATTGGGCCCGCCTCAGCCCTGGACAAGCAACAGTGCATGAGCCCCCTGTCTTCCTCTTTGGGCAGTGCGAGAAGAGGCGGCGGCGCCCCATCCGGAGCTCCACCATCTGTTGAGTCATGGGCAGCAACAGTATGGGTCGATCTATTTGATCGGGGCTGCCGTACATCGACCAGAGCCATCAAGCCTCCCCAGAGCTCACAACGAGTCGATCGGGGCTACCGTGTGTCGATCGGAGTCACCAAGCTCTCCAAGGCCTACAACATTCCCTTCATTGATGCATGATTTGCCCAAGCTCGGATCGAACGACTGAATCAACCTCCAGGATGGTCGATCGAGGGTCACCGAAGCTTGATCAAAGCTTCAGTTGCTCGATGCACTCGTTAGACATTGGCCAGCACTCATGGTCGTGCACGGTGGGCAGCTGCCGGTCTTCATCGTGCTCGGATGAGCGACAATGATTGGGGCCCTTCAACCTTCTGATCGCTTGGATCGCAACAAGGAGACGGGTAATTTCGACCATGTATTCTCGACGTTCGACCCACTTCGACCCTTGATCATCATCAACGACCCCCAGACTTAAATGTCGGCGGTCTCCTCGCTGTGATCGAGCTCCCAGATCCGACGAAGCTCTAGATAAAGCCTTAGATCGATCCCTGATCAGACGGAGCTTCCAATCGATCCCTCTTCGATTGACCCTCTACCACCTTGTACGAAGCTCGACGGCCTCCTATCCGAGCTTCGACTAGGCTCGATCAAAGTTGGGTAATCATCGACAGCTTAGACCCGAGATGATATGCTGATGACCTGCTGATGTTCTTGAGCATCTCAAGATGATCTACTGATGCCCTAGGATCCCACCTCCCTCAAAGATTCAGCACCAGTCTACATGATTTGCTGCTCAGATCAGCGTGTTCTCTGCCGCCTAACCACTCCACTGGATCCTAGCTCCTCAAAAAGGGCCCGCGGATGGGCCTCAGTTGCGATCGTCGCCTTCGTTCGGTTCAACGAGAGCGTGATCGTCGGCAAGGTCCTGATGTGCCCCATCGATAGATCTCCCGTCTTGCAGCCCTCAGACACCAAGAAGGCAGATCCAAGGCCGAATCACGGTGGATCCGCAAAGGACCACAAATATTCGAGCTCAGGCACGACGATCCCACTATGGAGCTCCTTGCCGGCGAGCTCTTATCCGACGATCTTGCCAGAGACCGCCCCTATCAGATTCACCGCCAGTTCGATTCTCCGGTAATGATCATGGCGGTGAGGTCGATGATGCGATGGCTGGCGACCCCGAGCTCCTTGCAGAAGGGGGTGTTCCTCAACAAGCCCTTCAGCCTCACAATCACGTCCTTCTGCTGGTGTGGTACGCAAGACTTGAAGATGAACCTGAGCTTGCCAATAAGGTCGTCGAAGTCGAGGTCGTCGGTCAAAGCACAAGCATTTGGGCAACAAGGGGAACGTGTGAAGCCCCTACGAACTGTTCTCAGCTCTTACCTTGACATCAGATCTTTAGAAGGCCAAGTTTTCTCTTTCTTGGATCTTTCCCATTTAAATAAAGTTCAGTTGCTCTCTATTCAAAGTAAGAGAATTGCCTATCTTTGAAACCCTTCCTTGACAGGAAATTTTGTTGACGAACTCAAAGATCGGTCGATGGCTGCTTGGTCCAGAGAATGATGTGAGACAGAAGACGGTGGCCTGCCTCCGCCAAGCTCCCTTCGCTGGACACAAAGGACGAAGGATCTTTGAGACAGGCACTTCCTATGAAACGAGCAAAAGAGGCAATCTCTCTCATTGCTTCGAGCTCGGCAGCCCTTCTTCTTCGGGGAGCGGACGCGTCGACTAAGTCAGCTATTTTGGCCACGGTGGAGCTCTGATCGGAAGCTCGAGTCACACTTGAAAGGGAGGAAGATGTCCAGATCGGTGGAAGGCAAATCGTGAGAGCTCGCTTCTTCTCTCCTTTCAAGAGGTATCTGAATCATAATCGCTGCGAGATCCATCGTCGGAGTTGAGGAATGACTGGGCTATCGCTATACACCGAGCCGCCCTCGTCCGCACAGTCGAGCTCACCTCCGTCTGGGATCCGCTAAGCTCGCCTCAGTCCGATCTGCCAAGCTGGCCTCAGTCTGATCCGTCGAGCTCTCCCAAGTCTGATCTGCCAAGGACCTCACTCGAGAGTTGCAATGGCGACGCAAAAGACCAACACAACAACCTTGCTTCTGCTTGTGGCCTGCATCAGCACAGGCATCATCACGAATGGCCAGGGATCGTGACCACCTGTTTATGCTCCAGAGCCGGGGCAAACTACCACAGGCTGTAGGCCCTGTAAACCTGCACTGTCGACGCCCACACACTCTCGATGAAATGCCAGATCGACCTAGTCAAGCTCTGAGCTCATTGTCAGGTATGCTCAGCATTTATGGGACTCTACTGATGGGGTCGTTGATAGGTGAGGAGATCGGGATCTCTCCACCTGCATCACAGTCAAACCCAGGAGACCCTAAAGTCGTCGATCAATGTTGGCAGCCTTTCTCCAAAACCCCTCCTCCGCAACGAAGGCCAGTAATGCGAGAATGGTGACAGAAAACCTCCCATGCTCAAGCTCTTCATCATCGAGGGGAGTAGTGTCCAGATTATGATCTCCTTTACTCACAACAGAGGCTACCAAATAAAGAGGAGGCCAATTGTGCCGAGTCAGAGGGGCAGTCAACCCAACCAGAGGAATGCCGACCTTACCAGGCCGACCCGTCCAGGAGGCGGCCGACCGTGACGAAGGTGCCACTGGAATTTCTCACCTTTGTCCAACCAGCCTAGCTTGCGAACCCAGCTCAGTCTAAGCCTGTCGACATACAACAACATGACAGAATTTCCCACGACTCGAGTTCACCATCTCCCTAGGCGAACCCGAGCCATGGAGGGAGCAAAGATAGCATACATGGGGGGACCCGACTACCTCCACCTTCCAAGCTCGTCCGAAGCACACTCCATCATCAACACTTCAAGGGGCACCTCAGGGTTCTTGAGCATCTCAGCTCCAAGAGTCGCCTGAGCGGGGAGATGTCCTCCGCCACTCATCTCCAAGATCAAACCAGAGAGATATTCATCACCTCAAGATGCGAGAGAAGTTTTCGAGTCCAGGCACCCGTTCGATCTAACATAATCCGAGCTCAAAGTGGGGATGCCCGCCATGCCGAGTTCTCTTCACAAGTCAGGCCGAAGCACCACCATCTGAGTTCAAGCAACCAATCAGCTCCTCCAACCGTGGCCGAGCGGATCTAGCCGAAGCACCACCGTTCGAGTTCAAGCATCCAGACCGCTCCTCCGACCGTGGCTGAGTTGATCTGACCGAAGCGCCACCGTCCGAGTTCGAGCATCCAGACCGCTCCTCCAACTGTGGCTGAGCCGATCTGGCCGAGGCAACACCGTCCGAGTTCGAGCATCCAGACCGCTCCTCCGACCGTGCTGCTGGGTCTCCGCTTGCCGAACAACTCCTGCATCCACCCGAGCTGGACGAAGTAGCTGCAGAGCGCCACCATGGAATCTTCAAAAGTCTTCACCCCTTTCGTCGGCCATAAGTCGGGGGGCAACTCCCCTCGCAACCGAACGAACTGATCGGTCGAATGGCTGGGGGCAACCCCCCAGCAGGCTGATCACTCCTACGTCGGCCGTAAGTCGAGGGACAACTCCCCTAGAAACCGAACGGATCGGTCGTAAGGCTGGGGGCAACTCTCCCAGCTGGCCGATCACACGGTTGACCCTAAGACTGGGACTAGCTCCCCCAGCAGGCCAATCGACCTGTCGATCATAAGGCTGGGGGAAACTTCCCTGGTAGACCGACAAGATCAACCGTAAGGCTAGGGGCAACTCCCCCAGCTGGCTGATCACTCGATTGACCGTAAGACTGGGGGTCGTCCCCCAACAGGCCAATTGACCCGTCGATCATAAGGCTGGGGCAACTCCCCCAGCAGATCGACCAGATCAACTGTAAGGCTGGGGTCAACTCCCCCAACTGGCTGATCACTCGATTGACCATAAGACTAAGTGGTAGCTCCCTCAGCAGGCCAATCGACCCACCGACCAAAAGGCTAGGGGCAACTCCCCCAGCGGGTCGACCCACTCCTTCGTCGGTCGTAAGTCGAGGGGTAACTCCCCTCGCCACCGAATGAACGAGATCGATCATAAGGCTAGGGGCAACTCCCCCAGCAGGTCGACCCACTCCTTCGTCGGTCGTAAGTCGAGGCGCAACTCCCCTCGCAACCGAATGAATCTCGGACCGACGATCTATCGTCACTAGCCGACTCCGCAAGACGGACCAAATTTTACAGAAAGAGCAACTTCTCCCCCATTATACTACATCTCCCGACTCAACAATGGTAGATCTCAGAAGATGGGGGCAATTGATAGAACTATTTTGACCGGACCGGGAAGAGCCAAGTCAACTACGACCAGTCAACCGGCCTACTACGGCCTTGGGCTCCGGCCCAAGGATCTCACTGGCGGGTCATACTTCTCCACCCAAGACGAAGGCCCAACAGACTGCCCACGTCAATAGTGGAGAAAAATATGGCCCGATTTAATGGCCATCACTCCATAGCCATCATGGCTCGCTAATTATGGTCCGACTTAATGGCTATCACTCTCTAGCCATCATGGCTCGCCAAATATGGCAACCGCCAATGGCCATCACTCTCCAGCAATCATGGCCCGACTTCATGGTTATTACTCCTGCCATCATGGTCAGCCAATTATGGCAATAAGCCATTACGGCCCGCCAATTATGGCAATCACTCATGGCAGTCATCACATTATCAAGCGGGCGTAATTAGGGGGGTCACCACTTCCCTATTTGCACGTCCCCATGAATGGCGGCCATGATGTCACATCATGGCACATTATGAGAAGGATTGGCCTATATGAGGAGAGGGGGTGGCGACATCCAGGGGGTGGGATCTAGAGGATCGACAACGAAGGTGCCCCATACCCACTCTTTCACCTTCTTCCACCTTTACATATTTCTCCTCCATAGCTCGGCCCGAGGATCGATGTTTGGTCTCTCTGCGAACCAAGTCTGATCCCACCGTGTACCAATCAGACCAGATCTGACTTTGGCATCGGAGGGGAATCGGTCGGAACCTAGGTCCGACCCCCCTGACGAGCTCCCTCGTCTATTCAGGTTCAGGAGATCCAGCGACGCCGAGGCTTCCCCTCAGCGTCTTCCCAGCTGGAGCCGAGCGCCTTCATCCCTGAGTCCGCTCGTCTCCATCACCAGAAGGTCATCGCTCTGTCGAGGCCACCCCTCGACAAGTCGACGCAAGAATCCACGAATCCCTCACCGAGCAACCCTGCCTTCAACCGATCCCGGAGGTTGTCGTCCCGTCGAGGCTATCCCTCGGGTCACCGAAGAACGGGACCGCGCCTTCCTGCCCAAGCGAGTGCGCCCTCGACTGACCCCAAGAGTCATCTCCGTCCACGTGACTGCTACAGTAATGCGGAGGTCACGTGTGTCCCCTTTTGACCGCGTTGACCCCGTATCCTCCGGGCCTCTAGACTATCGATTTACGGGGGGGAAGACCCGTAAATAGAAAGGATACATTGACTATTCATATCTTGAGCCATAGAGTCATTTCACTTGATAGGGAGTAAGCGATAGGCTTATATGTGATGGTGTTAGACTGCTAGTTGATCCAATCAGTCTTTGGTATTTCATTGTGCAATGAGTATGCAAGTCATATGCATGTGTGGGGACCCATGTCAAGAGCTTATGGGTCCTGAATATTGATATGATGCTTGGCCTCACACCAAAGAGGCAGGCGTACATTAAGTGAATGCACACAAGAAGTGCCACTAGATTCCTATCTCTTTGGGGTATTTAGATGAACACATGGCTTGTGTTGTGAGGCGAAGCCTAGCTCTACCAACACAGACACAGCAGAATACTCAAGATAGTAGAGACCGAGGACGAAAGATCAGCAGCGAACAAATAGAGCACAAACAAGATTGCTTTTAGGCCGTGGACGGCCAAGGGAGAACACCGATGAGCTTTATTACGAAAGGAGAGAACAATACAAAACTTCTCTTCGTCCAATGAAGAAGAAGCACACAAGATCTCTCCAAAAGCTCACAGTACAATCTCTCAAAGTTGGCTCTCACAAATGGCGGCTATCTCAAAGGATAGAAAATGTTCCACACAAAATCCTAACCTAAAACCCTCTATATATAACCCTAGGTTACAATAGGTGTCATAATTGGCTAGGAATTCCTAAGGATTCGGGTCCCGACAATTACGGAATCTGATCCAATCGTCGCTCTACTATTGCCGCAACCTAATGGGCCAATCGCCGCTTCATAGTGGGCCGCATCCCAATGGGCTCCATTCGACCGATCGACCTTCCTTCTGTGTCAAACAACCCAAGTGCCGAGCCTTGCGTACGAGCCAGCATCCTTCGAGCCTCCAAACGACCGATTGACCAAACACGGATTCTAACTGCGTTACGACCTATCGACCCAATATCGAGCATTCGGCCCTCAGACTCGAACTGACGACCGAATGACCCAACTGCGCTGACGAAGCCACATGCCCAGCATCCTCGTATTTGACTTGTGTAGAGTCAGATAGGTCGACTCCAGGTGCAGTTGAGTTACCTCTGCACAAGATAACTCGTCTGCTATACAACTGCTTCTCCTGTGCCAAATCGAGCCAACTTCTTCACAAATCTCCACCTTGGCGATATTCGAGCCTCTGTCTAACAGACGACCCTCAGTGACCTTGGTTGAGCATCGAATGTGTTCCCTCCACCATTTTGTTCCGAAGAACCAAATGCTTTGCCAGAGCTACGACTGTCTCCTCCTGAGACTGGCTGACTCTCTCGAGTCTCAAATGGCTCCATCGAGCCTTAATGCACGCTCCTGGGGCCGACGTCAACTTCTTTGAGGAACCACATTGAGCAAGTCCAAACAATGCTTGAACTTGACTCTCGATACAACCTTCGTCAGCATGTCTGCCGGGTTGTCATTTGTTCCGATCTTCAACAAGTTGATGTCGTCGTCTTCTTCTCCCACATAGTCCTTGACAAAGTGGAATTTAATGTCGATACGCTTTGTACAAGCAGGGAAGACCTGATTCATAGCCAAGTGCACTACACCCTGGCTATCACAATGGACATCGTACATCTCTTGGTAGACTCCCAGATCATCCATCAGACCCATCAGCCATATCGTCTCCTTCACCGCTTCAGTCAATACCATATATTCTGCCTCCATAGTAGACAAGGCCACTGTATACTGAAGGGTATTTTGCCAACATATTGGAGTGCCAGACATGATGAAGACGTAGCCTTTCATCGATCGACTCCCATCCAAGTCGCCTGCACAGTCGGAGTCGACATACTCGACAGTGTGCGGACCAAGAACACTTCGACTGTATGTTAGTCCGACGTTGATTGTGCCATTAATGTAACGCAATATCCACTACACCGCTCGTCAATGCTCTCTTCACGGGTTGTGCATGTATCTACTCACCATGCTGGCTGCATGTGATAGATCAGGTCGATTACATACCATTGCGTATATCAAATCCCCTACCGCATTGGCATACGGTAAGCTCGTCATAAGCTTCTTCTCCTCTTCGTTCTTCGGACACTGCTTGGCATTGAGCTTGAAGTGAGGTACAAGCGGATTAACTACGGTCTTCATCTTCGCACAACCATACTTCTGTATAACAGACTTCAAATAACGACTTGTGAAAGATGAACATTACCTCCACTTCGATCTCTTATGATCTCCATCCCAAGAATCCTCTGTGCCTTGCCCAGATCCTTCATCTCAAATGCAGAACTCAATCGAGACTTCAATCTCTTAATCTCCTCTTTATTCGATGAAGCAATGAGCATATCATCGACATAAAGTAGAAGGTAGATGAAGGGCCTGTCAACCAACTTTCGACAGAACACGCAATGATCATATGGACTGTGAACATATCCTTGATCATCCGTCATAAAGCATTCAAAATGCTTATACCACTGTCGTAGTGATTGCTTTAACCCGTAAAGTGACTTCTTCAGTCGACATGCACGACCGTCATCTCTCCCTAGCCATCGAGCTGAGCCATATAGATCTCTTCTTTGAGCTCTCCGTGCAAGAATATCGTCTTGACATCCAGCTGCACCAGTTCAAGGTCGAACTATGCAACCAATGCCAACAGGATCCGAATCGAGTAATGCTTCACCACAGGAGAGAACACTTCATTGTAATCGATACCTTCTCTCTGTGCGAAGTCCTTTGCTACGAGGCAAGCTTTGCAATGAACATCTCCTGATTTGACCCCTTGCTTCTTGGTGTAGACCTATTTATACCCAATTGCCTTTTTGCCCTTCGGAAGCTCCACAAGATCCCAAGTGTCGTTCTTATCCAATGATTCCATCTCTTCGTCCATCGTACTTCTCCACCGATTCGAGTCTTCTGATTTCTCCATCTCATCAAATGAGTTAGAAATTTTGATACATACTACGGAAAAGGCAAATGAGACCAACTCCGAGTACCTTGCAGGTTTTCTTATCTCACACCTTGGCCTCAATACTGCTATGGAATCTTTCAGCTGAACAACCCTTGGAGATGAGCTATCTCCACCAACTGAGCTTGAGCCACCAACTTCAACATTGACGGCCTGGAGCCTGCCTTCTGCTACATCAGGTGTGGGTCGATCGATCTGAGTCGTCTATTGACTATCAGACATGTTGTCGAAAACCTGCTTCAATCGTGTCTGTTCGACCTCCACCTTTAGCTCATTCTCCTTCTTCAGTAACGCCGACTCATCAAACGTTACGTCTCTGCTCAGGATCACCTTCCTCTGTGTCGGACACCATTGTCGGTATCCCTTGACACCACTGCTGAAGCCCAAGAAGATGGCTTTCTTGGCTCGAGCATCGAGTTTATCTTCCTTCACGGCATAGTAACTTGGACATCCCCAAACTCCAAGTGATTCATAGTCGAAAACTGGCTTTTTCGACCATACCTCCAAAGGAGGTCATCCTTCTAATGCAGCAGATGGTAGCCGATTAACCAAATAGGTCGCATACGCCAAGGCATCTGCCCAAAATTCCTTCGATAGGTCAGCAGTTGACAGCATGCATCGAACTTTCTCCAGTAAAGTCCGATTCATCCTCTCTGCTACCCCATTCTGCTACGGCATATCAGCAACGATGTAGTGTCTTTATACCCTTTTGATCTACAGAGCTTCTCAAAGAGATCTGACCTATACTCACCAATGTTGTCACTTCGCAGACACTTGATTCGTCGACTAGTCAGAGTCTTGACCAGCTTCTTCCACTTAATGAACGTGCTAAGAACTTGGTCCTTCGACTTCAGCAAAAACACCCACACCATGTGTGAGAAATCGTCGATGAATGACACAAAGTAGTGTTTTCCTTCCCATGAGGCCGTCCTAGATGGACCCCATACGTTAGTGTGTCATAGTCGAGCGATGCCTTTGTATTGTGGATGGCCGTCCCAAATGAAGCATGTGTCTGTTTTCCAAACACATAGTGCTCGCAGAACTCAATCTTTCCGGTCTTGGCCCCTTTAGACGACCCCCTACGATAAGCTTCTGTAATGCTTTCTCGCTCACATGACCTAGTCGCATGTGCCATAACATTGAGTTGTCCTCCTCAACCTCATGAGTCAGAGCCGTTGTGCCAGCTACGATCGAGCCATCTACATAATAGAGATTTCCTTGACGCTTTCCCTTCATCACGATCATTGCTCCTCGGGTCACCCTCAGAGCTCCATTCTCTATTGTCACTCGACATCCCTTGGATTCGAGTGAACCGAGTGATATGAGATTGTGCCTTAGGTCAGGAACAAAGCGCACCTCCTCATGTCTCGTGTAACACCATCGCCCATCCTCATCTGCACTGTCCTGACACTGCTGTGCTACAGGCTCGGTCATCGCCCAGCAAGACTGTACACTTACCACCTTCCCTGAAGGTCGTAAAGTACTCTCAATGTGGCATCATATAGAACGAGCACCCAGAGTTGAGTACCCAACCATCTGATGTCACGTCCTCTGAAGCACCGACCAATACATACTTATCGACCTCAACGCCCTTCGCGACGTTGGCAGTTGTGTCGTGCTTCCACTTCACCTTTGGGCAGTCTCTGACCCAATGTCCTTTTTCTTTACAGAAAGCACATTGGTCCTTTGCCACCTTGCGCTGGGGGCCTCTTGTCTTGTCTCTAGACTTGGATACCCCCTCTTATCTCCACCCTTCTCACCATTGTGACCCATTACGACTGTAAGAGCGTCGCTCGAAGCTCGGCTGCAGGTGTCCCCGTCGTTCTTCTTGAACTCATTGCTCGTCAAAGCGTTGGACACCTTTTCAAATGTAATCGATTCCTTACCATAGGTAAGAACTGACACCAAGTACTCATACTATATGGGTATAGAGTTGAGGAGAATCATCGCCTTGTCTTCATCATTAACCTTCACGTCGCTGTTTCTTAAGTCGGTAAGAAGCTTGCTGTAGTAGTCGAGGTGTTCCTCCATAGAAACTGTTGGATCTGGATCGTAGCCTAGAGGGGGGGTGAATAGGCTAATAAAAATATTCGTGCAACCCACGAACAATCCCACGCAGTTATAGGCACAGACAGGGCAATAAAATAGTAATCACAGAATACGCACAGATATACCCTGGTTCGGTCGTCCCCACGACCTACTCCAGCCCCCGAAAGCAACTACTAGATAGATATGTAAACCTGTACAGCTACAATGAGTCAAGACCCCAAATCTACTCTCACCTAGCTCGTACGCACACCACGTGCTCTACACTATCAATCTAGTCAGATGCTCTCCCTCCGTGACGACTCCCAAGTCGTCAGGTCCCCAAAAGTAACACAAAAGGTAAAAGTTTCCCCTACAGAGATCGCTACTACTACACAAATAAAATAATACTAGAGTTCAGAAATGCTCAGTTTGTGTATCGTAGTCGTCTCTGTCAATAGGCGCAGATCAGATCTGTATCTGACGTGATGTAGTCGTCTCCGTAAGTCATGCAACTCAAGTTGTGGATCTCCTTACAACTTGCGGCCTTTGGTACCGTTTGTAATCTTGCGGCCTTCACCTTGATCTCCCAATTGATGATGCAGCAAGTGGCTCTCTCTCAATGTTCGGCAGTCAGATGTTCTTTGATTTGCAACTTGCGGTAACACGCTTCCCTAGATGATGGTACCTGAACAAATTGCACACAAGGTTCTGCAACAAAAATCTTGGATAGAAGAAAAATCCTTGCACCAGAACTTTGGCACGCAATGGCTTGCTCACACAAAAATATTTCTTGTGCACAAAACAAATCTGCACACAAAAGGTCCTGACACTTTTGTTGTTTTCTGATTGTTTCTTTGGAATGTCCTTATGTCATTAATTCCTTTGCAGGCTTTTGTCCATCCCCTGTGACTCCTTTTTCGTGGGGTTCCTGCAACCACAAAAGAGAGTTTTTAATAAGAATTAATAGAACTTACCTTTAGGCCTTTAGTCCTTGAAATAAGCTGTGTCTCAGCAGTCGTTGCTAAGGGCGGCACACGGATGCGGCACTTGGTTCAGCTCTTCTGTGAGTCGGCAGCGCGCTTGGCTTGATGGAGGAGTCGGTCGCCAACGGATTGGGTACTGCCGTCGTCGAGCGTGATGGCATATGGAGGCCTTCGGTCGGCAGAACTCCAAGGATTTTCTAGCGGCAGATGTTGGCACTAGGAGCAGCAGTGGTCGACAGCACTTGGTGCGAAGCAAAGGGGTGGTCAGCGACGTAGATGGTGCGGGCTGCCTGAGGATTGGGCTCTTGGACATTTGCACGTTTAGAGGCCGGCCGCTACTTTATTTTTCCCCTAGGTCAAAACAAAAGATGCGGCTCTGAGAGGAGATAATAATTTTTTTGATTTTAACCTCATTTCGGATGCCTGGGGACTTATTTTAGAGGGATGCGCCTAGGGTGGCTTTGAGAAAGAGGCTCTTTTTTTGTTGCAGCTGGCTTTGGTATTAGTCAAAAAAATGAGGCTGAGCTTGGAATTTTCAATGAAGGGCTCTAATACTTCCTCATGACGTGCGACACAAAATTGAGAGGGAGCAAATTTGGATAATCAAAAGTTACGGCTGCCCTAGGTTGAGATTTTTTTTGCGCTCTTCTTTTTTCTTGAGCTTCTCGAGAGACTTATATAATCATCCTTGCTAGGGTTTTGAGAGGAAGTCGGTTAGAGGTTTTTGAGCAATGTGGTAGGATGAGATCAAATGAAATCCCTAGAATCAAGGAGATGAATATATGAATTGGGATTTGATTGGTCGTTGGATAGAAGACTATTTGGATAGAAGAATATCTTGTAGATTGATTTGTTCAAATCCCAAATAGATCTCTTTCCAATATTGACCAAGTCCAAAATAGCTTTGTGCACACCGCTTCATTTTTCTCCCAATTTGCTATATGATTAGCAATTACTCCAAGTATTGAAATACGTATCGTTTCGCCTTTCCTGAAACACTTAACACACACGTTAAAACGTTCACATACGTTTGTTATCATCAAACACGAAGTTCACAGATCGTTGCTACCAACAATCTCCCCCTTTTGATGATGACAAACCAAGTATAAGATTTGAGAATTAGGGTGCCAAATAGTGTGTGTGAAAGTGTGACGGTAGTGGGTGACATGCAATAAGATAAATAATGACATGCAAACACCGATGTGCAAAGTTAGCAATGTGCAAAGTTAGCAATATGCATGATCCCCCTATTTTTGTGCTTCCCCTATATTCATGCTCCCCCTTAATCAAACAATCAAATACCAAATCTTCCCATTTTTCTCCCCCTTTGTTATCATCAAAAGTCGAAACACGAAGTCAAAAAAATATACCATGCAAAAAGAGAGTATTATTTACCAATACCAACAATTGCATGAATACAATCATGGAATAATCAAGTCAAAATCCAATGAAATCAAACAACTACGACTTCAACACCAACGTGTATAGTGTGATGATTAAAATTGAAGCACATAGGGAGAATCATTAAGAAAGTCAACCAGAACCAATCCACATTTTCCAAATAACATTCTATCACCTAGAATTGATTTTTCTCACCTCATTAAAAATGAGTTCAAGGTAACACACCCCAAAACATAGCCTATAAGGACTCTTAGATGTGGGGGTGGCATTGCTTGACGAGTAAATACACCAACGCTACAGTTTACCCATAAAGCTTATGTTGGATACTCGTGGGTAATACCGTTGCCAAGGATTGTATCCATTTTCCATACGGAGCAATTATCTTTTGTTTTCATATTTTATTTAAAATACTTATACCAATAATTTCTTTTGCTCAATTTTTATCCATGGCAAGGTATATCATATCCCTTAGATTTTCAGTTAACTTTTCCTCCTACATTCACATTCCATACTTCATAAACAATATCTCCAAATGTGCAACAATAGTAATTCATGTGGAAGTGAAGTAGGTGGTGTAGAAATCAAGCTATTCTCAGTCATTGGACATGCCATGAATATTTAGAAAGATAAACATACGCATGTAGCAAAAGTAATAATACACCAATTTCTACATAGATATGAAAGTCATCCGTGCATACTTCAATAATGAATCAAAGAGAAAAGATACACATTTAAGCACCATTTTTTTTATTTTCAGTTTTTCAGTTTTTTTTTTATAAAAAAATATAAAATGCATGAAGTACTAAAGCAAACATGAGATGCAATCACACAAACAAAAAGAATCATGCACACATAGCAATGCAACTACTAGCACACAAACAAAGAGAAGTCATGCACACTCAAAAAAAACTATGAAGATATTCATTAAGATCAAAGAATGAGATATACCTTCGCGTCGCCGTTTGACTAAGGAGCTAAAAAGTAATGAGACATTCAATTTATTGCTCCTCATCAAATTTCCATCCACCTACAAAAGAGGTGTCGTGTGTGACCTTGGACTCCAACAAGGTCCACTCACGTTAGTCATCAAAGATTTAGGAACCCATATTTGTTTGAACTTAATATTTTTGTTCCTATATTTGCAATGATATGAAGTATGACCAATGCATCCACATGTAAAGCACTTAGCATGAAAATTTCCAACCTTTGTTGATTCAATGTGAACTTTTCTATATTTTGATTTTTCAACATTTTTAAGAACATATCCTAGTCCTCGCCTATTATTGCCATAAATTTGATTTCCAAGAATAATGTCCAAATTTTGTTTTCCAATGGAAAATCTCTTTAATGAAAATTCTAGGGTGGTGACTTTGGATTTCAAGATATCATTTTCATTCACACGCAAAGTGCATTTACTAATGAAAGCTTGCTTGTTTTCCTCTTCTTTCTTTTCAAAATCCCTCACTTTTTCTTTAAGTTCAAGATTTAGCATGTTAATCTTTTCAGAGAGCAGTTCATTTTCAACCTCAAGCTGTGTCTTATCTAGCTTATACATGCTAATATCCTTTAATAACGAGGGACATGAAAGACAATCAATTTTTTCAGGCAAGCTAGCTTTCTCCTTATTTAACATGTCAATTGTAGCGTTACATGCAACAATTTCAGTTTTCAGTTTTTCAATTTCCTTAGACATGTCATACTCAGATTGTTGCATATCAAAGTTATCATTCCTATAACTATCCACATCAGCTTCTAGCTCATTAATAGTATTTTGCATTCCTTTTAAGATTTCTAACAATTCAGCTTTAGTGGGAGATTGTACCTCATTGTGTTTGGCCATCAATGCCATGCAGGAGTGGGCTTCATGTTCCTCATCCTCCTCCTCAGCTTCGCTATCCATGTCCCACGTCAACACTCTCGTTTTTCCTTTTGCAACTTGAGCTGTGTGTTGTTGTGGGCAATCTTTTATGTGGTGCCCTTTCTTCCTGCATTTAAAACATTCACTTCTATTAATAGCTTTCTGATCAGAGAAATTTCTACCAAAATTAGAGTTATTAGAACGAATAAACCTTTTTCCCATCTCAGATCTTCCTTGATCAGTCTGAATATATCTCCTGAAATTTCTGACCATTAAAGCTTGCTCCTCATCAAGATCGTCGTCGTTAGCTTGAAGAGCTAATGGTGTGGAAGCTTTGGTCTTCTCTTCAGGTTTCTCTCTGGCTTCTATACTCTGCAACTCAAGCTCGTGTGACATCAGGTTGCCTATCAAGTCCTCCACTTTCATTATTGATAAGTCCTTAGCTTCTTGAATAGCGGTGACTTTAGGCCTGAATGAGCTTGGTAGCGCCCTTAAGATCTTTCGTACCTGTTCATGGCTAGAGTATGGCTTACCGAGGGAACTGGATTTGTAGACGATGTCCGTGAACCTCACAAACATCTCTTTCACATATTCTGTTGGTAGCATGCGGAAGCTCTCGTATTCTGTGCTCAGCAACGCAAGTCTGGATTCCTTTACTTGCGATGTCCCCTCGTGTGTCACCTCCAGAGTATGCCAGATTTCCTGCGCAGTTAGACAATGTGAGATACGATTAAACTCGGATTTATCAAGAGAGCATATAAGCGCATTCATAGCTTTACCATTAAGAGTATAAAGTTTCTTATCAGCTAAATCCCACTTTTCTTTAGGCTTATTCATAACATTGTCTTCAATTTTAATAGTGGGTAGACTATAACCATTTTCAACAATATCCCACACATCATAATCAACAGACACTAAGTAGATCTTCATCCTAGCCTTCCAATATGCAAAGTCTACACCGTTAAATTTAGGGGGACGGGCTATAGACTGACCTTCAGCAAAAGCACAATCAGATATATTCATGGTCATCTAAAAAATCTAGATTAGATCCTCTAAACTGGCTCCGATACCACTTGTTGGATCTGGATCGTAGCCTAGAGGGGGGGTGAATAGGCTAATAAAAATATTCGTGCAACCCACGAACAATCCCACGCAGTTATAGGCACAGACAGGGCAATAAAATAGCAATCACAGAATACGCACAGATATACCCTGGTTCGGTCGTCCCCACGACCTACTCCAGCCCCCGAAAGCAACTACTAGATAGATATGTAAACCTGTACAGCTACAATGAGTCAAGACCCCAAATCTACTCTCACCTAGCTCGTACGCACACCACGTGCTCTACACTATCAATCTAGTCAGATGCTCTCCCTCCGTGACGACTCCCAAGTCATCAGGTCCCCAAAAGTAACACAAAAGGTAAAAGTTTCCCCTACAGAGATCGCTACTACTACACAAATAAAATAATACTAGAGTTCAGAAATGCTCAGTTTGTGTATCGTAGTCGTCTCTGTCAATAGGCGCAGATCAGATCTGTATCTGACGTGATGTAGTCGTCTCCGTAAGTCATGCAACTCAAGTTGTGGATCTCCTTACAACTTGCGGCCTTTGGTACCGTTTGTAATCTTGCGGCCTTCACCTTGATCTCCCAATTGATGATGCAGCAAGTGGCTCTCTCTCAATGTTCGGCAGTCAGATGTTCTTTGATTTGCAACTTGCGGTAACACGCTTCCCTAGATGATGGTACCTGAACAAATTGCACACAAGGTTCTGCAACAAAAATCTTGGATAGAAGAAAAATCCTTGCACCAGAACTTTGGCACGCAATGGCTTGCTCACACAAAAATATTTCTTGTGCACAAAACAAATCTGCACACAAAAGGTCCTGACACTTTTGTTGTTTTCTGATTGTTTCTTTGGAATGTCCTTATGTCATTAATTCCTTTGCAGGCTTTTGTCCATCCCCTGTGACTCCTTTTTCGTGGGGTTCCTGCAACCACAAAAGAGAGTTTTTAATAAGAATTAATAGAACTTAACTTTAGGCCTTTAGTCCTTGAAATAAGCTGTGTCTCAGCAGTCGTTGCTAAGGGCGGCACACGGATGCGGCACTTGGTTCAGCTCTTCTGTGAGTCGGCAGCGCGCTTGGCTTGATGGAGGAGTTGGTCGCCAACGGATTGGGTACTGCCGTCGTCGAGCGTGATGGCATATGGAGGCCTTCGGTCGGCAGAACTCCAAGGATGTGCTAGCGGCAGATGTTGGCACTAGGAGCAGCAGTGGTCGACAGCACTTGGTGCGAAGCAAAGGGGTGGTCAGCGACGTAGATGGTGCGGGCTGCCTGAGGATTGGGCTCTTGGAGATTTGCACGTTTAGAGGCCGGCCGCTACTTTATTTTTCCCCTAGGTCAAAACAAAAGATGCGGCTCTGAGAGTAGATAATAATTTTTTTGATTTTAACCTCATTTCGGATGCCTGGGGATTTATTTTAGAGGGATGCGCCTAGGGTGGCTTTGAGAAAGAGGCTCTTTTTTTTGTTGCAGCTGGCTTTGGTATTAGTCAAAAAAAAATGAGGCTGAGCTTGGAATTTTCAATGAAGGGCTCTAATACTTCCTCATGACGTGCGACACAAAATTGAGAGGGAGCAAATTTGGATAATCAAAAGTTACGGCTGCCCTAGGTTGAGATTTTTTTTTGCGCTCTTCTTTTTTCTTGAGCTTCTCGAGAGACTTATATAATCATCCTTGCTAGGGTTTTGAGAGGAAGTCGGTTAGAGGTTTTTGAGCAATGTGGTAGGATGAGATCAAATGAAATCCCTAGAATCAAGGAGATGAATATATGAATTGGGATTTGATTGGTCGTTGGATAGAAGACTATTTGGATAGAAGAATATCTTGTAGATTGATTTGTTCAAATCCCAAATAGATCTCTTTCCAATATTGACCAAGTCCAAATAGCTTTGTGCACACCGCTTCATTTTTCTCCCAATTTGCTATATGATTAGCAATTACTCCAAGTATTGAAATACGTATCGTTTCGCCTTTCCTGAAACACTTAACACACACGTTAAAATGTTCACATACGTTTGTTATCATCAAACACGAAGTTCACAGATCGTTGCTACCAACAGAAACCCCCTCGGCTAACTTCAAACCAAAAATCTTCTTCTTCAAGTGTAGCCGGTTCTGGTTGTTCTTCTTCATGTACTTGTTGCCGAGCTCCTTCCAAAACTTGCTTGCACTTATCTCCTCCATGTATGGGTATTTCTTCTCCTTTGACAAATACAGGCGGATGGTATCATATGCACTCCGATTCAGAGTTCTCCACTCCTGATCGGACATGCCCATTGGCTTCTCGTACAATGCGATATCTTAACCAAGTTGATTCAAGATATCCATGACTTTGCCTTTGGAGAACCGTCATCGCCACCGCTACTCATCTTCGTCTTCTACGTTGATCTCCAACAACATACAGCTATGATACCAATTTTTTGTATGGCGGAGCCCGGCTCTATCAACACAGACACATCGGAACACTCAAGATCGTGGAGACCAAGGATGAAAGATCAGCAGCGAACAAATAGAGCACAAACAAGATTGTTTTTAGGCCGTGGACGGCCAAGAGGGAACACCGATGAGCTTTATTACGAAAGGAGATAACAATACAAATCTTCTCTTCGTCCAACGAAGAAGAAGCACACAAGATTTCTCCAAAAGCTCACAATACAATCTCTCAAAGTTGGCTCTCACAAATGACGGCTCTCTCAAAGGATACAAAGTGTTCCACACGAAACCCTAACCTAAACCCCCTATTTATAACCTTAGGTTACAATATGTGTCATCATTGGCTAGGAATTCCTAAGGATATGGATCCTGACAATTACGGCATCTGATCCAATCGCCACTCTACGCAATTAATGTTGTAGCAACCTAATGGGCCAATCGCCGCTTCCTAGTAGGCCGCATCCCAATGGGCTTCCTTCGACCGATCGACCTTCCTTCTGTGTCGAACAACCCAAGTGCCGAGCCTTGCTTACGAGCCATCATCCTTCGAGCCTCCAAATGATCGATCGACTGAACACATACTCTAACCGCGTTACGACCTATCGACCCAATGTCGAGCGTTTGACCCTCAGACTCGAACTGACAACTGAACGACCCAACTATGCTAACGAAGCCACATGCCCGACATCCTCATATCTGACTTGTTAGAGTCAGATAGGTCGAATCCAGGCACAGTCGAGTTACCTCTACACAAGATAACTCGTTTGTCATACAACTACTTCTCCTGTGCCAAATCGAGCCAACTTCTTCACATCACATGGGAATGCTGGATGATTATGATGTTCATGAATGTGTAAGTAAGGAACTATGAGTTACTATTGTGTTAACAGTCAAAGGAGCATGACCAATATTGAGATTTTCGACATTGTGCATCACATCTCATGAGGTCATCATCATCAAGGAGGCACGGGGAAGGCGGGAGGTGTGGATGGTGCAAACCAGAGCGTCTCCTCTTACTGACATGTGAGGTGCTGGGGTACCCATAATCCCCTCTCCCGTTCATCCCCGTATGTGAGGGGGGCACCCCTACATGCCCTCATTCGAGGGGTGAAGTATCCATACTCACACTTGTGCAAGGGCACTCCAGCTCCTGCCACGTTGGGGAATGAGTAGTGGAGGCATGTGGTAAGGGACTACGATAAGATGCCCAAGGTAGGGGTCGGGGTAATTATTGTAAATATTGTTATCCATATTCCCACTCTCTTCAACATTATCATTACGGTTTTCTATGAAATTTAAAGTGAGTGATAATAGGGAATTATCAAACCAATTATCAACTCTTTCTAAATGACCAAAACTATCCATTGACCAAACTAACATGCAATTCAAACTTCACAATTTTTTATACCTTCAATCTCACTTTTTTATAATATAAGAAAATATGTAAAGTTTCAACTAGAAAGAAACAAATGAAAGAAATGAAAATTTACAACAAAATAAAATTAAAAGTATTTTATAACTTTGAATCTAGTCACTCGATGTGATCCTCGATAACAGCATCATTTGATTAGTCACGTTTGAGCACTCAACTATAAATTAGTTGTGTTCGAATAATTAGTTTTACTTGTCTTTGTATAAGATAAGGCCGATTCACATGGATTGCCTTGTGTGAACAAAATGAAGGACATCATGAATTTTAAAGGGAAATGGAAGCAAACTAAAATTCATATGAAAACGATATGAGAGAAACACTAAGGCGTCAGAATATATTTAAAATCAGTACTTTAAGTTTTGTTTGATATAACTCCATTAGGTACAAATAAATATTTGTCTTAATCGAAAAATCAGACGTTTGAACAAAATTAAAATAGAAGATATTGTTTGAAATTTAACAATAAACACTGCTGAAAATTGATGGATATCTAAGCATCCAAGATACATCGGCGTGTGCCTCATTGATGAAGAATCAAATAATCACGCAATTTTCACCAAAATTAAAGTGACCAAACAATTTAAAATATTACTGCATTTATTCGAAAAATCAACACTGTAATGATGAACTTTATCCTAGCCTTAGTTAAAAATTTAGCATGCCTTTACAGATTCAGAAAGCAAAAAGTAAAAATGAATTAATGAATTAATGAAAAGAATTTGGAGTGCTTGGTCGTTGGAAGACAAGCAGAAGGCGATTCCAATGATGTTGAGATGGGAAGAGGAGAAAGAGTTGATGGTGATTGGAGATATGCTCTACAAGCCACTAATTCGGCCTCAATTTATAGGAAAAGGGGGAGGGGGAATCTGGTCAAGAATTGTCACCCCCACCTCCTCCATGATTGACGTGATTGTGTCCTCGATTGCCTCCTCCATGATTTCCTCCATGATTGCCTCCTCCATGATTTCCTCGATTGGTTGGATTTTTATCTTTGTTAAGCATGTTGTTGGGCCTTGTTAGATGTCCATTTAAATTCCTACATGAAACACGCTTCCATTAACTGTAATATTTTAATCAAATTAAGTGCATTCTAATCAATTCTCAAACCCCATTTAATTTCACTTAAAATGTCACTCTCAAACCAAGGTTCCTCAAATTCAAATTATTACAGGAGAATATCTAACTACATTAAATTAACTTATTAATTAACAGCAACATTATATAAAATTAGGGTTTAAGCTACAAATCTTTATACTCATCAAATACCCCCAAACCAAACATTTACTAGTCTTCGAGCAACATGTTATTTGAAAAACTTGAGAGATCGTGATTAAAATATGTGAAGCACATAGAGATTAAAAACGAAAAGCTTGAGCTATCATGTAGAAATCATTTGAGAATGTATATATACTTCATTGACCCACATAGCATATTAACCATTATAAATGTGTGGATAAGAAAATGTTTCTACCAAGCCACATTAGGCACACGTACGTTACAAAAATAGCACCCAATCCTGATGTCAATGCATTAAGAGTCCATTCATGCTTACTTGATACAAGTCGGACTCACTAATAAGCTTCTCAGATTTAGGGTTTAAATGGTAGTATATATATTCGCTTGCAAGAGTCTTACTTAGTATCAACACACACAATAAAAGGATATATCTTGATGAACCTATAACTAGACGACTTGCCAACTCTGTCCATTATTATTATGCAACGTCGAAATGTCATCTTCCTTTCTACATGGCCCATGTAATGTAGGGATTCTGCTAGTGGATTAGCCACTAAGTTTCAAGCTACTTGTATAGGCTTCTTACCCCGAACCACGTAGGGATACACAAGTCAACAACTATAACTTTTTTGGCAATATACATGAATTGATAAATTGACTTTCTACCTTGAGATAACATATTGCAACTCAATGGACACAGTTAAGTACATGCAACCTATTAAGGATATTTCCCAATTTAATTCCGTCCTCCAATACTTATGATTAAGCCTCATGAATCTTTGAGCATTCCTTTAGCTTAATTTGAGACAAAAGATGGGTGCATACTATTGTATCAAATAACAAGTACATCTAAAATGATTAGGCTTAACATCCTTTTAATTAATGAAAATCACAAGTTTGAGTTCATGCATATGAATCCATTAAAGATGTACAAAGAAATATTTTCATTCTAGCCAAGCTTTAAAATTTTCACTCCATAAAATCAATAAAATCAACTTGGAAAAACAATCTCTTTTTCTTAAAAGTAGTGTAGCAAATAAGTGATAAAACTCGATAAAACATGATCAATAAAATCATGAAAGGACATTCTTATACCCTCCAAACCAAAAGTTAATATTGTTTTTAATGTTCAAGGGAAGGGATTATTGGTTTTTATGCCATTTCCAATTATTATTATTATTATTATTATTCAAAGACAAATCAAGCATCATAAAGAGGTTCTTTAAGATATGTAGACTCGATCTCTTGCACAAAATTTTCAAAGAATGGTTTCAACCGTTGGCCATTAACTTTATAAATAGTACCATTTTTAGGGTTCTCAATTTCAATAGCAACATGTGGAATACAGTTTTTACAATATAAAGACCCACCCCACCTAGACCGAAGCTTTCCAGAAAAAAGATGAAGAAGAGATGGCTTAGAGTTCTTTCTAACAATATGCTTACCATGAAATGCTTTCATCCTTTCCTTATAAATCCTAGAGTTTTCATAAGCATCATTTCTAATTTCATCTAACTCATTTAATTGCAACCTTTGTTGAACATGAGCCTTATCTATAGACACAAATTCAACTCTCTAATAGCCTCATAGGCTTTATGTTGAAGTTCCACAGGCAAACGGCAAGCTTTTTCATAAAAATTATGGTAAGGGGACATACCAATGGGAGATTTATAAGCCTTACGGTAGCCCAAAGAGCATCAATTATTCGAAGCAACCAATCTTTACAAGTTTGATTTACCATTTTCTCAAAACTCTTTTTAATCTCCGTATTGGACATTTCCACTTGCCCACTTGTGTGTGGATGATAAGTGTTGGCCTAGTTAGCCACTAATTAGGTCACATTTTTAATTTTTGATGATGACAAACAAGTCATGTGCTAGTAATATGTTTGTTTAGTGACTTTTAGATCAAAACACATCTACATTGACCAAATGGCAATTTCGTAATTTCTACATCATTTAACTTACATCAAAGATGCTTAAAGATCATTATCCATGGCCAAAACACATCATAATAATTCTTCATGAATTGTGGCTTCAAAATTATGGCCAAAAATCAAGTAGCGATAATCGAGCAATTTGGTAATTCTATCTTGGTCAAACATCTTCTACAAAGTCAAAGAAAGAGTGAGAAGATAATTTGAGCAAAAACTTGGTCAAACTTATCCAGAAAATCAAATTATGAAGGAAGTAGAGTTCATGAAGGATTGCATATTGGGGTGACTACAGGTGTCCTTGTGCAAGTGGGATTCAAAGAGTTCATGTGCACAGACAACTCTAGTTGGCTACTAGATTTAATGTGTAACATAAATTTGAGTTCTACTAGAATTCATGTGCATGTTAAACACAAAGAATTCAAGTTAACCAAGCAACTCAAGAAATCTAAAGCTACTAGGACTTGGGCTCTTGGTTTTCTCCTATTTAAACCCCTCAATTGCAAAGCCAAAAAACCCCCAATGAGAGAAAAATATTCACACACAAAACTCTAGCCCTTTCACTGGCTCTAAATCCTCTTCAAGATAACCACATGGTCGGCCCTACGTATCCTCTCCATTGAGCAAGCTTTTCCACCAGGCATCTAATGATCAAACTAGCAAATTAAGGATAACAATATTTTCTACATGCAAAAGCCCTAGTTGTGGTCGGCCCTACCCCTCACTAAACTTTCATCCAAGGCCAGCCTCCCTCTCTCCAAGAAGCCATCATCTAGCTCTCACGCACAAGCTTGAAGCATACACTAAAGATCATTTACCAAGCTTCAAGCAACCAAGCATTAAAGTTCTTTACATCTCCATTGAATAATCCATAGCCAAAAGTTCATCAAGCAACCAAGCTTCTTCATGCAAGCAAAGATGACTTCATCATATCCAAGCTTCAACGGAATCAAAGCTTGGTTACTATCTTGAAGTAAGCAAAATTCTCCAACCATCTCTCTCTGATTTATTACTTCAATTTTAGATCAGTTAGAATTATTTTTGTGTGAGATTATATTATTGAATAATTATAATCAGAAGTTATCTTTGAGCGTTATGCTCCTGAACTAGATTCTGTACAGTTCGATCACCGCCTGTAAGTGTGGTCAAGACAGTTTTGTTGCCACCCAAAAGTGTGATCAGGTTGTAACGGTTGGATCACCACCCGTAAGTGTGATCAGGTTCTTTGTGAGGCTTTTAAAAAGGGTTAAATCCTGTGTTGAGGTCAAAGAGTAGGTATGGAGCCATATCCATTAAAATCTGTGATTATGTGCACTCTAATTGATAAAATTTTAATTTGTATCATACGTCCTATTTACCACAGGGTGTTTTTCAATTATGAGTTGCAACTTTATGTGTAATGCCATATTTCTTCATTAAAGCTTCAAAATGTCTGTTACAAAAACATGGTCTCCATCACTAATAATAGCATGGGGAGTGCCAAATCTAGATAAGACATTTTCTTTTAAGAATTTCAACACATGCTTATGATCATTACTTTTGCATGGCGCCATTTCAATCCATTAGATACATAATCTACTGCTATCAAAATATAAAGAAAACCAAAAGAAGGGAGAAAAGTGCCCAAAAAATCAATAACCCAACAAAGTTTTCAATAATGATATGTATCCTTTAGAGTTAGGCCATTAAAAACTGGATTGCAAAATTTTAGCACTTGTTTTCTTAGCGGAAAAATGGCCACCACAAGCCTTCGAATGTCAAAACGAAATAACACTTCCAACTCATTATCGGGCACACAACACCGAATAATTTGGTCGTGACACTGTTTAAATAGATAAGGGTCATTCCAAAAGAAGTGTTTTATCTCGATAAAGAACCGTGTCTTTTCATGTTGGGACCAATGGTTGGGAATCTTACCTGAGACAATGTATAGTTAGTGAAATCCACATTCCATGGACGATGTGAGACGGAGAAAAGTTGCTTGTCAGGGAAGGGGTCTTCGATTGAAAGGTTTGGTGTGTGGTCCACAAATTCCATTCCAGAAAGATGACCAGCTACCACATTTTCCACTCCTTTTTTGTCTTTCATGGGTGAGATCAAACTTGTGAAGGAGAAGGATCCATTGTAACAATTGAGTCTTAGTGTCTTTTTTGGCCAAAAGATACTTCAAAGCTGCATGGTTAGTAAAAACCATAATTTGAGAACCAATGAAGTATGATCTAACTTCATTGAGTACAAACACAACGGCAAGGAGTTATTTTTTTGTAATGGAGTAGTTCATTTGGGCATTATTCAATGTTTTGCTTGCATAAGAGATTACTCAAAGCATCTTATCTTATCTTATCTTTGCCCTAAAACTGCACCAAGAACATAATCACCAGCATCACACACTATTTCAAAAGGAATACTATAATGAGATGGTTGCATTATGGGCGTGGACACAAGTATGTGCTTTAGTTTTGTGAAAGCTTCTTCACATGCTTATGTCCATTCAAACAAGTTTTCCTTTGACAAAAGATTACATAACGGTCTGGATTTAGCACTAAAATCCTTAAAATCCATCAATAAAAATTGGCATGTCCCAAAAAATATCTAGCATTCTTAACCATCGTAGGACTTGTTAAATTGGCAATTAGTTCAATTTTCTCCTTGTTCACTTGGATTCATTGCAAAGATACAATCTGACCATAACACTTGTTGAGAAAGGCAATAGATGAGTCTTGTGTTTGAAGCTAACAAACCTAATTGAATGTATTGATGTGTTTGTTTCAGTGATTTTAGGTTAAAAGCTTCAAAACACGCACTTGAGCGCTTATCACACAATAAATTTAAGACTTGGAATATCTATTACCTCAAACATGATCAATTCACCTTGATTATAAACCAATCTAACTAATAGAATTAGTACTTGACTAAAATAACTCAAGATTCTTGAACCTTAAATATCAGCTTCCACTGGTCGACAAATAAAATAACTAGTCGACTATCAAACTGACAGAATGACTGGATCAAAAGGGAGTAAGCGCTTGTTGCCTCTATTAACCTCCTGATATTGTCCTATAGTTGGGTAGTTGGCATTTGTTGCATATCCCATATTTGATTGCATTTACTTGGAGGCAAATTACATATGTAGTTTCATAGGGTCTATGTAAGTTGGTATTTGTAGGTGATCATGTCACTCGTATGTGAGTACAATGCATATAGGTGAGTTGGCATATGTAGGCAGACATAATGATCATAAGGGATATGTTAATGCCATTTTGCCTCATTTGCTTGCTTTAAATATTTTTTAATTTGTCGATGCTTCTAACCAGTGTTATGTGGATACCATTATTTCAAGTGTCAGCAAGCAGACTTGTCTAAACAATACATAATATTGGAGTTGCTTCACTGTATAGAGTTTCGGCATAGTCAAGTATTGTTGCATTTTGTTAACATCAAATATAATTGGGAGTGAAATAGTTGGTTGCTAATAGTAATATGTTTCCAATAACCATATGGTTATTAGGATCAAGGACAACACTTTGTGGGATAAAATGGTTATGTGAATAGTGTTACCACGAAGCATGGTCTATTAGATCACCTAGGTGCACTTTCTTGTTTGTGAGTCACCTTTCATTTAGTTAATAAACAAATGTTCTTATTGAAGATTAATTACTTGGTGCAATCTACCACTTCAAAGGTGTTGTAGTAACATGATTTTATTATTGTGCATTTATATGTTAGGGTGTTTTGAGTGCCGCACATGCATGTAGTTTTGTATTGTGTTAAAGGTTGGAATATTATCTGAAGTTGTAGAGGGCGTTGCAGGCGTAGGAGTCCAATGGATCCTTAGTACATGATCACAACATGTGACGAATCCTTAGCCCTGTCGAGGTATTCTGGAAAGATGATAGTGGTTCTAACCAATCCTGGGTGAATAGTGTCTTCCTTAGCTTATAGTTTCGAAAAGCTATTGTTTCCACATAATTGAGATGTGATCATTGATCGCAAGCAATGATGTACTTTGGGTACGATCTCCTTAATAATTACTTGGTTGCCATTGGATGATGGGGTAATGTTGGCCTTGGTGCTACTATTGCTAGCATGGGAGGTGTTATGATATTGCTAGGAAGGCCGTCACGACGAGGAGAGTTTATCCTGATCTTCCTTCAACTACTAGAATTGTATGTGGCTGTGCCCCGTTCCTACATGATGCCAATTATGTCATTGTGAGCAGATGGGCTCATATATGCTAGATATTCATTCCTCCTCCTTGTCTTATGAGAATCATAAGAATAGAATATGCTCACCTTCTCCTAAAATGTGAGTGTTATATTTAAGATTATGAAATGACATTATAGTAATGTCACTTGTGTTAGCATGAGTCAATGGCATAATACATGGTAATCATATATAGTGAAATTATGTGGATTATTAGTTACATATTCTATAGGTGAGAATCAATGGCACAATATATGGTAATCATATATTGTGAAATTATGTGGATTATTAGTAACCTATTCTATATGTGAGAATATGGTAAAGTATATAATTAGGAGTAATGAGAAGTAATGAAGAGTAAATACATTGTACCATTGTATCTCTATATATTCCTCCTTATGGAGAAGAAAAATATTAGTGAATTCACAAATTACAATCATATTTGACTTGGTATCAGAGCAAAGATCCGAAATGGCTTTGTCTCTTGCTCTCTAGTATTTTCTGGTCAAGAACGACCACAAGATCTTCTTCATGGACGTGACCGCCGCTCACCAGATCGCCCTCGTCTAGTCGTCTTCCACTCACCAGATCGTCATTGTGACTCCACCTTCACCGATCTCCTTCCCAATCGGTTCGGTTCCTTGCCTTGCTTCCCAGCCGGTTCCTCTCCTCGGCTCGTCACTGCCGACTTCTCTCCCAGACCACCGGCCAGACTGCCCTTCTCGTCGATCTCCTTCTCGCTCAGACACAGTTCAGCCGTTGCTCAGCCACCGTCCGTCGTCACCCAGAAACTCAGATCTGCTTCATCGAATCCCGTTCAACTCACCACTTGGTACTGATTTTGGATTTGTTGGATCCTGTGGATGGCAAACAACACTAGAATGGGGGTTGAATAGTGTTGTGTAAATATAAACATTTTCATTCTAATTGATTGGCACAATTCAAAACCTTCTAATGTTGCCTAAGAAACCTAGTAGAGTGATCTACGCTTGATTCTTAATCAACTTAAGTAATCTTAAAAAACAAATCAGAGAGAAAACACTTCTGGTAGTCGACTCCCTATTAATAGTAGTTGACTCCCAGAGAAATATTAAGCACAGCTCAGCTAAAAGAATGAGATAGATGCGATTACAAATAATACCAATGTTATATCTTTATTCACAGCAGATAAAAGAGAGTTAGTCTTGCCATAGATATATAACAATCAGCAAATAATAATGTAAGTGCAACAATGAACAAACACAGAAAGAATCAAGCGCAAACACAAGGATTTTTATCCTGGTTCCCCACAACCTTGGGTACGTCCAGTCTCCGACCAATCTGGTACGAGATTTCCACTATTTACCTTGGCAAATACAAGCACCTAACTCCACTCGTTAGGATTTCCCACACACCTAGCCTTGACCATGATTTCCGATTGCAACACTGCAACACCTAGACTTGTCTAGAATTTCCAACACCCTTACAACAAAGGGCAGACCACAAAATGAAAACCAATATCCAACTCATCCCAATATTTGGTGGAGTTTGGATTTACACCCAGATTCTATAGCCAAGAGTAATAGATAACAAAGTGTATTCATGGCTAAATAGAATATGATCTTAGATCACACAAAGATATGAATTAAGTCTTTGTGATCTAAATCGATGTTTTCAAAAATCCTTTCAAATAGAACCAAAGAATAGAGAACATGGATTTTGAAAAACAATAGCCAAATAAAATGTTGATCTCAAAATAATAACTTAAAGAAAAGAGATCAAAAATATAAAAGCAGATTTGGCTAAAAATTGAGAGCTGAAAATTAGAGATCTTTTAGAATTTTTGCTCAAGAGAGAATTTAGAATTCAAGTATGTTGTGTTGATCTCAAAAAAAATGATCCTCTATTTATAGGTAAAATGAGAGGATTTGAATTTCAAACGAAGTTTGACTTTCGTCCCGAAAATCAAGGAAGCAATGGATTAGAGAGATAATTTGAACAAGTCAAAACGTTGAAATTCGACAGCTGGTAGTCGACTCACTAGGAGTGGTAGTCGACTCCCAGAGTGTTTCAGAAGAAGAAAAGTTTCCAGCTGATAATCGACTCCCACTCTTTGGTAGTCGACTCCCAGAGAAGTTTATTCTGAAACTTAGCTAGTAAGAGATGTAGTTAACTCCTGGGTGTAATGGAGATTAACTACTAAGATGAAAAGTAACTAGCAATTGCTCTCAAGAGTTTTGAAAATGATTTTAAAAACATTTAAAACATTTATCTTCGAAATCATTTATGTGTGTGTTATAATTACTTTTGGCTTTAACATAATCCTAAGAAAGACGCAACTCACACACTATAGACTTAGGATAAGTTTTCCTGAAGCTTGATCAGATGATGATGTGAATGTGAGCTTCTCTTGAGCTTCTTTTTCATGTGAGCTTCATCATCGAGCTAGCAACGTTGTCCTCGTCTTTGCTAAGTGAGCGTAGATTGTGCTTCTTCGGAGTATGTTATAAAGCTTCTCATTCATCGCACAATCTGCACACTTAATTGTAGTGTAGTTAGTACACTAACCTCATTTGTGGGATCAATAAAAGAAAATAGAATTCATATATAGAAATATATATCTATAAATATATATCTATTGTGCTCATCATCAAAACCACTTGGGGGTGGAACTCAATTTCCATCAGGATTTACTCCTACAGCTTCCATAGCTGGTCGAGGTAAAATTGGTATGGCTTTAAAAGTTTCTAACTTTGTCGGGTCTGATACATGGATTATTGATTCTGGTGCCTCTGATCATATGACTTATGATAAATCATACTTTACTGAATTGTCCTCCCCACTAGTATCCTATGTAACCAATGCCAATGGTGAGGCATTTCCCGTGTTAGGTTCAGGGTCAGTTCGTATTACTCCTATCATAGAACTCCATAATGCGTTATATGTGTCTGACTTATCTCATCATTTGATATATGTTCCCCAATTGAATACTGAGTCTAAATGCTCCGTGAACTTTTATCCTATGTATGTGATTTTTCATGATCTTCTTACCAGGGATCGTAATTGGTCAAGGGTATTTGAGGTGCAGGTTGTTCCATCTGGATCAGACATATGCAGGGGAGAAACCAGGAGCACAATCCCAAGTTGCTTTGACCTCGAGTTCTGATCGACTAAGTGAAATTTGGTTGTGTCACCGCCGTTTAGGGCATCCATCTTTTAGTATAATGAGAAAATCCATGCCTACTCTTTTTGTTGGCATGGATGCGTCTCCTTTTCATTGTGAAACTTGTGTTTTAGCCAAGGGTCGTCGTGTTACTTATTCTCCTAGTACTTCTAATAAAAAGTGCTACTCCTTTCGAGTTAATTCATTCTGATGTTTGGGGAACATCTAGAGACCCCACCGTATCGGGTGAGAGGTACTTTGTGTTGTTCATCGATGATTGTACCTTAAAAGTAAAGATGAAGTCTTTCCAGCCTTCCAAGGATTTCGTACTCTTGTTTAAACACAATACCAAAGTACCATTAAAGTTCTTCGATCTGATAATGGAGGAGAATATGTTAATCATGATTTTCAAGAGTTTTTTAGAACTCATGGGATTGTTCACCAACCCATATGTCCACGAACACCGGAGCAAAATGGAGTGTCTGAAAGAAAAAATCGATATTTACTAGAGATGGCTCGTGCCCTTCTCTTTAGAGCTCAAATGCCTAAGTCTTTGGGGTGATGTTGTAAGTACCTCCTCCCATTTTATCCATCGTCTTCCATCTAGTGTTCTTGGGGGGAAATTCCTTATGAGGTTCTTGCATCCCATGTCTTTTTACCTTCATTTCACAATCTTCTGGCTCGTGTATTTGGTTGTGTTGTCTTTGTTCATATTCCAAAAGCTCTCTGTTCAAAGTTGGATGCCCGGGCAATAAAGTGTGTATTTGTGTGATATGGAGGCTCTCAGAAAGGGTACAAGTGTTATCATCCACCTACCAGAAAGTATTATGTCACTATGGATGTTACTTTCTTTGAGGATATTAGTTATTTTTCGTCTTCGGATACAACTCTTTAGGGGGAGAATTCATATTTTGAAGAGTTGTATTATGGAGAGGGGGAGGAATCGGAAGTCACATAAGAAGGGAGTTTTTCGGATAGTCCAGTTGCATCTAGTATGTCACTTCCAAACAGCTAGACACCAGCTTCTATCACTGAAAATGAGGAAGATACAACCCTTCAGGGGGGAATTCATATTTTAAAGAAGATACACCAGCTCCTATCACTAAGAATGAGGAAGATACAACCGCCTCTCCTATCAGCACTTCTACCCCCCGACTCTCAACTTCCTAGTGCAGAAGATCACTTATCTGAGGTACGTCCATCCACTGATACTAATGAATCTAGAGTTGAGCAATATGTGTTACCCAATAGGTCCACTCGGGGTCAATCAGTCAAAAGGTATGAACCTACTCTCACTGCCAAAGCAAAATATCCTGTAGCCAGCTATATGTCCACTAAGAGGTTATCTAAGTCATATGAATCATTTGTGAATCAAATATCTGATGTATCAGTATCTAACAAAGTGCAGGATGCATTGGAGGATCCACAGTGGATGAAAGCAATGGAGGAAGAGATGGAGGCATTGCAGAAGAATGATACTTGGCAACTGGTGCCTCCACCACAAGGCAAGAAGGCTGTAGGTTGTCGCTGAGTGTTTACTGTTAAGCACAATGCAGATGGGTCGGTGAATAGGTGCAAAGCACGCCTTGTGGCAAAGGGGTTTACTCAAACGCATGGGATAGACTACGATGAGACGTTTTCTCCTGTTGCCAAGATAAATACCATTTGGGTTCTACTCTCTTTTGCTGCTAACTTGAACTGGCCACTCCAACAGTTCGATGTCAAGAATGCTTTTCTTCATGGAGAGTTAGTTGAGGAAGTGTACATGAATCTTCCACCTGAATATGCTATTTCTTCTTCTGGTGATTTTGTATGCAAATTGAGAAAGTCATTATATGGCCTCAAACAATCACCTCGTGCCTGGTTTGGAAAGTTCTCAAACTTCATGCAGAAGGTTGGCTACAAGCAGAGCACTTCAGACCACTCTGTTCCTCAAGCATCAACAGGGGAAGGTAACTGCTCTAATTATTTATGTGGATGGTATGGTGATCACTAGTGATGACACGGTTGAGACGGATAGATTACTGAAACAACTAGCATCTGAATTTGAAATGAAGGACCTGGGTGAACTCAAGTATTTCTTAGGAATTGAGGTGGCCAGGGGAGAGAAGGAATCTATCTGTACCAGAGAAAATACGTCCTTGACTTGCTAACATAGACAGGATTGTTAGATTGCAGACCTATGGATACTCCTATTGAACAAAACCATTGTTTGGCTGAATACCCAGATCAGATTCCTACTAATCGAGCTCGTTATCAGAGGTTGGTTGGGCGCTTGATTTATTTGGCTCACACAAGACCAGATGTTGCCTACGCAGTAAGCGTGGTAAGTCAGTTCATGCATAATCCAAGTGAGAGTCACATGGAGGCTCTTATGCGTATTTTAAAGTATTTGAAGTCAGCCCCAGGAAGAGGTGTGTTGTTTTCAAAACACAACAATGTTACGAAGGTTTGTGGCTTCACGGATGCAGATTGGGCAGGAAATATTACAGATAGAAGATCCACTGCAGGCTACTTTACTTTTATGGAAGGTGATCTGGTTACATGAAAGAGTAAGAAACAGAAAGTTGTGGCACGATCTAGTGCGGAGGCAGAATATAGAGGTATGGCTCAAGGAGTGTGCGAATTAATATGGCTGAAAAGGTTGTTACATGATCTTGGTTTTGGACTCGCAAGTTTTATGGAGTTGTATTGTGACAATAAGGCGACCACTGATATATCACGAAATCCAGTGCAACCTGATCGAACAAAGCATGTGGAGGTTGATCGTCACTTTATAAAGGAAAAGCTACATGCCAATATTATTAGCTTTCCTTTTGTTCCAACTAAAGAACAACTTGCAGACAATACTTACCAAGGGAGTCTCCAAGAAGGCGTTTTATGACTTACTGAACAAGTTGGGCATGATTGATGTGTATGCGCCAACTTGAGGGGGAGTGTTAGCGTGAGTCAATGGCACAATATATGGTAATCTCATATAGTGAAAGTATGTAGATTATTAGTTACCTATTCTATAGGTGAGAATCGATGGCACAATATATGGTAATCATATATTGTGAAATTGTGTGGATTATTAGTTACATATTCTATATGTGAGAATATGAAAAGTATATAATTAGGAGTAATGAGGAGTAAATACATTGTACCATTGTATCTCTATATATTCCTCCTAATGGAGAAGAAAAATATTAGTGAATTCACAAATTCCCATCATATTTGACTACTTGTAGGATGTACCTCTTCTTGAGTGGGTCATGCCTTTTATATCCACTTGTGAGCTGAGCCATTTGACCTCTTTATATTGTGTTTGTTGACCTCCTATAGGGTGGTATAACACCAATGATTATGACTTTTCAACTCATCAGAAGCCTTTCAAATAAAAATCCAATTATCATCAAAAATATTGATAGCTACTGATTAGCTCCTATGAAGCTCAATTGTTTAAGAAACACATTAAACTATAAGTATGGTTTGCAAGAAATTTGTACTTGATTGAATTTAATTAATTAATCAATAATATTTTTGTTTAGACTTGTAATTGTCATGTTATTAAAAGAAGTTGAAGTGTGGAGATTGATTGGGTGATGACAATTACTACCAAGTTTAACATCTTGATGTAATTAATGTGCTCCAAAAAAAAACACTTACATATAACCCATGTCCAAAATTACCTATCATACGTTATCATAATCATCATAATCATCATTATTACTATAATTATGTGTTGCAAGCAGTTTTTGAACAATAATTACAAATAATATTTTGGTCTAGCTCATCAAAAGGAGTTGAACATCACGCAAGCACACACAAGCTGTCATTGTCTTATCTCAAGCTTATCAAATGGAACTTTGGACATAAATGCCACGTAATCTTATCTTAAACTTTTAAGTGGTGGCAAGACCTTGGCAACTCCATGTCATTTGTCTGGTCTCTAAGCCTCACATATACAGTGACATGTCGTATTTCCATCCACATGATATAAGGAGTTATATGTTACGCTTCACACAGTGTACGTCGCCAAAAAAAAAAACACACAATATTCAAAAAATGCAAAAGGTACGTCCTATTCACTAAGCCTAGTCATATTTTTTGTCCTAGTCCTATTTTTGACGCCGCGTAGGACAAATATTCAAAAACAGCCGTGAATTGTATAATAGATTTAAGTTAAGTTATGCCCATATAATTATTTCTCGAGTCGAAGTCAGCAAATCCCGACAGTCGCGGAATATGGTATTGGTTTGAGTATCTTTCCCTCGCGAGCAAGATGGAGCGATCTAGAGCTAGAGATGGAACACGTTTGCCTTTGCAAACGGAAAGAGACGTATACTTTGTGCGCATGTGAGAGGAGGAAAGAGACCGAGGGAGATCGATGATGGATGCATGGAAGAAACTAGGCAAAATAGATGCCAAAACCCTCCACCACCAAAGGTGCAAAGAAAGGATTGCCACCAAATGCACAAGATTGTGGATTGAGAGTGATGTTGCCTCCTCTTACTCAAAGTCTAAAACACATATCAAGAAGAAAAATAGGTACCATGTTGTATGTCATTGAAAAACGTCCGCTTTTAACTTTTTATTTGCGGAGGATTGGTTCCGTTAATTATAGTGTTTATATTCATAAACATCAAAACATCAAATATTGGATGAACTCAAAAAATTCAAAAGATCCCATTAGAAGCTTCAAAAGGGCTTCAAGAGTGCACAACTTCTTTTCACAATTTATTTATTTTTTTGAAAACACATTTGCAAACATCTCTCAGTAGCAGAGTAGCAAGTTCAAGTTGTTATGGAATCAAGTATACATAAAGATGTTTCTGTGCATCTTTCAGATAGATCTCCTCGCCGCCATGGGTATGGAGCACCTGGGTGAGCTTGCCGCCAAGCTTGAGGTTAAAGAGGCGGCGAGGAGGGAGAGGAGGCGGTGGTGAGTGGATGAGAGAGGAGCGATGGGAAGACGTGTGGTTAAAATTGGAAATAAGAAAAACCAAACATGTTAATACGGTGAATCCATAAGTGCCATGAATTAAGGGCCTCTATTTTCCAGACCCACATTTTTTTAAACAAAGTTTTGTGTGCAGCTTTCTATTGGACTTTATGGATCGGGCCTTATTTGCACTAAACCTTGAAAATGCCCAAAAATAAAATTCTAAAAAAATTAACCTAATAGGGGTCATGAAAATGGATGGTTTATTGATGGTTTAATTTCATTAAACCCTGTACAAATTTTACATCGTTTCTTCCATAGGTAATATCCTTTGTTTTGTTTTTTTTTTGGCATCACGGAGCGTTCTCACATCGTTTAAAAACTGATGACGTTTAGCTTTCGTGCTGAAATGACTACTGAATGGCACCAATTTTTATACTCTATTGTTGATGCCTAGAATCTCGCGGAGCTCGGGTGCGGCTGCTGAGACGAGTATTTACGCAATAGAGAGTCCGGACAGGGTCGTTTTGCCGACCAGGATTTTGCCTAAAATCCAAATGACCGATCATTAAAATATTTTGAAGGGCCCATTAATTTCATTGGCATGGGTCGATTGAAATCCCATAGACCGGCCCTTTTTAAAGTTAAAAGGAGCCACCGCTGTCCTTCCTACCTTTGTTTACTGATGTTATGGCCCAAGAATTAAGCCCATTTATTTTTGGGTCCAACGCCTAACATGGGCCCGGTCTGGCATTGACCCTTAATGTTAGGCCTGCAATGTTAGGCCTGCAAAACTTTGGGCCGGGATGCCAATTTAAGCTAGCAATATAGACATGTATCTTTTTTTAGGATGCCCCTTTGCTAATAAACTTTGATCAAAACATGAATCTTTTTGTGTGTGCGATGTTTAGGAATGAAGAAAGAAAATGAGAGGGCAGCTCTCAAAACGTTGACACCTCTCTTTCTAATTCGATACGTGCCATCTCTGAGACAATAACGTGCGCACTGTGAATTGACCCAATTTGGTCGTGGGTGCCCTCGCCTCTCAGCTCAAACCCCCAGCTGGGGTTGTATTTTTTTTTTTTTTTTTTGTTTTCCACTTGAACCTACCCCCAAGGGAAACGTGCCTTCAAGTTCTCTGCATAATGCCATATTTGCCCTCTCAGGTTCTTCTCCCTTGTTCTCATTGTACTCACAAACTAAAGAATTAAATTTAATGTTTAAGATTATGGCAACTAGTTGTTTTACTTTAGTTTCAGCTGACATGTCGGTCAATCAAGATAATTGCTATCTGCACCTCTTTTTTGAGATGCAGATTAGATTCAGTGCCTATAAGCTACAGTTGTTATTTTTGGATGGAAATAGAAATTAATGGACAGGGTGAAGAGAAAAATCCAACTTTTTTTGAGAAAAAAAGCACTTGCATCACATTCTCTGGGGTGCATAGCAATTCGCCAAAAGAAAACCAATTAGTTGCCGCCACGTGTACCCGTCAATCTCTTTGTATTTTTTTTATTTTAATATTTTAATAGTATTTTTTGGTAAATTTGTAAATTTGATCACAGCCAAGGGCAACTAAGTCCATAACCACATCTAAACCTGGACCCCACCTCCCGCCACAAAGACAAATAACAACGATCACTCCGAACTCCCGCCCGTTGGTCCAATCAAGAATGGGAGATGCCGGTGATCAGCGCGCGCACCCCCAATTGCTGCAGCGCAGCCGCCGCAGCAGCAGCGCTCCCCGCGCCTGCCGTGCGTGCAGCAACAGCAGCAGCAGCAGCAGCTCCTCCGCCTCCCCCAACCCCCGCCTCCCTCGGTCCAAATCCGCCGCCAAGTCACGCGCCACCACCAAAGAACCCAACCCCCGTGACCATCACGTCCGCAATCCAAAACCGACTAATTATAACGCGCCCAATGCCACCACCTCTGCTGTTGTGAAGAAACCGAGCCACGGCAGCCCCAGGCCGTACCCGTCCGCGTGGGCCCTGTCGCCGGGCCGGTCGCCGGAGCCGGTCAATGAAGCGGTGAGAAACGATAATAATAAGAAGAAGAGCAGCGCTGATAGAGTGATGGGTTTCTTGAATATCAGCAGGAGGAGGAAGAAGGAGCAGTCGGAGTCGGCGGCGGCGGCGGCGCACGAGCTGAGGCTAAGGGGCTGCAGGCTGCTCCAGTGGAGGTTCGTCAATGCCAAGGGGGACAAGGCCATCAACAGGGTCCAATCCATAGCTGAGGTGAGCTTGCTTGCTTTTTTTTGGAAGATGACGTGTTTGGTTCGATTGTTGGGGCCCACATTTCAACATGTTTGTTGATTTTTGCAGAGGAAGCTCTTCTTCGCACTGCTGAGGATCAACGAGCTAAGAAGCAAAGTCGCAGCCATGCGGATCATGATCCAGCGCCGCAAGCACAAGCTCAAGCTAGCCCGAGTCCTCAGCCCCCAAGCCCGTCTCCTCGACCAATGGGAGCCCCTCGCCGATGCGCATCTCGCGGCGCTGTCCGGCCTGTCAAGCATCATGCAAACCGCCTGCGCCCCACTCCCCCTGGCCGATGGCGCCCAGGTAGCTGGTTTGTTCTTTCGGCTGGTTGATTGTTAGTTCTAGTGACTGAACAAAATCTTGGATATTTGGTTTCTGTTGCAGGCTGATTTAGTCCTGCTTCGCAGCTACATTTCGATGTCGACCGAGATTATGGCGGAGATCGAGTCTGCGGTCAGGGTGTTCTACTCCAAGGTTTGTGACAGGCTATAGGATATGTCGATAACTACGCAATATTCGAGCATATCGCTAACATCGCATCCTCTGCTTATTGCCCCTGCAGGCCGAGGAATCGAGCACGGTGCTCGGCGAGTTGGCCGAGACGGTGAGTCTAGAAATGGAAGGACTGGAGGAATTGATCAGCATAAGTGAACGGATTGCCACATTGGAGGTAGGTTCCGTTCGTAGGCAAAGGCTACTCTCTAAATGCATAATCTGAGCTTTTTCCCTGTTGCAGATGCAGGAAACAAGCCTCAGAGCAAGCTTAATCCAGGCTACAACGAATGAAGTTGAGCCGCCGCCGCCGCCGTCGGCCATAAGGTTGCAGACATGGATGCGGAGTTAATGATTTCGGATGCAGAACTGTTTCATAAATTAAGAGCCTCCAACAGCATTTTTCTCTAATTTTTTTGGGATCAAATGTATTTATCTATGACTATAAATTTTTATAAATGAGATAAATCACATAACTGGTAGCAAAAACATATTCTTCTGCTCCCATAGATGGCATAAAACTATACATGCTTCATAATATTTCAGGCAATGCACATAAGCACATTGTAACATATATTGGCACATACTATGCCCATTTCAAAGATTTCAGGGATCTATAGAGCAACCATGGTGACCGTGTTGAGCGCATCGTGGTAAGACCCCGCCCCGATCGCTCTCTCATGGAACAACCTCAGAGCTCTCTCCCATCTCCGGCCTCTGCGCCCTTCGCTGCCTTGGAAGAAGATCTGGTTAAGGCTGAAGATGAAGAGCCTGACGGAGAGGGCCAAGTCGGTGCAGGATGCGGGCATTCGCAAGGCGAATGGGAGCTTGAGCGCAAAAGGGCAGAGGAGCGCCGCGAGGAGCTTCCAGTTGCTGTGGCCGCCATTGATGAGCCTGAGCTTGCCCAGCGCCATCATGTGTATGGCCATAGCTAATACCAAAATGATGAGGAAAACAAAGGGGAGGAATCAATGTATATAGATATCATTCCTTACTGCATATGTCATATACTGAAACTATACGAACACACAAATTTGCAGAAGGGTACTCCAGATACCGTAACAAAGTACTGAAGAATAGAAGAATATAATTCTTACTCTTAACAACAATGAAGAGATGTTGATTGCTATGCAAACTAGTAAATAAAACTTGTGGCTAATATTTATACCTATAACACCAAAAACCCCTTGTGTGCTTAGGATTCCAAGCTAGTACTGGAAATCCCTATGCAAGGCAATTGCAAAGAATCTTCACAATCTTACCAAAATGAAAGATATAAAGACATAAGAAAAAAACAGAACTAAACAAGAGGACTTGCCTCCAAAATGTACCCTCGCCATTCATTTGCTTGTACTGGTATAATGACAATGTCTCCTACAGATTATTGTCCCACAAATCCATGTGCCCTCAAAGTGAGCATCATGTTAAATTAAAAATACGCGGGAGATAATTTGTTTAGTTTTACTGTGTCTGTTGTTATGTATCTCAAGGGTCTGACATGATCTGACATGAGTACTGCAAATTTGTTGAGAGAATAGAGAGGAGCAATATCTATGGATAACATGATCCTGAAATCTATGAGCATCTCACTTTAAGAGAATTTGCGATTAAAAATATAAATATTCGAATGAGAGATTGATAAAAGTTGTTTCTTTGATGGGAGGTGCTAGAAGTTCTTTTAACAGGTTCAATCACTGCTTTTTGTTGTTTTATTGCTGAAAAATTCACTGGCTTGCACAGTTTCAGGGGGCCCTCTCTTTACCTTAGTGGTTGGGATTAAAGGCATTTGCCTTTTGTTTTCCTTTGGTGAAACCGACAGCAAAAATGGCCAAGCTCTCGGTTTCTTTTCCAGAGAAGAAAAATGAGGGGCATCGGCAATTCCACAGAGCCGAACCAGAGAGGTGCTGCTCCCATTTTCGGAGCGAAAGTTGAGAGTGCTTGGATCTGAGAATTGGAGGAGAAGAAAGCTAGGGAGCTTCTTCTCGTGTGAGATCCAAGGTAAGTGTCTGCATTTCTTCTTCCGTGTTTGAGATCTAGAGTCCCTTGGGTAGCTTCCTAGTTTGGGGCTATATTACCAAGGAGTGATCTCCATTGGTGTGGGATTGGTCCCTTGAGGAGCTCTACGTGTTGTAGAGGCTTTGTTATCAAGGATTCCCACTTGGTTGAGAGTGTATGTGAGATTGGTGAGAGATCTAGGGTTAGGTCTTGTTGCTTGAAGCTTGTCTCTCATTGTGGAGGAAGAAGATGATGGGGTCGGTGTATACCTTGCTTGATCGATAGTGGAACTGGGTGCATTGGATGCTGGACGTAGGTTGTTCGCAACCGAACCAGGGTAAATCTCTGTCTCTTTTGTATTGCCTTTATTTCGTATTATATTTGCGTGCTTACATTGTCTATCGCAAGATTGTTGAGGGAGTTGGTTTTTGGTGGCAACTCTCTCTTGTGCCCGTGAGGTGTTTGGTTTTGTTGCCTAGGTGACATCTCGGTGGAATTCGGGCTTGGGACCGTTTTGTGGCACAGTGTGTACCTAGCCTAGGTGTTCGGGAGGTGCACGGGGATCCAACAAGTGGTATCAGAGCTTCCGGTTTGCGAAGAAGTGTAGTGCCGTGATGGCGTCTTGCTCATGTGAGGAGGCGGCCGGGTGTTTATACGAAGTAGAGAGGCTTAAAGGCCGGGACAATTATTGTCCGTGGCGACAAAAGATGGTGGCTTTGTTGAAGCACCATGGAGTTTACGGTGCCGTATGTGATACAGGCATGCCATGTAAGGCAACGGTGAATGATAAGCGAATGATGGAGCTTAAAGCCCTCGGTGAGATATTGCAATCCTTGGAGGATGAGATCCTTCGGCAGTTTGCCGATGTGGAGGTCGTGAGCGACCTATGGAGGATGCTTGAAGCTCGGTACTCGACCAAGACACCAATTGGACGAAGGTTGCAATTGTGGCAGCGCTTCTATACTCACAGGATGAAAAGGGGAACTTCATTGTGGAACCATGTTGGCGAGATGGACCGTATAGTAATGGACCTACGGGAATTGGGGAGTGTGATAGAGGACGAGCAACATGCCATGGCACTATTGTGTTCTCTTACTCCGGTGTATTCCAAGTTTGTAGGCTCGATGTTGAATGGCCGAGACTCACTCACGTTGGATGAGGTGAAGTTCGCATTGCATACAGAGGATTTCCAGAGTTTGGTGTTAGGTGACACCGATGGTTGTGAGGTACCCAATGTCGTCCGGGGTCGCCAAGAGGGCGGACCCACTCCAAGATCCAAGACGGGCCGTTCCAAGAGTTGGAATCGGCGGCAGCGGCATCGGTCCAAGTCAAGGGGCCGCGGTGACAACAAATGCTTTCTATGTAAGGAAAGCGGGCATTGGAAGAGGGATTGTCCGAGGTTGAAAGCGAGGACGTCGATTGGCATTGTGGAAGATGTTGTTCAGAGTTCGACTCTTGTTGGAGTACGAGACGGGATGTTATCTGGCGAGGATGATTGCTCGGTGTTTGCGGCATACTCCATGGGAGAAGCGCAATGTTCGTGGTTATTGGACTCGGGGTGTTCATTCCATATGACTCCGGATCGGAGTACGTTCGACTCATACATTCCATGCATTGGAGAGCGGATTCTCGTGGGGAATGGTATGGAGTGCGAGCAGGTTGGGAGTGGCACAGTCAGAGTCAGGATGCACGATGGCATCGTCCGTGTGTTTGATGGCGTCAGACATGTTCCTGATCTTCACAGTGGCCTGATATCGATAGGAGCTTTGACCGGGATGGGCTACAGGGCAGTGATCGAGGAGGATCGACTGCGTATTTCCCGAGGATGCCTGGTTGTCATGAGAGGGAAGAAGCATGGCAACTTGTATGCGCTCGATGGGCAGACAGTAGTGGGCGAGACTGGCAGATCACAGGAGTCCGAGAGTGGAGATCCAGCGAGACTTTGGCATCTCAGATTGGGGCATGCTGATGAGCAGTGCCTTGACATTCTTCAGAGGAGTGTGTTCGGAGGTGATAGTGGGCTTGAGTCTTGCAGTGACTGTGGTGCAGAGCGGCCGAGGCAAGTGCAGTTTGAGACAGCTGTCAGACACAGTAGGGAGGCCCTAGAGTGCGTCTACGTCGGCGTATGGGGTCCATGTCCAGTTCCTTCTCTGGAAGGCGCGAGGTACTTCGCGGCCTTCATAGATGACTTCTCGAGGAGAGTCATGGTTACTCTCATGGGATCTCGGGAGGAGATCCATGAGAAGGTGCGGCTATGGAGGAGCATAGTCGAGAGGCGGATGGGTAGACCCGTAGGAGAGATCCGTACCAACGATGTAGAGATACAGGATGTTTGCAAGTCAGAGGGGATCGCGTGCCGATACACCATTCCTGATGGAGACCCTCACGGTGGCGTAGCAGACAGCATGATCAGGATGTTGGTAGAGAAGACACGGGGGCTACTGAGACCATCTGGTCTTCCTAGGGAATTATGGGCGGAGACACTTGCTACTGCGGCATACCTCATCAACCGAACACCGTCACTAGTCGCAGATAGTTCTATTCCCGAGGAGTTATGGACGGGCAGAGTCGTTGACTTTTCGCACTTGCGTATGTTTGGATGTCTGGTGCGGCCGCACGAGAGGGACGATGACGAGGTAGGACAATGTGCACATGATTGTGTCCTACTCGGGTACGCTGTTGGAGGTGCGAGAGGGTATAGGTTATGGTGTCCTAGTACCCGTGAGGTGATTATCAGACGACACGTCATGATTGACGAGTCTGTAGTGCTTAGTGCGGAGCAGACTCATGATGGTGTGCAGAGAACAGAGGACAGCCCGGTCCATAGAGAGGATGAGGTGATTCAGATTCAGACTCAGTCAGATGATCGGACACGTGTGCAGACAGACAGGGTGCAGAGTTCATCCGATGTGGTCAGTGTCAGTGATCAGCAGGCATCTCACGATGTAGCTCCAGATTCAGTTCAGTTGGAGGTGCAGAGGACAGCGGTCTACGAGGAGGCTTTGCAGTCGGTCGTCGTATCGATGCAGTCAGTTGCAGTGTGTGAGGAGACAGAGGTCTCTCACAGTTCCAGCGTGCACGTTGTGGGTGCTCTTAAGGAGACCCAGCATGCTGAGGTGTGCAGCTTTAGCTTCGAGGTAGAGCCGTCGATCTACGGAGGAGTAGGGCAGTTGGTTTCCGCACCGATGCCAGAGGTTGCAGTGGGTGAGGAGACGGAGGTCTCTCATGTTTCTAGCACGCATGAGTTGGTTGCTTCTGAGGAGGACCAGCGTGTTGAGATGTGCAGCTTCAGCTTCAGGGTAGAGAGGTCTTCTGAGGAGCTTGACATCATGGTAGAGCATTCGTTGTGCATGGTAGAGCAGTCTTCACAGTTAAGCACATGCGATATGGCTCTCGTTTGGCTAGGGGTAATTTATCAGGCGCATCTTCTGATACTTCAGAGGCCAGACCGGTGGAGATGCAGATGAGTAGGGAATCTAATAGCGTGGTGGAGCGTGGAGACTCCCACGGCAGTGTGGAGACTGCGATGGTGGTCCCAGGTGGAGTTGCCACTAGGGACATGGAGCTGAGAGTTATGAGGCCACGTATCGAGTGCGTTCTCGCTCGATATAGGGAGGAGGCAGAGCCAAGTGGGGCTTCTTCTGTGTGCGCTCATCTCTCACCTTCGGCGAGTTCATCACAGGGCATGGCAGGTGAGGACGATCTTCAGAGGCTAGATGTTGGTGCGGTGGACAGTTTGGCACTTGTGTGTGCGCATTCGTGTCTTGAGTCGTCGGCACAGTCAGTTGAGGAACAGAGCCGGTGCACGGCGAGTCTTGATGACAGACATCAGCAGACAGAGCAGATACGGACGGAGTATCGATGTGACCCAGCTGGGGTCAGTCTGCAGAGCAGTGGGGATGACGGCGTGTTTCTCAGAGATGATGGCCATGGCGAGCATGAGTTGCTAGCGGACCCGTGGGGTGATGATAGGGATGTTCATGGATAGACAGAGGGCTCATTGGACACTGGCACGGTGTCATTTGATTCATTCATGGAGTCCGAGCTCGCAGGGTTATCCTCAGAGACAGATGACTTCATCGCAGACATGGCGATGGACGAGGCGGAGATGCGTGAGGCTAGGCTCAGACGACTTCTGAGCTTGGCATGTCTCTCAGAGGATTGAGGCGCCAGAGGGCGCGATTTCCAATGCACATGATGGAGGTTCACATGTTCGATGGTCAAGACAAGGTGAGTTCATACACGACAGGTGCAGCTTGGTGCTGGAGCTGGAGCTGTGCTGAAGAGAGTGTGTGGATTTTTCAGCAGGGTAGAGTGTTGTTTTATTGCTGAAAAATTCACTGGCTTGCACAGTTTCAGGGGGCCCTCTCTTTACTTTAGTGGTTGGGATTAAAGGCATTTGCCTTTTGTTTTCCTTTGGTGAAACCGACAGCAAAAATGGCCAAGCTCTCGGTTTCTTTTCCAGAGAAGAAAAATGAGGGGCATCGGCAATTCCACAGAGCCGAACCAGAGAGGTGCTGCTCCCATTTTCGGAGCGAAAGTTGAGAGTGCTTGGATCTGAGAATTGGAGGAGAAGAAAGCTAGGGAGCTTCTTCTCGTGTGAGATCCAAGGTAAGTGTCTGCATTTCTTCTTCCGTGTTTGAGATCTAGAGTCCCTTGGGTAGCTTCCTAGTTTGGGGCTATATTACCAAGGAGTGATCTCCATTGGTGTGGGATTGGTCCCTTGAGGAGCTCTACGTGTTGTAGAAGCTTTGTTATCAAGGATTCCCACTTGGTTGAGAGTGTATGTGAGATTGGTGAGAGATCTAGGGTTAGGTCTTGTTGCTTGAAGCTTGTCTCTCATTGTGGAGGAAGAAGATGATGGGGTCGGTGTATACCTTGCTTGATCGATAGTGGAACTGGGTGCATTGGATGCTGGACGTAGGTTGTTCGCAACCGAACCAGGGTAAATCTCTGTCTCTTTTGTATTGCCTTTATTTCGTATTATATTTGCGTGCTTACATTGTCTATCGCAAGATTGTTGAGGGAGTTGGTTTTTGGTGGCAACTCTCTCTTGTGCCCGTGAGGTGTTTGGTTTTGTTGCCTAGGTGACATCTCGGTGGAATTCGGGCTTGGGACCGTTTTGTGGCACAGTGTGTACCTAGCCTAGGTGTTCGGGAGGTGCACGGGGATCCAACACTTTTAACCTGATGATCATTGGGTGAACATTGCATTATTATTGGCCTGGGGGAAATTCTATCCTATCACAAGAACAAGAAACACTGAACCCGAGAGACAAGGCAGTGCCCTTAAGTGGAAGTGCAAACAAATACAAAGAATTTGGTCACAGTTAATAATTCATCTCTTTGGAAAAATGCATATAAAACATTGTATTGGTATAGCAATAGCAAACTGTTTGAGATATACGAATGCATATACAATATTGAATATGTTAGAGTGCACACATATTTAAAGCATATATGAATTTAAACAAAATATGTTGGGTGTCTGAAACTTGACTTGCATATTTGATTTGAATTCTTTAAACTTTATTCCATTTTAAATTGTTATATATTATATAAGTGTGAATATATATGCATTAGGCATATTATGCCGCAATGCCAAGCACACGCATGATTCCAATGTGCATAGTTTGGCTCTTAGATTGTGCCACCACTGATATGGCCTTAGGCTGGCCTAGATACCGTCCAGTTATCTACTCCGATAAAACAGGCCCAAGTCAAGCCCATGAATTCGGCCCATGAGACTAGAGGCCCTCATGAACGGCTGACCACATCCTTGTTCAAAGCTACAGCTCAAGGGATGTTGGACTCCTACATTGAAAGGGTTAGCTCATAATGACGGATATCAACGGCCGACTGTCATGATCGGCATCAATACCGACCGCCCAGGCCAAAGACAATAAAGCATCATCAATGTTTGGGGGTTACCAAAGAACAACATTCCTACGGCCATTAACTATAAATAGTCTCTCAGAAGAACAGAGAGTGGAACAAATCTCTGAGATTTTTACACCAAGTATTCTTACACTTACAATCTGCTCCACCTAAATATTTCCTCCATAGCTCGGTTTGAGAACTAGCGGACGACATCCCAATATGTCAAACTTAGTTCCACCAAGCCTCTTCAAGGCATCTACCGACTTAAGTATCGGAGGAGATTTGGTCGGCCCAGATTCGATCCCTTGACAGCTTCATGTGTTGCATATAGCTGGAGAAACAACTCGGCCCGAAATCCCTTCAACATGAGGATAGCTCGTATAGCGTCCTGAAAGCTGTCATCGTCTTCCACGTTGGCAGCTTCATCCGGACTATCCTTCAACAAACTTCTATGGTGATAAAACATCATGAAACATCTGGCACCGTTTGTGAGAATCGAGTCGGCATCCACGTCATCATCCACACCAACAATGACTTAACCCACTAACGAAAAGCCTGAGAGGCCAACCGCTATATGGACGGCAAACATTGCACCCTCCACCCTGGATCCTAGCTCCTCCACTCGTGAAATGCCTGAGTCACAATTAGTGACTTTGGAACAGTTCCATTTATTCACAATGGAAGTTAACGCCAACATACAAACGCTGGCTGCCATGATAGAATGGCTCATGGGGCCACAACCACAATCAATGGGTAGCCCATCAATCTTTCCAATTCTTCCTCAACAGCATCATGTGGTATTGCCTGCCATATTAGCGTGCCAAGGAGCAGCACCCCCAAACCCAGAGCAACGATTTGGCATGCCTTCTTTCTCTCTATAACAGTCACAAACTCACATCTTCCCTTAAAAATGAATGTTGACAAAAAGGTGAGATTATGGGTAATAACTTATCTGCAGCTGGCCTCAGAGGTCCGTAATCTCCTCCCGAGCGAGCAAAAGACCACCTCATCATTCTGGACGATGATCAGCATCAAGAGAACCGACGAGAACGAAGTAGGGGCCCTCATCAGTGGTCTTAAGTAGGCCACAAAATGAAATCTTGAAGGGACGTCATCCGACGTCTAAACATATCTGATAACCTGGATGGTAACCGAAGTGATTCCTTGAGTGCTTCCAACAACCGCCAGAGGAGATACAAATACCAAGAAGACATCTGACGACGTCTCTCCCCTTCATTGAGCTCGGAGGAGGAGCATAACCCATTGACGAATATGATCACATGGTCCCGATTGCCATCCAGATTTAAGATGCCTGATTTGGATAATTATGACAGCTAAGTTGACCATTGGGAACATATCCAAGATTATAAAGAGTCGTTGAGATACAAGGAATAGATGATGCTCTTCTTTATTGAGCTTTCCAACCCACTCTTCGAAAAACTGCAAAGGAGTGGTACAACAGGCTTTCCAGCTAATCTATTGGAAGCTTCCAAAGCATAGCTTACGCTTTCTACCAATAATTCATGTCAAGAAGGATGAGGAAAAGAAGCTCGGACCACCTGCTCAACTTGGTGTAGAGGGAGTGAGAGACGATGCGAAGTTTTCTGAAGCATTTCAACTCTAAAATGCTGAACGTTAAAAGCTGCAATGATGAAGTGACCATCATCGCTTTACAGAAAAGGGTCTGATGTGCGGACCAAATGAAGTCCTTGCACCACAAAACACCATGTGACCTAGATCGGCTCCTTACCAGATTGGAGCTGTTCATAATGGCGAAGGAGGCACTAGCTATCTGTGAGGGGGCACTTCCAAAATCATGACTGAACTAACGAAGGAAGCTAGGCCTAAGGAAGGTGTCCACCGTAAGCAATGAGATCACAAAAGACAGCGAGGAATCAAAGGTACATGTCAGATAAGTTCGACATGATTTTCACAAAGCTCAATGCTCACAAAGAAGTCATAATGGCCTACGCTCAAAATGGGGGGTATATCAACCGGCCTCCCCCGAAAATGAAAGGAAGCAGGCGGGACAAGAATAAGTTCTGTAGATACCACCAAGTTCACGGTTATGATACAGAGAACTGTTGGCATTGGAAGAAGGATATCGAGCAATTAATTCAACGAGGATATTTGAAGAAATGTGTTAATATCCCAAAACAATGCAAGAAGAAGGCACTTCATATGCGGGTGATCGATGAAAAGGAGTGGCCATAATCCATACTGTTACCAGGATCATTGAATAAGCTTAAATCCGACCTAAGACGGAGGGCAACCAAGCTATCCCGAGGCCTTGCAACCTATTTTCCGCCGCACAACACAGGATATATCCCGGTTCGGATTCACCGAGTCAAAACCCTGACTTCCTTGAATCATACTCCAGCAACCCTCAAATAATTCCTGCTTGAGAGTAGTATCCACTAATAACCCACTTACAAAATACCGATAAGTGTAAATCGATTACACGATGTCCTTATTCTCACAACCTGGGAATATGCTCTCTCACAAACCGAGAGTAAATCTTAACAAATAAAGAGAAATAGTTTTGCAAAAAACTTGAAATATCTTACAGCCTTGAATGATACTTACTTAAAGAAGGCTAGTGCGGTGTAAATGAAGTGCTCGAGGATGTGGGATGATGCACTAACTAAGATTGTCCAATTAAAGAAGCATTCAATGCTTTAGATGAGCTTTGAGCTTAGTTGGTCAATGGATAGATGAGAGCACTTGAAGAAGATTAGGAGCTTTTATCAGAGCTCAATGAATGCTTATGAGTTCCAAGAGTTCTGAATTGAATGCATAAATCCCATATTTATAATGCTTAAAAAAGCCCCTAAACCGCCCTCAAAAAGTCCAAGCAATAAATGCAGCCGCATCTTGTAACGGGTAGATTTTAGCACGATCAGACGTCTGGAGAATGATCGTTGGATGTCTGGTGCACTATTCTGACAATGCAATAAATGCAGTCTATCGGCTAGCTGATCAAACGTCCGATGAAGGGTTCCCTGACGTCTGATGAAGTGTGTAAGGACCGTCTACCTTGCAATACTAACAACAAATACTCTAGAGGGGGGTGAAAAGAGTGATGGCAGTAAATTGTGCAATTAAAATTAAGCTTGCAAATGCGGAATAATAAGAGCAAGAGGAATTAATCAACACAATCAATCCAAACGCAAACATAAAGTTTTACCCTGGTTCCCCAACTTGGGTACATCCAGCCACACCAATATCCACTATAATTCTCACACAGAGAAGTGAATACAATCTCACACAGAGATATCTCACACAGAGGATTTGGATTCTCACACAGAGAAATCCTCACTCTCACACAGAGAGACCTCACACAGAGGATTTAGGATTCTCACACAGAGAAATCCTTACTTTCACACAGAAAGACTAAGCCCTCACACAGAGAGATCTCAACCAACCCTCACACAGAAGGTTATACTCTCACACAGAGAGTAACTAGCTCTCACACAGAAAACTAGGGTTTCAGTGAAATCACAAAGTAAAAAAATACTCTTACATTTGCCTTGAGATGAACTTACTCATAAATGAATGCAAGGCATGGAAGAGGATCTCCAAGTGATGAGATTTGCTAGAATTGCACTTGGATGGTTTCCCTTGAGCTTGACTTCAATGCATGAAGAGGAATGTGAGCTCCAAGAGGGAAATGAGGGAGCTTGAGAGTTGCTTATAGATCTCTTGAGATTTTCAAATGTATCAAAAAGAATCAAGAAGGAGCAAGAGATGGCAGCACACTCATATAAATAGGAACCCCATATCAAGCCACAAAACCCAAGGAAACAGCCAGAGAAAGAATTCTGCAACGGCTAGAAACTGGGTGAAAACGACAGGAACAGTCGACTGTTGATCATAAGACAGTCGACTGATCAACGGCTAGAAAATATCCAACGGCTATAATCTGAGCCAGGACAGTCGACTGATGAAGTCAATACAGTCGACTGACAAATAGGACAGGCGCATGTTAATCCTTCAGCAGACGACTGCTGCATGGGATGGATTGAAACAGAGCTGCACTCTTTCTCCAATTCTTCGCATAGGCGACTGACGTTAATATCACAGTCAACTATCAAATAGTCAGGCGACTGTACATTCTACATCAGTCGACTACTGTATAATATGGAGAGAAGACAGAGAGATGCAGATATTGCACTTACGCTAGACAGGCGACTGTTGGCCAAATCCCCGGCGACTGTAAGTATACAGACGACTGTAAACAGATCGACAGACGACTGTGCGTAAAGCTCAAGTTTGAGTCAATTGAAATGTTGACTTGAGCTGTGCATATTAGGCGACTGTAGAAGGATCTACAGGCGACTGGAAATCACCCAGTCGGCTGTGTTTCCCTCATCAGGCGACTGACGGAAAGCCAGAGACTCCAAGTGAGTCTTTGGACAGAGTGAACCTATTGGGTTGGATTATATGATAATCCTAAGGTTCAATAAGATGGTTAAATGCATGTGTATGAATGAGCAAACCATCTAGCAAGGCATTACATTAACCCTAGACTCAAAAGAGAGAGAAAGCAATAAAGTAAATTACATGGATTACAATGCTTTCTTAAGAGTCTAAGTCTTCAATCTAGATGCCTTGATTGCTCTCCACCATCTCCAAGCTTTGGCACTCCTTGAGTCCAAACTTTGGCCCTTCTCCACATGATGTCCATCCTTACACCAAGTGATTAGTCTCCAAGAAAGATATCCTTGAAATAAACTGAGAGACTAAAACATGAGATTCATTAGTAACAACATAATGTTGTGATCATCATCAAAATAAGATTGGTATGAAACACCAATACTCAACAATCTCCCCCTTTTTGATGATGACCCACATTATATAAATCATAAAGAATTAAAGCACAATGCTAATGATCTCCTCCTACTTATATGCACCAATTATATAATGAGCTACACAAAGGTAAATACTCATAAGACCCAAAAAAACATGGTGACATATAATAGGCATGGATTACATAAACCAATTGCAAAGAATAAAGGCATGCAAACATGAATGGTTTATCTAATCCCATATATCTCTTCCTATAGAGATATCTCTCCCCATATGCATATGTATATATCTCTCCCCCTATAGATATGATCACATAATGCATATATCTCTCCCCCTTGACATCGTCAAAAAGGTGGACATCAAAAATATCACACTTTGTCATCTTAACCAAGAAGTGACAATATGCAAAAACGAAAGATATGTATGATACCAAATTTAAAAATTTAGTGGGTATCAATTCACTATCTCATGCTCCCCCTAGATCATAGAAATGGTCAACTTTTTACTTCTAGGATCTAATACCAATTAATTAATGGAGCCATGGGCCTAAAAAGTGTATCAAAGCAATAGATATGGAAAAAAACAAGCTTAAAAGATACACAAGGATATTGCCAAAAAACAATGAGACATGAAACATGTTGGCAAAAAAACAAGAGGTTTGGTTTGAGACCCAAAATAACCAAATGTAAATAATGATCTCAAATAACCTCCGAATAAGAGTTAAAATATGTCTTAATATAATTTAAACATATAATATATTAACTCCCCCATTGACATACACATGGATCAAAAATGCATGTATGTCAATAAACCCCAAGGTCCCCATTTTCATGAAAAGAAATAAATTTGAAAATATCTTCAAAATCATGAAACACACACAATCAATGAGTATGCTTAAAATAAACATAGAAGCACAATACACATGTAATATGCATATGTGTGAGGAACCTAAACATTAGGTAACCAAACCCAAGAGGAATTTGATTTCCTAACGTAATCACACGAGGTGATCACATTCCTAACTAGAGAGTTGATGTAACTATCTCTCTCTTGCACACTAATTTTAGTGGAAATCCATAATCTCAAGGATTTCCTAGGCAATGGTTTTGCCTTTGCAAGAGGGAAGGATATGACATGCTTAGGTGTAGAAACGAATTTCTTAGCATGCAAAGAATGAGGATTTTGCTTCTTAGCAAAAAATGAAGATTTTTCATTCTTCCTCATTACCCCGTGATCTACATGCTTCTTGTTGGTCTTCTTGTTGTACAAGAAAGCATGGTGATTCTTCTTAGGTGCTTTAGCAATATTTCTTGAATTTGTACCATAAGAGGAATTAGAGGTGGATTTGGGAACCACATTTTGAATATAACCCAAACCTCCTCTTTGATTTGCCGGATGTTGTTTTTCCAACAAATCGTGGAGTGAATCCCTAGAATACACAAAGCTTTTGAGCTTCTGGGATTCCTCTTCACATTTCAACATAAGTTGTTGAATGCGAATTTCTAAGCTAAGGTTTTGAGCTAATAATTTTTCATTAGAAAGGCTCAAATCCTTAACTTAAGAGAGAAGTGTGTCTCTCTCACTAGTGTCACAAACATGCAAAGCATCATTGTCATTTACACTAGTAGATTCTAAGGCATGCAACCTACTCATAGCATTTTTAAATTTAGCTTTCAATTTAGCATATGAGTCGATGCACTTACTTGCCCCATCAGAGACCACGTTGAAGCGGTATTTGAGCTCCTTGTAGGATAGCTTCTCCTCCTCACCTTCCTCATCACTTTTCTCCTCGCTATAGCTTGACGAAGACTCTTCCCCCTTTGCCATGAAGCACATTTCCTTATTGGGGTTGAGCCACGCCTCCACCTCTTCATCGCTTGAACTCGAGGAGATTGATGAAGAATCATCAAAAGCCGCGGCACATATGGGCTCGCTCCTTATCATCCTCTTCTTCGTCACTTGAAGTGTCCTCATCGGAGTCATCAAATGTGCCGACAAGTCCCATCTTTTGATTCTTAATTTGGACTTGCCTTTCCAATGCTTCTTCCCTTTCCCTTTGTAATTTTCTTTGTCGGGCTTGGAAGGGCATTCGGAAGAAAGGTGACCTTTTCCTCTACAATTGAAACAAATAGAGTTGTTAGACTTGGAGGCAAACTTTGAAGAAGATTTACCTTGCTTGCTTTTGAGGAACGCTCTCAGTTGTGTGGCAAGCTCCATGACTTCATCTCCACTAGCCTCATCTTCTTCGTCTTCTTCACTAGGAACTTCTTGATGGAATTTCTTTCTCCATTTGATTGGCTCCTCCTTGGCATGGAATGCAACCCCCTTATGCTTCTCCGGCTTCTCGGTCTTGGTTGGTTGAATCTCCTTCTTGTATTGAAGCTTTACTTCATACGCCATGAGATTCCCAATGCACTCCTCAACAGTGTATTTGGACATGTCGTAAGACTCCAAAATACCATTGGCCTTTGACTCCCATTGAGATGTGAGCGAGTCAAGGATCTTCTCCACACGATCCTCTTGGGAAATCACCTTCCCAAGTCCTTCCAAAGCGTTCACAATTTCTGTGAACCTTGTGAACATCTCCGAGATGTTTTCACCTTCCTGCATCTTAAACAACTCATATTTAGATCTAAATACGCATTGTTTAGATTTCTTTACCTTCGAAGTCCCTTCATGAGAAATCTCCTATGTATTCCAAATAGCGTTGGTCGTTTTGCACATGGAGATGCGGTTGAACTCATTTGAAGTGAGGGCGCAATGGAATGCATTCATAGCCCTCACATTAAATTTAATCGAATCCTTCTCCGCTTTTGTTCTCGAAGCCGCGGGTGTAGAAGGCTTCTCAAATGGCGACTCTGTGATGTCCCAAAGGTTTTGACCCTCCAATTAGATCATCATCTTGATCTTCCAACTTGGATAGTTGGTTCCGTTGAAGAGCGTGGGTCGAACGGTTGATAGACCTTCTTCATGAGACATGGATGAAGCGGTGTATGCCATCGTTGTTATATGCTTCAACCTTGCTCTGATACCAATTGTAAGGACCGTCTACCTTACAATACTAACAACAAACACTCTAGAGGGTGGTGAATAGAGTAATGGCAGTAAATTGTGCAATTAAAATTAAGCTTGCAAATGCGGAATAATAAGAGCAAGAGGAATTAATCAACACAATCAATCCAAACGCAAACACAAAGTTTTACCCTGGTTCCCCAAACTTGGGTACATCTAGCCACACCAATATCCATTATAATTCTCACACAGAGAAGTGAATACAATCTCACACAGATATACCTTACACAGAGGATTTGGATTCTCACACAGAGAAATCCTCACTCTCACACAGAGAGACCTCACACAGAGGATTTAGGATTCTCACACAGAGAAATCCTTGCTTTCATACAGAAAGACTAAACTCTCACACAGAGAGATCTCAACCAACCCTCACACAGAAGGTTATACTCTCACACAGAGAGTAACTAGCTCTTACACAGAAAACTAGGGTTTCAATGAAATCACAAAGTAAAACAAATACTCTTACCTATGCCTTGAGATGAACTTACTCATAAATGAATGCAAGGCATGGAAGAGGATCTCCAAGTGATGAGATTTGCTAGAATTTCACTTGGATGGTTTCCCTTGAGCTTGACTTCAATGCATGAAGAGGAATGTGAGCTCCAAGAGGGAAATGAGGAAGCTTGAGAGTTGCTTATAGATCTCTTGAGATTTTCAAATGTATCAAGAAGAATCAAGAAGGAGCAAGAGATGGCAGCACACTCATATAAATAGGAACCCCATATTAAGCCCCAAAACCCAAGGAAACAGCCAAAGAAAGAATTCTACAACGGCTAGAAACTGGGTGAAAACGATAGGAACAGTCGACGGTTGGTCATACGACAGTCGACTGATCAACTGCTAGAAAATATCCAACGGCTATAATCTGAGCCAGGACAGTCGACTGATGAAGTCAATACAGTCGACTGACAAACAGGACAGACGACTGTTAATCCTTTAGCAGACGACTGCTGCAGGGGATGGATCGAAACAGAGAGCTGCACTCTTTCTCCAATTCTTCGCACAGGCGACTGATGTTAATACAACAGTCAACTGTCAAATAGTCAGGCGACTGTACATTCTACATCAGTCGACTACTGTATAATATGGAGAGAATACAGAGAGATGCAGAGATTGCACTTACGCTAGACAGACGACTGTTGGCCAAATCCCCGGCGACTGTAAGTATACAGACGACTGTAAACAGATCGACAGACGACTGTGCGTAAAGCTCAAGTTTGAGTCAATTGAAATGTTGACTTGAGCTGTGCATATCAGTTGACTGTAGAAGGATCTACAGGCGACTGGAAATCACCCAGTCGGATGTGTTTCCCTCAGCAGGCGACTGACGGAAAGCTAGAGGCTCCAAGTGAGTCTTTGGACAGAGTGAACCTATTGGGTTGGATTCTATGATAATACTAAGGTTCACTAAGATGGTTAAATGCATGTGCATGAATGAGCAAACCATCTAGCAAGGCATTACATTAACCATAGACTCAAAAGAGAGAGAAAGCAATAAAGTAAATTACATGGATTACAATGCTTTCTTAAGAGTCTAAGTCTTCAATCTAGATGCCTTGATTGCTCTCCACCATCTCCAAGCTTTGGCACTCCTTGAGTTCAAACTTTGGCCCTTCTTCACATGATGTCCATCCTTACACCAAGTGATTAGTCTCCAAGAAAGATATCCTTGAAATAAACTGAGAGACTAAAACATGAGATTCATTAGCAACAACATAATGTTGTGATCATCATCAAAATAAGATTGGTATGAAACACCAATACTCAACAAAGTGTTCAGATGTCTAGCCCATAAGCATCAGACGGCTATTCAGAGGGGTCGAGAAAATGAAGCTCTCTGAAAATTCAATCTGAATTATCCAAGCGTCTGAAGTTCAATACTCAGAAGTCTAATTAACTGTTCAGACGCATGTGATCAAGCCATCAGACGGCTGACACAAGAAGCATAATGGATGAGAAAAGATTCTCTTCATCAGACGTCTAGAGTTCTACTCCCAGACGGCTGATTGCTTCATCAGACGTATGGACAGTCTACTTCAGATGTCCGGCGTATCAAATCATCTAAGCCTATATTATACATGCACGTTAGACGTTTGATGTTCCTTCATCAGACTCCTGCTCCTGTGATGAAAGCTCAATTTTGAGCTTAGTGATCTAATAGCTATATGGGATCATCTAATAAGTATTCAAATGAGTTGTTCATGAAGTGTAAGTGCTTCTAAGAAGTATATTCAAGACTTAACTTTTTAAAAGTTAAATAAGTAAAGAAATGGAAAATTTACTTATTTAATAATCTTCACTTCTTCTCGATTCCTTGAATCCATCTATTTGAGTCATATCTTCAATTCTTTGCTTCACTATATCGTTGCTCTTGATATTCTCGAATCTAAACGTGGTGAAGCTTTCATTAACTACAAAAGAAAGAGTTAGTCATAATTAATTATGTTTGCTCATCATCAAAACCAAATTGGGGGATCCAATACTCAACATTCTATTCCTTTTTTGATGATGACAGACAAAAATAAACAAAAAGTATAATTGTGCTATAATTTAATACTTACTCTACCTGCATTGATGCCAATCAAGTTGGTCCAGTCAATGAAATATAATATATGTCATCAATTTGTAGTTAAACTTGAGTGTATCATATGAGATTGTGTATTTAGGCATGAAAGCACAACTATGAATGAATACGCATAGGGGTGGCAAAATGAGCCCGACCCGACCCAACCCAATCCGAACTTGGCATCCTTAACCGGGTATGGGTAGGGGCCAATCCGGGTCAAGTAGGATTCGGGTAGACCCGATCCGACCTGGATAAAATTCGGGTCGGGTATAGGTTTGGCATGTCAAACCGGATGACCCGAATTCGACCCGGTTTACTTTCTTTATATATATAAAAATTTATATAATAACTTCAATACACAGTTGCAAGAGGAGTTGTGCTTATACGATTTGAATTGTTGTCCTCTTCTTTAAAAAGGTCTTGGATTCAATTCTCTTTACATACAACTTTTAAGTTAATTTTATTACTTTCTTTAATAAAATGGTAACGTTAATTATACTTTCTTGCTGTCATCAGTGCTGTTTAAGCGACGAGCTGCTGGAAATTATGCAACACTTAATAAATTACCGGTGGCTCTTAATAAATAGCTGGATATCGAAAAAGGAGCAATTGTGTATAAGTCAAATCTTAACTCGACGGGTTAACCTGAACCCGACCCGAAAATTTTCCGGGGCCCCCAAACCCGACCCGGATTTAATCCGGGTCGGGTTAGGGTTTTACCCCTATCCGGGTCGGGTAAAATCTGACCCGACCTGAACCCGAACCCAACCCTACCCGACCCGTTTGCCACCCCTAAATACGCATGAGAATGATATGAAGATGATACACATGAGTGAAATAAAATAGATTGATAATGTATAGTTTAAAAGAGAATAATGCGTATCATACGCCATATAAGAGGGTGTCTCATATGCCCTTTCACATAAATGTGGCAAGTACAAGCCCACATGGGCTTGTACTTGTTGTATTTGACCCTCTTTATGTGAAAGAAAATATGAGACACCCTCTCATATGGCGTATGATACCTGTTACGAGGTGGAACTCGCGTACAATGAATTTGTAATATGGGGAACCAAGGGCACGATGGTTATATGAAGAAGAAGGTTTAGGTAGGCTGTTTTACAAGTGATTAGTGGGGTGAAGAAGTCGGACCCGTTGCCGGTGGTGCTCACGGGGTCGAATCTCGCCGGATGCAGCTGAGGAAGGTTGGACGGCAGGGGGCTGAAGCTGACTTTGGTCAAGGGGCGAGCTCTCCTGCAGCACGAACAACTCGTCAGAAGGGCAGGGTTGGGGTTCAACCCTTAGCCCCTCCGATGCCTAAGTCAGTAATAGGGCTTAAAATGGGGGGCTAGTCACGCCGGCCGGACTGACGGTGTGTCGACCGCACGTGGCGAGCTATGGGTGGGAGAACAAAGATATGGACGACCTTTGTCCTCGTGTGTGAGTTATAGATTAAGAGAGAATTTTCCAACCCCCTTTCCGTAAGAGGAGAGGGGGTATTTATACCTGACGGGTGATGACTAGGCGTGTTGAGCTGGCTCGGTTGTCGGCGGAAGCTTCGGACAAGGGCGTCGGGAACAGGATTTCCTGACTTGCTTTTGTCAGGCGGCGCAACGGCCAAGGGGTGCTTTTGTCGGGGTGTCAGAGCCGAAAGCATTAACTGTCAGATGGGTCAGCCGCCAGGGGGTGCTTTGTCAGGTGGTCGGGTGACGTATGTGTCGGTCGCGCCCTTATCCTAGGTCGTTTGTTGTTGGTGACGAACTAAAGGTCGGGCTATGCTATCCCTGGCGTCGGGGCGCATGAGAATCAGACGGGTCGTCCGGATCGGGAGTTGTCCGGCCCGGCCGCGCCTCCCGTTCGGTCGCGGACTATGGTTCGCCGGCACAGATGGATACCCGCGCCTAAGTCATCGGGCCTATCGGTTCCGTCCGGGCGCACCTTAGCACCCCTGGCCTAGGTGTACAACCGCAGTTGTTCGACCCGCTCGGGGCGGTGCGCTCGTGGAGCGCCCGTCCCCATGTGGATTCGGATTTCCGGGGTGGCGGCCCTTTTATGGAAAGGTGAGTTAACGGGGTACGTTAGCGGATCCGGGCGGGAGTCGGACTCCTACGATCTTTAGGTCGTAACAATTGCCCCCGGCATTCGAGTGCGAGGCGGAAGCCCGGTTCGGATCGAATGGCGTAACGCTACCGCGACACTACCTTTTAATCGCGACCCGGACTTGGATCCCAGCCCAGGGGGGTGATGCTGGTCCCGCGGGGTGTGTCCCGCTATAGCGGGATCGCGAGGTCTCTTCCTGAGTTTGAGCCAAGCGGGGCGTTGTCCAAAAAAGGGGGGGGAGTATTATACACCAATCTTTATCGGAGATCTAGGTGATGTTTACAACACTAGGAGAAGATGTGGGTCAACCGGCGGTTGGGACGGAGGGTTGTCCATATTTGTTGTTCGCTCCGTCAGGAGGAGCAGATCCCTGCGTCGGGGCGGTCTTCCCTTATGTCGATCGCCGAATTCCTTTCGCCTCATTGTCCGGGGGCAGGCCGACGCGCCGGGAACCATTTTTTTTTAATCAGGGGTGCCGCCCTGTGATGGTTCAGCCTTCGGGGGGGCCGACCCTCGGTCGTAGGAGGGGACCCTCTTCCTTTCCCTTTCATCGCTTCCTCACGTTCTGCCTCGCTGTCGTCGTGCTGGAGGGTTGCTCGGCCTCGCCGGGGACCCCGCGCACCGAGGGGGAACCCCAGGGAGGCTGAGGACAAGGTGGCGGTGGTGGGGCCGCTGGGAGAGCCGTTGGGGGGTTCCCCCCAACACCCTGTGGGGATCGCAGTCGGCCAGGTGTTAGTTGGGGCGTTGCGGCCCGCGGCTGGCTTTCCGGACCTGCCTTTTGATACAGTAACAAGCAGGAGGAAAGCTGGCGGGCGGGGCCTCCCATGTGTAAGGGGAATATCCTGTTGGAGGTGGCGGGGCTATAGCGGCCATCGTCGGGGGAAGTGAGGTCCGTCGGTGGCTATCGACTTTCTCCGCAGCTCGGTGGGGAGTTTGGGGCCGTTTTATGCCCGGAGTCCCCAGGGTCTCTCCCTCCTTTTTCCCTGACCTCTGGAGGGGGGGTATTTATAGCGAGATTTTGCGGACGGGTTTTTCCTGGGTAATGTGGGGGATTGGTGCCATTAATGGGCTCCGCGGAATCATGTGCCTTGGGAATCGCTTTTCCCTGGCAGTATCCGGCACGGGTTGTCTGCTCTGGTCTCTCGGGGGGCGTGTTGCTGCTGTTGGCGTGTTGTCCCAGCGTCTTTTCGTTATGTCAAGTCGCATCGTGGTGTGGCTTCGACGAGACAGGGCTGCTGCCTTACCTGGACTGGACGCCAGCTTCGCGGCCTTTGCCTTGCGACCGGTCAGTTCCAGGTCACGTGTCTTGGCTTCTTGCGTGTGTTACGCCTTCACCAATTATGCCCCCAACATTCCCGTGTCCGAGATCGTGAGATCTGGGGGAATGGGATGTTGACGGCTTGTTTTGCCTTTGGGCGGGGCGGGGCGTCGGCGCAGAGGTTCAGGATGAGATACGACGCCCTATCATGATTTGATCTCGGGCCGAACCGGTTACGCGGGGGGAGCTTCAGTTCACCTCTTAAGCCAGTTAGGCGGGGGGAGGGTGGCGCGCTGCTCGCCCGGCACTTGGCGGGGGGATAGCTATTCGCTATGGTATGCACCGAAAAAATCTGAGCGTTCAAGGAAGAACGTTTTCATTTAAATTTATAAGAGCTGATCTATAGCTTGTACATGAGTTCATAGTTTATCGCCCGTTGTGGGGTCAGATCCGGCTCGGGGAGGGGCTGTGGAGCTGTCCTCGCCCGTGGTTTAATGACCTCCGGATCTAGGGGTCACTGCGGGCCGGGTGGGCCTTTTTAACATGAGTCATTCTTGGTGCGGAGGAGAACGGCCGCCTTCTGTGCTGAAGGGTTGCAAGGTCTCCTTGGCCCGAGAGAGGGGGGCGTTGGGGATTTTGCCGATCGGGTCGCCTTCCCTCCATTGCTTTGTCATCTCCTTCCCCGGACGGGGTAAGGTTTCCTCGGTCAGGTAGAGGCACCGTGAAGGGGGATCACCAGGGAAGCCGTCTTTCTGGGGCGCGCGCCTTGGGGAGGTTCTTGAGCATCGGGCCTCCCCTCGCCGCCCCACGCCTCGCTGCTTCGGTTTGAGGGTGGGGTTCAGCGCCCGGTTGTGCATGGGCGGGCTGACACGCCATGACTTGCCTTTTGGGCTCGTCAGGGATGCAGCCTTTCCGTGGTCCTCGCCCGGAGGTCGACTGCGAGGAGGTACTGGCCGGCAAGTGTCGAGGGCTCTCGCCTGCCCAGCCGGCGGAGATCGGATGCCACCCTTTCTCTGACTCGTCGTCGTTTAGGGTGGACGGAGGCGTGAAAGGCGGATTTCCCTTGTGTAAGGGGAATACCCTTTTAGCGATCCGTTTGTAAGGGGAATATCCTGTTAGCGGTGCTGGAGATGTAGGAACCGCCGCCCCGGGCGGAGGGAACCATTGATGGCCGATGACCTCTCTTTTGTTAGGGCGGTGTATTTCGGCCCGTTTCCCGGTGGGTGGGGGGATCAAGTGGCGGCTTTTCATGTCTGCCGGTTCTCTTCCTTTCAGAAGGGGGAGTGGCGTCTTTATAAGGAGATCTCACTGACGGTTTCTCCCCTATTTATTGCGCTGAGTTGGCATTATTAATGGGCTCCTCGAATTCATGCCCGTGGGAAACCATCTTTCCCAGGTGGCTCTTACGGGTCCTCTTTTGGAGCGCATCATTAATGGTGGCGTGTTTCTCGAGCGTCCTTTCGTTTCGTCGAGTCACATCGGGGCCGCCTACTCTGGAACTGACGCCATTTCGTCCCGGTTTGTGTGCCCCTGTCTTCTTTTGATTTTTCGAGGGCCATGGGTGCGTAGCCCCCTCCGGTTTGGATGGCTAGGGTTGGCCCTGCCCCAGAGGTCTCGAGGGGGGAGCGGGCGCGTAGCCCGGCCCGTGCCCTTCTCTGGTTTGGGTGGCTAGGGTTGGCCCTGCCCCAGAGGTCTTGAAGGGGGAGCGGGCGCGTAGCCCGGCCCGTGTCCTTCTCTGGTTTGGGTGGCTAGGGTTGGCCTTACCCCAGAGGTCTTGAGGGGGGGAGCGGGCGCGTAGCCCGGCCCGTGCCCTTCTCTGGTTTGGGTGGCTAGGGTTGGCCCTGCCCCAGAGGTCTTGAGGGGGGAGCGGGCACATAGCCCGGCCCGTGCCCTTCTCTGGTGTGGGTGGCTAGGGTTGGCCCTGCCCCAGAGGTCTTGATGGGGGGAGCGGGCGCGTAGCCCGGCCCGTGCCCTTCTCTGGTGTGGGTGGCTAGGGTTGGCCCTGCCCCAGAGGTCTTGAGGGGGGGAGCGGGCGCGTAGCCCGGCCCGTGCCCTTCTCTGGTTTGGGTGGCTAGGGTTGGCCCTGCCCCAGAGGTCTTGAGGGGGGGAGCGGGCGCGTAGCCCGGCCCGTGCCCTTCTCTGGTTTGGGTGGCTAGGGTTTGCCCTGCCCCAGAGGTCTTGAGGGGGGAGCGGGCGCGTAGCCCGGCCCGTGCCCTTCTCTGGTTTGGGTGGCTAGGGTTGGCCCTGCCCCAGAGGTCTTGAGGGGGGGAGCGGGCGCGTAGCCCGGCCCGTGCCCTTCTCTGGTTTGGGTGGCTAGGGTTGGCCCTGCCCCAGAGGTCTTGAGGGGGGGAGCGGGCGCGTAGCCCGGCCCGTGCCCTTCTCTGGTTTGGGTGGCTAGGGTTGGCCCTGCCCCAGAGGTCTTGAGGGGGGGGAGCGGGCGCGTAGCCCGGCCCGTGCCCTTCTCTGGTTTGGGTGGCTAGGGTTGGCCCTGCCCCAGAGGTTCGGAGTTTTAGCGAACTGCAAAACTTGTGTAGGAACAACAATGTTGGGAAGAACGGGTAGATATGTATATTGCGCGTAAGAAAAGAAAAACTCACAACTATTGGTAGAATTTTAGCAGATGTTTTGCGTTCCAAGGGTGGGCCAGTTCGCTCCCCTCGGGGGTAGCCAGGATGTACGTGGCCGGTCCGACAATATCGACGACCATGTAGGGCCCTTCCCATTTAGCGGCCAGCTTTCCCCGCTGTGCGGTCTCGGGGCGGAAGGTTGCATCTCGGAGGACCAAATCGACGATCCTGAAAGTCCGCGGTTTCACCCGGGAGTCGTAGTATCGGGCCATCCTCTGGCTGTGTTTGACGAGGCTGGTCAGGGCCCGGTCTCTTACCTCGTCTATCAACTCAAGACTGAGGCCGAGTCCTTCTCCGTTGAGTTCTTCGTCGAAGAGCTTTAGCCGGAGTGTCTCCTCGCCGATTTCCACAGGAACGACCGCCTCCGATCCGTATGCTAGCACGAAGGGGCTTTCTCCGGTCGAGGCCTTGTGGGTGGTACGATAAGACCATAGGATTCCCGGCAGCTCGTCGACCCAAGCCCCCAGAGCGGCGTCCACCTTCTTCTTCATTGGGTTCAAGATACATTTATTCGCGGCCTCCTCCATTCTGTTGCACTGTGGGTGGGCGACTGACGCGAACTGGAGTTTGATCCCCCATCCCGAGCAGAAGTCGCGGAAGCCTTCGCAATCGAACTGCTTTCCATTATCCGTGACAATGGAACGGGGAATCCCGAAGCGGCATATGATGGATTGCCAGTTGAAGCCCTTCATGTCTGTCCACACGATTCGCGCCAGCGGCTCGGCTTCGACCCATTTTATGAAGTAGTCCACGGCGACGACTAGGTATTTCCTTCCCCCGTAGGCCTTTGGGAACGGCCCCAGGATGTCAAGTCCCCACTTGGCAAAGGGGATCGGGCTCAAGATGGGCATCAGGTTGGCCGGGGGTGCAGTCGTCCGTCGGCAGAACTTCTGGCACGCCTCGCACTTCTTGACGTACTGTACCGCATCCCGGATCATCGTCAGCCAGTAGTATCCTTGGCGCATTACTTTGTGGGCGATGGTGCGCCCGCCATGGTGGTTTCCGCAGAAGCCTTCGTGCACCTCGCGGATGACTTGCTCAGCCTGCCCTGGGCCCAAGCATTTCAGGTAGGGCAGGACGTCGAAATTAGCGCGGCGGCGGTGGTACAGCACTCCGTCGAGAAGCACGAATGACAGGGCCCACCTTTCCACCTGTTTTGCCAGCATCCGCTCCTCGGGTAGCTCACCCGTCTCTAAGTACTTCACAATGGGGATCATCCATGACGTCATCGTGTCCGTGCACATCAGTTCTCCTTCGTCAATGGTTGGCGTCAATAGGCTTTCCACGTAGATTGCCTTCCCGATCTCGGCCGCCGAAGAGGAAGCCAGCTTAGACAGGGCGTCCGCCCGGAGGTTGCTGGAGCGGGGTAGGTGTTGGACGTCCGCTTTCTTGAACTTACGGAGTTTGATCTGGATGCGATTCAGGTATCGCTTCATTGTTTCCTCTCGGGCCTCGAAGCCCCCCAGGATCTGTTGGATGACGAGACGGGAGTCACTTAGGAGCAACACGTTCGTCGCCCCCACTGCCCTAGCGAGTTTTAACCCGATAACCATGGCTTCATACTCCGCGACATTGTTGGTGGCCGGGAAGCTGAAGCGTAGGGCGTATTCCAACGAACATCCGTCAGGAGTCTGAATGACGATACCCGCCCATGTCCCAGAGCCCGTTGCGGAGCCGTCGACGTCGATGGTCCATAATTCGCCCGCGGTCGTCGGGGAGGGCGCTGAGGGTTCGCCCATCTCGATCCTCCGCGGGGACGTGGTCGCCGATGGGAGCTCTGTCTGGTCCCCCGGCGGGAATTCAGATCACTCCATATTTTACACCTTTTTTCTGCATATTTGCATATCGTTTTGATCGCCCATATCACGCTTTTCACGATTATTCGACAATATTGCGATACTTTTCACTATTTCTTGTTTTTGTCGTATTTCAGGAAATATGGAGCGATTTGGATCGATTGTGAGATCAAGAGGATTTGCACCCACTCCGGAGTGTCAACCATGGCCCTTTTGAGGGGTATTCTGCAATGGAAGAGGAGTGGAAGATGAAAGAACGTCGTAGGAGCGACGGGGGAGCGAAAAGATGAAGATTGGGCATTTTCAGCATGCCACTCGGCCGAGTGAAGGAGTCACTCGGCCGAGCATTGAGACCCCGCTCGGCCGGCCAGATCGGACACGCAACAGAGATGTATTAGCGTGCACTCGGCCGAGCATCGCACGCCGACTCGGCCGAGTGCGGAGACTCCGTCCGCCCGAGTGGCACCCAGACGACGGCAAGCCAAAATGTCCAACTTACTGTAATCCGTCAGTCTACCCCAGAAGCCCGACTCGGCCGAGTGACGAAAGCCGTCCGCCCGAGTACCAAATGCCCCTCGGCCGAGTGACATTTGCCACTCGGCCGAGTGATGCCGAGGACACGAAGCGCCCAGATTTTCAGACATACTCCAACTCTTTTGAAATCTGCTATCATTCCAGTGGGTAAATTATTTTTATCATATTTTTTATGGATAGTAGACTTCATGAAGATTCTAACGCCGCTAAGAACGCGCAAATCGGAGGTCGGATGAAATCTGGGGAATTTCTGCAAGTCGATGCTGCAGTGCTGGAATTTGCATGTCAGTGTCACTCGGCCGAGTGACATTTCCACTCGGCCGAGTGACCAGTTTTTGACAGTTTTTGACAGTTTTGACAGAGTGCTGTTTTCTGGATTTTCTGCAGGAAAGCTCACTCGACCGAGTGAGATTTCCACTCGACCGAGTGAGCTGTCCACTCGACCGAGTGAGATTTCCACTCGGCCGAGTCGTAACTGGCGCAGATTTCTGGGCACGCGCAGATTCAGTTTTGGGCCCGAATTTCAGGGGCTTTTTAGGCAGTTTTGCCAGGGTTTTTTTGGGGGCTATTTAAGAGGGTTTGTAGCCGTCATTGAGGGGGATCCCCATTATGTTTTCTTAGCCCCCATATGTTTCTCTTAGGATTATTTTAGAGGTTAGGCCATGCCCTAGGCCCCCCTCTTGGATCTAAAAGCTTGTATTTTGGATTGAAGATCTTCATCAAGCTAAGTATTTTCTTCTTTTTATTTGAATCTTTGTTTTTCTATCTTTTTGTATGCAAGCAATGATTTCTATTGATTCTCATATCCTTATTGCTATGCTAGAGTAGATTTGTTGTTCTAGGGTTTGGGGATGTACCCTATGGATCTAATTTCATATTTGTGATGAATGAATTTCTAAATTGCTAGAATTGCTAGGAGGTTAGGTTGTGATTGATTTACTACGGATAGCTAGGGATTTCCATCGATTTGGGATTTGCAAGAGATTGGATTCTAATCGATGGGAAGGCCTAGATATTCGATTTAGATTTACAATTGGGTTTCTCTAGATTTGGTTTGCAAGAGATTGGACCAAAGCTAGGATTTTTAATTGTAAATCTATACCCATATTCGTTTGCAAGAGATTGGACGAATACGAACTATCACAACCTAGATCGTAACTCGAGTTTGCACGAGAGTGGGCTCGAGGAGCGATTGGGCGATGATGTCGATCTTCATGCTAGCGGCTTATACTAGGGTTTGCAAGAGATTGGGCTCTAATCTAGGTTGCTAGAGACCGGCAATAGCGCGAGAGCGTGAGCTTGGTTCTCTATTCAGTTACGACTAGTTCACCTCAACACAAGTCTAGTAATATTGAGATTCACTATTTACGATGATGTATGACGATCCGTAGTGGGAATTCCCTAGCCCTAGACGTCTTTATTTGATTTTATATCCCCATACTTTGCCCGACGATTGTGACAGGATCGCCGCAAGGCAAATTCCCTCTTTTATTATATTGTATTTGAATCGATATTTTATCCGACTTCTCTATCACCGACACCGACATCCACCACCATTGCCATTATATCATTCCATAGCCATCTCCACCAATAAAACATTCGTAGTCAAACCAACCTAGGATAGATTGGAGCCAACACCACCTCCTCGTGTTTGATACCCGCTCGCCACTTTGCCGTGCGCTTGCGGTAAAACTACAATCGTCGCTCCGGGACGTGTATCCGGGGCGCGATCAAGTTTTTGGCGCCGTTGCCGGGGAGGTGTTTCCCGTTGGGTACCAATTTATCACAATTAGGTTGATTAGATTACATTAAAAAATCAAAAAACAAAAAAAACAAAAAAAAACATTGAGAGAAATTTTTTCCCACCACCTGCTATTATTATCTTTATCTCTCTTTGTACCACTGACGTCTTTTCCAGGTTGTTTACTTTGATTGATCAGGTATAGTTGTTGCAACGATGGTGCTTCCAAAGAAAATGCGAGCGGGCTCTATACAATCCTACATATATCTCGCTGCATTCTATCAGGCTGATGGAGAATACTTCGGGGAAGCCTTGTCTAGGTTTGAAGGAATGTTAGAAATGTTCCAGACGGAGTCAGACCACGAGTGGAATGACTCCACGCTATTTGATATCTTCACTAGAAGGCTAAAGGGACCCTCACGTGAGTTTTTGAAGAGGATGCAAGTGGGGAAGTTCAGTGATTTGCAGTTGGCAGCAGCCTTGGAACAAATGATAGATGATGCTCGATCTACTGGTTCACTAATCGTTACGGTAAGTAAACCATACGACCAAGTATTCATCGATTTTGTTATGGCTAATGTCTCTAGTGCAGGTACTATCATAGATGGAGTGTATGCTTCACTTGAAGGTGATCATATCCACCTTTATACCATCGACACTCCACAAATAGAGACATCTGAGTTGCCAAAGGAGGACACGTACACGGACCTATTGAGAAACATTGTCGACGTAGTTCGAAATTCCGGTCCATTGACAATAACGGCAGGTGATCCTTTTGAGCTTGAATTTCAAAAATTTATTACTCATTGTATCTCTTCCACAGGCACAATTGATGATGGAGTCTATGCTCTAGTTGAGGGGCACAAGACCCACTTTTATACCGCGGTCAAGATACATGAGCCCATAGAGCCACCTGCACCTACTATTGAGGAGGCCAAGCCATGCAATCGGGTGCCTCGAGCTCCAGGACAGAAACAAAGAAGGAGGCATGAAAAGGAGATGATGACGTTTACATTGCCTTCTATACCTGAGGAGCCTGAGGAGGATGTCCACGTTCAGCTTGGGGGAGAGTCAGCTTGTGACATCGTCGCTCCCCCTTGCCACCCACATGAGCCAGAGCTTGCTTTTGAGGAGGCCTTACATGCGGAGCCAGAGCTTGTCACCGAGGAGGCCGTGCATTGGGATGAGGACACAGCCATTCATGAGGATCCCAAGCATTACCCTCCTCCTTTCGAGCTACCGCAACCACCTCTACTTTCTACAGAGGCTGAGCATCCCTCAGAGGCCCACTCTTCCACTGACACCGAGGACAATCCCGTAGAGCTTATGGCTCCCCTTCAAGGAGATCTCTTTACTCCCTCGCCCTTTATATTTGATTCCCCTCCCGTATATGATGCTTGCTATGATTCAGATTTTGACGACCCATTGCACCTTTTACAGGATTCATGTACATACGATCAAGAGGTACGATGGGACGTATACGAGGAGGAGAGCGAGGAGTTAGCACCCATGGATGCTATTAATTATGATCAGGAGGTGCGATGGGATAAGTCTGACGATGATGAGGAGCTGCCTGATGAGACCTACGCTTATATGCCCGAGCTACCTGAACAACCTGAGGCGAACAATGTGGAGTTGATCGATGTGGTACACGAGAGTAGAGATTTATTTCCAGGGAAGTGTTGTCAACCGTTTTTAATTTTAAATACTTATGTTGATGACCCTCTTTGGAATACATTTATTTTGGGGAAGAATTATCCACATCAGATTGATGCGGCTTATCTCTTGCAGGGTACAGGTGGAGTCCTTGGAGAGATGCTGGAAGCCGCATTACTGGAATCTTATGAAGTCCGTGGACATACGCGTCTAGCGGAGCCACGGAAGGAGCAGTTGGAGCAATTGCCTGCACCGGCAAAGATACTGGATCCGCCTTTTGCTATAGGTGATATCAATCCAGTAGTGTATAAATTTTTATGCTTTAAATAAACACGAATCCTCTCGACAGCAAGAGGACCGTATAGATTTGCTTGAATAAATATCACCTCATATGACGGCAACAAAAATCTTTTACACCCCAAACCCATTATATATATTAATTCCCCTCTCCATATTTTGATACGCCACATCCTTTTGCTCACCACCATCGAGCATTTCTTTCAAGTGAATACTCACTTTCTTATTCATTTGACTTGATCACGCTTTGCAAAACCATGACATTTTTGATTGAGTCATTTGAATAGGATTGTTTGGTATAAGCTTGGGGGAAAGCGCTCTCATGCATCATTGTATGTGCATGTAGTTGCATTAGGATTTCATGTCATTCATTTCATCATTTTTCATTCACCCCCCTATTATTATCGTTGTTCCTCATATTCTTCCACTATGATCACATTGAGGACACTGTGAAGTTTAAGCTTGGGGGAGTGCATTTCCATACCATTTAGATGCATTAATTGCATTTTTTATTTATTTTAGGGTTTTTAGAATTTTTCAAAAATTTTGCATCATCTTTTTGATTTTTCCATCTTATTTTCCTTTTATGTGTGTTCATGCATCATATTGTGTGCTTGTTTTTCATTTCTTTCCTCTCTTTTATTTTTTCTTATTTCTTTATTTTCCTTTCTCTCCTTGCTAGATTTGTTTCGTATGATGATATCTCTTATTGCCTTAGAAACCATCACGATGCTTATTATTCATTGCCATTCTACTTAGAGTATTCCATAGTCTTACTATTCACATGTGCTTGCTTATATATTCTTTTGATGATTTCTCTATATGAATGCATGATATTAGTTGAAACTGAATGTATGGATTAGTGTTTAGTATGCTTTTGTTGGAAGTGCACCAAGATTCACGCATCAATTGTATAACGGGAGCATCTGCCTTATCATCTTATTCACCTTCTGTTGCATGCTTGATATGAAAGTACTCTTTACCGCTTGACTTCACTTTTTATTGAGATGATTGAGAATATCCATGCTTACACATGAGTTTTAGTTGAAGTATTATTTTATTGAACCGTTCGTGCACATCTTAGAGTGAACCGAGTGTTACATTATTTCTTTCTCCACATATATCTTTTTATTCTCTACATGTCACTTGAGCTCACCTCCTAAAGCTACTTATATCGCATCTATTTCCCAAAAATCCCTACAAAAGAAAAGGTTGCTCCAAAAAGTCCAAAAAGCCAAAAAGGAGCCAAAAACCAAAAATACAAATCAAATAGCTCCTACAAAAATCCAAAAAGAAAAGTGAGAAACAAAAAAGTTCAAAAAGAAAAAAAAAGAAGAAAAAAAATGTTTCTCTATCTCATTATTGGAGCCACAAAATACTTGGGAAACCCAAGGCAAAAATCCCATTTTCCACTATCATATTCCTTTAGATGTGATGCCTCAAGCTAAGCTTGGGGGGTGAACTCATTTGACCATATGAGTGAGTGCGACATTAGAGTGGAGAGGTGCACGAATGGGGAAGTTTGATAATACTGAAACTTAGCACAATACCTTAGTTATGGAGATTTCTTATGAATCGATATAAATATGTGAATGCCATGATTTATTCTATTCTCCATTGCATGTTTGGTGTGATTCTTATATGCTTCTGTTATAACTCTTGGTTGAAAAGTACATCGCCAACAATTGTATATTAAATTCTATGAAATGCATGATGTGGATATGAATTGATTGTATGAATTTAGAGAATCCCTTTTGTTGATCTGAAAAGCTTGCAAGTGCCATGTTTAAGTAAGATATGAAATCTTTATAGCATGTGATTCGTATTTCCCAAGTTATCGTGATGTGTAGCTTATGGCTTGAGATCTGAGAGAATAATCTAGCGACCCCTTCCACTTCGTATTCTTTTTCATTTTTTCCTTATTTTTACCCTTCGGGTTCGCCTTCTACTTGTCTTCCTCGAGGACGAGTAAGAGGTAAGCTTGGGGGAGTTTGATCACTCCATATTTTACACCTTTTTTCTGCATATTTGCATACCATTTTGATCGCCCATATCACGCTTTTCACGATTATTCGACAATATTGCGATACTTTTCACTATTTCTTGTTTTTGTCGTATTTCAGGAAATATGGAGCGATTTGGATCGATTGTGAGATCAAGAGGATTTGCACCCACTCCGGAGTGTCAACCATGGCCCTTTTGAGGGGTATTCTGCAATGGAAGAGGAGTGGAAGATGAAAGAACGTCGTAGGAGCGACGGGGGAGCGAAAAGATGAAGATTGGGCATTTTCAGCATGCCACTCGGCCGAGTGAAGGAGTCACTCGGCCGAGCATTGAGACACCGCTCGGCCGGCCAGATCGGACACGCAACAGAGATGTATCAGCGTGCACTCGGCCGAGCATCGCACGCCGACTCGGCCGAGTGCGGAGACTCCGTCCGCCCGAGTGGCACCCAGACGACGGCAAGCCAAAATGTCCAACTTACTGTAATCCGTCAGTCTGCCCCAGAAGCCCGACTCGGCCGAGTGACGAAAGCCGTCCGCCCGAGTACCAAATGCCCCTCGGCCGAGTGACATTTGCCACTCGGCCGAGTGATGCCGAGGACACGAAGCGCCCAGATTTTTAGACATCCTCCAACTCTTTTGAAATCTGCTATCATTCCAGTGGGTAAATTATTTTTATCATATTTTATATGGATAATAGACTTCATGACGATTCTAACGCCGCCAAGAACGCGCAAATTGGAGGTCGGATGAAATCTGGGGAATTTCTGTAAGTCGATGCTGCAGTGCTGGAATTTGCATGTCAGTGTCACTCGGCCGAGTGACATTTCCACTCGGCCGAGTGACCAGTTTTTGACAGTTTTGACAGAGTGCTGTTTTCTGGATTTTCTGCAGGAAAGCTCACTCGACCGAGTGAGATTTCCACTCGACCGAGTGAGCTGTCCACTCGACCGAGTGAGATTTCCACTCGGCCGAGTCGTAACTGGCGCAGATTTCTGGGCACGCGCAGATTCAGTTTTGGGCCCGAATTTCAGGGGCTTTTTAGGCAGTTTTGCTAGGGTTTTTTGGGGGCTATTTAAGAGGGTTTGTAGCCGTCATTGAGGGGGATCCCCATTATGTTTTCTTAGCCCCCATATGTTTCTCTTAGGATTATTTTAGAGGTTAGGCCATGCCCTAGGCCCCCTCTTGGATCTAAAAGCTTGTATTTTGGATTGAAGATCTTCATCAAGCTAAGTATTTTCTTCTTTTTATTTGAATCTTTGTTTTTCTATCTTTTTGTATGCAAGCAATGATTTCTATTGATTCTCATATCCTTATTGCTATGCTAGAGTAGATTTGTTGTTCTAGGGTTTGGGGATGAACCCTATGGATCTAATTTCATATTTGTGATGAATGAATTTCTAAATTGCTAGAATTGCTAGGAGGTTAGGTTGTGATTGATTTACTACGGATAGCTAGGGATTTCCATCGATTTGGGATTTGCAAGAGATTGGATTCTAATCGATGGGAAGGCCTAGATATTCGATTTAGATTTACAATTGGGTTTCTCTAGATTTGGTTTGCAAGAGATTGGACCAAAGCTAGGATTTTTAATTGTAAATCTATACCCATATTCTTTTGCAAGAGATTGGACGAATACGAACTATCACAACCTAGATCGTAACTCGAGTTTGCACGAGAGTGGGCTCAAGGAGCGATTGGGCGATGATGTCGATCTTCATGCTAGCGGATTAGGTTAGGGTTTGCAAGAGATTGGGCTCTAATCTAGGTTGCTATAGACCGGCAATAGCGCGAGAGCGTGAGCTTGGTTCTCTATTCAGTTACGACTAGTTCACCTCAACACAAGTCTAGTAATATTGAGATTCACTATTTACGATGATGTATGACGATCCGTAGTGGGAATTCCCTAGCCCTAGACGTCTTTATTTGATTTTATATCCCCATACTTTGCCCGACGATTGTGACAGGATCGCCGCAAGGCAAATTCCCTCTTTTATTATATTGTATTTGAATCGATATTTTATCCGACATCTCTATCACCGACGCCGACATCCACCACCATTGCCATTATATCATTCCATAGCCATCTCCACCAATAAAACATTCGTAGTCAAACCAACCTAGGATAGATTGGAGCCAACACCACCTCCTCGTGTTCGATACCCGCTCGCCACTTTGCCGTGCGCTTGCGGTAAAACTACAATCGTCGCTCCGGGACGTGTATCCGGGGCGCGATCAACTTCCGTGGTGCATTCCACCACGAAGTCGGCCAGTGCTTGGCCCTTGATCGCCGTCCTGGCTTTGTACGTTATGTCGAACTCGCTGAGCTCGACGCTCCAGTTGAGCATCCTCCCTGACCGCTCCAGTCTTTTCAGGTTCTTTTCGAGGGGCATGCCGGTGTGGACGGTTATGGGGTGGGCTTGAAAATAGGGTCGGAGCTTTCGAGCTGTGGTGATTAGGCAGTAGGCGGCTTTCTCGATAGGGCTGTAACGAGTCTCCGCCTCCCGGAGGATCCGGCTGGCATAGTAAACAGGGCGTTGCACTCCTCCTTCCTCCTTGACCAGGACGGAGCTAACGGCCTCCTCGTTGGTCGCCAGGTACAGCCCTAGGGGTTCGCCTTCCTCCGGCCGCGCGAGGAGCGGCGGGCTCTGTAGGTATGCTCTCAGCTCCGCGAACGCCCGCGCACAGTCATCGTCCCACGGGATCACCTTCCTTTTGTCTTTAGCTTCGCCAAAGGCTGTCCGCAAGACCCTGAAGAAGGGAAGTGATTTCTCCGCAGATTTTGACAGGAATCGCCCCAGAGCAGCGATCTGGCCGTTCAGTCGCTGCAAGTCCCGGATCGTCCAGGGCTCCGCCATTCCGATGAGGGCCGTTACCTTGTCGGGGTTCGCCTCGATTCCCCGCTTCGTTATCATGAAGCCCAGGAATTTTCCCAACTGCACGCCAAAGATACACTTCGCGGGGTTCAGCCTCAGGTTGTATCGGCGGACCCTTTGGAAAGTTTCCTGCAAGTCGGTGAGGTGGTCGGGGGCCCTTCTACTCTTCACCAGCATGTCGTCGATGTAGACCTCCAAGTTTCGCCCCACCTGAGGGCCGAATATTCGGTCTACCATTCGTTGATAGGTCGCCCCGGCGTTCTTCAGTCCAAAGGGCATCTTGGTGTAACAGAAGGTGCCTTTATCGGTGACAAAAGACGTCTTCTCCTCATCCTCCTCCGCCATCGGTATCTGGTTGTATCCCGAGAAGGCGTCCATAAAGCTTAACAACTCATAGCCGGACGCCTGATCCACCAGGTGGTCGATCCTGGGTAGGGGGAAGCTGTCCTTCGGGCATACCTTGTTGAGGTCGGTGAAGTCGACACACATGCGCCACTTTCCACTGGGCTTCTTCACCAGAACGACGTTGGCGAGCCAGTCGGGGTAGTTCACCGGCCGAACAAATTTGGCTTCGAGGAGCCGCTCTACTTCTTCCTCGGCTGCCCTCTTCTTTTCGCCCCCCGCACTTCTCTTCTTCTGTCGAACAGGTCGGGCTTCCGGGTCCGCATTCAACCTGTGGGAGATTACCGTCGGGTCCACCCCGGGCATGTCGGCAGGTGACCATGCGAATATGTCCGCGTTCTCCCGGAGCAAGGCGGCGATGGCCGTCCTCAAAGCGGCCGGAAGTTTTGTCCCGATGGAGACGGTTCTCCCCTCGTCCGGGGCTACTGGGACCTCCTCCACTTCCTCGGCCGGGGTCGGTCGCTGGTCGCAGAAGTCCTCCCTCTCGTCAAGGATGAGAGCCGTCAGGGCCCGCCTCGGGCCCATACGTAAGGACGGCGTATGGTGGTGGTCTCCTGGCACCTCCCGACCTCCCAGCACCTGTCCCACCCCCCGCGGGGTCCGGAACTTCATCGTCTGATGCTGCAAGCTGGGGAGCGTCTCGATGGCCGTCATATATGGACGCCCTATGATTCCGTTATACGCCGACGCGATGTCGACGATGACAAAAAGCGTTTCCTTGGTGACGACCCTCGGTTCCTCCCCCAGAGTCATGGGCAGGGTGATCGTTCCCTCGGTGGGGATCGCAGGGCCGGTGAAGCCAGCAACAGGGCCCGCACAGGGCTCTAGATCTGCACGCCCCCATCCCATCCTCTCGACCGTTGACAGGAACAGGATGTCGCAGGAGCTACCGGTGTCAATCAGGAGCCGGCCGACATCGATCGCCCCGATCCGAGCCTCGATGACGAGAGCGTCATTGTTCTGGCTCCGTGCCTCCTGCCAGTCCTCCTCGGTAAAGGTGATAGGGGGTCGGTGTGTCCTTCTTCGCTTCGGCCGGCGGCCGACGCCCGCCACCATCACCTGTCGGGCTCCGGCCCCCGGGATTGCGGGCGCCCGCCCTGCCGAGGAAGACCCTCCAGTTATCATCTCAATTCGCATGACCGCCCTCGAGGGGCGTGGCTCCTCCTTGTCGCGGTTCGCCGGCGGTTCTCGTCCCCCCTCCTCCGGGGGGCTCTCGCTCCTTCTGCCACCCGCCTGCCCGCGACGAAGTTTCCCAGGTGACCCGCCTGGATCAATCGCTCGATCTCTCTTTTAAGGGTGTAACAACGGTCGGTGTCGTGACCGTGGTCCCGGTGATAACGGCAGTATCTCTGGGGGTCCCGCCTCGCCGGATCCGTCCTCATCTCCCGGGGAGGCTCCGGCAGTAACCCGGCCCTTGTCGCCGCGGCCAGCACCTCCATCATGGGGCATTGAGTCGCGTGTAATGCGCCCGTAGGGGGCCTTCTTGTCTTGGGATGACTCGAGGGGCCCTCGCACCAGAGCCAACTTGCGCACCGGGCCAAGGCGATCTTGTGGGCGAGGCTCGGGTGGTTCCCGCCACGGTCGGGCTAACTGATCGTGTCCTCGGCCCCTTTCTTCCTGCCTCGGTCGAGGGTGGGGCCGGGGTTCGCCTTGGGACGGTCTCGCCGAGGGGAATATGGCCTTTGCACCGAGAGTCTCTTCGGCCAACGCGTGCCTTTCCGCCATTGCAACCAACGCTTCATAGTCGGTCGGTGGATCCCGGAGCAGGGATTTGTGGAGGCTCCGAGTCCGCAACCCCGTTTTGAAGGCCAACATGAGCACCTCGTCGCCGCATGTCACCACCGCCCGTCTTTCCTCCTGAAAGCGGCGGAGGTATCTTCCCGTTTTCTCTCCCTCCCTTTGGACTATCGTGTTAAGATAGTCTAAGGGCTTCTTTTTCGCTCGCCCGGCCCGGAACTCTTGGCAGAACTTGTGAGACAGCTCGCCAAAGCTCCCAACGGATCTCGCGGGCAAGCCAAAGTACCAATCCAACGCGGTGTCCCTCAGGCTTTGGGAGAAATGTCGGCATAGGAACGCCTCATCCACATCCTGCGCCTCCATCGCCCCCCGGTATTGCTGCACGTGTGTGAGGGGGTCGCCTCTCCCGTTGTACGTGGCCAAGTGAGGGGGTTTGAACCTTATGGGCCTTGGGGCGGACGTGATCCACCGTGCAAGCGGCGTGGCCTCCTCCGGGTAGGTAGGGCGATCCGGCGCATCCCCTCTTCGCCACTCGGGGGTCTGGCTCCGGTCGCGCCTCGGCTGCCGACGGTCCTCCGGCCCCGGGGAGTAGCCCGACGGTCTTCTGGCGGGGCTCCTTCCCTGGGCCGAGGATTCGACGGGTCGCGGGCTACGGTTCTCCCAGCGCCAGCGCCTCCCGGCCAGCTCTCCTCGGGCCTCCATCCGTTCTTGATTCTCTCGAAGGAGCCTTTCACGCTCGGCGGCGAGGAAGCGTAGTTGTCGACAAACGGCTTCCTCGTGCAGGGTATCGGAGGGGTGGTGCAGGCGATGCGGGCTGCCTCCTCCGGGTGGGGACCTGTTCAGCAACGGGTCCCGCGCGTCCCCGAGCCGTCGGCCCGTCGCTGTCTCGTCAAGGATTTCTCGGTTGCTACTGTTCTCTCTCCTTAGCCTCTCGCGCTCCGCGACGATGAGGCGGAGTTGGCGGCGAGCGGCCTCTTCTTCCTGGTAGGCCCTTCGGGCGGTCTCGGCCGCTTCGTCCAAACGCCTTTGCGCGGCGGCCGCCTCCCCTAGGCGCCTCCACCGCCGCGCAACTTCCATCTCCTCTTCCAGGAGCCTTTGCTGGGCCGCAATCTCCTCAGCGAGCCCCCTGTTCTCCCTCTCCTCCTCGAACTGAAGGTGGAGGTTCCGCCTCACGTTCAGGGGCTCTGAGGGGCCGGGCGGAGGCTCCGTTCCAGCCGTTTGATAGCCTCCCCTGGCCTGAGTGACGGCCTCGAAGCTCTTCAGGACGGCGTGGGCTGAAGTATGTTCAGTTTCGGTGCCCATCCCCAGAAGGGAGTCGGACGCCGGGGTGATTTGTAGAGAGAGCGGTTCCTGACCCACGGGATCTTTGCCGTGGTCAGGGTTCCGCGAGATCGGCATGGTGTCTAACATGGGTGTGACCCTTCGTTCCCACAGACGGCGCCAATTGTTACGAGGTGGAACTCGCGTACAATGAATTTGTATTATGGGGAACCAAGGGCACGATGGTTATATGAAGAAGAAGGTTTAGGTAGGCTGTTTTACAAGTGATTAGTGGGGTGAAGAAGTCGGACCCGTTGCCGGTGGTGCTCACGGGGTCGAATCTCGCCGGATGCAGCTGAGGAAGGTTGGACGGCAAGGGGCTGAAGCTGACTTTGGTCAAGGGGCGAGCTCTCCTGCAGCACGAACAACTCGTCAGAAGGGCAGGGTTGGGGTTCAACCCTTAGCCCCTCCGATGCCTAAGTCAGTAATAGGGCTTAAAATGGGGGGCTAGTCACGCCGGCCGGACTAACGGTGTGTCGACCGCACGTGGCGAGCTATGGGTGGGAGAACAAAGATATGGACGACCTTTGTCCTCGTGTGTGAGTTATAGATTAAGAGAGAATTTTCCAACCCCCTTTCCGTAAGAGGAGAGGGGGTATTTATACCTGACGGATGATGACTAGGCGTGTTGAGCTGGCTCGGTTGTCGGCGGAAGCTTCGGACAAGGGCGTCGGGAACAGGATTTCCTGACCTGCTTTTGTCAGGCGGCGCAACGGCCAAGGGGTGCTTTTGTCGGGGTGTCAGAGCCGGAAGCATTAACTGTCAGATGGGTCAGCCGCCAGGGGGTGCTTTGTCAGGTGGTCGGGTGACGTATGTGTCGGTCGCGCCCTTATCCTAGGTCGTTTGTCGTTGGTGACGAACTAAAGGTCGGGCTATGCTATCCCTGGCATCGGGGCGCATGAGAATCAGACGGGTCGTCCGGATCGGGAGTTGTCCGGCCCGGCCGCGCCTCCCGTTCGGTCGCGGACTATGGTTCGCCGGCACAGATGGATACCCGCGCCTAAGTCAGCGGGCCTATCGGTTCCGTCCGGGCGCACCTCAGCACCCCTGGCCTAGGTGTACAACCGCAGTTGTTCGACCCGCTCGGGGCGGTGCGCTCGCGGAGCGCCCGTCCCCATGTGGATTTGGATTTCCGGGGTGGCAGCCCTTTTGTGGAAAGGTGAGTTAACGGGGTACGTTAGCGGATCCGGGCGGGAGTCGGACTCCTACGATCTTTAGGTCGTAACAATACCCATTAATCCCAATTTAAAATTCAAGTTAATATATAAATTGAAAGTAAATGTGTCATATATAATTCAAATTAATATATCATACTCCCCATTAATCATACAACGGTGCAAAAATTACTTTTTGAATGTTATGATTCATATAAATGTTTTAAATTCATAATAGCACATGAATTGTTACTTTGTTTATTTCTCGCCCTCTTGTCATAATCTAAAAAGAGTGGAAGGAATAGAAATAACAACAACTAGTGCTAATAGATTTATAAAACATATGTGTTTATGAATTCGATAAACATCAAGTGATACTAAAGAAAATTATATAACAAATCATGAAGGTGTATCACGCTCGATAATTTATCACAAATAAAATCAGAACCAAATGCATGGAGACAATATCAACATTAAATATTTGAAGGGATTCATGTTGATCAGGTGGCACCTGATTTAATAGATCAGGTGCAAGACACAAAAAGGTGGGCCCCCAACGAGTACAAGCCCATGTGAGACTTGTACTTTCCACCTTTTTGTGTATTGGCACCTGGTCTATTAGATCAGGTGCCATATTTTCTGCATTAAATCCATAAATAAAATGCATCGCAAATTGCATATAATAAGAAGGAGACACATATCCAAAATGAAAAGCTCTATATATATAAATATGTTCTATGATATACACATATAGAGATATAATACAACATCGCTCAAACAAAAATATAAGTCTCAACCATCCCAAACGATCATAATATCATAAACAAAATATCTCATACATCCAAAACAAAACAAATCAAACTTCCATCCTCACCAACTCTTAAAATAAAGAATAAACATCTAAGCCTGGGAGAGCCTCTGCGAAAATCCTATTAGTTTTGAGGAGGAGGCAGCGGTGGAGCAACATGAGCAACACTAGGTCCTGGTGCAGCAGCAGGAGCAAAGTCCACTGAGTGGGCACATCCACCTCAAGTTTCTTCTCGACCTTCTAAACAAAAAGAGTCAATAACTCCAAATACTTATTCTGTGTATCCATCGACTGGAGTTGAGTGCCAATGATAGACGTGACAGAGGACATCATCTTATTGATCTCAACCTGACCCTTATGCATCACAGAGAGATCTGACTTCATAACATTGTGACTTTGCTTCAACCTAGCCAGGCAAGTCCTGACATCATCAGATGAAGACTTAAGAGCCTCCAGAGTCGCATTGTCACTCTTCGGCTCGGCCACCATATAATCAAACTTGCCACACATAATGGCATGGCTCTCAATAACATGAGCGAGAGTCGACGTGACACTCTTCAACTCATCACCTAAGACATCATGGCGAGAAGTCAAAGGAGTCAACCCATCTCACCTGAGCCCTCAAAATCTCAAATGAATCATCATGAATCAGATGTCGCTCAATATGAAGTTGTGGGGGAGGTGGTGGTGGCATATCAGAAAATAATGAGATAGCTCCAGAAGTGGGTATGATGGGTTGAGCAGATGAAGATGAACTAACTGAAGAAGATGTGACATCACTCTTCTTCACTACTACACGAAATGCTTATGCAGACTTCGTGAGCATGGTAGAGTCGATGCGGGCTACAGGGCCACTCTGCTCAGAAGCACTCAAGTGACACCAAAATAAGTGAAGATAAGAGTGCGAAGAGAGGGATAATGCAAAGTGTTGGATCCTATGAATGACAAACAACATTAGAAAGGGGGTTTAATAGTGTTGTGCAAATAGTAAATCTTTTTCGTTTGTTATTTAGCATAATTATAAACCTTCTAATGTTGCCTAAGAAACTAAGTATAGTGATCCTTGGTTCTTAATCAACTTAGGTAATCTTAAAATAAATCAGAGAGAAAAGACTTATGGTAGTCGACTCCCTATGAACAATAGTCGACTCCCAGAGAGATTTTATGCATAGCTCTGCTGAAAGAATAAGTAATATAAATATAAGATTACAAATAAATACAAGAAAGAATCTTTACACATCGGATACAAAAAATTGATCTTGCAATATATTATGAACGAGTTACAAGAGATATAATGCTCAACAAATCAAGATATAAAAATAGAGACATACAATCACAGCAAATGCAAACGCAAACACACGGATTTTATCATGGTTCCCCACAACCTTGGGTACGTCCAGTCCCCGACCAATCCAGTACAAGATTTCCACTATTTGCCTTAGCAAATACAAGCACCTAACTTCACTCGTTATGATTTTCCACACACCTAGCCTTGACCAGGATTTCCGACTGCAACACTGCAACGCCTAGACTTGTCTAGGATTTCCAACACCCTTACAACAAAGGGCAGATCACAAAATGAAAACCAATATCCAACTCACCACAATATTTGGTGGAGTTTGGATTTACACCCAAATTATATAGCCAAAGTAATAACAAAGTGTATTTGTGGCTAAATAGAATTCAAAATATGATCTTAGATCACACAAAGATATGAATTTTATTCTTCGTGATCTATATCGTTGTTTTCAAAAATCCTTTTAAATAAGATCAAAATAAAGAACAAGGATTTTGAAAAACTATTTTGAAATAGCCAAATTAAAATTGATCTAAAAAAGAAATAAGAACTTTAAAATAGAGATTAGAAAATACTAACAGATTTGGCTAACAAAATAATGAGAGCTGAAAAAATGAGAATGAGAGATCTTAGACATTTCAATACAAAATAGATTTTGAGAATTGTAGAGAGTTGTTGAGTTTTTTGAAATGATCTCTAGAGTCCTCTATTATAGGTTTAAATGAAAGGATTTGAAATTCAAATTAGGTTTGACTTTTACCCCGAAATTGAAGGAAGCAATGAATTGGAGAGGCAATCAAGCAAGTCAGAACGTTGAATTTCGACAACTGGTAGTCGACTTCCTTAGGGTGGTAGTCGACTCCCAGAGCGTTTCAGAATAAGAACAATTTCCAGCTGGTAGTCGACTCCCACTCTTTGGTAGTCGACTCCCAGAGCAGTTTCTTCTGAAACTTAGCTAGCAAGAGATGTAATTAATTCCAGGGTGTAATAGAGATTAATTACTAAGATAAGAAAAGGCTAGCAATAGCTTTCAAGAGTTTTGGAATGATTTGAAAACATTTGAAAACATTTTAAATTTGAAAACATTTTGAGTGTGTGTGTTATAATTACTTTTGGCTTTAACATAATCCTAAGAAAGACACAACTCACACACTATAGACTTAGGACGAGTCTTTATGAATCTTGATCCAATGATGAAGTAGATGCGAGCTTTTCTTTGAGCTTCTTTTTCTTTTGAGCGTGAGCTTCATCATTTGAATTTAGCAACGTCGTTTTTGTCTTTACTAAGTGTAGTCGGAGTATGCATAAACCTTTTCATTCATCGCATAACGTGCACACTTTAGATGTAGTGTAGTTAGTACACTAACTTCATTTGGTGTGCTCGTCATCAAAATCACTTGGGAGTGGAATTCAATTTCCATCACTCTCCCCCTTTTGATGATGACGCCCAAATAAAAAATGAAGTTTACGTAAACGTATGACTTAAAGAAACTTACTCCCCCTGCTTAGATGTGGTACTCCCCCTTCATCAAAGCCGTTAGCAAAGTAGTAAAGTAGTATAATATTCAATAAGCATTTTTGCATTTCATACTTTTCTCCTCCTTGTCATCATTCAAAAACACGATGACACACAAAAAACACTAATGAAGTGATACACAGATATTTAAGCATTTTAATCATGGAGAGATAAGAAATTTTTCTGCAAAAATTGTTAGATAATAATAATCAAGCATATTTAGTCAATCCCATGCACAAGCATAAAACATAAGTGTATCAAGCAGTTATTACAAACCATGAAGTTTTAAAGACATTGTTTAACGGAGACCATTGTTTAAAACTCAAGCAGTTCAAGGATGACCACTCTTCTCTTTCTTCAGTTCATTGATCTCTGCAAGGATCAAGTTGAGGGTTTCCTCGGTCATCTTGTTACTGCTCTCCACAAAGTCCTTCAGATCATCCACCTTTTTGTTTAGAACTTCAAATCCTCGTTTTTGAGAAAATTTCAATTTCCTAATTTTCTTCAAGAGCATATCTTGAAGCTCAACAATGTATGCCGATGGTTCTTCTTCTTCGCCTTCGCCATCATTTTCTTCCTCTTCTTCATCTGTATCAAAAATGAGGGGTTCTTTATCTTTCTTCTTTGAGGATGATTATCCTCCTTCAGCAGCGAGCTTCTCTTCTGGAATGTTCTAATCAAGATCTATATGGATATTCATTCGACCAAGAGCATGAGCATCAAAGATGCGAGCCGGTTCCAAAATTTCGGTTTCATTGTCAAGAGGAACATTTTGACCAATAAATAGAATTGTAAGATAATGGCCATGAGCTAAGGAGGAAGATAACCTATTAGATGATGCAGAGGTAAGATTGGAATCCATGATAACTTTAGACCAATTTACGCGGATATTACCTAGCATTGCGTAAATACATTTGGTCTGTTTTTCAGAAAGGATGGAATGGCTACCAGACTTCTGTGTGATATTATAAGATAGGATATTTGCTACAATTCTTGCTGGGTAACGTAAATCACTACAAGGTAGTTCAGTTTGAAAATATCTACCCGGCAAGTACAATCTATCAAGAATATCGCTATCTGTCATTTCAATATTATCAAGCAGTTCTCCAGAGTAAGAAATTCCTAAGGCTTGCCCAATGGACTTAACAGTCATAGCTATTTTAGAATCAAGAACTTTAGTAACAAATCTAGATTTGACAAGGTCATAGTCCATGTTGGTGTAAAAAAGATATACAAGCATAGGATAGCACATGAAGACATTGTCAGATGAAAATAGGGTTAGAAGGTTCTGAAACTCTAGAATATCAACAATTCCATAATTCAAAACATAATCTAAATTAACAAACCTCTCATGGAGGATTTGTCTTTTAGAAATGTTTAGAAATTTGTCATAAAAACATTTTTGAAGAGATAAGCTTCAATAATTTCTCTTTGAGAAAGAGATGATTCATTAAGGATTTTCCTCTTATTGGCAATGACCTTTTTAAAAAGCATTCTAGAGAAAAGAAAATAAATTGAATCACAATGCTACAAGATACGAGAATCAAGAATTAATGAAGATAAAACAAGTTTATGAGAGAAAGAGTTTACCTTTGAAGTTCTTCCTTGAGATGAAAAGAATTTTTACCAAGGAAAAGAGACGAGAATCAAGAATTTTAATAAGGATGAGTAAAAGGAGCTAGTCGGCTCCCCTAGGGTTGTGAATTGGGGGTTTTTACCTCATGGGGTGAAAGAGGATGATGAAAGGTGGCCTTTAGATCAAGGAATCAAGGGTTGAGATCATTTCTCCTTATTGGGTTTAAGTTGCCTCTTACCTTTGAACCCATTTAACTCAATGGAACCCAAAACCAGTAAGAAAGAAAAAGAGAACCCAGATTTCCGCACAGCTTACTGGTAGTCGACTCCCTCATATAGGTAGTCGACTCCCTGCTGGGCTGAGTCGTTTTCTCATCCCGAGGGTTTTGGTCCAAAGCTGAGTGCGTTTTAAAAAATGTTTATAGATATGAAACAAACATTTATAATTATATATAAAACAATTTAAAAGAATTTAACAATCATTCAATCATTTAAACATATCAAACATATAGGTTTACGAAGCAATTTTTGTCGCAAAATTTTTGACGCATTTCTTGTTTTTCCTCCTCGTTCTTTTTAGAGTACCTGAAAAGATAAGTGTTTATGGTACTCTTTGCTTTTGATTCCAAAGGGTTAGTCTTTAAGAAACCAAACCCAATATGGTTTAGTACCTTCATGGAAAACATATTTATAATTCTTGTTTAAATGAACTTTTTGAACAAAGTTTATAGCGTACCTTTTTTGTCTCTGCTCGGACAAGTTCTTTGGTATCCAGATGCTCAAATTTTTTTGTTAGAATGATGCATCCTAGTATGCTTAACACGTTTCTTGGTATGATTTGAAACATATCCAAGTCCCATTTTGCTAGATGAAGCTTTTTAGTTTTCAATTAAACTATCTAGCTTTCCCTTTTCTTTGTTGAAATTTTCAACAATCTTCATCATAGCGTTGTATTTGTCTTTGACAGATACGAGAAGATTATTCAAATTTTCAACCTTTTCATTCATGGAAAGAATGTCTTTTTGCAAAGACTCGTTTTTTTCTTTTAACGCAATGTTTTCTTTAATAATTTCTTCCTTTTATTTAGTCGCTCTCTTAACTAATCTAAGTGTTTTTATATGTTCTTTAATGAGCTTTTCATGCATTTTGCATAGCTTCTTATATGCTCCCCTATAATCCATATCTTCATCATCACTTGATGATGAATCACTATCACTAGATGAATCATGCATGGTGCTTACCTTAGACGATGTGGAAGCCATAAAACACATATGTGATGTCTCTGTTCTTCCGTCTTTGTCGTCTTCTGAGGATTCATCGGATGAAGAAACGACGCTTTGGTCGAAGGCTGCGTAAGCTTCCTTTTTTTGTCGTCGAAACCTGTTTCTTCCATTGTTTCTTCTCTCGTGGCTTTCTCGGTTCTTTCCACGTTCTTTGGAATCACGGTTGTTCCTTTCCAAGGGACGATCTCTTTTGATGTGCCCTGGTTTATTGCAACCAAAACAGATAATACCGTTAGTGGGTCTAAAAGAAAGTTTACCAAACTTACTTGTAATGAACTCCTTAAAGTTCTTTGAGATGAATGCGATATGGTCTTCTTTATCGGTGTAGTCGGAGTCTTCTTCTTGTGCTTTGAATGCAAGACTCTTCTTCTTTTGTTTCTCCTCGATCTTCTTGTCTTCTTCGAGCTCTATCTTATATACCATGCGATTTCCCATCAACTCTTCTATCGTGAGATCCTTTAAGTTGTGAGCTTCTCGAATCGCTGTTGTCTTTCCTTTCCATTCGGGTCAGAGAGATCTCAGTATTTTCATTACCTGTTGTATTCAGAAAGTTTCTTTCCTAATCCTGCAAGCTCATTTGTGATGTTAGTAAAACGAGTATTCACATCGGTGATACTCTTTCCTTCTTCCACTTTGAAAGATTCAAACTTAGAGTGTAAAACATTTATGCGGGATTATTTTACCTTTTCAATTCCCTCATTATTTACCTGAAGGGTGTGCCATACTTGATGCGCTGTCTCGCATTGGGAAACTCGATTGAATTCATTACCTGTTACTGTAAGGGTTTTGGCGGACCCTCAGAGCTCGGATTTGTGTCCATCCTAAGTCGGACGGACCACAGAGGCATAAAACGCAGCGAAAAAATAAATTATCTAGCTAAACAATTTAGCTAGGCCCTGAGAGAGCCAGAACCTAGCCCGATCTATGCCAACTTGGGGTAGATCTGACCACCCCAAGAAGGATCTATTCTACTGCGATGAAATTAAACTACACTAAAATTACTTAGAGAACATACCCGAAATCTCGACCCTGGGGCGGGTAAGATGTACCGCACCGTCTTCTGACGCTCCTCATAGCCGAGCCGCCTTGACTCGATCCACCCGAGCCGCCTCGCTCCATCGAACCGATCTGCCCGAGCTGACACCCGCCTCCAAGCCGATCACACGCGGTAGAAAGTTTCACTTGAGTAGACCCGTGTCTTAGACGTCTGGATCCGAATCCAAACCCCCTTCGTAGTCTTGCTAGGACTAGTCGGGAGAATAGGAAGAGAGAGAGATAGAGAGAATAGTTTAGTCGTAGATCGAGCTTGCTCTAAAAATCTGGAGCTACTCGATCGAGGACTTGGTGTGTTTTTCAACGAAGAGAGTGCACCCATATTTATTGCAACGACTGGTTTTTGTATGATTGGATTATCAGTGTGTTTTGCTTGTGATGGTGGGTTCTCTCCTTGTGTGGTTTCCATTTCCATAGTTCTCGCTTCCATTCATCTCGTTGAGATGTCCTAGCTTTCGTTTTCATTCCTTTTGATGTGATCTTCTAGCTTCTTCCTTAGAATCATTGAACTCGAAGTAAGTCACTCGTGACGAGCTTCATATCGATCATATCTTAGCGATAGGTTGATCTTAGAAACCTTAGAATTCATCCCGGACCTTCGCACTCCATTTCGGGACTTTTCGTGCACGTTAGTTGGTTCAAGAAGATCAACCGACCGACTAGATTCCAAACTAGTCGGTCAGGAAATCAACTGGAACCGACTAGTTCATTCAATCAATTATTCAGGAGTTACTGTTTACTCTTAGTCGGTCTAAGAACAACCATCGACCGACTAGATGCTAAACTAGTCGGTCAGGAATCCTTCTCAGACCGACTAACTCTCATTTCCATGATCTCTCTCAGAATTCAGCCTTTAGTCGGTCAATGACCACTCACCGACCGACTAGTTCTCAAACTAGTCGGTTGATAAGCCTTCACAGACCGACTAACTCATAGTCCAGTTTTCCTGAGCGAGCTACTGTTTACTCTTAGTCGGTCTGCGTTGATCAACCGACCGACTAGTTCCCAAGCTAGTCGGTCACCAATCCTTCTTTGACCGACTAATCAGCCCAGGAAACCCTAGTTTTGCCCTAGCCGCCACACTTTTCTATAAATACGCCCCAAACATTTTCTTCTTCTTCCTCATCACCCCAAACCCTAATTTCCCCCCATTGAGCCCCCTTCTTCCCCAAACCATTGGTCCTTCATCCCAAGCTCATCCATCATCATCCAAACCCTCATTTCACATATCCTACCTCTCCTCAACCTCAAACCCTCATCAAATCCCCAAAAGCCTCATCCAAACCCATTTCTCCAGATTTTTCCCATTTCCAGATCTGAGCCGGATCGTTTTTCCGTCACCGTAGTTCTCGGCGTCATTCCTCCGCTTCTTCATGGGTAGTATTCTTCCTTTAATAATCTCATAACCCACACTTGATATTTGTGAAACCCTAATAAAATGGATCATTAGAAATCATAGGGTTCGATTGTGAATACGGATTAGTAACCATTCTAATGTTGTTTTTCCATGACAGCGATCCATTCCCGTATATAACAAATTTGTGTGGTGTGCCTTCGTTGATCGTTCTCCCCGGTGCCAGGCAAGTGAAACTTGCTACCCTTGTTGTTTAGGCCGTGCTTAGGCCATTACCTTGGTTTAGCGTAAAAGAGACTAGACAGTGAAAGGATAGCTGTCTGGACGCTTTTGATCTAGCTTGACAACGAAGCTAGATCCGTCACCCTCATCATGCTTGTATGTCACGTTTAAATTCAATTAACGGTATGCAATTATCTGTTCATATCATTCCTGCATCTTTGCCTGTCATGTTTAAATTCTATTAACGGTACGCAAATATCTGTTCATGTCATTGCATAGTGATTATTCATCGTGATTGCGTAGCACACGCTACGATATTACACTTCCTGGCTCGTGTTCCAGAAGCGAGCCCTGTAGTTGGAAACCCCAACGCTCAATACATATGGGTGGGGTAAGAAATAAGCGGACTGAGCCCCGAGTTGGCCTGATCCGCCACTCCGGCCAGCAGGTGGACTCTCTAGTGCACAAGTGATAAATAGTGATACGAGATAAGCGGACTGAGCCCGAGTTGGCCTGATCCGCCACTCCGGCCAGCAGGTGGACTCTCTATGCACTAAGTGATAAATAGTGATAAGAGATAAGCGGCCTGAGCCACGAGCTGGCCAGCAGGTGGACTCTCTATGCACTAAGTGATAAACAGTGATAAGTGATAAGTGACTAGTGAATTGGTAGCTTTCGCTACATTGTGAGTGCGTGACACTCTCTTTTAAACTGCTGCATCAAACTAAACTGTCATATCATTGCTAATACTTTATCTGCTAGGTTGTTAGTTTACCTTCTTTTCAGTTTCCTTGCACAAGTCTTTCCAGACTTGCTGACATGTGCCCCTCTCTCTTTTCGGTGTCACATGTTAGACCCAGAGCCAGAGCTTTGTTGCAGGGGATATGGTGTTGCTGATGCTGATGTTTGCTGTGGTGGTGAGTGGACACCAGGGGCTTGTCTTGAAGACCGCTCGTGTTCACTTCTTTGTTTAGGTTTGCTGTTAGTTATTGGTGCGTGGCACCCTTGTATGTATGTTATACTTTGTTGGCCATGTTTGGGCCTTAGACCCTTTTTCATTTAGCCTGGTGGCTTTTCTGCGATATTGTAATTTGTTTATGGACATTTGGAGATTCAATAAAATGTCGTCTCATTTCCTTATTATCATTGTTGTTTCGTTTCGCTTTGCAAGGACTTACCATAATAAAAGTTTTTATACGCTTATCAGACTTGGAGCTTCACAGCTTCAAGTCTGTGCGGACCTTCTCACGTCTCGCCTCCACATTTTTGGGAAGCGGGGCGTGACATTTATATAGGGAATCGGCACCTCTCCTTTCGTTGCGAGCAATGTGGGACAAAAGGCAAATTGAAGAGAAATTAATTAAGCTAATTTAACTTAATTGAAGTTTTAGTAAGCCTTTCATAAAGGCCAATTTCAACGAATTAATTCTCTTTATTCATTAAACATTGGACACCAAACAAGCTATCAATCCGAAGTGATTCGAATGGTGAATGCGTAGGAACGAACGGCGATGAATTTCGACTTCGTTTGACCCCTCAAACAATTGCCCAAAGATGGTCAAAAAATCAATTTTCGTAGCCGTCTTTAGGGTTTCAAAAAACCATATTTTCACTTAAGTTGCGGGCGCGCCCGCTAGGCTTAGTGGGCATATATCCTCCTACATCTCCCACTTGCACTTAGACTATTTATCTCGGTATCTCATACCGTTATAGCATATCAGTCACTTTGACATTTATATGACAAACCTAAGAGTGGATTTATTAACGAGTATCTATAATGCATTTTAATGGATTATTATTAATACATCTCTTGATCACACAAGGTTGATCATTTGAAAAATGATTTGGATCAATTTTCCTTTCTTAGTATAGCTAACAATTAGCTCATACAATCTAGATGTAGGGTCTAACATTTTTATAAGTCAGTCTTAGCTCATTCCAATTTTCTGTGTCAATATGTCAAGCGCATGTATGCCACCCTAAGTCTCTATATATTTGATTAAATTAAAACGATTTTGATTCAATGTTTTATATAGATGATTCAAATAAGTTGGAAACCTTTTTACTTAGTCCGAGAAACCGGAACTAAGTATATGTGCTAGCTCCCACTGACTTTAAGAATTAGCTGGTCAAATACTTCAATTATATACCTAAATCATAATTAGATTATATATATGAAGAGCATAACCATTTGATAAGTGCTTTAGATGGAATGTACTAGTGTCAGGTTGGGTTTGACGAATGAGTCACATCAAGATCGGATTAAGGAATCTTGACATTGACTCACTCAGTCAAACGTCCTACACTGTACTTTTCCATTGACTACATTTAACATTAACTCTTTAAGAGTCAAATGTAGTTTATTAAGAATTAATCTTAATATGCGTATAATTGTGATCACACAAAATTTCTATGCTTGTGGAAATTATACTTAACTATCGACTGACTATAACATTAAGTCGGCTCCAAACAATCAAAATTTTCTGAAGCTCTGTATCATAGTTCGAGAATTTATGCAACCAACTCAGATAGCCACATTCATAGAAATTTAAGCCATTCTCAATCAAATCACAATTTCAACAGAAAGCACATTTGCCGAGACATTTATTCAAAACAACGGATTCATATAATGAATCAAAATTTGTTTATCAAATAAACCCTGAGTATTAATCACTCAATCATTGTTTTCACTTTGAGGAATGATACATTTTATTCATCTAAGGAAATAAGTATCAGCTCCCTCTTCTTCATGTCTCTCGAAGTCTTTGCACGGCCCCAGCAGCAACGATTGCTCAGATGCCGACCGTCCTCGGAACTTCTTCCAACCTTTGCTTCATATCAGCCACCTGTATACATTACACAGATGTCTTTGTATCTCATAGTATGTGATTAAGCATTTATGGAAATAATTATGCTTTATTGAATTTAATTTGTTGTACCTGAGGTAGAGTCATCCGTATGCCCCTTCTTCTTTTCTGCAAGGTAAACCTTACAGTTCCTCTTCCAATGGCCCATCTTATGGTAGTGGAAGCACTCAGATTTTGACGGGGCCCCTTTCGTCTTTTTCCCCTTCTTCGCCTTTGCAGGTTGTGGGACCTGCCTCTTCTTACCCTTACCTTTCGGCTGGTCTGAAGAAGCAGAGCCAACAACCAATGCAGTCGGTTTCTTCTCAATTTCCTCAAACTGCCTAAGCATATTGAGGAGACCATGAAGATCCGTTTCAATAATGTTCATTATGAAACCAGTAATGAAAGGCTTGAAGGCCAGGGTTAAAGACTTAAGGATAATGTCCACGGACATCTCATTGTCCAGGACAAAACCCAACTGGGCGGCGTCTGCCACGTACCCGATCATCTTAATGACATGATCTTGTACGGGCCCTATCTCCATCTTTGTGCCCCAGAGATTGCTCGTGGCTTCAAACTTGGCAGCTCTGGACCGCTTGCCGTATAACTCTTGTGCATTCAGAATCATACTTTGAACATCCAAATGTTCATGCTTCCTCTACAGTTCGTTATTGTAACAACTGGTTTTCATGTATCCGGATTTATTATATTATAATATATGTTTTGGTGGATTTTTCTCCTCATGTGTGGTTTTCGTCTCCGTAACTTTCATTTTCGATCGTTTCGTCGTGTTTTCTCGTTTCTTCCTTAGGATCGTCGATTTCGGAGTAAGTCATTCGTGACGGGCTTCATAACGGTCGTATCTTACGGTTAGATCAAGCCTAGGAGTCTTAGGAATCGATCCCGGAGCTCCGCGCTCCGTATCGGAACTTTTGGTGCTTATTAGCCGGTGTAAGAAGGGGCACCGACCGACTAGATGACGATCCAGTCGGTCGACAATCCTTCTTGAACCGACTAGTTGGCTTTCTAAATTATTCAGGAGTTACTGTTTATCGTTAGTCAGTCTAAGAACGTTGGTTGACCGACTAGGTTGCAAACTAGTCGGTCAGCAATGCTTATTTAACCGACTAACTCTTCCACTAATTTTTGGTATCAATACTGTTCACCCTTAGTCGGTCTAAGAACGTTCATCGACCGATTAGATGTCAAACTAGTCGGTCAGTAGTTGTTCATCGACCGACTAAATCTAAATCCTATTTTTGTTCAGAAGTTACTGTTTACACTTAGTCGGTCTGTGTTGATTGACCGACCGACTAGTTCCCAAACTAGTCGGTCAGTGGTTGCTCTTTGACCGACTAATCTGTGTTAAAACCCTAATTTCTGGGCAGCCGCCAGCCCATCCTATTTATACCCCTCCCAAACGTTTTCTTCTTCCTCCACTCGACCTAAAACCCTAGTTTCTCCCCCATTGAGCCCCCTTCTACCTCAAACCCTTATTCCTCCATCCCAAGCCCAAAATCCATCATCCAAACCATCCCTCAACACATTCTACCCCTCATCTTCCCCAAAATCTCACCAAATCCCCAAAATCCCCCCAAAACCCTAGTTCTCCAAACTTCTCCATTTGTTTCCAGATTTGGTCCCTAGGTGCTCCGGAGTGTTTCTTCCGCCTCCTCACGGTAAGAAATCGATCTCTTGATGTTTTCATAGCCTGCTATGTTTTATGAAACCCTAATGAAATTACATGTTGTTTGATGATTGTTTCTCCATAACAGCGACTTCCCCGTAGTTTAGCATCCGCGAGACGAACCTTCGTGATCGTCATCCCCGGTGCTAGGCAAGTGAAACTTGCCACTTAGGGTTTAGGCCATGTTTTAGGCCATTTGCTTGTTGTAGGCGTAAAAGAGGCTAGGCGACGAAATGATACTCGCCTAGGCGCAAATTTAGGAACTAGCTTGACAACGAAGCTAGTTCCGACATATATCATGTTGCACAATTACCATGTCATGTTTACTTTCCATTAACGGTACGCAAATTAATTGTCTTGTCATTGCATCCTTTAAGTGTTCCGTGATTGCGTAGCTTCGCTACAATGCTTGTGTTCCTGGCTCGTGTTCCAGAAGCGGGCCATGTGTTGGTTGATAGCCAATGCCCGAATTGCTTGTTTCCGGCTAGGTGCACCCCTACGCCAATTGTTTATGAATCGTGAACTAGAATGCGAGCTCCTGTGCGGGGAAACCCTGGCTCATTTACTGAGCTCGTGTGCGGGGACCCTGGCTCGTTTACTTGTGGGTATTGGGGGTAAGAGTTAAGCGGCCAATCAACTGGGAGTCTGCCCGATCAGCAACTGCAGTGGTAAGGCGTAAACTCTGGGTTTTGGGGTAGTTGTTAAGCGGCCAATCAGCGTGAATGTTATACCATTCAGCTGTAAGGCATAAACATCTACAAACAACAGTGAAACGTGACTAGTGAATTGATTGAGATTGTTAGTAGCTTGGCTACTCTTGTCTTGTCCCGATGATTGCTCTCTTGTACTTATTGCCTCGCCATGTCTTGCTTGTGCACTCATGTTAAACTGCCATGTCATGCATACTATAACTGCTAGGTTGCTAGTTGCCTTACTTTCAGTTTCCTTGCCCAAGTCTTTTAGACTTGCTGACATGTGCCCCTTTACTCTTTTGGGTGACACATGTTAGATCCCGAGCCTGAGTACCTTGTTGAGGACGAGGTGTTTGCTGACGCCGAGCCCGAGCTTGTGTTTGACGGGGAGTACGTGGACACTGGGGACCAGTCCTAGTGTCTTCGTTGTGTTTTCCTTTTGTTTTAGACTGCTGTTTTGTTGTCGGTGCGTAGCACCTATACTTTGTTACGTTGTTGCTTTGGTTGGCCTTGTTCTGGGCCTTTAGACTCTTTCTTTTAGCCTGGTGGCTTTTCTGGATGTCAAACTTAATTTTCATGTTGGACAATTTATGATATATGAGAATTTTATTTCTGTCTCTCCTTGTGTTATTATTGTTGTTTCGTTTGTGGTTACAGGGACCTGCTTATGTTTTATTGACGCTTATCGGGTTTGGGGCTTCACAGCTCCACTTTCGTGCGGACCTTTTCACGTATCGCCTCCATTTTAGGGAAGCGGGGCGGACAGTTATTCATCGAAGCTAGAGTAAGGCACATGGCCTTCTCTGCATCCCTCTGGTATAGCTTATAGGCTTCCTTTTCCTCGTAGGTCGCATCGTCATCAGGCTTCTCCGGAGCGTCCTCGAACAGCACGTATCCAATCCTGGCTAGAGAAAAGACTAACTTAATGTTCCTAAGCCAATCCTTATAGTTCGTTCCATCGAGCACGTTCTTCTCTGCCATATACTTAAGACCCGCATCCATTCTGCAATTTAGTAGATACTTTAGTCAGTATATGTTCGTTGTATAGTTTCAATGGTTTTTAATAAAATTATATTCTCCCACTAAATTTATTAAAGCCATAATAATAAACAGTTTTTTATATAATAACATTTGTGAGAGAGGGATCCGACTACCCTGAGTCTGACAACCTTGAGTGTGTCTCAACAAGTTGTCCGACTCTGCAGTTGGTAAACAAACTCATCGTCAATCATATTATATATGATTCCCTATCGATTTTTACCCCCAGTCATTTGTGATCATGAGTGTGCTCATCCGGATCACAACGGCTAGCCTAGTCGGACCCTTGTTTTCGTGTCTAGCCTCACTTGCCCCGGCGCTCGGTGTATGCATGACACGTCGGTTTGGGTCAGGACTTAGACTACATTCTTGGTTAGACTTATGCCGGTGCTCGGCGTATGCACGAGACGACGGTTTGGGTCAAGTCAAGATGTTATCAAGAAATCGGTTTCTATAAGATTGCCATGTCACAGCTTGAGTGTAGCTCAACAACCGTAACACGGGTCTTACAGTTGCCAACTCTTAAAACAATGAGGGTTACGATTTATCTTGAGCAAGATTATTATCGTATTTGACTTAGGTATAGTCGATGGACTTATACAGTCATGATACACCTCCTTTCGGTCCAGCGGACGCGGCCAGGGAATTGACTAAGCCAGGACCACTCGGCCCCTAGACTAGCTAGGGTGGTCCAGCAAACTTAGCCAAGCACATTGACCGATATCATGATCCATTGAAGGAGTTTCATCAATTCTATGTTCGTCCATCAACTAAACGGTTTTTAATTAAAACAACTAGTTAATCCATATCAACTAGTGGATCCTAAAATTCGAAATTTTATGGATTTGTTGAACAACTTTTCTTAGATTCTTATCAACTATAAGGTTCATATGTTCATCGCACTACCCTAATCTAATTAGGATTTTAATAAGACAATAACAACATTTTTCAAAAATAGTCTTTTTATGATAATCATCATTTAAACGATTTATTATAATGATTGTCAATCAAAAGGGACTACCCTAATCTGGTATTAGGTTTCGAAGTTGTTTTTGTTTATTTAAAACGTAGCATGTCAATAGTCATTAAAATTTTATCTTATAAAGGTTTAATCAGTTAATGGCTAACCTAAGGGGTACATGAATACTTTATTCATCATGTCTATTAAAACATAAACCAACTAATTTAATCGCATAAATTAAAGGTTCAATCAGTGACATATAATGAAAGCATGCAAGTTAAAATTATCTACAACATAATCAAACAACTTGCAAATCTAAAATTTAACATTTAAATTTAAAGAACTAAAATTTTAAAGCTTGAATCATTTTTATCACATAAAACTAGGTTTCATAAAATTATCAAATAATTTTAAATTCAAACCTAAGCTTTAAAATTTTAACGATACATTTCTAAGATTAAAATATCGCATGAAATAATCTTGAAACCTATATATAATTAATAGAAACAAATTTATTATTTCATCTCATGAGAATAAAATTTTCTTTATGTTACATATACTATAAAACAATTTTTAAAACCTTTTTAAAATCATATGAAATTAATTTTAAAAAAAACTTTCGGATAAAGTTTAATAAAAATTTTCAATCCTTATGTAACCAAAATAAATAAATTTTCAATATCATCGCATGAAATAAAATTTTTCTTTTATGTTACATAAACTTTAAAATTTTAAATCCTTATTAAATTTATTTTATCTTATAAAATAAAATTTTAAAAGGCATTTAAACAAAGAAGACCCATTAAATTTATCACATAAAATTTAAAACGTCCTCCTAAATTTTTTTCATTTTACAAAACAAATTTTAAAACACAAAAAATATTAAACTAATTTTAACATAAAGTTAAAATGTCAGTATGATCAAAACAAGCAATTTTAAGAATTTAAAATCATCGCTAAAATATATGTACAAGTATAACTGTGTCTCTGATACCACTGTAGGGTTTTTGGCGGACCCTCAGAGCTCGGATCTGTGTCCGTCCTAAGTGGGACGGACCACAGAGGCATAAAGCACAGCGGAAAAATAACTTATCTAGCTAAACAATTTAGCTAGGCCCCGAGAGAGCCAGAACCTAGCCCGATCTATGCTAACTTGGGGTAGATCTGACCACCCCAAGAAGGATCTATTCTACCGCGATGAAATTAAACTACACTAAAATTACTTAGAGAACATACCCGGAATCTCGACCCTGGGGCGGGCAAGATGTACCGCACCGTCTTCTGACGCTCCTCGTAGCCGAGCCGCCTTGACTCGATCCACCCGAGCCGCCTCGCTCCATCGAACCGATCTGCCCGAGCCGACACCCGCCTCCAAGCCGATCACACGCGGTAGAAAGTTTCACTTGAGTAGACCCGCGTCTTAGACGTCTGGATCCGAATCCAAACCCCCTTCGCAGTCTTGCTAGGACCAGTCGGGAGAATAGGAAGAGAGAGAGAGAGAGAGAGAGAGAGAGAGAGAGAGAGAGAGAGAGAGAGAGAGAGAGAGAGAATAGTTTAGTCGTAGAACGAGCTTGCTCTAAAAATCTGGAGCTACTCGATTGAGGACTTGGTGTGTTTTTCAACGAAGAAAGTGCACCCCTATATAGGGAGTCGGCACCTCTCCTTTCGTTGCGAGCAATGTGGGACAAAAGGCAAATTGAAGAGAAATTAATTAAGCTAATTTAGCTTAATTGAAGATTTAGTAAGCCTTTCATAAAGGCCAACTTCAACGAATTAATTCTCTTTATTCATTAAACTTTGGACACCAAACAGGCTATCAATCCGAAGGGCTTCGAATGGTTAACGCGTAGGAACGAATGGCGACGATTTCGACTTCGTTTGACCCCTCAAACAATTGCCCAAAGATGGGCAAAAAATCAATTTTCGTAGCCGTCTTTAGGGGTTTCAAAAACCCCTATTTTCACTTAAGTTGCGGGCGCGCCCGCCCAAGGCAAGGAGGGCGGGCGCGCCGGCCCGCTGGGCAGCCGGCGCGCCCGCTGTGGCCAGCGGGCTGCGCCCGCTGCAACAAGCGGGCTCCCCCCGCTGCAGCAGCGGGTCGAGCCCGCTGCAGCAGCGGGTCGAGCCCGCTGCAGCAGCGGGTCGTGCGCCCTTTGTCCCTCGCGGATGGGCTTGTTAGCCCAGTGGGTCTAACCCACTTTGCCTTGGACTGTTTTTGTGTTTCTGCGCTCGTTTGAGCTCCGATTTGGACGCGGTTTGAACCTGTGTTTAGACTGGGACGATTCCGTTAACCAGATAACCTTTTCCAATGCATTTGTTACTACAAATATTGTCGTTACCAATTTACGACACGTTTAATCTTTGTTTCCATCAAATGCAACATTGTCCCTATTGCATCTACGACTTAGTCTCACACTGTCTTGTGAACTTCAACTATTCCTATTCATCGAATGAATCTCTCTTATTAATCTTTCTATTACTAAAATACGAACGCTTCTCGGTGTGAGACCCTACAGCCTGACCTTACTACAGGTTGGGGCTCGGAACCCCTAGACGACGGTCACCACGAGCATTAGTTGTCATCCCTATTTCAGAATCATCATAACGTTATCGACCCATTGAAAAAAGTATCGTTGGGTTTACATTGGCTGTGTCAGTGCTGAATACCGTTTAGCTATAGTCCATTCTTCAAGACTGTGTCCCTGTTGGCCTAGGGTATGGTCTACTGTCAACCATATTAGACAACATTGGTCAGTATACGGCGGTCTTGGTTGTTTTCACGCTGTACATCTTACAACGTACCCCGACCGGGGATTAACACAAAGACCGTACTGAGCCTGTGACACTAACTTCCCTTTAACGGAAGTGACGAATCCCATCTTAGTCATCTACTCGCCTCGAGAGCTTCAGGTGCAACCCAACCTAAGATCTTTCAGCAGGCCTAGCCTCGAAGCTAGATCATATGTCTAAGCGACACCGTTCGCTCACAGGTTCATACAAATGACTTCAGGTCTTAAGGACCAGCTTACCTATCATCACCCTAGAGTTATTATAGACAGTTTAGTTAAAGTTAACCATTTAATAACTCTAAGTTGGTCGTTCAGTGAACTCATTCTCCAATAAGCACATGTGTCTCGTCTCCGACTTCACCAAGTCGAATGACTATGAGATCATCTTTACTCTAAGGTAAGACAAAGACATAGTGGTCTATCCAATGTGCCGATATCCAGTTCTCGACACATCTATGACCACGAACCGTTTAAGACTTAAGTTTCTATTCGGTCGCTTACTACTCATAATCGAGATCTTATCTAGATACGTAAGGACCTAACTATAAGTTTATGGACATTATCTAAGTATATTTATTCAAACAATTTCATACTTAGGATAATGGACATCATATATTATATGAACAAGACGTACACTTAAGATAAATCGCCTTATGGGCATATATCCTCCTACAGTTACGACGCAAAATAGTGCATTCATCGCCTTTGCATTGAGATTTGCTTTCTTCTTGTCGTCGACTGACCATTTTCCGAACTCAACTTCGGCAGGTGCGATGTATGGAACTTTAGTGACGGTCCATGCTTCGATGTCTAGTGACTCCAAGTGAGTCTTCATCTGGATCTTCCAGCTAGCGTAGTTTGTTCCGTTGAATAGAGGTGGTCGCATGGTGTTGAGTCCTTCAGAGTGAAACGATGTTGATGCCCTCACTTTTTATAGCCTCGCTCTGATACCAAGTGTTGGATCCTATGGATGGCAAAAAAACACTAGAAGGGGGGTTGAATAGTGTTGTGTAAATAGTAAATCTTTTTTGTTTGTTGGATAGCACAATTATAAACATTCTAATGTTGCCTAAGAAACCAAGTAGAGTGATCTACGCTTGGTTCTTAATCAACTTAGGTAATCTTAAAATAAATCAGAGAGAAAATACTTATGGTAGTCGACTCCCAAAGAGATTTTATGCACAGCTCTGCTAAAAGAATAAGTAATAAAAATATAAGATTACAACGAAATACAAGAAAGAATCTTTACACATCGGATACAAAAAAATTGATCTTGCAATATATTATGAACGGGTTACAAGAGATATAATGCTCAACAAATCAAGATATAAAAATAGAGACATACAATCACAGAAAATGCAAACGCAAACACACGGATTTTATCCTGGTTCCCTACAACCTTGGGTACGTCCAGTCCCCGACCAATCCGGTACGAGATTTTCACTATTTGCCTTGGCAAATACAATCACCTAACTTCAATCGTTTGGATTTTCCACACGCCTAGCCTTGACCAGGATTTCCGACTGCAACACTGCAACACCTAGACTTGTCTAGGATTTCCAACACCCTTACAACAAAGGACAGATCACAAAATGAAAACCAATATCCAACTCACCAGAATATTGGGTGGAGTTTGGATTTACACCCAAATTCTATAGCCAACGTAATAACAAAGTGTATTCGTGGCTAAATAGAATTCAAAATATGATCTTAGATCAAACAAAGATATGAATTTTATTCTTCGTGATCTAGATCGTTGTTTTCAAAAATCCTTTTAAATAAGATCGAAATAAAGAACAAGGATTTTGAAAAACTATTTTGGAATAGCCAAATTAAAATTGATCTCAAAAAGAAATAAGAACTTTAAAATAGAGATCAGAAAATACTAACAGATTTGGCTAACAAAATAATGAGAGCTGAAAAAATGAGAATGAGAGATCTTAGAAATTTCAGCACAAAATAGATTTTGAGAGTTGTAGAGAGTTGTTGAGTTTTTTGAAATGATATCTAGAGTCCTCTATTTATAGGTTTAAATGAGAGGATTTGAAATTCAAATTAGGTTTGACTTTTGCCCCGAAATTTAAGGAAGCAATGAATTGGAGAGGCAATTAAGCAAGTCAGAACATTGAATTTCGACAGCTAGTAGTCGACTCCCTTATGGTGGTAGTCGACTCCCAGAGCGTTTCAGAAGAAGAACAATTTCCAGCTGGTAGTCGACTCCCACTCTTTGGTAGTCAACTCCCAGAGCAGTTTCTTCTGAAACTTAGCTAGCAAGAGATGTAATTAACTCCAGGGTGTAATGGAGATTAATTACTAAGATAAGAAAAAGCTAGCAATAGCTCTCAAAAGTTTTGAAATGATTTGAAAACATTTGAAAACATTTTAACTTTGAAATCATTTTGAGTGTGTGTGTTATAATTACTTTTAGCTTTAACATAATCCTAAGAAAGACACAACTCACACACTATAGACTTAGGACGAGTGTTCATGAATCTTGATCCAATGATGAAGTAGATGCGAGCTTTTCTTTGAGTTTCATTTTCTTTTGAGCGTGAGCTTCATCATTTGAATTTAGCAACATCGTCTTTGTCTTTACTAAGTGTAGTTTGTACTTCTTCGGCGTATGCATATACCTTTTCATTCATCGCATAAACTGCACACTTTAGATGTAGTGTAGTTAGTACAATAACTTCATTTGGTGTGCTCATTATCAAAACCACTTGGGGGTGGAATTCAATTTCCATCACAAAGCAGATGTCTCAATCATCCTATCTAAGATCACCTTGACCAACATTACATAATATCCAAGTCAAGAAATAAAAAGATACACCAAATTACATCTTTGTCTTCATGAACTTGATTTGTTGTAGCTTTGAACTCCACGTTCTTGTCTTGGAATCTTCAACTCATTTTGATGCACTGGAGTCACATCACCATCTCAAGCTATGCTTTATGATGTTGCTTTGGCATTCTCCATGCTTAAGCACATTACACTTGGTCTAATTAACCTGCCACACTTGGTGAAATTCATTATAATACAAAACAATGTTTGTTCATCATCAAAATATGTATTGGGGAATTCAATACCAAACACATGACTCTCAGCCTTGAAAGGTCATAGTGTTGATTTTTTGGAATTTGATTATTTTTGCTGGGTTTCAAGTTTCTTTGGGTTTAATTGATTTTTAATAGATTTTTTTTTGGATTAAATTAAACTTGATGGTGTTTATTGGTTTTATTGTAGAATTTTTTTGGATTTAATTCCAAGAAGAAATGTAGGAAGAGGATGAAAAGGAGGTGGAGGTGGAGGTGGAGGCAGAGATGACGACAAAGGTGGAGGCATTGGAGCTGGAGGAGGAGGATGGTGGATAGAGGAGACATTGGAGGAGTAGGTGATGATGTCGGGCGGAAAAAGAAAGAAATCGAAGAAGAAGAGAGATTAAAATGAGATTTTTGAAAGTAAATGTTATATGCTCAGGAAGTTTAAAAAAAGTGTAATGGGTTTAACAATACAATCTCTCCAGCAAAATTGTTAATGTGACTATCTGAACTCTTAGGCTTGGTCCGATTTGATGTTGTCTTGACCTGTTTATTAGGCCTGCTTGTCGGGTCGGTTCAGATTCTAGCACGTATGTTCTGCTCCGGAACCCGTTAACTCGCCGGAAAACGGATTCTTTACCACCTAAAACCCTCGCCGTTCTAAACCCCTCCCGCAAGAAACTAACTCGCCCTCGAGCCGTTAAATTCCTCACCGGGAATAAAAACCATTTCGGATCAAAAGAAGCAGGAAAAAATATATTAAATAAAATATATTTGCAGAGAGCTCGGAGTACGCCATGAAGGAATCGGATGCGGCGCCGGAGAGAGACCTCTACGCTCTCCTCCACCTCTCGCCGGAAGCATCCGATGAGGAGATTCGGAAGGCTTATCGCCAGTGGGCCCAAATCTACCACCCCGACAAGTACCAAGATTCCCAGGTTGGTACCAATTATTTTCTTTATTAAAGTTCAAATTGATTTCTGATTTAGGATGAAATTCGTTAGAATTAGGAGAAGCGAGGCCATTGATCATCTTCATGGATGATTTAGTTTCGATTGATAATTGTGCGATGTAGTAAAAATTTGCATACTTCAACATAATATATGAGCATGGTATAGGGTTGTGTGGAGGGATTTGAGTTTTCTTGTCAAACAAATATTTGGGAGGATCTCTAATGATATCTAAGGATGAAATAGAGCTTTATGTACGATGGTCTTCTCTCGAATTGCGACCTCACTCTTACAGTTATTATCTAGTGTGGTCACTGTGAAGCTGCAGCATTTTACTCTTATGTACTTTGAGAATTTCTTCATTCTTATGGTTTTGTATCTACATTTGCATTGAATTTATTCAGTTTATGTAATTTTTAATTTTGAGCATCTTTCTGATTTCAGATGAAGGATATTGCCACAGAAAATTTCCAACGAATCCGTGATGCATATGAGATTTTGAGTGATGAGCACAAAAGGCAAATCTATGATATATATGGAATGGAAGGCGTGAATTCAGGGTTAGAGTTAGGCCCAAAACTGAACAGACCGGAAGAGATTAAAGAAGAACTGGAAAGGTTGCGGCGACTGAAGGAGGTAGAGAAGATTTATGCCCATTCCCGACCTACTGGTTTGATTTTGGCTCATTTATCGATACCACAATATTTAGATGGTGGTGGTATAATGAAAAGGTAAGAATTCATCATCCATCAGAATTTAAGTTATAAAATTTTCATTTCCTTCATTCCTTTTGTTTTTGCATTTGTTTGTCTCGATAAATTTTCTCATTCTAATGCATTGCTTCTTACCTGAACCAGTCATATCTCAGCATGAGTTGGATCATAGATTGGCATCTTCTGGACCCATCCTTTGCCAACAAATTACATGATAGGTTTTCCGATAATTATCTGACCTGTAAGAGCTCATATGAATTATGGAAGAGCTGCTTTGAGAGTCCTATTTGCTGTGGTGGGTTTGACTGCCATTGAAAATAAAACACAGGGATGTCGAAAAGTAAAAAGGATGCTTTCCCTGCAGTTGTCAAGAGAACATTTGATTAGCTATCACCATTCCTTTATTTGAAACCAAGAAAATAGCTGTTATTGTTAGAGATTTTTATTCTGGATGAATGTGAAATATGTCGTATTGTTGTTTCACGATGTCTACATTGCAATTCAACGTATGACTATGAGGATGGTGACTTTTCAGTTCTCAATTTGCAAGCAAAACGTTACTTGTTGAACGTCATTAGGTGAAAAACTACAATAGAAAATGCACTTATTGAAAGCAAATAAGGCTTGTAAATATTCATGAGAAGAAATCAGATGCATCTCGGCATACCACTAGATGGTTTGAAGCAGTGTTACCTGGATACTCTAGTTTCAAATTTTTTTACTGTGTTGGGTACTCAGACACTTGGACGCCATGGCCCATGACTTTGACTCAGTTCAGATAAAGTGTACAAGGTTTTGTTGTAAAAGAAGGCAAAGTATTAGAAAGAATATGTGAAAATTATTCATTAGGGAGAAAATCAAGGAGCGTAAATTAGAAAAGTGAAGGGACATATATTTCTTCCACTTGTACAATCATCCAAACCTGTGTCATTTTCTTCAACTGTATGTATGTGTGGGTGGGTGGTTTGTACATGTGTACGTAGGTACGTACGCATTTGCTCATCTAGCTGTACAATAAATGGCTACAATATTATCGATGGCAGTGCATCTATGGTGAAGAACGACAAGAAGGTAAGAAGATAAGGAGGAATAGTGTTTGGTTGAAATAAGAGTTGTGGATTCTCACCAAGTAGGAATGTGCCGACAAAGTTCAATATTCTTGAGAACTTAGAGTTGAGCTTATGCCCCAGAATGGAACTCTTGATTTGCCAACTGACTACATATCAAAAACATCTTAAAGATTTTTGGGGTGGGATATACATCTTCAAGAGTTTGCTTAGATAATCTACTAATTGTTCTTTTGCAGATAACTCCTATTGCCTTAAAATGTAAACAAGACTGAAAAAGGTTTAAAGAAGGAATTGTGACCAACATTAGTTCTCTAATTTATTTTTCACCTAACCACTCAACATAACACTGAATTGTTAATACCTGTATAGTGCTAATGTGCTATAAAACTCATATTATATCACCACAAGAACAAATAACACTACCCTTGTCCTCATCAGACTCCAGACCCACACACAAGACATGAAAAAAACCCGAAGAAACTAAGAACAAAGGAAAAAGAAACACGCGTCATACCTGGTAAAGAGATTGTGTCCATTGGGCATGAAAGCATGACATTATTTTATAAAAAAAATCTAAAGGACAATCAATACATTGTCTTCCGCAAAGGCAATTGTGCATCACCGAAAAGTCGAATTTTCCTCCTCACTTTTATACAGGTACACAATTTTGGACTGGTAAAGTGGAAACAGGATATAAAATATAAATAGTTTATGACACTTTGATGGTTATTAGCATCGAATAGGAGATAGCTGCTAAACCGAAATTTGGTCTATGAGGGCCCAGGCCAACATAACCCAAACCATGGTACACAATCCTTTGTTGTTGCAGTATGGTTATAGGTACCAGTTACAGTACCTCGTGCTGTATGCTGTGCGAAGGGGAGGAATTATCAAATTGTCATCTGGGTCACTTAGGAGCATTTGATAGGTTATTTCAATAATTATGCATGTATTATCTATTTACATGTGACAAAGTAAGACATACAAAAAATATGTAAAACCCAGGATTATGCTAATATAGACTTTTACCTTTTGACATTTATAAAGGAGGTCTTGATTTCATACTTATTAAAGCGGATATAAATTATACAACTTTAAATTAAAAACATGAACTCTGTTTTGACTATATTAGATTATTTAAGTAAAAATTACAAACTCAAGACTTCACAACTATAGTACAAGTCCCATAACCAAAAACCATAAATAGATTTATTGAGTTAAGCACATATATTAGCGCGAAATATTGACAAAATTGCTTACTGAGTCAGTGAAGCATTGGTGCTTGTCCTTCATTTAATGGGCTGACAGTTGGTAATTAAGATCGGGAATGCACAGTGAATCGGTATGCTTGAACTGGATCACAATTTGAAGGGAGGCAGATTGAATCGGGTGATGCTGGTCAATGCCTTGTATTTATCTTTCTTAGGATCCATCTGTTTTATGTTTTGTGATCATGTGCATGTCTGCATTATGTTAAATTTATTGATGCATATCATATGATCAACATTTTCTATTGAATTAAATCTCAATAATACTGAATATAAAGTAAGCAACTTTAATTTAAAAACGTGAACACTGTTATGATTATATAAGATTATTTAAGTAAAATTTATAAACTCGAGGCTTAAAAACTATATCATAAGTCCCGTAACCAAAAAACATAAATATATTTATTGAGATATGCTCAAACATTTGCGCTACATAATAACAAAATTGCTCATTGATTCAATGATCCATTAGTGCTATTCCTTCATTTCATCGGCCACCCGTTTTGGTGATGCAAATCAGGAATGCACCGCGAATCATCACACATGAATTTGATCAATGTTTGAAGGGAGGCTGAGTGGATCAGGTGACACCGGTCAATGCCTTGTATTTATCTTTCGTAGGATTCATTTGCTTTATGTTTTGTGATTATGTACATATCTGCCATATTTTAAATGCATATCATATAATCAAAGTTTTCTATTGAATTAAATCTCAAAAATATAATGTAGCATCAATATATATTTCAATAGTTTCAGCATCCTTTTTTCTTTATATGAGTTTTTCTATTCGCAATCTGATACCAAATGCATTCTTCTCAACTATTAATTAGTGCCATGAAATCAATTCTGTCAGGGCAATTAATGTTTAATGCTATTGCAAGTTACTGAATACATTTTCAAAACGGCAGAATGGCTATGTCAAGTCAGGTACAGTCTCAGTTATCCAAGCGCAACACAATTGTTGTAGGTGGAAATTTGACAGTTTCCGGTAATTCTGGTACTGGCGGAGCATCAGCTTTGTTGCGGCACCAGATATCTCCTGTTTCCTCAATTGAGTTCATGGCTAGCGTTGGTTTGCAAACAGTTCTGGCCATACAAACAACTCGGTATTCTCATTTTTTACATTTGATGCCATTTAGAACACCCATCACTGTTGTGTTTTCTTGTTTCTTCTCCAACTGATATTAACTGCAAGCTGTGCTTTTTCAGTCACCTTTCCCGTCATTCAACAGCTACATCTGGCTTTCAAATCTCTTTGAGAGATGGATCAGTCAATTTGTCTAACACATGGACCCGCCAACTATCAGACGCATCTGTTGGAAATGTAAGTGCTTGGGGCTTTATTTGTCTTTTCATACGCATCTTTGTTTGTTTGTTTTGGTATCTGTCTATTGCCAAGCATTAATTTCATCTTCTAATCTTTATTATTCATTTGTAAGGTAAATTGATGCTTGAATGTTTTGAAAAATAGCATTCCCTGATATACTTCTGATGCGAGTGCATACATCAGGCTAATTGGACCACATCCATGTCTGTTATGATCAAACCTTCATTTGAATTTGGACAAGACTTACAATGCCAAATTTTGGCCGTTTGAACCGTAGGAATTACATTTGAAGCAAATAATAAAAAAAGGAGGTCACTTGGAAACCACAACAGAGTTATTTTTATTTACATGGATAATTAATAAACTGAATGAGCAAGCATGTGAATATCTGTGCTTGGTTGCATGGATGCACGCAAATCCAACCTTTGGCATACATGGATACAATTCCGTATCTGCCTATCTTAACCTGAGTTAATGTGCATTCAAAACAGTATTATAGAATGTCAAATAGTACTTTTCGCTGAACACCCAACCATACATACATGTATGCATTGTAAACATGCACAATGCACAGAACCTGATTACATCTCATTTTGCTTCTTCTTGAGTTCATTAAGCATTACAAAATTGCCGCAAAATAGGTAAACCTAGTATAGTGGCTAATTTAGCTCTTGATGTTTGTTAGAATAGTGGGCTGCTGTTATTGTTCCCTATTATAGGCTAACATTTCCATCCAACTGCCAAAGATAGGTTTAGCCGGTGGGGGTGGCAAGTCCAACCTGATCTTACATGTGTTACTTAATCCCAACCTGAATTTTCAGTCCTGGTCAGCCTGGTTGGGTTACAATTGGGTCAACCTCCTTGACTGCGTCGGGTTTTACGAATGATGAGACTGCAACACCATTGAAGATAAGTATGAGGGGTGCCATGGCTAGGGAACAAGTTATGTTTGACTGTACTAATCGGTCTGCACTTTTGTTTTGATGCGATCCAGATACTTATGGTTATATGTTATCACTTTGGAAGATCTGTGTGGCTGAATTCTGTAATGGTAACTGCATATACGAAACATGGAAGAAGGAAAAGAATGGCATGTGAATGCTTTTGGTTCTCTTCGAAGGAAGGTTTATTCGATGGAAATGATATAAATATTGATGTTGAGGTGCATCAGTGTCTAGAAACAGGCTGTATTTTAACTCAATTTTCTACCACCTTAATGAACATAGGATGATAGGATTATAACTTAAATGTCTAGTTACCACAAGGACACCTGAAAACTGAAATTTCTTTGAAATTTCTTTGAAAGACATGCTGATCTGTGAATTTTAGGTTACTTGGAGAGGTTTTGGGACGAAATTGTGTAGCATTGGATCACACGTATCATGGAGAACCATGCATTTGATTAGGGGCTGTTATGTCAAAGAACCTGACGAAACAAAAAAAAGGGAGGATACTTTAAGTTCAGTTTCAGGTCAGGATAGAGAAGATATGGCCGATGCAACAACAAGGAAAGTCATAAAGAAACTGGAGTTAAGGGGTAGAAACAGATGGTATTCTAAAAAAATTCAGAGAAAAATAATAACAACATATAAGAATGGCAAACATTTTGAGGTTTAACAAATTACATTTGGGTATTACATTCAGATCAACCAATAGTAGGTTGTAAAACTAAAGAAAGCATCTCACTTAGTGGAAAAAGGACATTCTATTGCAACAAAAGCACCATACATTAGAAGGTACCCTAATAAGTAGGGGCCAAATTAATAAAATGATAAAAATACCCTTAAGCTAAAAGAAAAGTTCTAATGGGTTCAAAAAAAATCAAAAAAGAATTTCTAAAATTCAAATAAATTAAATTATTACCTAATTATTAACTATATAGAATTAACAATTCAAAATACTGAAATACGAAACTCCTTTTATCTCTTTTATTGACTCCTTGTCCCAGTCTATTCTTCCAGTCTTGTAAAGATTCACATGTGATAAAATTCGATAAGAATCTGAATGTAACAAAAAGTGGACCGAGTTCTTGAAATGCTTTGACGGTCAACCATGACTAATTTGAATACTGATTGTTGTTTGGACTCTTTGGAATTATAACAATCTAATTGAAACATGGTTGGATGAGGCGACATTGTAATGCTTGATCATGACATTAATACGTTGAGTCAGCTTCATTGAAAATGGCATAGGAGCAACTTAAACCATCTTTAAATTTGTCTTCTGTGACGAATTGCTAGAAAAGTGTAATGTCCCACTCCTTGGATGCCGTCATAATTGTGCAAGTGTAGTGTAGGTCCCGCATGTGTCAGTGAAAACAAGGAGAACAGACAGAAAGATAAAGATATACTCATATAAAACTCCACATGATAACTGAAATTAAATGCATGGAAACAAAAAGTACAACTCACGAGCTCGCTCCAAGCTTGAAGCAAAAGTACAAAAGGGGGAAACCCCAAGAACACACACACACACACTCTCAACAGAACTCAAGGCCTGTCGTTTTGAATCGGAAACTCCGACTTCAACGCCTCTGGGTAATCCTGTACGTCACCTAGGTGGACAACAGAAGTTGTAACACAACTCAGAGAAGTAGACAATATCTAGCCAAACGACAACATGATAATAATAGTGCAAAAAGAAAATATAGCAACAATTATAATGACATGGTACTGAAATGAAGCATGTGATAAGCATTTAATGTCTCAACTATTGTAAGGGAGTAACTGCTAATGTAAACCAATCTTAGGTCGGGACTTATGAAGGGGAGCACGGTGTGCAATTGGTGCACTTCTGGACTGCAAGGGTGCTACCCTCGGGCCAAGTCCAAAAGAAGAAAGCACCGTACCGTAAGAACCGTAACACTGTGACAGGGGCTTCAGGACACATCATGATGGCCATCCATGTATGCACTGGGACTCTGTACCCATCGAAAGATGGACGTCCCCCTAATCTGGGGCCTGAAGAACCGGTCCCAGTCGCTTCCGTACTCACTCGATCATAAGTTTCCCTAAACCCCGGTGAGTTAAGCAGAATTAACCATTTATTAGTTCTTGTGTCGTGATGTGAGTCAAGTTTAATATTAGTTAAACTGCGTAGTCAAGTAAGTCCACTGCCACACATGTAGTAGTAACCTGTTATGTCAAGAGTCAACCTCAAATCCACTAGTCATTCAGTATAAGTGCCATCACATGTAACAACACATGGACTACGCAATTTAATCACAATATTAAACCTCATGGTACTAGCAAGCTCAAGAGATGACATGATAATAAAACTGGCATGTGATAAAGTAAAGACATGTATATTTCTTATGGCATGATATTCCAAATTGAACTGGTAATAGAACACCCAACTGTTTCATGCATCAAACCAAGAAACAAAGAAAACATAGTAATTGCTTGATAATGAACAACCCAAAAGTCAAACTCATAATGGCTCTGGAGGCTTTAGGCCATTGGGATCAGATTCGGGGTCTTTTTCATCACGTGGTGGGGGAACCCATAAATACGTCAAAATCCACGGGGTTGAACAAGGAACTAGGGGCTAACGACAAAACCACGGGGAACTAGGCTTATATCTCAAGAAATCCACAACGAAAACCCAAATCCGCGAACAAACTCTCAGTTGAACCCAAACAATAGCGAAAACAACAAGCCGCAATCACAGTCCATAAGTAACCACAAACCGCAAGCAGGAGGGGAGCCATCGAACCCCAGGTAAAGCCAAGAAGGGACAGATCGCAAGTAAGGGGAGCCGCCAATTCAGCAAGTATGAGACAACCCGCAAGCAAAGTAGCCACCGAATCCCTAAATTAGCAAGCAATGGACAACCCACGAGCCAAGCCAGCCCCATGCGAGGACCCTGGGACCCACGACAAATAGGCGAGGGAACCAACCCCACTAAATTACTGTATGGACTTAAACCATACGGTACTCCCTAAATCATTCTCTCCTGTTAATAAAAATCCCATTTTCTCACAAAGCCCCCAAGAATTTGACTCAGTTAAAGCATGCATGCAGAAATCGAAAGAAAAACCGAGCGTAATGGAGATAAAGTCTATCGAAAGCGAAGCCGAAGAACCAACGAAAATTAAGAATCGAAGCCACCGCAGATCAACCGAGGAATCATCGCAAGATCAAACACCGAAGAGCCGCATGAATCAACAACAGCTTCGAAGAAATATGAAGAGATACTTACCGAGCATGTAACATGAGAGGAGGGGAGAGGGGAGATAAATAGCCACCGAAGCAGCCCCCGAAGGGACACAGTTGTAGCAAGGGCATCATGGCCCTCCGCAGAGCCGCAGAGAGGACGAAGGGGGTCTGCAGCGTCACCAAGGAGGACAGAGGACGGAGTGGGGAGTGTCAAAGCCACATCGAGGGCCCCACGGTGAGGCGAGGGTGAGAGAGAGGGCAGAGATGGCCTCGAGCCCTACCGGGCTTAGTCGAGACGAAAGAGGGGGGAGAGAAATGACGAAGAAAAAGAGAAGCCCAAGTGGGCCTCATCGAGATGGCCTGCGCAAAAGAAAAACAAGAATGGGCCCGTTACATTCCACCCACCGTATAAAAATTCCGTCTTCGGAATTACAACAAACTAAGATACATCAAACAAATAAGGATAACGCTCACTCATCTCATCTTTCCTCTCCCAGGTAGACCTTCCAGGCGAGTCTCTGTGCCACATCACCTTCAACAGTGAACGGTTTTATTCTTGAGAGCATTCTGTTGCCAATCGATGATCCTCTCGGGTTGCTGCTCATATGATAAGTCTCGCCGCACGGTGATCTCTGAGCGATCAACTACATGCATTGGGACACCCACGTACCTCCGTAGCTGGGATATATGGAATACATTATGCACCCCTTCCAGAGATGGAGGCAATGCACGTCTGTATGCCACCTCTCCCATCCGTTCTAGTACATCAAAAGGCCCAATGTACCGTGGGCTGAGTTTCCCACTCCGACCAAACCGAATCATTCCTCTGTTAGGAGAGATCTTCATGAAGACACGATCACCTGTCCGAAACTCCAGATGCCGCCTCTTCAAATCCCCCAATGCTTGTATCTGTTCTACACCAGTTGTAGCTTCTCCTGAGAGTCCGTACCACGCTAACTACCTCCACGGCCATCTTAGGCCCAATGAGCTCTCGATAACCAACATCATCCCAGATCAGTGGTGATCGGCACTTCCTCCCGTACAAATGGTGCCATCCCAATGCTGACTTGATAACTGTTATTGTATGCAAACTCACCGAGGTTATATGTGATCTTCCCACGGCCCCTTGAAGTCTAACATAGAAGCGCACATCATGTCTTCCAGAATCTGAATCGTGCGCTCCGACTGTCCGTCCGTCTGTGGATGATATGTCGTGCTGAAACTTAACTGTGTGCCCAAGCGTCCTTGCAAACTCTTCCAGAAGTGAGACATAAACCGAGTACCCCTGTCTAAAACAATGCTGACAGGAACCCCGTGCAGGCTCACAACTTTATCCATGTATTTCCTGGCAAGTGTCTACGTCGACTGACATATCCTGAATGATATAAAATGAGCCGACTTGGTCAACCGGTCAACGATTACTCAAACGACATCATTATGATTCACCCTCCGAGGTAATCCCGTCACAAAGTCCATCGTGACATGCTGTCACTTCCATTCTAAAATAGGCAAAGACTGCAATAACCCAGCAGTACGGTGATGCTCAGCCTTCACCTGTTGGCACACAATACACTTGTCGACAATCTGTGCGACACTCCTCTTCATCCTGTGCCACTATTAATGCTGCCTCAAGCCTGTGTACATCTTTGTCCCGCTTGGAAGAATGGAATATGGAGAATTGTGAGCCTCCCTTAACAGTTCCTCACTGGTATATCCAGACGACACACATATCCTGCTACTGTACCTGAAGGATTTGTCCTCGTGAATTTGAAACTTTGGTCTCTGCCCAGACGACACACATATCCTGCTACTGTACCTGAAGGACTTGTCCTCACGAATCTGAAACTTTGGTCTCTGCCAAGCCAACACTAACTCCCTGATCCTCTACAACGTCGCATTTTCTGCTTGAGCGGCCTTGATCCGATCCACCAAGGTTGACTGTATCTAAAGGTTCATCAAAGAAGCAGGCATTTCTGGTGACACTACTTCTATCCACTTATCCCTGATCTCCCGTTGAAGCTTCCACTGAATTATAAGAGTCATCACTGCTGGAAGACAACTCAGCGCATCAGGTACAACATTGACCTTCCCAGGATGGTACTGAAGGCCAATGTGATAGTCTGACATGACCTCAACCCATCGACGATGTTACATGTTCAACTCCTTCTGTGTGAAAAGGTACTTCAAACCCTTGCGGTCGGTAAACACATTCACCTGCTCCCTCAACAAGAAGTGCCTTCAGATCTTCAAGGCAAAAAAATAACTGCCGTTAACTCAAGACCATGAGTAGGGTAGTTCCTCTCATGGACCTCCATCTGTTTGGATGCATATGCCACGACTCGATCATGCTGATGTAGCACACAGCCGAGACCCTTGCCAGATGCATCATAGAGTACTTCAAATTCTCCCATCTGATCTGGAATAATCAATATCGGCACAGCAGTCAATCTCATCTTCAGCTCCCCAAATACATCGTTGCATGTCTTGGTCCACATAAACATCACATCCTTCCTCGTTGACCGCGTTATCGACTCTGCGATCTTCGAGAAGTCCTGAATGAATCTTCGATAATATCCAGCTAGCCCCAAGAAGCTCTGAATCTTCGTCACTGACGTAGGGGTTGGCCACTTCTGAATTGCTGATGCCTTCTCTGGATCCACGGAGATTCCTTCTCCAGTCACCATGTGTGGCCTAGAAAGGTCATCTTGCTCAACCAATACTTACACTTACTGAGCTTGGCATACATATGGTGACGCCTCAAGGTCCCAAGCACCTTCCTCAAATGCTATGTGTGCTCTTGCCTGTCCTTCGAGTACACCAGGATATCATCAATGTACACTATCACGAACTTATCCAGGTATTCGTACACCACCAGGTTCATCAGACTTATGAACACTGCCGGTGCATTCGTAACGCTAAGCGGCATTACCAAGAAATCATATTGCCCATACCTGGTCCGAAATGCAGTCTTAGGCACATCCTCCTTCCTTGGTGGTAGCCAGTTCTGAGAACCAACCTAGTCTAAACACTTGACCCACCAAGTTGGTCAAACGAAACATCAATGCGGGGAAGAGTGTATTTGTTCTTCAATGTAACCTTGTTGAGCTCCCTGTAATCAATGCACATGCATCTGGTTCCATCCTTCTTCTTCACCAACAACACTGGTGCACCCCATGATGATACATTGGCTTGTATTCTCCCTTCTGCAGAAGATCCTCCAACTGGGCTCACATTTCCTCTAACTCCGATGGCGCTATGCTATAAGATTTCTTAGATATAGGCTGAATTCCTGGCGACAAGTCAATTGAAAATTCAATGCCACGGTCCGGGGCAAATCTGCAAGTTCATCTGGAAACACATCTAAGAATTCTTGCACAACCTCTGGCTGCTCTGGCTCCGTATCCATATCAGTTGCTACCGTCTCCGTCGGTCTGGCTCTGAACTCGATCGGTCTTGTTAACTTGGTTCCTCTGACGAACTCGATCTTCGGATGATCATGCATTTCAAACATCACCACCCCACGACGTCAGTTGACAGTGGCGTAGAATGATCCGGCCAGTCCACCCTGAAGACATCTTCAAAACTCGGCAGCTCTATGATCAGGAAATCCGCATAAGGCTCTCGTCCGCATCACTATGGGACAAGAGGAACACCCACTAGACCTCTTTGGCACTCCTCCGCCTGTGTTGACGTCCCAACCAGAGGTGAGGGGTGACTCATGAACTTCATGTTGGTCGACAAACTGTCTTGACATGAAGCAATGAGAAGCCCCTAAGTCGAACAATGCAAGTGCAGACTTGCATATATTAGCACAGTATCTAAGGTGATAGACACTAGGTCTAAGCATACCGTGACTAATACAAGTATATCGAGTCAGTGAGTATCTTAATCACATACTTTCCTGCCTGTCCTACGCTGTTCACGAGGCGATTGCACGGACATGCATATGCCACCACTTTGTAATGTCCCGCTCCACAGGCGTCGTCATAATTGTGCAAGTGTAGTGCAGGTCCCGCATGTGCCAGTGAAAATAAGTAGAACAGACAGAAAGATAAAGAGATACTCATATAAAATTCCACATGATAACTGAAATTAAATGCAGGGAAACAAAAAGTATAACTCAGGAGCTCGCTCCAAGCCTGAAACAAAAGTACAAAAGGGGGAACCCCGAGAACACACACTCAACAGAACTCAAGGCATGTCATTCTGAATCGGAAACTTCGACTCCAACGCCTCTGAGTAATCCTGTACGTCACCTAGGTGGACAACATAAGTTGTACTACATCTCAAAGTAGTAGACAATATCTAATCAAACGACAGCATGATAATAATAGTGCAAAAAAGAAACATGAGCAACAGTTATAATGACATGGTACTGAAATGAAGCATGTGATAAGCATTTAATATCTCAACTACTGTAAGGGGGTAACTGCTAATGTAAACCAATCCTAAGTCGTGACTTATGAAGGGGAGCACGGTGTGCAATTGGTGTCTTTTGGACTGCAAGGGTGCTACCCTCGGGCCGAGTCCAAAAGAAGAAAGCACCATACCATAAGAACCGTAACACTGTGACATGAGCTCCAGGACCCATCATGATGGCCGTCCCCGTATGTCCCGGGACTCAGGACCCATCGAAAGATGGACGTCCCTCCTAATCTGCGGGCTGAAGAACATGACCCAGTCGCTCCCACACTCACTCAACCATAAGTTTCCCTAAAACCCGGTGAGTTAATCAGAATTAACCATTTATTAGTTATTGTGTCGTGATGTGAGTCAAGTTTAATTTTAGTTAAACTACGTAGTCAAGTAAGTCCACTGACACACATGTAATAGTAACATGTTATGTCAAGAGTCAACCTCAAATCCACCAGTCATTTAGTATAAGTGCCATCACATGTAACAACACAGTGACTACACAATTTAATCACAATATTAAACCTCATGATATTAGCAAGCTCAAGAGATGACATGATAATAAAACTGACATGTGATAAAGTAAAGGTATGGATGTTTCTCATGACATGATATTCCAAATTGAACTGGTAATAGAACACCCAACTATTTAATGCATCAAACCAAGAAACAAAGAAAAACATAGTAATTGCTTGATAATGAACAACCCAAAAGTCAAACTCATAATGGCTCTAGAGGTTTAAGGCCAGTGTGATCAGATTCAGGGTCTTTTTCATCACGTGGTGGGGGAACCCATGCCTACGTCAAAATCCACGAGGTTCACAGCACGGAACTAGGGGCTAACGACAAAACCGCGGGAAACATGGCTTATATATCAAGAAAACCACAACGACAACCCAAATCCGCGAATAAACTCTCAGCCGAACCCAAACAACAGCATGAAATAGCAAGCCACAACCACAGTCCGCAAGCAACCACAAACCGCAAGTAAACAAACTGCAAGCAATATGGGAGCCACCGAACCCCAGGTAGAGCTAAGAAGGGACAAGAATGGACATACCACAAGCAAGGGGAGCCGCCAATTCAGCAAGTATGAGTCAACTCGCAAGCAAAGTAGCCACCAAGCCTCTAAATCAGCATGCAAGGGACAACCCGCAAGCCAAGCCAGCCCCATGCGAGGACCCCGGGACCCCACGACAAATAAGCGATGGAACCAACCCCACTAAATTACCGTATGGACTCAAACCCTACGCTACTCCCCTAAATCATTCTCTCCCGTTAATAAAAATCCCATTTTCTCACGAAACCCCCAAGCATGCAGAAATCGAAAGAAAAACCGAGCGTAATGGAGATAAAGTCTATTGAAAGCGAAGCCGAAGAACCAACGAAAATTAAGAATTGAAGCCACGCAAATCAACCGAGGAATTAGCGCAGGATTAAACCTAGAAGAGCCACATGAATCAACAACAGCTTCGAATAAATAAATGTGAAGAGATACTTATCGAGCATGCAACATGAGAGGAGGGGAGAGGGGAGATAAATAGCCTCCGAAGCAGCCCCCCGAAGGAAAACAGTCGTAGCAAGGGTATCATGGCCTTTCGCAGAGCCGTAGAGAGGACGACGGGGGTCTGCAGCGTGGCCGAGGAGGACAGAGGACGGAGAGGGGAGCGTCGAAGCCCCACGGTAAGTCGAATGTGAGAGAGAGGACGGAGAGGGCCCCGAGCCCTAGCTGGCTTAGTTGAGAGGAAAGAGGGGGGGAGAGAAATGGCGGAGAAAAAGAAAAGCCCGAGCGGCCTCATCGAGATGCATGCGAAAAAGAAAAAGAAGGGGGTCTTAAATAGATGGGCCAAGAATGGGCCCGTTACAAAAAGGATAAAGCTTTCTCGTGGCACCATGTGATACATGAAAAGGCTATAGAGTTGCTATGTTAGACAAGATCTAAGGAGAATTAGGTAGCAACGAGATAATGTATTGAAACTTATCCAATGCTTTGGGCCGCCAAGGCAACGAGAAATTGTCCATGTCCTTGGCTCTATTTTGGATGGGTTCTGAGCAATTATAAAGGAAATGATTGGGAGAAGATGATATGGTTTCAGGCTTGGCCAGAGGTTGAGACACAATTTCCGATACCTTTAGCATGTTCTAAAGCTTTTGTTCTGGCTTTGACTCCGGATCTAATTCTTGAAGAGGTCATACTATGTTTTAGTTGACTACTTTGAGATTAACCCAGTTTGGTTTTGTTCATTCAATCCTTGCTTCTGTTGGAAACTTGAACCGAAACCACACAAATGAGGCAAATATGAGAGATACCGAAATTGAAAAAACAACAGAATAGGAATAAAAGAATTGAGTAGAACAGAAGAAGACAAAAATTAATTGTGGTACTGAAAGCATTATCCTTGGTGTAGATTTTACCTGTAGACGTGCACACAGTTGTTAGCAATCTACTCCCAAGATACAACGACAAACCACATAACTGGGAACTCTTGCATAGTGTACTTTGCATTCAAGATTGTTGTAGCGATCAATGATTTCCCTAAAAAGAAAAGCCAAGTGGGGGAATTTTACGTCGAGAGTTTTATTTTCTGTGTTTCCGAAATGAGATGTCCATCCTTTATTGTTGCGATATGATTCCCCGGATTTGGTTTTGGATGATGAGCAAACATAAATAATGTATACTAACTTATTTGTGAGCGCAGTATTGGAGATCGTCGCCAAATTCACGAGAACATTCAAAGCGACATCTCAACACTTCCCAAAGCTCATACTCATGCCTAAAGCTTCGTTGAAGCTCTTGCGCCGTTTTGGAAGTTATGAAGAATGAATCGAAGCTCTCGAAGACCGTTTAATAAGGTTTTATTTATAGTCTTTTAGCTTCGATATATAGAATGTTAAGCCTTGAGTATATCTTACCATTCTAACTTCATATCGCTCTTATCGTAGCTCTAGGATCTTAGTACAAGTTCATTCTAACTTCCTCGAAGCGTCGCGCTTCGATTCAGACTTGTATGTGCATGTTAGTTGGTACAAGAAGAAGTACTGACCGACTAGATGGTGATCTAGTCGGTCGGCAACTCTTCTTGGACCGACTAGTTTGATTCCTTAATTTCTTGGACTTTACTGTTTACAGTTAGTCGGTCTACGTTGACTCACCGACCGACTAGTTTGTGAACTAGTCGGTCAGTGATGCTTCTTTGACCGACTAGTTGTGACTTACTGTTCACTCTAAATTTCTCCTGAGCTACTGTTTATCGTTAGTCGGTCTAAGAAAGTTTTGTGACCGACTAGTTGACAATCTAGTCGGTCAACTTTTGTTCTTGGACCGACTAAGTCAAATTGTATTCAGACTATTTCATTTTGCCTCTTAGTCGGTCTACGTTCACTGACTGACCGACTAGTTGTGAAACTAGTCGGTCAGAATGTCTTCTTGGACCGACTAGATTTCTAGGTCTGAAATTCTATCTGTTCACTGTTCACCTCTTAGTCGGTTCATGTTGTTTCACCGACCGACTAGTTGATGAACTAGTCGGTCAGTGGTTGTTCTTTGACCGACTAGTCTGCTTCAGATTTAGATCCGTTGGAGTTTTGAAAGGGACGTTTCTCTCTCCCCTTTCCCTTGATCCTTTAAATACCTGAAGGGGTTATTTCATAGGATCCAAGGCTGCTATTTCAGAGTTCTATTGATTCAAAGAGAAGCTTTCAACTCTCATCTTCAAGCTCTCCCATTCTCAAGAATCTCTCCCTCACTCTTATTCCTCAAGAGAGATTCATTGATTGTGAGCCTTCCAAGCCAAGGGCTTGATTCTAGGTCATCCATCTCATCCCTAGGCTTACATTGCTGGTCATCTTCTTGAAGCTAGGGTTTGGTGACTCTTCCTCCATCAAAATCCTTTTTGCCCTAATTTGGTAAGAAATCTCAAGGCATAGGTATTTTGTTGGTAAGTATTTCATTTCAGTTATATTTGAATTGTATACTCTCGGTTGTGAGAGGTTTTGCGTGATCCCGTGTTGTGGGATTCACGGTCATCGATTGTAGGTCGTTTGCACTTGTGAGGTTTTCGCAAGTTATCGTATTGGAAATCTTGAGTTAGGGTTTCTAACTCAAGTATCCGGAAGGGCTCCGGGTGGTTGGGACGTAGGATCACCGGGAACAAGTCGGGGAGACTTGGGTGGATCCGAACCCATTAAACCATTGTGTTTGCGTTTGCATTATTTCTTGATTGTAGTTATTCCGCATCGTTGTTTGTTAATTGCACGATAATTAGGAATAACACTCCTTATTATTTAAAAGTACTATTCACCCCCCTCTAGTACATATGCAGTAGCTTCCCAGGGCACTACAATTGGTATCAGAGCCAAGGTTAAAGCTACAAGTTCAAAGCTATGACGAACAACGACTACAACGTCTTCAAGAACCGCGATGGAGCTTCTTCAGTTATGGAAGGACTATCCTCCGTCAGGCCTCCACACTTCAACGGTACCAACTACGGGTACTGGAAATGCCGGATGCAAATTTTCCTCCGGAGCGCTTCACTATGGAGAGCCACCATGACGGAGTATATCGAGCCTTCCGAAAATGATTTCCCAAAGTGGACACCCGCGGAGGTCGCCGCGGAAGTTGCCAATGCCAAGGCAATGAATGCCTTGAATTGTGCGTTGGAGCCCGAGGACTTCAACAAGATATGCACATGTAAGAGTGCATATCAAATATGGAACCAACTCCTCATATTGCATGAAGGATCGAGTACGGTAAAAGATTCTAAACTCGTCGTTGCTAATAAAGAATTTGAGTTGTTTCATATGGAGCAGGGCGAAACCATGAAGGAATATTACGCTCGCTTCGTGGATATATCCAACGACTTGGAAGCTCTTGGGAAAACCTACACCCAAAAGGAGAAATGCTCAAAGATTATCGACGGTCTTCCATCATGTTGGGAAAAGCGTACCTACGCCATCGAGGAAGGTAATGACATGAATAAATATACCGTCGTACAACTAATGGGTACCTTGTTGTCTTATGAGGTACGCAAGGATAGTAAGATCCGGATGAGGGAAAAGATGAAGGCGTACTTGAAGCAAGACGAGCCAAAGAAAAAGACAATTGCATTCAAGGCCGCTCCATCTACCGATGATGAAGATTCGGAAGAAGAAGAGGACGAAGAATTGGACATGGAAACATTGGCCAATATGGCAAAGAAATTCATCCGATTATTCCGACAAGGTAAGTTGAATCGTAAATCTAAATTTATTTCGACTAATGTTTCTATTCCCGTGTGTTACAAATGCAACAAGCCAGGACATATCAAGCCGGATTGTCCTCTCTACAAACACAAGGGAAAATGGAAGGGATCCAAGCACGACAAGTCAAGAAAGCACAAGAAAGGGCTTGTCGGCACTTTCACCGACTCCGACTCCTCAAGTGGAGAATCGGACGATGAAGGAGTGGAGATTGCACACACGTGCTTTATGGGAAAAGAGGATTGTGATGAAGAGACTTCCTCCGATGAAAGCGAGGATGGAAGCGAAGATGGAAGCGAGGATGAAGGCAAAGAGGTAATCAATGATGAACTTAGAATAGCCAATGAACAACTTTGGAATAAATTTTCTAATATGGCTAATAAGTTTATGAAGACTAAAAATGAATTAGATAGTCTTAAAAACTCGCCTAAGCCTTTCATCGTCAACAACGACACCGTTGTTGATGGGTTGAGAAATGAGATTGAAAATCTCAAGTCTCAACTTGAGCATGTTCATATCGAGGATTCGGATGAACATGTGATAGCGGATTTGACGTCTCAAATCTCAACTTTGAGTATTGAGAATAAAAATCTCAAGTCACGTGTTTGTGCACTCGCATCGCAAGTGTCCACTTTGGATGCTTCTTTGCATTCTCTCACCGAGAAGCATGAGAGCACATTAGGCCGAATTCATGAATTCAACAAAGGTAAGGGCAAGTTGGATGATATCCTAAATGACTTACTTCCGGCCAATCATCACATTGGTTTGGGGTATAAGATGGGAGAGTCATCCAAATCGTCCGCCACCTTTGTTAGGCCATCTTCCGATGCTTCTACTAGTGGAAGTAAACACGTCATGTGTAGATCTTCTACCAATGGTGCTTCCGCTAGGAACACGCCCCCTTTTGGAAAGAAACCCACTTTGGGTGGACCTTCAAAGAAGGGTCATGCTTACATGTATACCATGCCACGTAGGAACACACATCCTACCCCACATGTTAGCACAAATGATGATTTTTATGCTCCGCACCCACGAGCACGTGCACACCATGTGAGACACACTCATGCACGTACTCCTCCACATCCATATGTTCATCCTCACTCTCATATGAATAATTATCATCATGCACCATTGCATCGAATTCCATATGCTTACCCACGACATGCATCACATAGAAACCAACAACATATGCATGTTCCCAATAGGATTAGGACTCCCAAGACATACACCATTTGGGGTCCGAAGAACACAAGCATGCATAATAAGAATTTGTATGTAAAATCGTTTATTAATGATGTTATCTTGAATGATGATTATGTTGGGAAATCAAGTTCCTCTTGGACTTGGTTTCCGAAGGGTTAGTTTCCTTTGACCCTTCATTGCTTGGTACCATAAGTTTAATTTCAGTTTATGGGTACCAAAGCAATTGTGGTTTGTATGGGCTACATTTAATTTGAATTTAGTTAGCTAAATTTATTGCCTAACCCATAGGATCCAAAAAGATTTTTGGATACCAAAATGATATTCTCTAGGTTAAATCCACCATGAGATACCAACCCTACCAACTCCGTGATTTGCAAGGACTTTCATTCGATTGGAGTTGATGGTGCTTGAATGATGCACCAAAGTAGGGGGAGCTTAATGTTGTAAGTATGTTCATACTTTTGATTCATATTGGTATCCATTGGTAGAATATATTACATTTGGTATCATTTTGCTACATTTGGTATGCACATCGGATTATTTTTGTCTCTGATGTTGATTTCGTCGTTCGACGATTTTATGGATTTAATAGAATTCTTTCTATGGAAACATAGAATTGTTTTCCATGCATTTTATTGATTTTGGAGAGTATGTTCCAAAACTCAATAAGTAAAATCGATTTGAGTTTTGATGATTTCGGATTTCGTTTTTCGCCTATGGCTTGATGATTTCGTATTTCGATTTTCGCCTATGGCTTGGTGATTTCGTTTTCCGATTTTCGCCGATGATTCTATGATTTCGGTTTTCGAGTTTCGCCTATGGCTAGATGATTTGGTATTTCGTATTTCGCCTATGGTTTGATGATTTCGGTTTCCGATTTTCGACTTTGGTCTCCTTGACACGCTTTGCTTTTATTCGGTATTTTGTATTTGATATTTTGCTTTGGTGTTATTTTGGACCTTGGTCGTATTCTTCGACTCCCATGCGTTATTTTTTAGCCATTGGTTTTGTCTCCTCCCGCTCTTTTTTTGCTAATGCCAAAGGGGGAGAGATATAATAATGACAATGTGCTAATTAATAATTCAAAGGAATTTTCCATGAATCTAATTTGATGTGTTAGAATTCAGGGGGAGTGAAGATATAAAATGGATTTTGATCCTATATGTGCAATAGTAGGATTCATATTTTATATTTCCCTCGCTGCTTGATGCATATGGACATTATTGAATATGGAACTAACGTGTCATCAATGCAGGGGGAGTAAGTAAATTTCAATTGAATCATTATTATTGATTATTATTTATGTTGGTTTGTCATCACCAAAAAGGGGGAGAATGTTGTGATATGATTCCCCGGATTTGGTTTTGGATGATGAGCAAACATAAATAATGTATACTAACTTATTTGTGAGCGCAGTATTGGAGATCGTCGCCAAATTCACGAGAACATTCAAAGCGACATCTCAACACTTCCCAAAGCTCATACTCATGCCTAAAGCTTTGTTGAAGCTCTTGCGCCGTTTTGGAAGTTATGAAGAATGAATCGAAGCTCTCGAAGACCGTTTAATAAGGTTTTATTTATATTCTTTTAGCTTCGATATATAGAATGTTAAGCCTTGAGTATATCTTACCATTCTAACTTCATATCGCTCTTATCGTAGCTCTAGGATCTTAGTACAAGTTCATTCTAACTTCCTCGAAGCGTCGCGCTTCGATTCGGACTTGTATGTGCATGTTAGTTGGTACAAGAAGAAGTACTGACCGACTAGATGATGATCTAGTCGGTCGGCAACTCTTCTTGGACCGACTAGTTTGATTCCTTAATTTCTTGGACTTTACTGTTTACAGTTAGTCGGTCTACGTTGACTCACCGACCGACTAGTTTGTGAACTAGTCGGTCAGTGATGCTTCTTTGACCGACTAGTTGTGACTTACTGTTCACTCTAAATTTTCCTGAGCTACTGTTTATCGTTAGTCGGTCTAAGAACGTTTGGTGACCGACTAGTTGACAATCTAGTCGGTCAACTTTTGTTCTTGGACCGACTAAGTCAAATTGTATTCAGACTATTTCATTTTGCCTCTTAGTCGGTCTACGTTCACTGACTGACCGACTAGTTGTGAAACTAGTCGGTCAGAATGTCTTCTTGGACCGACTAGATTTCTAGGTCTGAAATTCTATCTGTTCACTGTTCACCTCTTAGTCGGTTCATGTTGTTTCACCGACCGACTAGTTGATGAACTAGTCGGTCAGTGGTTGTTCTTTGACCGACTAGTCTGCTTCAGATTTAGATCCGTTGGAGTTTTGAAAGGGACGTTTCTCTCTCCCTTTTCCCTTGATCCTTTAAATACCTGAAGGGGTTATTTCATAGGATCCAAGGCTGCTATTTCAGAGTTCTATTGATTCAAAGAGAAGCTTTCAACTCTCATCTTCAAGCTCTCCCATTCTCAAGAATCTCTCCCTCACTCTTATTCCTCAAGAGAGATTCATTGATTGTGAGCCTTCCAAGCCAAGGGCTTGATTCTAGGTCATCCATCTCATCCCTAGGCTTCCATTGCTGGTCATCTTCTTGAAGCTAGGGTTTGGTGACTCTTCCTCCATCAAAATCCTTTTTGCCCTAATTTGGTAAGAAATCTCAAGGCATATGTATTTTGTTGGTAAGTATTTCATTTCAGTTATATTTGAATTGTATACTCTCGGTTGTGAGAGGTTTTGCGTGATCCCGGGTTGTGGGATTCACGGTCATCGATTGTAGGTCGTTTGCACTTGTGAGGTTTTCGCAAGTGGTCGTATTGGAAATCTTGAGTTAGGGTTTCTAACTCAAGTATCCGGAAGGGATCCGGGTGGTTGGGACGTAGGATCACCGGGAACAAGTCGGGGAGACTTGGGTGGATCCGAACCCATTAAACCATTGTGTTTGCGTTTGCATTATTTCTTGATTGTAGTTATTCCGCATCGTTGTTTGTTAATTGCACGATAATTAGGAATAACACTCATTATTTAAAAGTACTATTCACCCCCTCTAGTACATGTGCAGTAGCTTCCCAGGGCACTACATTTATAAGGAATTTGCTCTCCCGTTGTAGCAACAGACGCGTGAGAACATGTGTGTTTAATCCTCCTGAGTAGAGTTACGAGTGAGGATGATTCCATTTCGGTTACAATGCTCTTGGATCATAGAAAGAGTCTCGTTTGACAACATCTTACAAGTTTTAAAATTCAAAAATGATTTTTAAAAATAAAACAATTCCAAAAGAAAATAAATTCAAAAAAAAAAGAAGACAGAGAGACAATACATACATACATATACTTATATACATGAGAATAGCGGAAAACATGTGATATATGTGGCTATTAGCCACATAAGTCACTCTAAAAAATTCTATCCCGATTTTTTCGGATGATCATAACCATTTATTTTTATTTTTATAAACCTGGAGGTTTTGCTCATTCATCCATCTATCCCAAACAGTTCGTTGTGAAATTGTAAAATTTATGATGGATGGATGAACGAGCAAAACCCCTTAGGTTTTAGAATATGAAGATCAAAATGAACGGTTCCGATGGATAAAAATAGTGGAGGGTGGACTTTTTAAGGCGTAAATATGGCTTAACCACATATACCATATGTTTCCTATTATATATTTGAGTTTATTGGATATGTGCTTATGTGCTACCAGTGTTGGAAATTATTTGTGTTGACAGCAAAAAACCCCTCCTTTACTTTTTAAATTTTATTTTAAGATTATTATACACATTCTAAAACCTCAATTATGGGTGAACCCCAAAGGAATTTGACTTTCAATCCACTTGTTACGAAAAAAATTCTATTGTTCTGAATCCATTGAATTTGCAACAAGTGGATTGAGGGTCAAATAATATTAGATTCAATTGATTGATTTTTGTTATGTTGATCATCCATGATGTGGAGATCAATTTTGAAAAGAAATTTATTTTTTTTTTTGAAAAATTGAAATGGCTGTCAGTATGGGAAAATTTCACTCACTGATTTACATATCCATTATTTGGTATGAAGGAATGAATGACTGTATATAATGACAATTCTTGGCATTTACGGGCAGGCACCAGCAAGGCACAGAAACTATGATTTGCACCCCTGGGCACGTAACACGTGCAAGCATCTGGTTAAAGGATTTTCAAGCAGGCCTTAAATTCCATCTTGGGCTCACTGCACCTTGCACTTGCATGGATCGTTCCTTAGTGGTTCTCAAGCCCCACTATCGCATGTTTGTAATAAAATCACATGATGCCTTTAAGTTTATTCAACGTGGGACTAAAACACAAGAGGGAACCCACTTGCCATCTTCTATTTTGTTTCAGAACTCACAAAGCTCTAACAGCTTCAAATGTATCTAAACTTCAACAATTTTCTTAAGAAGTTTGTCAAATTGCTTATCATCCATTCTTGCAACTCACTTTGATACCAAATCTGAAATAAGACTACTAAAAAACTGATCCTTTTGGTTTTATATCAAATTTGATGATGTGCAAGTCTTAATATTTCTGGACGGTGTCACAGAGTATCATGAGATTGCAGGGTGTCATAGAGTTAAGGGGAATTGGTTGGAAATATTGTGTGAGAAAGACAAACAACATTGAAAAAGGATAGTTTATGTTCAAGTTCGAATTTGGACAGAGATGATGGGGACACCAACAAAGAAAGTGACGAAGAAATTAGAGTTTAAGCATTATAATCAAAGGTGTTAAAAAACCAAAAAGAAATATAACACTAAATTAAAAGAACAGCAAAGATCGAGATTTCATGGCACTCTGTTTTTGGATTTCATATCCAAATCAACCAATCGTAGGCTATGAAGCACAAATGATGCTGTCTCATAGAAAAGGAACTCTCTATTGCAAAATAGATACTATGCATTAGCCAGAAACCTAAATGAAATAGTAGGACTGGAGCACTTTATGTTGGAAAAAGGTTATGTACAACTTTAAAAAATCACATTGAATTTCTTAAAAAAAAAATCCAAATAAGAGCACATAAATGCATAACGTAATTATCAGCTCAGAAAGTTAGCTGTTTAACATGAATGTCTTTTTTATTGGCTCCTTGATCCATATCGCCCAACCACTTCTAAAGATGAGTGATCTATAGAGTTAAGAGAAGACCATTTATTTTTTGTCCAAGATGATTTCTTATTAAGTTAATTTTTATAATTAAAGGTATATGTCCCTTGGATTTTTAATGCTATTGAAGTGTATTGGCTCTTTCTGTATTATATGCTATATGTTTGGTGCTACACTCTAGACAAGGTGTATATTTGATGCTGGTTATTCGCACGTGTCATGCTGGTGAACTACATGAAGGTCCAGACCTCACTACCTAGAAGGATGGAGTGCCATCCATGGCAAGATAGAGGGAGTCCAAGATTGGATTACACTTGGAGCAGTGTCATCAGATCACTCCATTTTTGCTAAATTTTACCGTGTTGGACACGGTAATGCTTCTGGGCACTTGGACACATATATGGCGTGAACATGGCTTATGTAGGGAAAAAGGCAAAGAGAATATGATTGTGTTTAAAAAATGAAAATAATTAAAAAGAATATCTAGAAAGGATCTATATGAAAAGAATGTAAACAAGAAGTCATAATGGGTGGTATGTTTCTCTGACCCCAGAGTCATTAAATCGTTTTTTTATTAAAGCGTGTATAATATCATGATAGGTAAACAAGCCTCTAAATGTAAGATCAAATACACATGGATGTGTTCCTGCATTCTACTTTTAATCTTTCTTGTGTGGAACACTTTAGCACGCTCGAGAGGTTGATGTCTGTGTCCCGACTCCCTTGTTCTAGTAACCTTGCCTTGGATGGCTTGACATCTGTCCTAATCAAACCGGATCAAGAAATCTTAGCTTTAAAAAAAGGACAGGGTTCAGGAAATGTGGGGGTGTGGTTTGCTTTGGAGGAGAGAGGAGAATGGCTTGGAGGACCATTAGGTGTTGGATAATTCATGTGATACAATGTCAAACTGTTGGGTTGTCTCAAAACATGCTTGTTATCTTTGACATATGTGAAACATTTCCCTGCAAAAAAGTCATGTTGGACAATTGCCATGCATCTACATGCGTGCCCAACACTAACTAATATGTACACTTTTACTCTTCTCAAAAATATGTATAAGATGAAGGGTGACATGTCTCATTGTAACTTCTTTGTAAATCATTATTCTTTAAGGTTCAGTCACATACGAATAACATCCCCATTTTTGGGATTATAATGTTAAGTCTACATATATTAGGGAGGAAAAATGGATGTAAATGTGGCCTTGTGTCTGCACTTGGAGATTTGCCATGCCACACAGAGTCGCCGGCAATCATCTGATGTCTGTTTTGAAACAGAATACAGCAATTGTATCTGTCTCTTGTATCTGTCTCTGCCAAAGTGCAAATGTAGCCCGTAATGAGATATCTTGTAGTTAATCCAATTTTGATATTGGGTGCTTTCTCCTAAAAGGGATATTAGTTTGACCCTTTTGTCATGTTGTCCTTTTTCAACTCTTTTTTCACGCATGCCAACCATCTATTCTCTTTTATCTGTGTGTAGGTCCACTGGTCTTGATCTTGATGTACAGTTGATCATGTATTTTTCTGACTATTAAGTTGACATTTACCAAGATAATGAAAAGTGACTTGTTTTTATGGTTACTAGCAAGAATTGCATGGCACCAAGTTTCTGTGGTGAAAACTTGATTCTTTCCCAAAAAAATTTAAATATATGTTTTCAACTTATTGCAAACATTTTTGTTTGACATACCCTATGAGCACTAAATAATCTCTCTTTTGCCATTTAATATCAATAATGATTTTTTCAGTCCAAAAAAAGTTGGCACAGATTTTGCACAAATTTTATCCAATGATCTATAAGTTATGGATATGTAAGTGAACTTCAGATATTGTTGGGCATAGCTATTGCCACCATGACATGCTGTTACACAAGAGGGATGATGTTCTAAGTTCTAAAATCATATGTGAGTTGAACAATTGCCTTATTAAGTCAATATAACTAACCAAACACATCAGACTATCTTCTACTTGCAAAATGAGCTTAGCTCTTATGGCATGACACTTTCTTCCTTTGTGGGATGCTCTGGATTTAAATCTCCTCAACTGCAGCGACAATGAATTTTAAGCTAATCCTGAACGAGAACACATGTTATTACAGACTATGTAAGTTCACAGTGTAGGGAATTCTTTCTCCCTTCTAAGATCTTCTGTGCTCTACTCTGGTGGATGTTCTTTTTCCCATGGGAAACTTTGATGTAATCACATGAAGCTTTTCAAAAAAAGAAAAAAAGAAAAAAAGAAAAAAGAAGAACATGTACATGATATTAGCAACTTTAAGAATACGTTTATAAAGTCACAGACGTGTTATCTAACATGTGAGATTCGAGAGATGCCTCATCAATCATCATCAAGTTATTAGCTAAACGGAGCACATATTTGCTAAACGGATCATGATTTCTCAAACAATATTAGACGAAGAAAACTTATAGATCCAAAATTTTTGTTTGGCTTTAATTATACTTTGAACTTTAATTAGAAAGAAATCTTGTCACTAGATGTAAAATAGTAGATCAGCATATTATGACATATATTGTACGGTTTACGATTTTTCAAAAAATCAGAAGAAAATTGGCGTGATGACATGGTCTATCATACTCGTGTAATATTTTATTTGTCTTTATTAACAATTTGACATAAGTCAAAGATACTAACAGGTTAAATCTGCTATCTCAAACTTTATGTTGGATTTACTATTTTCATTCATAAATTTTTTTTGAAGGTGCATAGAAATATTACAATTATATCATATTTTAGTTCATGTATGTTAGTACTTTCTTTTACAAAATTTTATTTTAAGAATTAAAGTCACAGAACATTCCCAAATAGATATAGAATTGAGGGCATTGCCATAGTAATTAGTAATTTTTTTAAAGAGAGGCTGCAAGCTCTTTTTCAAGATTTGGGTTGAACTCAAGAGAGAAGGATGGAAGAAATAATGATCTATCTTGGAGGTTCAGATCTGGGAGAGACAACTAATTATTTTCTTTGTTGGAGATTTGAATGATAGAAATAGTGATTTTATGGCAGCTGCTGATGTAATTTTCTTTTTCTTATTTCTTTCCCTTATTGAGTGTGTTGGAAAAGAGAGAATAGGGGGAGTCATGGTCAGAGTCAATAAAGCGGAGGACATCCCTTTAGAATGGAGAGTGATTAGTAACAGCAGTTTTTAGGGTATTTAACGGTTCAGATCTATGATAGAGCAAATAAATGAGAGGCTCAGATTCTTTTGTTTGGTAACAATTATCTAATAGTTTTCACTAGTTTAAATAAACATCTTTGGCTCTCTCTGAACAGAAACCTTCATATATAGATTAATCCAATAGGACCTGAAGAAATGAAACACCTATATTACATTTTCAATTAATCATATGTTAATTTGATTTACTATGCATGCCTATTTAGTTTAACATGTACCATACATAAGGACCGTTGTAGTAGTTATGTTATTTGATCTGACTGACAAGATACACATTATCAAACTCTTGCCGGTGATGGGTCATCACTTAATCTATGTTTCGTTTATGTTAATTTCTGTTCTGAATGCAGGAAGTGATATACATTCTTTCTAAGCTGTTTCCAAAATGAAGATAGAGAATTTTATTTTATTTTAACTTTTAACGCCGGTTAACATATTTTTTAAACATCTAAGGGGTTCCTAAAGCAAATTGCAGCACTTAGCAGTAGCCTGAAACATTGGACATTCAAGTTTTTCAGTTCATGAAATCCTTTGACAAGTTATTAGGTTGAGCAATACAGAAACTTGTTAACGTTAAAGAAATCAACTGCAACCAGGTTAAACTGAATGAAGTTATTTGTTACCAATATTCGCCTGTTTATCTAGCATTTCATATACTGTTCGTCGCATCATGCGAAGGCTACTTTGCTAAAGTTTCTGTCTGCATCATCTCTCATCCGTCTTATTTTGTGACACATTAAGTCCATAGTTTTTCATATGAATTAATATAAGAAAGCATATCCATCTCTGCATAGTATTGAACCTGTGGAAAGACTAAACTTTATAATTTTAATTGCATGCTTATTGCCTTATATTTTGTTGCAGATACAACTTGTTCTAGGAACGGAATCAACTATTGCTGTTGGATGGCGAAAGAAAGATGAAAAGAATTCAGCTGCCGGAGAATTGAAGGTATCCTTCGCATTTTGAGAGCTATCATTAAATATTAATCATTTTGATCGGTAAGGATGGTATTTTAATTAGTTCTTATAGTGTTCCAAGGCACATCAACATATGATTAACCTGTTTTTGAGTTTTCATGTAGTAAATTTGTCCCTAAACCTTAAAATGCTACGTCCTTCGCTTCTACTGGCTATTTTAGCCGACTTCTCCTTAACAGGGGTAATTTGTCTTTGAAACATTAAACAGATAGTGTACAAAGGTCCTAAAATGGCCACAGTACCGATTTTAATTCCAGAAGTTGGTTTTGTATTGCTGGTTTTGGTATTTTGACTTGGCCAATATATTATGTTCTAATTGGTCTAATCTGTTGGGGCCTTGCTTTGAAAAATCAGTTGAATACCAAAACATGTCATTCATATTGTATTGGCTTTAAGCATGTTGATATGATCATGTGATCCCATTCGATACTACCGATATTAGATATTAACAACTAATACAAAATACTGGGATTTGAGGTTTCAGAAGTAAAATTTCTGATTTAGTCCATATGATGATTGAAAGAATCTTATGTGATAATGAAAATCAAGGCTTAAAAAATGTTATCGTCAATACACATAGGGCTTTTTTTGGTTGGATTTATATGCGATATGAAACATACTACTCTATATTGGTAGTGGGAGCGACTCTTAAGTTTCATCAGGATACATTTACTACCATTTGACTGGTTTAGTTATAATATAATGCCAAGACTGTATAGTGTGAGACTCAAGGTTGTGGAAAGGGTAAAGTGTCAAGGCGCAGCTCAGACTTCTAGGCTTTAGCGGGGCTTAAGCTGCAAAAAACACAAAGTAATTTTGGGACGGGGGGAAATCATAACAGTAAAGTAAAAAAGGGAAAAAGATAAGAAATGGAGGGAAAATTATACAAATATTAATTTGATTAATATTTTTGAGTTATATACTTGATATCTGATATTTTATAGTTAGAATCAAAGATGGAATTTGGGAATTAAATTTGAGAGAGATAATCTCTTTATCTATCAGTGTCACACTCACATATATTTAGAGTGATTTATTAGAATCCATTCATGTAGGCCAAACATGTAGATCCAATCCACTCAATGTAACAGTAGGCCGCTCAAATAGAAAATTCACTCGGTTAGATGTGATATAATATATCTAAAGTTCTAAACTACCTACAAAATTTCAAATAATTTGAATTTATTTTACTGATGTAACATGTTATTGCAAAATTAACATTTCAGGTCGCTACTAGCAAGAGATATTCAAATTTCTCATTGCAAACATATTTTGCTAGGAGGTATGAGGACAAGAAGCCTGATTTAAAGTACCATAGAAACTTCATTCTGCATATATTTAAGCACATTGTTAGCATGGGGAACACTGATATAAATAGCAAATTTGGTCTTTATTTCATAAAAGAACTTTTTAATAACACTAGGAATTTGTATCCAGTGATTAACCTATCAGCAACTACACCCAAGGCGTCCTTAAAAAATCTTACACAAACTAAAAAAAATACAAACATCCAAGAACTGAAATAAAATGACTACTACCCCATGCATCCAAACACACCATTTAAAAGCCAAATTCTATTATTGACACGACTAGGAAAGGAAGCATGGTGATGCTTTATTAACTGATATGACTCTTATTCTAAAGTGAATACAAAGGACACGATAAGCGATTCTTAATACAATTTCCTACTCAACAATGAAAGTTTAGAAGGAGAGACAATGTCGTACCTAGAGGTGGAGTACCATCATCCAAGCAATAGATACATCTTTTACAGACCAAACCAATCATCATCCTAGTTTGGGCATCTAAAACACAATAAGAAGGAAATAATATTGTGAAACAGTTAAATAAGAAGGAAATAATATTACAAAACAGTATGTCTTTGATAATTTAACTAATAAATACCAGGTTAATATGGAATTTAGAAACAAATAGCATATTATATAATGACAGAAGATGTAGAGTGGAGTATTTCTTTACCAACAATAAAAGAAGACGTGTCACTACCAATATTAATATTAGGTATGATATTAGATATTGACGAGCAATGAAATTAGTCTTTGATATCTATCATGCAATAGGAAGCTTTATAATCTAGTACCCAGATCTTATCAAAAGAAGAAACAAATGTACTCGTACCTAAATCATATGTATGCGTATTGCATGAAAAGACTTAAATGATTGTGAAGTCGAAAACTACAAGAATCTCTCATATTCTGATCGAGAGATTTGCACTGCTAAAATATGAGCAAAACAACCAGGGTAGTTTCAATATCAACTAAATGTGTCTACTCTGCCTTTTCAAACTTCATACATCATAACACATAAACATGGGTCCTCTCACAATGAGCATGCACAGTTATGTGCTCCCTTGTCAAATGCTGACCATTTAACCATCAAGAAATCCATGTTCTCCTCCCACTTCATGTTCATGGCCACATCGTCGGCCTTTAATTTGTCCCATAATAATTATAGCAGAACTCTCAATATCAAGTGGATGTACTACACTAGACTCATTACCCCATAAAGATATGCCAAACTCGACACGGTCGTGGATAGACTCAGAAACTAAGTAACAATCAAGTCTTTGACCATGTACTTGGTTAGCCAACAATGAATCTAAGTCCATATGGAAACTTCGTAATAACGATCTATGCACGATAGCGTTGGAGAGTCTCAAGTCCAAGAAAGTAGACGAGTAGGATACTCATCAAGAATGTTCTTTAGCTCTCAATAATAGTCAAACATAGGTCTACTATCATATTTTAAAGAGAACATCTTCTTATATGCATCAACAACCTAAGAAACATTCTTCTCATTCGAGTACATATTCAAAATATCGCATATCCTTTATGCGGTCTTCAAAAAGATAACACCTGCACTTACTTTTTATTTTATGTTATTTAATAGTTAGGTCATCACACAATGATTGATGATCACCTGATCATCATAATCAACTGAATTAGAATCCGAAAGAGCATCAATAAGATGTTTTAGCTTATGTAATCTAATATCGAGGCAAGTTATTTTCAAAGAAGATATTTGTACTATTAAGTTTTCCGGTGGTAGTAGAAATGACCTTTAGGAGAATAAACTCGAATGGCAATGCAAAGCCTTGTCATCTTTGATACAAGTCATAAAAGACAAGGAAATCAGCAGACACCGATGAAGATGACCAGAAAGTACCAACAGTTGGGAATCAAGCTAGAAAAGTAACTAGACATCAAAAGATTGGTAGAACTAGAATTAAACAGGAATCAAGCATTTATTTTTAAAAATGGATTAGTTGCAATTTTGTAAATTTTTATGAACTAAAGTTACTAGATGTAACTTAGATATGTATGAGTTATACAGATCGACAAAGAAAAAAAATCGAAGCAAGAGAGCAAGGTGATGGGTGACAAGGCATATTGAAGGAGAAGAAGTCGCGGTTGACATTGGAAGGACACACGGCAATGTGTTTTGATGGGCGACAAGTTGAAGAAGCAAAAACCCAGATAAACAGATGCCCAAAATACATAATATTTAACATTCTTTTTTGCCATATTATAGTGGTGGCTTTTCCAAAACTATACATTAAATGATATATTGCTCTAATGGTTAATATTTGGAAAAACATTGCCCAAATCTGATACATTGTCATGCATATCTATCATTTATGAGAAAAATAAAACTATACTGGCCAATACGATAATGTCATCCAATATGATAATATGACATGAATAATGCTGATACGTTTTATTATCATAGGTTATTGGTTCGTATCACCATCATCATTGTGTATGTGACATTCAAACCCAAGTCATAATTTCAATTTGCGTGTTTTCCCTAAATTTCAAAAGAAAAGAAGGTAAAATTGTAGCAAATTCATTGCGTGTCTTACCCTGCAAAGCCCGACAAGTTGAAAATGTTATATCGTTATTTGGATCTTAATAGTTAACTCATTTTTCTTTGTCCCTCATCAATGGTGAAATTAAAAAATGGAGTAGTTGGTATAGCCGATATCAATGATATTGATACCATTAATTTTCGACCGTTACAAAATTGAGATTTGAGATTTTGTTTGAAAAATGCTGGAAGAATCATTGTATTCTTATATAGTGAATCGAGCTATGGTGATCCACAAGGCTTGAAGAGCATTTGATGTCTGAGGTAAGGCATACTGAGGAGCATCTGGAGACAGTGGATGCTAAATGTCTGAAGTTTTGGAAGTTCAAGGGATTGGAATTGGTGGATAAGCTTTGGTTTGGGAACCTTAATTGAAAATAAACATATTTCTGATGATGTAAGTAGCAAAATTGTTTTTAGGTATTGGCAAATTTTATAATAAGTGATTTCCTTTGCAAGGCAACCGCTGCTTCTTTAGGGTAACCACTAACTAATAATTTGAATGTTAAAGATAATACATTTTCTGATAGGCGCATGCAAAGAGACATCATCCTATTTTCTTAGCAAAATTGTTTTTAGGTAATGACAAATTTCATAACTAGTGATTTCCTTTGTAAGGCAGCTACTTCTTTTTATGGTAACCACTAACCAATATTTTGAATGTTAAAGACAATAGGACCTTTTCTGCCAGGCGCATGCAAAGAGACATCATCCTATTTTCTTCTGATGAATCTATGAGAGATGATGTGATTACCTTCTAACAAGTGCCACTCTTAGTGGCGTTAATGGTTTTGGATTTGAAGCTTTAATTTGTATTTGCAGTTGTATTTCAAAGTTCGGTGTTAGTGGTTTTCAAAGTTCGGTGTTAGTGGTTTTGGATTTGGATTTGCATTCAAAGTTCCATGCTATTGGATTAGTTGGGTTAATTGTGGATTTTAAACCCAAGAATTCAAGCCTTTAACCAAATACTTAGGCTTATCTATCTCTTATTTGTACTCCATGGGAATTTGCTTGGATCGGAGAATCGAAGTTGGATTCCAAAAGGCTACTCTTTCTTTCTCTTCATTAGCCGCATCATCTCCATCTATTACCCTCTTTTCATCCGTAGAGAATTAAAAAAAAAACGAAACCGAATGATCAAAGTTGTGGGTCATTCCATCTACTCTTTCTATCGAAGCCTTCTTTCCTTCCTTTTTTGTTTCCTTTCTCACTGGTCATAGTGATTTGTTAAACAACTTTGATAAGCAAACCACTCCTAAACAGCTCAATTTTTAATTCTGAATTTCTTCAGCATTTTAGGGATTTCTGGTTGCTTGGGGTTCAATATGAAGTTGATTGAGAAATTATGTATTTTTTCTCAAATAATCTTTGATTTCTTGTAATTTTATTTATGAACACGTCATAGTTCGAGTGGTTTCCCAATTCTTGGATCGAAGCTTCTTATTAGGTATCTTTATTAATTTAAAATCAGAGCTTATTTTTTTAAGGTACATCTTTTTTCTTGAGGAATATCTTATAATTTTAGGTATAATTTTTGAGCAATATATTTTAAGTTTAATTTAAGCATACCTTTTTTTGAGGAATATCTTTTAATACGATTTTACCTTCTCATTCTCATCACCTTCACTTAATTGCTAAATTTCTTCTCCTTGATTATGATGATTAGTGTTTCTCTTTCCTAAGGTCCGTCCTTGTATCTTTATTAACCGGTTGATGAGATTTTTAGTTCTCAGGTTTTAGTTGTTTATGCTAATTATGCATTTTATTTCTTATTGTTCATATTACTTTTATTTTATTAATCTTGGGTTACAGAACTTAGTAATGTATGTAGTACATTTAAATGGATTTTAATTAAGTGAATATTTAGAGAAGATAAAACAATAAATATTGTCACTCTTTCAAGAATCCAAAAAATCATCCAAGTCATAGTCCAACTTGTCTAACAATCCTATTGAATCCAACCACAAAATCCAAGTCCAAATTATAGTCCAAATCTAACTTGGGCAATTGTCCAAGTCCAGGATTGGAACCCCAAATCAATAACGCCCCCATCACTGTGTATTTTTGATCTCTTCTCTTCTTGGGCTTCTCATATTTTGCCTATTTCTTCTTTTCACCTAACTAGTTGTACTTCAAATCTTGTTCTCTAATCACTCCCTGCTCGACACCATATTATTTATTTATCTCAGTTGACTTGTATCCATTTTGTTCTGCGAAAATCTAGATACCCTGGAGGTTTAATGAAAGGCCTTCACATAAAACACAATTTCTTTCCTGTTATATATTCTGCAAATACATGGTTATAATTGTTGTTCAATAATGCGCAACCTGTATTTTGATGTATCATGCAATGATTTTAACATGACATTCTGACTTGTACTTGGGTGTGATCTGTTGATCCCAAAAGGAAGATTTGACAAATTTATCAGCTACAGCTGTTTCTTTAATAACTTTCAGATATATGCATCTCAATACCATTTCTTTTGAATCAGTAGAAAGTAGAGAACTGTCATTATGAAAAATCATGGTACTATCACATTTTATTATGTTTTATTTGACTCATCGTTTTAAACTTATGCAGTTTGGAACTAGCGCAATCGGGGCATCCGCTCATTATACCCGTCATTTTTCTGAAAAGTCCCATGGCCGAGTAGCATGTCAAGTTGGAAGGTACGTCAACTTTTCTGGGCTAATTATGATGCTTGCATTGTCTATTGTCTTCTAAATTTTCCTCATGTGTTAGTGTCAAGCTTTGTCATTTACTTCAGGAGAATTTGATGACTCCAATGTAATAAAGTTGAAATGAGAATGTTTCAAGTGCCCACAGTCATATGGTGTGCAAATTGAATTAGTGTGTATGCGCCTGCATATACACATGTGTCTATACAGCTAGATAAATAGTACATATACTATACCCATGTATATGCTTTCTGGCAAATTATGTGATTCAGCATGGTTTTGGGTGGAACTGCTTTCAATTACTATGTTGCAACTTTTGAGTGTATATAGCATGGTATGAAGTTCATTATTCCTACTTTCCGATGTTTAAATCATGTCATAAAAACAAATCTTTATTAATTTCCATCACTATTATCAATTAACATCACTGTCCACATTTCACAAATTTGAACCTCATTGTGGCAAGAGATTAACTACATTTAGAAAAACTGATCTGAAAAATCTAGGTCTGTCATATATTGATAAAACTTGTCTTTGCATACTTCAGCATATAAGACACCATTTATCATGTCGTCAAGTTCTTATAATTCACTAATCTTGTAATATATATAATACAATGCCTCTTCAACCTGGTAAGGACATGATTTATATCTGATTGGATCATGCAATCTTCTTTTGTATCTTGTGGTTTAAATAGGTTCCTTATGATGTAACTGATCTTGTTATCAAACCAACCTGGGCATTTTGAATCGAGATCTACGCGGAGAGTCAATAATTTATGCCAAATCTGTGACAAAGGTCCCCCCTTTTGTTTATTTGTTACATGTAGCTAAAGGTTCTAAGTTCTAACAATAAAATAAATAAATAAATAAATAGAAATTAGAATGTTTTTAACAAAGAAAAAACTACCCACCAAGAGTAGTATAAAGGTCGTGTCTTCATTGTGGTCGTACAAAAAGTCAATTATCTCCAACTATTCATCCATGTGGTGTTTTCCATCTTACTAACAAACATTGTCCAGGCATGATTCCATGCATTTTTAAATATAGACAGCAGTTTATAGATTGAAAGATTTAAGTGAAAAATAAAGTGAGAAAGCAACTTAAGCTTCTATCATTTAATTTTTATGGAATGTTAATATATTCTATTATGTAATAGAGAGATCTAGAGGGATCTTCTGATTCGTGGTCCAATCTAATCTATACCCATGATATACATAACTGAATCCTTTGTCCTGTATGGAGGAGGATGATCATAAATTTCAATCTTCCACGCCTACATATAAATTATGCACCCGCCCCCCTTAAATATCTTATCAGTTTTGATTAGAAGTACAAGTGAGAATTTTTATAGTGTTGTTGTTTGTTCATACAATCTACTGTTTCTTTAATACTCAACTGTTCGCATCAAAGTTTGGATCTCTTAGTGTGATGATACATGTTTTCATTATTGTCTCTGTTAACATTGGTTCTTGGTTGGGGTTAGATCCCCTCTTTCGGGTGCATGTTTACTTCTATATACTTACTAGTACGTGTTTGGATAATCCAAGATGGTGTCATGCAAGGCATTTTAAAAATACATGAAAATTCTAGCATAGAACTAATTGGACTCAACTTATAGCTGGATACCTCCATATTTTTGAGGTGGTGTCTATTATCCAGGTGATAGATTCACATGACATCCAATTTGCAGTATTTATGTGCACCGATTTTATGACATTGACAATATTTTCCTCATTTCTATGTCTAGCTCACATACTTTGAATTGTGATTGATGGAAAAACTATGACAACATGCATTTTGTTAAATTTGGCTTTTCTTAACACAATTAAATGGCAACATTAGATGTTCAAAAAGTTTATAATATTCACTTTTGGATTATATTCTCTGGTTCTTTATGATTATGTTTTCGCAGCATCATATTTACTGATGTTTACGGATAATCTTGTTTGAGCGCTGGTGAGACATTGACATTTTATGGTCAATTTTTGCAGCACTGCTCTTGAATTTGAAATTGGCGGTGGGAGGCGGATATCTGAATTAAGCACTGTGCGGATGCTCTACAATATAGGAATTCAGGTGCTTTCATGTTGCAACACACATCTTGTTTCCATTTCTTCTGTAGCTTTGATTTTCTTGATGCATTGCATTTTTTCTAGCTGGAGGATGCATCTCGGCAGGTCATAAATGATGAGGTGTTTAAACCCATATATGAATTGTGTTCAAGTTGAAAACTCGGAATAAGTCCTTTATCTCCAGTATATTGGTTGGGTCTTTTATTTTGTATTTGAGCTCAGCTACATGAATTCTTTTCATTTATTTATTCTGTTGATTGCTATCTTCTATGTTACCTTAGGTAACACACGTCCTTTTTTTCAACTTGATGATTCTGATAGGAATTTTTAGGGTTTACGTGGGTAAAAATCGGATTTTTTATAGATATAGAGAGAAGTACAAAGATACGTTGCTCTCTTTCGAGAGGAGACCACTCTCCTAGCCTTTGATTCGAGAGAAACGGCTCAACTCTCCTCAATCTAGGGTTCTAAACTAGTTTTAGGGTTTTCTAACTTAGTTTCAATACGAAGAACGATAACCCTAGCCACCATAACTATATAGTGGACTGATTTTTCCAGATTTACAAAAATATCCCTAAGACCCCAAATTACAGAATTGCCATTATTTTAGCCATCTCTTTGTGCCGTGCCTTGCTCTTGCATTCTCCTCCGTCGCATGTAAGTTATGATCCTATCAATATTCCTCCCCAAAAGAACCACATTGACCTCAAGGTGAAAGTCTGGAAACTGATTTTGGATGACGCCCATTGGTTCCCATGTGGCTTCATAGTCCAGTAGGTCTTTCCACTAAATTAGTACATCCGTAGCACCGGCACTTCGTTGGCGAACCCCCTTCAACTCCGAGGGCTCTAGATTCACCTCCATGTCCTCAGACAACAACGTCAGTGGTAATAACGAAGACGATGTATGGTCCCCAATGGCCTGTACAATTGAGAAACGTGGAAAACTGGGTGTATAGTTGTAGTCAACGGTAACTTCAATCAATAGGCAACCTTTTCAACCATTGCCTCAATCTCATAAGGCCCCATAATATCGTGCTGTCAGCTTCTTATTTCTTCTGCGGGTCAAAGATCTATGTCGATACATCCACTTCTCCAAATAAACATGATCTCTCACGTCAAACTGGATCTTCCATCGAAGCCCTCGGACTGTTTATTCACAATTTGTTGAGACTTCGCCAGATGTCGCTTCAACTCCTCTATCATCCGTTTCCATCCTCCAAGTATCCCTCTACATGAGACACCGGAGTAGAGTTGTGGCCGTACTGCACTAAATGTGGAGGACCACGCTCATATAGGATTTTAAAAGGCATGGTCTGAGCCGCTGTATGATGACATGATGTACCAGTACTCAGCTTGCGCTGATCACTTTGCCCATTGCTTCGGTATTTTAGAAATATAGCAACACAGATAGGTCTACACGCTCCTAATGACAACCTTAGGCTGGCTGTCTGTTTGGAGGTGATAAGTTGTGCTCCGCTTCAGTATCATCCCATGTATTTTGAAGAGCTCTATCCCAAAGTGACTCAAGAACACTCGATCCCGATCTGACACAATGGACTCTAGAATCCTATGCAATCTTACCACGCCACATATGAATCCGCTGCAATTGTCATTGCCGTGTAGGGATGCCGGAAGGCCGTGAAGTGCGCATACTTGCTGAGGCGGTCCACCATTACAAGAATGACTGAATACCAATCGAATTTCGGTAACCATTCGATGACATCCATTATAACTTCCTTTCAAACCTGATCTAGCAAGGACATAGGCTGTAACTGTTAGGGTTTCTATCATAGTACAACTAATTTATACGCAGCGGAAAATAGAAACCTACCAAGATCCATGCGATTCTAATTAATTCGAATAGATTACTAACCTTTCTGACGATCTGAATTTGTCGGATTATAGGTGCTGTTCTGCGAACGACCACCCTCAATCGGTATCCACACGCGAACGTCACGAACAGGACTTGCGAGGGTGCTAGCTCCTTTGCCGCAACTAGGGTTTCTCTCGCTCTTTGTTTTTCTCAAAAACGGAGGAGATAAAAAAACGTAAAACTGAAAATCGTGATTCTATATCTTATATAGAATCCTACGTTAACCCCTTAACCATATTCAGTTACGCGACGCTATCTTAGGGATAAGAATCCCACGTTAACACATTAACGTATTTCAGTTAAGCGACGATATCTTAGGGATAATATCTTAACGAGATACGATATCTGACGGTTAAGATATTTCACCTTATTACGAATTTCAAATCATATTCGAAATTATGTTTAAACCCTATCCTATCCAATTCGTTCTTTGTGTGCGACCCAATAGGCTCATATTAAATTGGCAGTGGGCCTAATCTCATTAGAAGCCCACAAGTCATAATTGGTCTCTAGCAAGACATTTTGACTACCCAATTAATATGAATATCGTTAGTCCGATATTAACCTAACTAATAGAACATGTCATTATCCTTTTGTCACACGATATCTGATTTGAACATAAGTCATGGGCAATGTCATACTTATATAGTTCAAACATTTAATTTCTCGCTTTCTAAGTAGAGTGACATTCATTTGAGCATGGCCATGCATTTCTCAGTCCTACTTATCGAGGGGCCCATTAGATATCTCTCATAGGGGAGGGACAAATTCCATCTTGCTTATTCACTTCCCTCTGCATAATTCACATCATATTCGATCATAACCTTTATGATTATCTGATTAAAGATAACGTTTGATTATGTCAAAATATGATGTTCCTTATGTAGGAAACTGTGATGAGCTCAGGTCGAAGGATTCAATTACATAACTATTATGAGATCATTTATGACACTAATCCATGTAATGATCTCATAGCGAGTCTATCCAGTACATGTTCTCCAACAAGTACCTATAAGTTTGATTTGTATCACCATACATATAATTATCTCATAATTATCTATCAAACTCATACTAGTCTTAATTCTTCATTAAACCATTACTGATGAATGACTAGGGATGCTTAAAATAGCATAAACAACTATTCAAACATTATTATAAAGAAACATGCAAGCAATATAATAATAACAATAATAAGAGAAACATTTTATAAATGAAAATGACATAACATAAATGTCCAAATATTTGGCCTAGGGCACAACCACTAACAATCTCCCACTAGCACTAGGCCTAATTATACAAGTATCTAATACTCATAGACCTCATATGTTTATCATGTTTGGCTTGTGAGAGAGCTTTGGTAAGTGGATCAGCAATGTTGTCATCTGTTGGTACTCTGCATATCTCGACGTCATTATTCTTAATAATTTCTCGAATGAGATGATAACGCCTGAGTATATGTTTGGATCTCTGATGAGATCTGGGCTCTTTTGCCTGTGCAATAGCACCATTGTTGTCACAATAGAGAACCACTGGATTTGCGATACTAGGAACTACTCCTAGTTCAGTAACGAACTTCCTTATCCATACTGCTTCCTTAGCTGCATCTGATGCTGCAATATACTCAGCTTCTGTTGTAGAATCTGCAATAGTGCTTTGCTTGGAACTTTTCCAACTTACAGCACCTCCGTTTAACACAAACACATATCCAGACTGCGATTTAAAGTCATCTTTATCAGATTGGAAGCTTGCATCTGTGTAACCATTTATAACTAGCTCATCTTCCAATCCTCCATATACCACGAATGCATCCTTAGTTCTTCTAAAGTATTTAAGGATATTCTTGACTGCTGTCCAGTGACTTTCACCGGGGTCTGACTGGTATCTGCTTGTCATGCTCAAAGCATACGACACGTCTGGTCGAGTACATATCATGGCATACATGATAGATCCTATAGCCGAAGCATAAGGAATCTTACTCATGCGATCTCGCTCATCAGATGTCATAGGACATTGAGTCTTGCTAAGGGAAATGCCATGAGACATTAGCAAGAATCCCCTTTTAGATTCTTGCATGCTGAACCTATTCAACACTTTGTCTATGTATGTACTTTGACTCAGACCAATTATCCTTTTAGATCTATCCCTATAGATCTTAATGCCAAGGATATAAGCAGCCTCGCCTAAATCTTTCATTGAGAAAGAACTCCCTAACCAACTCTTGGTTGTTTGCAACATAGGGATGTCATTTCCAATGAGCAATATGTCATCAACATATAACACAAGAAATACTACTGCGCTCCCACTAACCTTTTTGTATACACAAGGTTCATCTTCATTTTGTATGAATCCAAACTCTTTGACTGTTTCATCAAAACGAAGATTCCAGCTCCGAGAAGCTTGCTTTAATCCATAAATGGATCTTTGAAGCTTGCAAACCTTTGTAGAATTCTTTGAATGAACAAAACCCTCAGGTTGTGTCATGTACACATCCTCAAGTAAGTTTCCGTTAAGAAACGCTGTTTTGACATCCATTTGCCATATCTCGTAATCATAGTACGCAGCAATGGCAATTAGAATTCTTATTGATTTAAGCATTGCAACTGGCGAAAAGGTTTCATCATAGTCTATACCATGAGTTTGTTTGAAACCTTTTGCGACAAGTCTTGCTTTAAAGGTATGCACTTTGCCATCCATGTCAGTTTTCTTCTTAAAAACCCACTTGCACCCAATGGTTTTAACTCCTTCAGGTGGATCAATCAAGGTCCAAACTTGATTATCATACATGGATTGCATTTCAGATTTCATGGCTCCTAGCCATTTCTCAGATTCTGGACTTGACACAGCTTCTTGATAGGTAGTAGGCTCATCTTGATCTATGAGCAGTACTTCACGAGTGTCCGTTATGAGAAATCCATATTTCTCGGGCTTGTGTCGTGGCCTATCAGATCTGCGTGGTGCTTGTGTAGCTCGTACAGGTTCTACAACTGTTTGTGGAACTTGTTGAACTTCCATCGTTGGTTCTATACCATCCTGTGGTTCTCGAAACTCTTCGAGGTGTACTTTGCTCCCACTGGTTCTTTTAGAAATAAATTCCTTTTCTAGAAAGACACCATTTCGAGCAACAAACACTTTGTTCTCTGAGGGATTTTAAAAGTAATATCCTTTAGTTTCTTTAGGATATCCCACAAAAAGGCATTTATCAGATTTTGGGGCTAACTTATCTGAAACTTGTCTTTTCACATAAGCCTCACATCCCCAAATTTTTATAAAAGACAAACTAGGTGTTCTCCCAGTCCATATCTCATATGGTGTCTTGTCAACCGCTTTAGATGGAACTCGGTTCAAAGTGAACGCAGCTGTTTCTAAGGCATGGCCCCAGAAGGATAATGGAAGATCTGTTTGACTCATCATGGATCGAACCATATCTAATAAGGTTCGATTTCTCCTTTCAGATACACCATTCCACTGTGGTGTTCCTGGTGGAGTTAATTGTGAAACAATTCCACAACCCTTGAGATGATCATCAAATTCTTGGCTCAAATATTCACCACCCCGATCAGATCGAAGTGCCTTAATAGTTTTGCCAAGTTGATTTTGTACTTCATTTTGAAAAGTTCTGAACATGTCAAATGATTCATGTTTATGTTTCATTAAATAGATATAACCATATCTACTGAAATCATCAGTGAATGTTATGAAGTACTGAAATCCTCCCCTAGCATGCATGCTTAATGGACCACATACATTAGTATGTATTAGGCCCAATAAATCATTGGCCCTTTTACTGTATCCAGTGAAAGGATTCTTTGTCATTTTGCCTAATAAGCAAGATTCACAATTTTCAAATGATTCAAAATCAAATGATTCTAAAAGTCCATCTTGATGGAGCTTAGATATGCGTTTCTCGTTTATATGGCCAAGACGACAATGCCATAAATATGTGGGATTCATATTATTTGGTTTGGATTTCTTAGCAGTTATGTTATAAATTTCTCCACTGTTGGAGTTGTCTAGATTCAGGACATAAAGGCCATCATATGAATCAGCAATACAATAAAGCACATCATCATAATAAATGGAGCATCTCTTATTCTTAATAAGAAAATAAAATTGTTCATTATCCAGACAAGAAACTGAAATAATATTCATACTCAAAGTAGGAACATAGTAGCAATTATTCAACACTAATAAAAGCCCATTTGGCAAAGACAATTCATAGGATCCTACAGCTAAAGCAGCAACTCTTGCTCCATTTCCAACTCGTAGGTCCACTTCGCCCCTTTTCAGTTGTCTACTCCTTTTCAACCCCTGCACATTTGTACAAATGTGAGATCCACATCCAGTATCTAATACCCAGGAAGTAGAAGTAGATAAGTTAATTTCAATAACATAAATACCTGAAGATATAGTCTCACTACTCTTCTTCTTCTTCTTCAGATCTTCCAAATAGAGTTTGCAATTCCGCTTCCAATGACCAGGTTCATTGCAATGGAAACAAACTCTCTCCTTTGGAACTTTTGCAGGCTTATCAGCAACTTTTGCTTTAGCCTTTCCTTTAGGCTTACCAGCAACTCTTGCTTTAGCCTTTCCCTTGTGTTTCATTCCTTTCCCTTTGTTCACCATAAGTACATGACCAGGCTTTTTCTTTATACTTAGCTCAGCAGTTTTAAGCATCGAATGCAGCTCAGCAAGAGATTTCTCCATGTCATTCATATTGTACTGCATGACAAACTGATCAAAACCATCAGTCAATGAATTAAGGATCAAATCCGTAGCCAGTTCTAAACTGAGGGGAAATCCAAGCCTTTCAAGATGATCAATGTAGCCTTTCATCTTCAAAACATGAGCGCTAACTGATGCACCTTCAGCCATTTTGCAAGCATGCAAAGCTTTGGTAGTCTCATACCTTTCCTGCCTTGCATGTTGTTGGAAAGTCTCCTTGAGATGAACACTCAGCTCATAAGCCTCCATGTGTTCCAGATCCTTCTGAAGTTCTGGGCACATAGTGGCTAACATGAGACAACCAACATCAACAGAATCATCAAGATGTTTCTTATACTTATCCTTTACAGCCTTTGAAGCATCAGTAGGTGGTTCTTCAGGAAGAGGATCATCCAGGACATACAACTTCCTTTCATGCTTGAGAACAATTCTCATGTTTCTGAACCAGTCAAGGAAGTTGGTGCCATTTTCTTTCAGCTTGTCCTTCTCAAGGACAGATCGCAGTGACAGTGCAGAAGTGTTATGAGATGTCATTGATATACAAATATGCAAAATAATCATTAGTACCAATTTCATTTTAAAATGTTTTATAAAGCTCCCACAAAAATAATAACCCTCAATATTAATTACAACAATTGCAACACTTTAGTGGGCTAAGATCCATATTTCACCCAACTTTAAGTCAGCTTTGGCATGCCACTTAAAATCAAGTTATTTAGGTAGGTAACACTTTACCAATTATATCTCATATAATTCTTAGATTCTTTATGGGATTTTGACATCATATGTCTCAGCATGTTATAATCCCATCTAATGCCCTTAGGCCCAAAACCATTTTGATAGCCTAATTAAGTCTAACCATTTTTAAATATATGGGTAGCACGATTACCCATCCTGTCTTACTATGATAACCCAATGCACTTCGCTTTGGCAGAACCCACATTTTGGTGATCATAGTCTTGACAGGTATTCAAATCATGGGTGGCATACGACTTAAAATTATGGTGAGGGAATTTTAACAATTAAGTTATGATGTCTATTTATATTAATATATTATGCATCATTCCATATATGGCATCTCATACACATATATCATCATATATCGCATCACATACAAAACTGATAAACATAACATATATGAAACATGTGATAGCATGTAAAACATCATCAAAACAAATCATGTTATCACATAGCATGACATCAAATTTTTATTCAAAATGATATGTCATAAATTCTGTTTAATAACTTCCACGACATATAATGCGCAACGAACACGGCGTTTTCAATTATCAGTAATCTCATTAATGATTTTCTGCCTTTAAAACCCCCTATTTAAATTTCTGAGTGATGAATCTGCTGATCATATCAGCATCATTTAATCGTATTAAACAGTCATTGCTCAGACTCTGCTGATCAAATCAGTGTTATTTTAATCAAATTAAACAGTCCCATTAATCAGTGTTAGTTGATCGTATTAATCATATTCAACAATGATCTGCGTAGATTTAATCATATTAAATAATGATTACAGTAAGTTTAATAACATTAAACATATTAAATAATGATCTGCGTGAGTTTAATCATATTAAACAGTGATTACCATAGGTTTAATCATATTAAACAATGATCATAAATTAATCATGTTAATCATATTAACAATAATCACGTTAATCATATTAATAACATCGTAATCATAAAGCATGTTGATCAAATTAACAGTGATCAATTACGTGGCCATCTATATGTCATGTATATAATTAAACATCATTTATTTGTATCTTATACAGACAGATTAAACAGATTGTGTTTTCAATTAACATGTAATCGTATTTATGTATCAACATACATACAGGTTAAAATCATGCCAGCAAATATATACATATCTCATACATATAAACATGGCATTATTCAAATCAATTGAATTCGCAAGATGCTCTGATACCACTGTTATGGTTTCTATCATAGTACAACTAATTTATACGCAGCGGAAAATAGAAACCTACCAAGATCCATGCGATTCTAATTAATTCGAATAGATTACTAACCTTTCTGACGATCTGAATCTGTCGGATTATAGGTGCTGTTCTGCGAACGACCACCCTCAATCGGTATCCACACGCGAACGTCACGAACAAGACTTGCGAGGGTGCTAGCTCCTTTGCCGCAACTAGGGTTTCTCTCGCTCTTTGTTTTTCTCAAAAACGGAGGAGATAAAAAACGTAAAACTGAAAATCGTGATTCTATATCTTATATAGAATCCTACGTTAACCCCTTAACCATATTCAGTTGCGCGACGCTATCTTAGGGATAAGAATCCCACGTTAACACATTAACGTATTTCAGTTAAGCGACGATATCTTAGGGATAATATCTTAACGAGATACGATATCTGACGGTTAAGATATTTCACCTTATTATGAATTTCAAATCATATTCGAAATTATGTTTAAACCCTATTCTATCCAATTCGTTCTTTGTGTGCGACCCAATATGCTCATATTAAATTGGCAGTGGGCCTAATCTCATTAGAAGCCCACAAGTCATAATTGGTCTCTAGCAAGACATTTTGACTACCCAATTAATATGAATATCGTTAGTCCGATATTAACCTAACCAATAGAATATGTCATTATCCTTTTGTCACACGATATCTGATTTGAACATAAGTCATGGGCAATGTCATACTTATATAGTTCAAACATTTAATTTCTCGCTTTCTAAGTAGAGTGACATTCATTTGAGCATGGCCATGCATTTCTCAGTCCTACTTATCGAGGGGCCCATTAGATATCTCTCATAGGGGAGGGACAAATTCCATCTTGCTTATTCACTTTCCTCTGCATAATTCACATCATATTCGATCATAACCTTTATGATTATCTGATTAAAGATAACGTTTGATTATGTCAAAATATGATGTTCCTTATGTAGGAAACTGTGATGAGCTCAGGTCGAAGGATTCAATGACATAACTATTATGAGATCATTTATGACACTAATCCATGTAATGATCTCATAGCGAGTCTATCCAGTACATGTTCTCCAACAAGTACCTATAAGTTTGATTTGTATCACCATACATATAATTATCTCATAATTATCTATCAAACTCATACTAGTCTTAATTCTTCATTAAACCATTACTGATGAATGACTAGGGATGCTTAAAATAGCATAAACAACTATTCAAACATTATTATAAAGAAACATGCAAGCAATATAATAATAACAATAATAAGAGAAACATTTTATTAATGAAAATGACATAACATAAAGGTCCAAATATTTGGCCTAGGGCACGACCACTAACAGTAACAATTCTCCAGGAGCCATCGCCATATACTTGTGACTCTGGCATACACCCTACTTAGCCACCATTTTCATGTCGTCCTTCTTCATTCCCTTCCAGAATAGCTCTCTAAACATGCACTGATAAGTCTTGAGGACTTCGGAATGTCTCCCAACTGCACTATTATGGAACTCCTGGAAGATACTAGCAATGTGCGTAGAGGTTCTAGGCAAAACCATCCGCCCTCTGATACAACAGTAGCTGTCACTCTAAGAAATACCCTAAACTTAGTCGACCCCCTTAGAAACGCAGTCTGAAACTTTGCCAGCTCCTTATCTGCCTCAATCTCTCGCAGTGTGGGCTCCCAATCACATAGCACTGCTACAGACAAGGCAACCAACTATGCATCCTCCTTTTGTCGTGACAAAGAATCTGCTGTCTTATTCTCCAACCTAGGTCTATACTGAATCCCAAAATCATACTCCAACAACTTTGAACGTCACCTTTGATGTTCCTCCGTACCCATGTGTTGCTCCAACAGATATTTGAGGCACATCTATTCTGTCCGTACAACAAAGCGACGGCCAAGCAAGTAATGTCTTTCTGAGGGTATCGATATGGCCTCACACCTGGGAGGTATCGATAGGGCCTCACACTAATGTGTGAGACTCCCTCTTGCAGGACTATAGCATGCTCGTGGTCCTGTGAGGGTGGGAGGTAATGATGCGTCTAAAACACTCACTTGAAATGAATCAGAATCTGCTGCACCACCATGGAGATGTCCAGCTCCATTTCCTTGTCATCTCCCGCCAGACCCTTCAGCTCCACAAAAAATCCTCCACCCTGTGACTGTAGCACCTTTGCCATGGTTTTTAAAGAAACCATGGTTCGGTCCAAGTTGAGATTTCCTTGAAGTGTGGCTACTCTCCTTCCTTCTTGGAACTCCATATGCAAAAGCTTCCAATTGATCTCTGTCCCCGTAAGGACTGCAACCAACTTATCCCCAAAATAACATCAATGCTGCTCAGGTCAAGTGGCAAGAAGTATTTTACGATCAGAATGTCTTGGAGAGTAAAAATGAGCTCGCGGCACACTCCTCTATTGTGCTCCACCTTTCCAGTCCCTATCATCAACACAAAGCTCCATGTATCCACCACCTACATCCTCTGCTGATCCACCACCTAGTTGGAGATGAAGCTGTGGGTGGCCACACTGTTAATCAACACCGTGTTATCCTGTTCTAAGATCCTTCAGATCAACTTCATAGCGTGATTCAGAGTAAATCCCACCACAGAGTTTAACGAGACCTCTACGATGTCCAAGTTGGGATGCTCCTGTTCTCATGACTCCTCATCTTCTACCTCTACAACATTATCCTCATCATTATCCATTAGCAGCACCTGGAGGGTGCTTTCTCGATACCGAGGTCTTGGGGTGAATTTCACATCACATCGGAAGCATAACCCCTTAGCATTCTTGTTCTGCATCTTAGTCTCTGTCAGGCGCCTGAACTGTCCACTCGGTCATGCCTCGCTGCTCGTCTCCTTACTTGGTTGCGCTCCCCTTGCCGGTGCCATCTGCCCTTTGGCGGTGCCTAACTGCAAAAAGTGGAGCCATCCCATGTACCCTTGGCCGCTTCTTTGCTATGTGTCTACCGTCAACAGTCTGGGTCAGCTCCATAGTGTTTACCAACCCTCTTGGTCTATGTATGCATAGCTCAGCTCGGATATCTGCCTTGAGCCCCTTCATGAAACTCCCCTCTAATGTCACCTCAGGTATCTCCCGCACTCGGCCAGAGAGTGCCTCAAATCTTTTTCTGTAGTCCCCGATGGTGCTGTCCTGCCAGAGTGCAAGGAGCTGCTCATGTAAATTTTCTCTATGAGTGTCTCAAAATCTGTCCAGCAAGTAGTCATGGAACTCATCCCATGATCTATAAGTTGCCTCTGTTCCCTCCATTGGAGCCATGACAACGCTTTCTCCTCTAAGTAAATGCTAGCTGCTTGCAACTTTTCTTTCTCCGTCAAGTGGTTCACAGCAAAATATCTCTCAACACGGTAAACCCATCCATAAGGACCATCCCCTAAAACTGGCATTTTCAGCATACTGACCCGGCTTTCGACGCTAAAAACCCTTGTCATGCTCTCCCTCTAGGCCGCTCTTAATGAAACTTATGGTAAGCGTTATGCTATGCACCAAAGTCCCAATCTTCCTCACGCCAATTGGGGTCTCCACTATTATCCTCATAGTCCTCGTTGGTGCCACATCGACCACCAAGCCCTCTTGAAAATTTGTTGTACCCTGACAATTGTCGCCTAGACTCATGGGGGCATCCGCCTGCAAAACCAGGTCTGTGGGGCCACTGGTGGCCTGTAGGCAGCTCTCTGGGTCCCTGGCAGCTCTTCCGGGCCCAACGCCCCCATGCATGGCTGTCGGGGGTCACTGGGCCTTGTGTTGTCCTCATAGGGGCCAGGTGGTCTTTGGTATGCTTGTCAGGGGCGGCCGCCCCTCCTTGGCCCCTCGCAGGGGCTGTGCGGCCCCTGGCGTAGTCGCGATGGGCTGCCGGCCCATTCCCGATGATTCCAGAGGCGGCTCGGCCCTTGGCGAAGCCGCAGGGGCTCATCGCCCACTCCAATGACTCACATGGGCGGTACGGCCCCTGGCGAAACCGCAGGGCTCACCGCCTCCTTCCGCATACTCCCAGGGGCGGTGCCGCAGGGGTTCACCGCCCTTGCTGCGTGGTTCGAGGGCTCGTGAAGCCCCTCATTTGACCGCGAGAGGGATTATTTGACAAAATCGACGGCTTCTCCTTGCCATAAGATTTCACCTTTCTCCTCAGATCTTTGTTTGGGTCTGCATCTTCCTTCATATTTGGGTTTGTTGAGTTCTTTTTAGATCTATGGCTTCTATTCGTCTCTTTAATTTTTTATTAGGATTTCCATAGACATCCTCATTAGGTTTGAGATCCTCTTCTTCATCAATGAGATCCTCTTCTTCATCCATCGAATAGAATTTTTCCTACGTTGATCTCTTAAGCCCATCGATCTCGCTATCGAGTTTCTCCTCTAATGCTTCCACATTTCTTTTTTGCTGCCACGAGAATTTATGCCATGCTACCATTTTGATAGAAATTTCTAGGATTTAGAGGGGTAAAAATCTGATTTTTTTTTCATATTTGGGTTTGTTGAGTTCTTTTTAGATCTAGGGCTTCTATTCGTATCTTTAATTTTTTATTAGGATTTCTATAGACATCCTCATTTGGTTTGAGATCCTCTTCTTCATCAATGAGATCTTCACATCCATCGAAGAGATTTTTTCCTACGTTTATCGCTTAAGCCCCTCAATCTCGCTATCGAGTTTCTCCTTTAATGATTCCACATTTCTTTTTTACTGCCACAAGAATTTATGCTCTGCTACCAATTTGATAGAAATTTCTAGGATTTAGAGGGGTAAAAATCTGATTTTTATAGATATAAAGAGAAATTCAACGATAAGTTGGTCTCTTTTGAGAGGAGACTCATCTCTTAGCATTTGATTCGAGAGAAAATGCTTAACTCTCCTCAATCTAGTGTTCAAAACTAGTTCTGCGGTTTTCTTACTTAGTTTCAATATGAAGAACAATAACCCTATCAACTATAACTATATAATGGATTGATTTGTCCAGATTTAGAAAGATACCCCCAAAGACCCCAAATTACAAAATTGCCATTATTTCAGCCCTCTCTTTGTGCCGCGCCATGCACTTGCCTTCGCCTTCGTCGCTGGTAAGTTATGATTCTATCAGTTTCTTTTCTCCACTCAACTGTGAATAGCTTCTTGCAAACTACATTATGAACAATCATATTCTTTATGCAGTTTCATTTCACTTTTCTATTGGTCAACCCTTGCTACATTATTCACCTTAAACGTGACGCTATCAATATTTAGTGCACATGCCTAATTCATTGCCTATTGTTCTACTTCAGCTTATCCCCATCTTATCTTATCCTGAACTGATGGATTTAGAGATCTCCATCTTATCTTATCCTGAACTGAGGGATTTAGAGATCTGAGAGAGATAAACTGAAAGAGAGTTTGGGGATTCCAGAAAGTGGATTGTTGCTTCATGATAGAGGAGAGAAACTCCTCTCTATATTATAGGGCCACGTCCACTCCCTCCACCTTGTAATCGTCCCTGATTTTCCTCAACTGACCTACGATACATGATAGGAAATCATGTGGGAATCTTTATGTTAGTTGAGAAAATTCCTCACGTATCTTAACTGACTGGTCGGTTCGTGTTATGAATTTATTGGACCATTTTAGGCCAAACCCCTTTACATCTCACACTTGGCCGAAATGGCCAAATGCATTCCGGTCATACCCTCACTATTTTGTGAGATGACACAATATGTAATTTAACATAATTTCACTATCGGTGAGATATGCACTTTTTATTTACCGAGCACAACCATTATATATGGTTGTCTCATTTCATTATTCATGAAAGTGTCTTTGACTTAGATATTTTAAACACCATCAAACCAACATGTTTGATGAACTTTCCTGCTGGAATACCCTTCGTCAAGGGATCATCAATCATATCACTTATCAAAATATAGGCCACGTTGACTTCTTTCTTTTCCATTATATTACAAATATAAAGATGTTTTTCAATATGCCTTTCTTTTCAACTGTTCGCACACTGTGGATCAACTGATGGCTGCGTGATTTTCACAGTATATCTCAATTGGTCCATCTACCAAATTGAGATTCAAGTCTATTCGGAACCATCTTATTCAGACTGCATGAGTAGCAACCATACTAATGTTATATACTCAGCTTCTTATGTGGATCTTGCTACACATCCATGTTTCTTGCTACTTTAAGAAACAGACACACTTTCAAAGATGAAACGAATGTCCTGCAGTAGACATCTTATTGTCTGTCTCCTCCGAACTTTGCAACGGAGCAACCAAGAACTCAAGCGATTCTGCATGATAAACCAATTTATGGTGCATTATACCATCCGGATGTTTTAATTAACAGCTTCCCAATATGCTGGACCAGCATTATTTTGATATCTACTTGCTAGACTCACTGGGTACGCCAAGTCTGGTCTAGTACACAACATTGCATACATTAAAATTTCAATAGTTTGAGTATACGAAACATCTAGCGGTTTCTGTCTTTGTTCAGGACATTGCTCTTTACATAACTGCGTTTCCATAACTAATGGTATATGTGTCGGATTGCAATTCTGCATTCCAAACTTTCTTAGTATTGTATGCAAATATTTTTCTTGGTTTAAACTCAACATTCTAGGCTTACGATCTCTAAGGATTTGTATACCAAGAACATATGATGCATCTCACATGTCCTTCTCAAATTCGCTATAAAGTGCTGCTTTGATCTTATTTCAACACTTCAATGTTATTCCAACGAGTAAAATGTTATCAGCATATAAGAATAATATTGTAAAACTTCTCCCACTTTTCAAGACATACAAACATTTATTTAATTTGTTTACAACGAAACCAAGTTAGATAACAATATTATGAAATTTGAGATACCACTGTCTAGATGATTATTTCAAGCCATATAAATATTTCTTCAATTTATACACTTAATCTTTCTGTCATTCAATCTGAAATCCCTTAGATTAATTCATATATATTACCTCCTTCAACTCTCTTTTGGGGAATGTAGTCTTGATATCCATTTGGAATAATTCTAAATCAAGATATGCAATTGCTAAGATTATCCTTATGGATGCAAACTTAGCCACCAGAGAATAAGTCTCCTGATAATGAATACTTGTTTTTTAGTAAATTCTTTGGCAACTAATTGGGCCTTGAATGTATCAACAGACCCATCAACCCATTAACATGATATTTCTTCTTTAACATCCAGTTGCATCCTATGGACTTCTTTTCTTCTGGTAATTCGCATAGGTCACATACATTGTTTCTTTTGAGTCAAGCTCCTCTCTTTTCATGCCCTCGAACCATTGATCTAATTTAAGTGATTTCATTGCATCCACATAGTTCAAGGGATCAACTTGTTTATCTATATCAATATCTACCGAAAAACAACATGGTTCACAACAATATAAATAATAATTATCTATCTATGAAGGTGCCATTCCGTGTCTTTTGTTGCCACTAAGGTTTGCAGGTTGGACATGTTTAGCTGGTTGATTTTCACAGGCATATTCTCATATACATGTTCATCTTTCATAACTGGATGATTCACTGCATCCACTATGTCCAAGTCTTCATTGGAAACACCATCTAAGCCTAGTAAAGGTAGCACATTTTTTGGATTTGTTCACATTCTTCTAGATTTTCTAGAAAAATAGTATCTTTACATTTAATGAGTTCTTTTTTCATGGAAGAACCTATATTTTTAGATCTATCAGAATAGCCTATAAATTTATACGTCAAGGTTTTGAGATCCAGCTTATCTCTAACCTAATATGAAATGAAAACATGTGCCACACAACCCCTTTTCTCAAATGACTTCAATTAGGTTTGCCTCCATATCATATCTTAGCTCGACTAATTTTATGGGAATTCTGTTCAGAACATAATTAGCAGTCAATATAACTTCTTTCCAAAATCCTTGAAGAGACCAGAATGTGATAACATACATCTTACTGCATTCATTAATGTTCTATTCTTCCTTTCAGTCATCCCATTCTGTTGTGACGTATAAAGCATAGTTGTATATTTCTTTATACTATATTGAATGCATTAACCCATAGTTGAATTCTCCGTCTCTATCAGTTCGTAACACCTTTATGTACCTTTCAAGTTTTTTTCTATTTCTGTCTTGTATTGTTTAAAACATTCAAAAGTTTCAGATTTTCTATTTAAAAGATACACAAAAGTATACTTGAAATACTCATCTATAATGTTATAAAATATTTCTTATTCCCACGTGTCTTTATGCTTAATGGCTCACAAATGCCAGAATGAGTTAATTCCAACAGTTCATTAGGCCTCTGACCTTCTGAGAATGATTTCATGGTCATTTTCCAGTTAGGCAATGTTCACTGGGTAAGGTCATTACTCCTGTCAATTCTGGTAGTAAATCCATCTTGATTATTTGATCCATCGTATTGTTACCAAGATGTCTTACTTTCATATGCCAAATATTATAATCAGACAAAATACACGAGGAATAATGCAAATCAGAATCTTTATTTCCAATATCAGATTTTACAATAGAAAGACAACAAATAATGTCCAGGTACAAACTTGTCTATAGCAAATGCTTTCTTCTCTTTCTCAATGGACACCCTATTGTTGTAAAATTTAATCTAACCTCAAGACATTTTTCAGCAAGCCAGAACAAAGATCGGTTACGTCTTATGTTAAGTGCATAAAACACATCTTTGACAATCATGATGTTATCCCCAAGATCCAATCTATCTGAACCGATACACTCCACATCCAGATAGGTATTGTTCAATATATAAATTCTCTTATCTTCTTTATTTAGTTTTTGGAAATTGACAATACCTTCCTTCGTCCTTGTCATGTGTCGGGTTGCTACCGAGTTAATCCATCAGCCTTCAGCTTGTTGCATCGTTACATTCAATAATGCCAATGAACTCTTGTTTTCCAGATCCTTTTCTTGGGTATTTAGAATAACCCTTATTCTTTGCCTGAGGACGGTTGGCCTTGCAACGACCAAACTTCATGCAGATGTAGCAGGATTCAGAGGGTCCTTTCTTACTGCGAGATTGGTGCTGCTAAGGTCTTTTGAAGGAGGGCTTCACAGGTCAAGACGTTGGTTCCCTTGTATCTTCTGGTATTGATCAGCATCAGCCTCTTCTTCTTGCACATGGTTCACATCCGAGCCATTCCTCCTAGCTAGAAGGTCATGTTCCATTGCCAACTGAACTGGCAAGTTAATGACACACTTAATGGTTCCATTTAGATTAAGTGTGTAGCATCCATATTCAATGATGGTGGTAGACCATTTAAAATAGTTGCCACATGCAGTCTTTCAGAAATTTTAGATCCTGCAGTAGCTAGGTCCTTAGCCATGACAATTATTATACTCACATGTTCGGTGATATTTTCACCTTCTTGAAAATGGCATGAATTATACCTATGCATCAGGAGGTGTATGTTTACCTTCGAAGCGGTGGCATACGTCTAGTTAGTAGCCTCACATTTCTTTGATAGTGATATAGTTCTCAAATATCTTAATAAGGACATCTTCCATGAACATGGGCATAAGGCTTTTAGCCCTCTTGTCATTAATGTTCCACTGGTCAAACTCTCTTTTATAAGCATCCGTGGGATCTTCAGCGAGAGTATGTGCAGATGTCTCAATGTCACTATCTAAATTGTAATGTCTAAGTCCGTACTTTATTTTTCTATGTCAATGTCACTATATATAAAAATGAGAATAATGTGTATCATATGACAATGTAGGTTTGGCCTCATATATCAAGACACAAAAGTAATGTGGTACAAGCCCCACATGGACTTGTACTTGTTGTACCGCCCACTTTTTGTGTATTGGTATATGAGAAGATGCCTTCATTGTCATATGATACCAATTATATATATATATCTATATTACAATTGAGGACTTTTTTGAATTGGTTTGCTGACTAGGACAATCTGACTAGGACAAACAAGTTGATAGAAAGACGATTTGGATTTAATCTTGAGAAATCAATGGTTGAGAAGAGAGTTTGTGAAAATTTTGGGAGGAAAAAACTTTTGTATTTTGGGGGAAACTTTTTGGAGAAAACAAATATCCATTCATTAATTAAATCTTCATTTAATTAAACCAAAGCCTGACCCTCACGTCTGCTCTCTAGACTGGGGCCCACAAAATGGGAGAGTGCGTACGTGGGGACTAAAATGCAGCATATGGTGCATATGCGTGGGCTCTCTCTGGACTTCACAAACGCTCGGTACGCATGCGTGGGGACCCCGATACCATCCATCATTTACTGCAATTGGTGATTAATGAAACCTTTATTAATTAAACCAAGGCCTCACCCTCTCTATGACGCCAGGGCCCATCAAGTTGGGGGGAGGTGGCATGCGTGTGTAGTAGAAAAGTGATGACTGGGGCTCTCTTTTCAATCAGTGTCTTTGGGAGAAAATTGATGAAGCATGGGCCTTTGGGGACCCCAACACCATCCATCATTTAATGAAACCTTTATTTACTTAAACCAAGGCCTCAACCTCTATATGACGTAGGGGCCTTTGGGGAAACCTTTATCTAATTAAACCATGCCTCTTTGGGAGGAAATTTAATTTTGCTGGTATAATCGTTGAGGGGGAATTTAATTTTGGGGTATAACCGTTGGGATGAAAAACCAAAGCTTTGAGATTTGGTTGAGTGGGGAACTGCTTAGGTGGCAGACTGGGACAAACCCCCAAAAAAATGCCACCTTTTCTCTTATTTATGTGTTTGCCATTCCACCCAAAAACAAAAAAAAAACCTCAAATCCACTTATTTACGAGTTTGCCCTCTTTTGGGCTTTGGGACTTTGGGCTTTCTTTTGGACTTTGGGTTTGGTTGTCGGCACCCACGCCGAAGGTGTCCGCCTGCTAAATTTTTTACGCTAATTAGTTGTTCCGTGCCGAAGGCGCTCGCGCCGAATTTGTTGTTCCGTACCGAAGGCACATGTGCCGCTAAATATTTTTACGCTAATTTGTTCTTTTAAATTTTGGCTGTGGAAATAATTTTTTGGGGAACAAAGATTTCGCGGGGGGAAATCTTAAATGAACCATGCCCCCGCGGGCACGGGTTATGACTAGTGTGTGTGTGTGTATATATAAAATCTTTCTGTTTTAATGTGTAAATTTAAGTTATAATTGCGAATTGCAATTGCAATTTAAAAATTGAAACCACAATTATTAAATGAAACTGCAATTTTAAAAGTGAAATTGCAATTTTAAAATTAAATCTGTAATATGAAAGAATTAAGTATGTAATTTTAAAAAATTAAGAACTGTAATAAAAAATTAAAACTGCAATTTTAAAATTTAATCTGTAATTTAAAAATTACAAACTGAGATTAAAAAATTGAATCTGTAATTTTAAAATTAAATCTGTAATTTATACTGCAATTTTTAAAATTGATTCTATAATTTAAAAATTATGAATTCAATATTTTAAAATTGCTTAAACCTCGTACCAACATGCGTACTCATTATTGTTCTCCTTTTTCTAATGTTTCTGCTCATATGTGTCCTCAATGTTGACATTCTTTTTTTTGTGACAAATTTTTTGAACATGTTTCTGGCTGCACAATATTTAAATACATGGGTATGTTGATGTAAAAAATATTTTTTCTTAAACTATAGGTTACCTATAATAAGAATGGCATACAAGCCGTGTCTAAATTTTCCTGTGCTGTTCAAAATCTGTGTTTCATATAAAAGTCTTTACCCTGAATTAAGGTGGGGCTTTGTGCAATGTCATAAACAGTCATTTAGGATTTGGTTGGACCTAATGAATCCATATGGTATATTATTATGTTAAAGCACTAATCAACTTTAATTTATGTATAATTATGTTGCGATAGATTTTCTTTTCCTCCTTTAGTCCTTTCATAATCTTTTAATGGAGTTCATGTAAAATGCACTGTTGTTGACAAAAACTCAGATTTATCACAAATGTGACTTCGTATTGATAAACATATATCCCGCTCTCCTGTACTATATTTTCTAGTTTAATGCTATTGAGTGGTGATTTAGAAAGCGCACAAACATCTGTTTCTCAAATTGCAACAAGTACAGTTTCTTGAATTTACATATTTAGCCTATCCTCATTGAGTATCTACAGTAAATATGTGTCAGTGTGATCCTGAAATGTATGGAATTATCACTATATTTCTTTGATATAAATTGAGAGTATTGGTTGATGGTGCCTTTCTGTTTTCCGAGCTTGCTCTTTGAGAGCAGAATGGTTAAAATCATAGTCTAACTGTATACATCATCTTAATTGTGTTTTTATGCTTTTGCATCAAAATATTTTTACGTTTACAGATGTATTTGCTCATAATTTTCCAGCCTATGTGGCATTTTATTTAGATTGTTACTTCAATTAGTTATTTTCAGCTCACGAATCTGAGTATAATTGTTGAGTGTAGGGAATCTCATGGAGATTCGAGTTGCACCGTGGGGGTCAAAAGCTTGTGATCCCAGTAAGTTAAATCAAATGCAGTTTTTGTTTTTGTTATCACACCGATCTCTTAATTTTCCTGTACTTCCTATTTAAACAGATTACCATTGATGTTTGTTATTCTACTCCTTTTGTTTTTACTGGGGGTATATTAGTAAAGATTTATATGGGTGTTTGGTGAAGTTAAATGACAATTATGTTTTGGCATTATACCGGGACCTTTCTTGTTGCTGCTTATCACATCTTGATTATTGAGGTTGTTTTGGTCTCTATCCAACTCAAGGCTTTGAAAGTAATCTTACAAATATTTTAGATGACTCAAAAACATGTACCTGTGACGCAGAAGTAGAAGGATTTAACAGTCTAGGGTTCACAGTGAAAAGTCAAGAACAATTATATTAAGGTTTTCTAAATTAAAAGATAAAGATAAGGTTTTGGGTCTCTCGCCCCAAAGACTCGATTCATCACCGGTTTCAACACCTTACGCACAAATTTTTTTCTCAAAACTAACACCATATCTGTCGCTTGCCAATTCAAAACGTTATTGTATGGTAGAGATTTTAGAAGAACCTAATATTTCTTTTATTAGTCAGTATTCTTCATTCTGTGTAAAAGATATAAAAAGGCTTTTATATAATAAAACAAAACTTGACCACTTAGAAGATTAATGCCAAAACTGCCACTCTAACTAGAATTCTAAAATAAAATGAAACTTTACCTTTTATAAATAAGGCTACAAAAAGGGCTCCAAAATAAAATACAACTTTAAGATCAGAAACTCCTAACTTGAAAATAAACCACAAAAGAAATTCTACAAACAATAAAAACCTAAAAATAATTATTACGTCTCATGTGATTGAAATTTCTTGACAGAAATTATTCCAAGCCCGAACTTCAAAAATTGTTGCACTCTTATTACACATCATATCTCTTTGGTTGTAGAAAACAAGACATCACCTTTAAAGTAGCACAATATGAAAAAATTTAGGCAACCATGTAGGGATTAATGATAGCTACCATGTAGGGATTAACGATATAGTATGACAAAGATGAATATCAAAAAAGAAACAATACATATTGACTCATAGGTAGTAGATCGGTTGGAAAATTTTATGTTCTCTACCGCATGCTCAACAAGTGGCTTGGATGAGAGCTCAAAGATGAACTTTTCTTAGGATGTTGATTTGAACTCTACATTTAGCTTTAACTTCAACTTGAGTTTGTGTTCTGACTCGACGTTAGACTCAGGGAGTGCTTATGTTAGACTCAGGTAGTGCTTCAACTCGAGTTTGTGTTCCGACTCGACGTTAGACACATATTGTTGTGGTTCTCTTAGGAAGCATCTTGTACAATTCTTGCAAGTCGTCGTTAATTCCTATAAAAATGTCACATATCTTATCACTTCTTTGATTGAAATTTGGTCTTTGAATTTGACGATGGCGGCGGCGAATGATGCTTGGGAAGGTATCCATATCATAGCCTGACTTTCATTAAGAACCGTGCATAACCTTAGTTATATTCTAACAATCAAGAATGAGCTTCACAGTCAACTTCTAACCAACTTACAAATATCTCTCTTCATCCGATAAGTTGTAATTAAAAATGCTCTTTCCAATAAAAATTTTCAACCATCCATAATCTTAACAATGAGCGTATCCTAAAAACGGGAATAATGAATTGATGTACTTTAAAATGGTTTTGAATGATGGTAGAAGGCTTTATGTTATCGATTCCTATAGAAGCCTATTGAAATCTTGAAATTAGCTCTAAAATAGCTTAAATAAAAATAACCTTTTGCTCAATCAGCAGCTCAAACAGCAAACGGCTTGAATCTGGCTTCAAACGGTTCAAAAATAACCCATAAAATTATTGTAGCAGACATGGTATTGTATCCGTGGTTATTCTAGCATTTTCCCCCTATTTAACCTTGAATCAAAATAAATCAGGACAGGGATGGCAGCTAGGTTTTGGGTTTGGATTTTTTGGGGCTGAAGAGAACTAATCATTAACTATTCTAATCTAAAGAAAAAAAGACGATTAAAATAGAAATTTTAGTTCTAATACCAATTGATGTGGATACGAAAATGGAAGGGTTTAACATAAAGGGGTTGTGATGTGAATTGGAGAGAACAAATTTACGATTTTCTAAATTAAAAGAGGGAGATTAGGTTAATGGGCCTCGTACCCCAAAGATCAGATTAATCTCATCTTGTGTGGAGAAGATTCTTCGGATCTTACGTCCTGGCAATCACTTGCTAACTCAAAAGCACATCACATGGCAGAGATTTTATGATGAACTAAACTTTTTGTTATTAATCAACTTTCTTCTCATTATTACACTGAAAGGAAAATGTCATTATATTGAAATACAAAACTTGATTCATAAGGAACTAATCCTATTCTAACTAGAATTCTAAAAGAGAAGAAAATTTACTTTTACATATAAGGCTACAAAAAGAAATCCAAAATAAAACATAACTCTAAAATAAAGAAACTCCTAACTTGACTCTAATTTTGAAAGAAACAAAAGCAGGAAATCTAAAAATAATAAAATTCTAAAGGAATAAAAGCCTAAAATAATTAAGACTTCTTGTGTCATTGAAATTCCACCACTTGATAGGATTTGCCTCAAGCTCACTCCAGAAATTGATGCACTCTTTTTTCCGCATCAAAACCTTGTTGACTTACTGTAATTTGCGTCTGCTATACCATATTGCAAACTTGACATTTAATTGGACATTCCAAGCATGAGTTTTTTAAAATAATTGGTTCATACCATTTGTATGCTTAAGATGCAGCACCAATCAGCAAGTTTTTTCTTTTGTTCAAATCTGTTGAATTTGCAAGTTTTAGGATTTAGGAGAGCATTTTGAAAAGATAGTGCCATGCACAAGGTTTTCTTGGTATGTTGAAAAGTTTAAGGGACGGATTTAGGGCGCTGTTGGGTGGCTAGCAACTTTGTACACTTCGGAGTACAGCGGTAAGAAGCAATTGGACAGATTAGGGAGTTTTGCTATAGATTTGGACAGGTTGGGGAGTTTTGCTACAAGTTCATTAAGTTCAGTTCAGAAAGTCTCAGTAAAACAGAAAATAACTGAACAAATTGATGAAATAAAGTTCAAGAACATTTGTTTATGTTGGACTTCACACCCAAATCGCAAGTGTGGATTTCACTTAAATCAGATCCAATCGCAAGCAAGTTAGAAGAGGAAAACGCTTGCATATGAAGAGTTTGGTTTTCAATTTCATAGCGTCGTCTGTCCCAGCTGGCAACCCTAGAAATATTTATATAGGAGATATGTTAAAAAGTACGAAAAATATCCCTCAATCCGAAAGTGACTATTAATGACATAAAATATTGCAAAGTAAGTTCTAAAAATAAATGACTAAAACCAAAACTAATATCAGCTCAAACCAACAATTTTAGCACTAAAAAGTAACTTGAAATTTTCTTTGTCTTGTAACGCCTTATTGATCCCCATCATTATGTATTTTTATAGTTTTCTGTCACATTTTTATCACTGTTTGAACTGTACGTTAGTTCTTTTGTACCTTCTCCAAAAGATTAAACCATGCATTTTATACAGATTTTTCTTGGGACTAATCACTCTTAAAATTTTTGCTCCTTGTCATTTTTAGTTAAATTCTTGTGTCTCTGTATTTGTCGGAGAAGAAGGTAAATTGGTGCAAATAAAATGACTAAAACCACAACTAATTATCAACTCAAAACCAATATTTTAAGCACTAAAAGGTAACATGAAATTTTTTTGTCTTCTCCTTGATCCCCATCATTATGTATTTTTATAGTTTTCTGTCGCATTTTTATCACTGTTTGAACTGTATGTAAGTTGTTTTGTACCTTCTCCAAAAGATTAATTTTTCTTGGGACTAAGTATTCTTAAAATTTCATGATCATCACTTTTTAATTAAATTCTTGTATCTCTTGGTGCAAACGTTTCTTGATGTGAAACTATGAAGATGAAATGCAAATTTCTTGGGGAAAATGGAATGACAACAATGCATTGTAAAGAAGTAAATTTAAGCTAATATAATAGTATAATATGGTAATAATCATCCCTCTCGTGTCTTTGTTTGCCTGTGGGTGGGTGGGTGTGGTGTGGGGTCTTTTCTGCTTTTTGGGAGTTTTTTGGGTATTTTTCTGTTTTTTGTTGTTTGTTGTTGTTTTCTTTTGGTTTTTTTTTGGGGAGAGGGAGGAGTTGGTGGAGAATTGATTATTACATTTCAATAGTCGAGTTATGGTTCTTAATAAATGGTCACTGAATTGCATTATATCAGTCAGTGGTTGCGAGGAAGATTGCATACAAGTTCCATATGACTATGCTATCTAGAAATATGTTGATCTAGTATCCAGGATGATATAGTTTTTGTGTTCTCTAGACTACCATGGTAATATGGTATTGGTTTAACATGCAATGAGACTCATTTGTATATTGCTATATCTTATTCCAACAAACAATAAGTGTGATTTTTGTTCATTCGCTTAATGATCTTCGTGTTGTCACTTGTCACAATTTCATATCGTGTGTTGCTACATGTGCTAATTCTTAATCTCAGAACATTATTTGTCTCTGTCCATCAACTTTCATGACTTGGCTGTCTTTTGGGACAAATGGAGCCACATTTAATTGTGTATGCTTTATGTGTAAACATGTTATGATTTCCTTTCCAATTTTCTATAATTATCTTGCTACTGAAGAATACATGAAAGCTTACAATGTGAAAACTCAAAATATCACAAGATTCTGATTCATTCTTATGTTTATTTGTAATTTTTTTCATCAATTTGCGGCAATAATGAGCGCCACTGTCAGTTTGGGTAATTGTGCAAGTGCCATATCACACTATCCTTAGTTATTCTTCAATTTATCCATCATGTAGATTGTTTTTTTGTTGATGTGATGCAATATAGTTACATCGTCAGCAATGGTAATTCTGCATATATGCCAGACTTACGAGGGGCATTTGTAGATCATGGTTGCAGCATAAGTCTACATGCTATGGAATTCACTATCATGAAAGTATAGGAATTCTCATGCCATATTTTTGAATCACTGTTATCTAGAGTATTCTAAGTTTAAGATAGATTGGTTTAATAATTTGTTGCCTTCAAAGTCGCATAACTAGTTTAAACTAATACTGCTATATATATTTTGGTGCTCTGATCTTATATGGGTTTTCTTCACCTTTAATAATTGTCCATAATGTGCAGGTCTTTCTTTTCGCTGAGCTGAATGCTAGAGTCGCTGCTGGTGCATTTTTTATACCATCAACTCTCTACTTTCTTATTAAGGTTCTTGAATTTATCTTGTACATTCCCTTTATATTATTTTTTCTTATGCAGTTTGATTCCCTACTTTTTTTTTCCAAAGTATGGTAGTAGATAATCTTACAGATAAATTACACTATAGCTCTTTCTTTACAAAGTTAACTTTGCATGGCCATAATTGTATTGGGAAGCCTTTACATCTATTGTTGTTAAGAACAACAACATCGTCATCGTCATTTCTCCTGTTGGGGGAGGCTAGCGCTTATGTTAGGCATTATAAACTTTGCAAGAACTCCTTCAAGAATGTCCGGCATGATCCACTTAGTCTTTTCATGTTTCTTAATGCCACATATTCAAAAGTGCCAGTTCTTTCAAGATGATGGAATCTTGACCTATCAGAAGCGGCACAAGAAGACGCAGGGGGCAGCGGCATTGAATTAGTCCTCAGCGGTATTTTTGTAATTTTGGGTTCGGGGGGGGGGGGTTCTGTAATTTTAGGGAAAACTGTTTATGTTATTAGTGCGGGCTTAGAGAGATGTGGAATTATATTGAATATTGAGTGAGAAATCTTTAGGAGGTTGAGTGAAACCTTAGATTGTGGGAGAGTGCGGTCATCCTCTCGAATTAACGGCCTGGGAGAGCGGTCCACCTCTCGAACGTGGCAATTATCCTTGTATTTCTTTTAAATCCAATAAAAATCACATCTTTATTCTCCCAAAATCCTATTTTTACTTTACAAACCCTAGAAACTCCTATCAAATTGGTGGAGCACAAATCCCGATGAGGTGACAAGTAGGGTGGAAGTTCTAGAGGAGAAAGTCGATATCGAAGTGGCAGATTTGAAGAAATATATGAAAGAAAGATTGTCGTCATTCGAATCTGTGGTGAAAGCATCAATCTAATCCGGAATGAAGGCATCTGAGGTGAGGTTGAACATGACGATGGAGACCTTCATGCAAACCCTAACACAACACTTTTCGCAACGATTATCTGATTTCAAAGTGGTGAAGAAGTCATATCTGGACAATGCGAAGACAACAACTCAGATTTAGGGCGAAAGACTAAATTTTGGCGAAGTGAAAAGAAAAATTTGAAGAATTTGATGAATGCATTCTATTCGATGTAGATCTGGAGTCTGATGATACGACGGAAGAACCCAGGTGGGCAACCCCCCGCAGCATTACCAGGGGCCCTGCGGCCCCTAGGAAGCCCCATTAGGTGAGGGCAGGCCACAGCAGGGCCGCCAATGGCCTTGCGGCCCCCGAGCAGCCCGCCTGGGATCAACCGATCCCTTGCCGAGCCGCTTAGGGCCTCGCAGCCCCCAGGCGGCCTGCATGGGATTCTGTCATCACTAGCAGGGCCGCCAGGGTCCACATAACCCCCAGACGGCCTGTCAGGTGGCGGATGTTCATCAAAGAGCGCGTCAGGGTACCGGCGATGATTTGGAGGACCTTCGGGAACCCCACGGAACTTGGATTTTAGGAGAGAGACCCCGACGACATGTTTTGGCTTATGAGGAGTTTCAAGATGATCTTGACGATAATCCAGGCTACGAGGAGGAGAGAGGAGACTCTGATTGGGGCGATGATGATAGGAGCAATTGTGAAGTAGGTGGAACCCCATTGAGGGGATTTAGGCGACCCAAGAAGACATGACAGAACGCCTATAAGCCATACCACTATGTGCAGCCCGAAGGGAGAGCCTGTCACTGGAATCTTGGTGTTGATGGCAAGGTTAGGAAGCTGAAAATGTCGCTGTTCGAGGGGGATGATTCTTATGGATGGATTTACCGTGCAGAAAGTTTGCGGTGACCCGCCTTATAGAGGGAAAATTGGAAGCGGCTAGTATATGCTTTGAAAGAAAGGTGCTATCTTGGTTCCAGTGGATGGAGCAGAGGTGACCAATGCGTTCATGGGAGGAGCTTAAGGACTGCTTGGTAAGTAAACCATTTTCGGGACACTCATGGAGGAAACTTATGGGAGGTACTCCGTGTACTCAGGCAAGAGGGCACCATTAGAGAGTACAAAGAGAAATTTGAGACGCTCACAAGATGAGTGGATAACAGAAGAGACATTTTAGGGGAGTTCATGAAGGTGCTCAAGGTAAACATCCATGATGAGATTTGTATACAGAGACCGAGGGGCTGTTGGACACGATGGAGCTAGCCCAGATGATAGATGATCGACTTATAGAGGAGCGATGGGTCAGGGGGCCTGGGGCGGATCCACTTGTCGCAGTCAGTTACCGGTAGGGGACAAAAGGTGTCGACGGAGAGATCAACCCAACAAAGAAAAAACAGCGAGGCACGGTCGGGAGGATAGTTGAGACGCATGACAGATGCATAGATGTGGGACAAGCGAACAAAGGGATTGTGCTACTGCTGTGATTAAAAATTCACACCATGTAACGCCCCAGAAGCGGGAGCCATTACACTCACAATAATTTGCACGTCTTGCATGTACCAGTGAAGTCAATATAATTTAAACAGTAAATATTTGAGACAAAGATAAAGGAAATACTCATTTTATTAAACATTGAAGGAAATTACAACGTCTAAGCAAAAAGGAAACTACAGCTCAACTAAAAACAATGCTGAAAAGAAAACGACTAAGTAAACACTCTCCTGATGATACGGAAGCTCAAAAGTCTGCGTCCTCAACAGGAAAATCAGACTCCTCGTACTGCGGAGCCTCCTCTTCGAGCTGAGTATTACCTGATGGATTTGAACCACCATTAATAAAGTAGATTGTAAAAACCGTATTAAACGTTTAATTGATTTATTATTTTACAGTAAATTAAAAGGTATAAAAGAAACTGTAAAAGAACAATTAATGACCTGGCATGAACAAGTGGCAATAAGAATGAGCAAAATAACCAAAAGGAAAAATGTTGTATTGTGTTGTGACTTATAAAAGGAGGACACGATGTGCAACGTGAAGTCCACCTTGGACCGCGGGGTGCTACCCCGGGCCGAGTATAAGGACAAACTGTACCGAGAACTTAGGATCCATAAAGGAAATCCTCCCAGATAGGAGCCATAAGCATGGCTTCAATCGCTCCCGCACCCTCTCAATTTATAAGTTACCCCTTACCCGTGGTGTCATATGTAGTTGTTCTAATTCTAGAGTGTCAAGTATCTTGTTACCGTAATTGTCCTCTGAATTATATGTTTAGGTAGTCATGTCTAGTGCAAGGAAAATCAGGCGTACCAATCATATCGTATGATCTCATTGCATGAACTCATAAACATATAATTTAAGGGAGTTGACAATTAGATATGTATGTCCAATTACCTTCAGAGATAGTCATCCATTTATCAAATCAGTCCAACAGTTATCAAAAGCACTTTAAAGCACTTAGTTAAATGACGAAAAATAAATGGCGGAAAGTAACAAGTAAAAGTGAAAATCTATGAAAAAGGTAATTGGAAAATTAAAGGGAAACGATGAATGAATCAGATTCATGTTGGCACCTTTAGGGGTTGTGGTCTACCTGCTTAGAAGGGTTGTTCGGTTCGGGATCTGCTTAAAAGGATACCCTTATAGCTCAAAATCGTTGCAATAAGGGGATACGGGTTCCCAACGATTAAGATAAACTTATAACAAAAACAGAAAACCGAACTTGTAAGGATGAGCTTAAGCTGAATTTTCATAGGAAATGGACGGAGTTTTAAAGGAACTGAAACTTAAAGAAAATGCTGAGCTCAATGTTTAAAGAATTCTAATTGAAATTTTAAAAAAATACTGGAATGGAATTCTTAAAAAACTGAAATTCTAAAGGGACTGAACTGAATATTAAAAGATCTGAATTGAAATTTTACGAGGAACTGGACTGAATTTATAAAGCAAAAACTAAAACTCAAAGATAATACGGGACTTAATGCTTAAGAATGCTATTATAATTTTAATAATTACTGAACTGAGATTCTAAAAAAACTGAACTGAAATTTAAAAGAACTAAATAGAAATTTTCTTTAAAAGAACATCATTAACTTAATATTTGAAAGCAGCTGGAACTTAATATTTGAAAGAACAGAACAGAACGTAAACTAGAACAGAAAGCTGAAACTTATTATTTTAAAAGAACAGAACTGCACTGAACTTAATATAGGAAAGAACAACAGCCTAAGGAAAACAAGATATAAGATATGTATATTATCCAAAGGGGCTGAATATGTACCGTCAACGCAGACAACCCTAAGCCGTGCCTTCCACCTCGGCGGCTGACCACAAATAATTTGACGCAAGGGTCCGACAGCGAACACCGGCAAAGTGCCGTGAATCTAACCTAGGTGCCAGAAACTATTCACAGAGGAGTTATCGTCTCTAATCATGAATCATCATCTTCACTCTAATAATAAATAATTAGAAGCTTAATAGGGTATGAAATCTACATGAAATCGAAGATTGCGAAAGTATAATAAAGATCCGAAGCCAACACTGTAATACCAAAACCCCCAGAGCAGATCCGAAAACCAAAGAGCAAAAATCGACGCCTCTTGGAGCAAGATCGGAACCCAAGGAGGGAGATCCGAAACTAACAGAGCAAACCGAGAGCCTAGGAGCGAAGTCGAACCCTTAGGAGCAAAATCGAAGCCCCAAAGAGGAAGATCCGAACTCAGAAAACCAAAATCGAAAAGTTCTGAAGATGGGAAAAGCAATTTTCGCAACACACAAAAACCCTAGAAACATCGCATATAAAATAGGGGAGAGAGGGGGCTTATCGCGCAAATATCGGAGTCGAAATCTTCGGGATATCCTCACGGGAGGATCACGCGGTTGGAGATAGGATCGGGTTTTCGAAAAACCTAACTGCCGCCGCGATCTTCGCATTCGCCGTTGCCGCCTTGTGAGAGGAAAACGAGTCGAAAGGGTTCGCCGGGCTCGGATCAAAGGGGGGAGAGAGAGAAGAGGCCGAGGGTTTCTTTGCTGGGCTCGGATCAAAGGGAGAGAGAGAGAAAAAAAAGAGGCCGAGGGTTTATTTGCTGGGCTCGGACGCGAGCGGAAAATGAGTGGGGGAGAGAGAAAAGAGTGGGTGGGGATTTTATTAAAGGGAAGATGGGCTGGGCTTGTAAACGGGCCTTTACACCTTATACACCTTCAAAGAAATTCCGTCCTCGGAATTCAAAGAAAAACACTAAACGGTGAAAAGGTATGGATACCGCTCCTTCATCTCTTCTTCTCGCTCCCAGGTGGCCTCTCTTGGCGAGTCACGATGCCACATCACTTTGACCAAATCCAGGCTTGTTCCTGAGAGCCCTCTGTCGACGATCAATTATCTCTACTGGCTGCTGTTCATAACTAAAATCTGGCCTCACTGTGATCTCTGAATGATCAACCACGTAGGTTGGATCTTACACATACTTACGCAGCTGGGATATGTGGAACACATTATGCACACCCTCCAGTGATAGAGGCAGTGCAAGTTTGTATGCCACCTCGCCCACACGCTCGAGTATGTTAAAAGGTCCAATGAACCGTGGGCTAAGCTTTCCTATGCGACCAAAACGGATCATGCCTCTATTAGGTGAAATCTTGAGAAAGACATGGTCTCCAGGCTGAAATTCCAAATGTCGCCTCTTCGCATCTGCCCAGTGCTTATACGGTCTTGTGCCACCTGTAGTCTCTCTCTGATAGTCCGTACAATATCTACCGTCTCTACAATCATCTCTGGTCCAACCAGTTCTCTGTCTCCAACATCGTCCCAGCTCAAGAGGGAACGACACTTCCTTCCATACAAAGCAGCAAAAGGAGCCATTCCAATACTCGCCTGATGACTATTATTATAATCAAACTCCACGAGATGTAGAAAAACCACCTTGTCCTCAAGGTGGTGCGTGAAGGGTATGGTCAGCTACTCCACGTGCAGGTGCTCCGGATCATCGTCCACGCCGGCCTCCAACATTATCACACTTTCTTCTCCCTCTTCTTCGTCATTCACTATCAGGATTTGAAGAGTACGATTTCCGCACCGGTGCCCTGGGGTAAACTTCTCGTCGCATTTGAAACACAGGCCCTTGGTCCGTTTGTCACGAATCTCTGCCTCGGTCATTCTTCGTGTATGCCCCCCAGGTCGTAGTTCCATCCCCTTCTCCTTGGTAACCACTGTGCCGTCAGTGGATGTTGCCCCTCCTGCGGCCCCCTTTTGTCCTCCTCCCGGATCCGGCACTCTAAAGGTAGAGCCTCCCCACGTTCCGCGGGCTCTCCGCTCCGTCTCCTGGTGATCCTCCACCTTCCTGGCCAGCGTCATCATCACGCGCAAACCCACAGGCTCAAACTGCCTCAGCCCCGACCTCACCGTAGGCTTCAGCCCCTTCATGAAACAGCCCTCCAGTGACTCCTCCGAGACTCCCCGAACTCGGTGGCAGAGCGACTCGAACTTCTTGATGTAATCACCCACGCTCCCCTCCTGCTTCAGCGAGTACAGTCTCTCGAACATGCCGCCAGCCGGACCTCCGCCAAATCGCTCCGTCAAAAGTGTCGTAAACTCAGCCCAGGTTTGAAAAGGCTGCTGCTGATCGGTCCAACGGAACCAACCCAACGCCTCTCCCTCCAGACAGACCCCTATGGCCCGCAGCCAATCCTCCACTGGTACAGCGGACACCTCCAAGTACCTCTCCACCCGGTAAAGCCAGTCGTCTGGGTCGCCTCCCTCAAACACAGGCACCTCCAGCTTCCTCAGACGTCTCTCGCCAGCAAATCCCCCTCTCTCCTGCGGCTGGAAACCTCCCCTGGGCTGATATCCCTGTCGCCTGTCTGGAACGTAAGCCTCAGCCCGCTCACGGTAACCTCCCCCTGCTCCATGTCCCTGCCAGTCTCCTGGAGGGTGCCCAAACTCCGCCTGGTGGCCTCCTGGGGGATCATGGTGCGCTCTCCAGTCTCCTGTAACTCCCCCAAAGGGTGGGGGCTGAATAGGTGGCCCCCCTGTGGTCTGCTGGTGGCTTCCGTTCTGTTGAAATCCTCCGCCCGGTCCTCCAAAGGGCTGAAATCCCCCAAACTGAGCTCCACGGACCTCGGGCGGGCCTCCCGGAGGTCGAAAAATCGTCGAAACGGGCTGTCGGGCATCCTGGGGGGTCTGTGGGCCCCCCAGTGATCCGGTGGGCCTCGGGTCCCCCCTCTGGGGTCGGCCGAGGCCCCCCAGGCGCCGCCTGGGTCGGCCGGCCCTGGAATTGGGCCGGCGGGCCCCAGGCGGCGGCAGAGTAGCCTGCCGAGGCCGCCAGGGGGGGCAGGTTCGCCCGCCCCTCCCAGGCCCCCGGCGGCCCTCCGCCGCCCCCACTGGGGTTCGCCGACCCCCCAGGAATGTTTTGGGGGGCCGGCGGCCAAGCCGGGGTGGCCGGGGGGTGCCGATGAGTCGGAAAGACCCCCCCGGCCATTTGTTCGTCACGGCGCGGCGGTGCGTGGTCTTGATGGGTCCCCCACGTGTTGTCTTCTTGGTCAAAGCCTCCGTCTTCGTCAAATTCCGGATGTTCTTAAAAAAAAATTGCTTTTTTACCTTTGTCCTTCGCCAAAGGTGGCTCCTTTTTGCTTGGATCCACCTTTGGGATGAGATGAGCGGTCAACGCCGCTATGGCCTCCGTCAATTCCGAAAATTTTCCATCCTTCATCTCCTTCATCTCCTTCATCTTGGCCTCCGTCTTCTCTTGATTTTCCCTCATCTCCTTCTGGATCTCCGCGGCCATCTCCGCATCTTCTTTCCTTAGATCGATGAAACCCTTACTGATTTGGGCTTCAATCCTCTCAACTTTCCCTTCCAAAATTTCAATCCGCTCCGTTGCTCGCGTGTTCGCCATGGATCAACCGCTCTGATACCAATTGATACGATCCGCTAGGAATTTGACAATAAAAAGAGGATTTTTATTGGATCTCAGATCTGAAATTATAGGAAAACCTACTACAAATCAACCACTCGCTAAATAACAACTACAATTTAAAAGGACGACTAGCTAAGGATTAATATAGGGGATAAACTAATAAAAAAGAAAATACTCTCTCAATTTTCGCATAAGAATTAGGGCCGGCTCAACCCCCTTAAATAGCCAAACACCCCCCAAAAGTCATTTTACCCAAATGCCCATCTTCCCAAATACCGGCCGCAACACAAACTCCACGAGATGTAGATGGTCTTCCCACGACTCTTTGAAATCTAGCATGCATGCCCTCAGCATGTCCTCCAAAATCTGTATAGTTCGCTCTGATTGTCCATCCGTCTGAGGATGATAAGCTGTACTGAACTTCAGCTGCGTACCCAACTTCTCCTGTAGACTCTTCCAGAAGTGCGAAGTAAACCGGGTGTCCCTATCAGAAACGATACTTACTGGGACCCCATGTAGCTTCACAATTTCCTCCATGTATCTCTTGGCAAGAGTCTCTGTAGACTGTCCAACTCTGAAAGGAATAAAATGGGCCGACTTGGTCAATCGATCAACGATCACCCAAACGGCGTCATGTTGCTTCTTGCTCTTTGGAAGTCCCGTCACGAAATCCATCGTAATATGTTGCCACTTCCACTCAGGGATGGGCAGGGGCTGTAACAGACCGGCAACGCGGTGATGCTCAGCCTTCACCTGTTGACACACCATACATCTGGCCACACTTTGCGCTACGCTTCTCTTCATTCCATGCCACCAGTAATTTCGTCGTAGATCTTAGTACATCTTGGTGCCTCTTGGGTGGATGGAATACGGGGAACTGTGTGCTTCATTTAGTAATTCATCCCTGACATCTCCTGACTGTACACATATTCTGCTGCCATATCTCAATGATCCATCTGCATGTATCTGAAATTCTGGTCTCTGTCCTGCCGATGCCATGTTCCTGATCCGCTGAAGCTTTACATCTCCTGTCTGAGCAGCCTTGATTCGGTCTACCAACGTCGACTGTATCTCCATGTTCATAAATGACGAGGTCAGCCTGGGTAACACCACGTCTATTTCCATGTCGCGGATCTCCTGCTGCAATCTCCACTGCGTCGTAAGCGTCATCACACCTGGAAGCCGACTCAAAGCATCAGGTACCATGTTAACCTTCCCAGGGTGATACTGAAGATCAATATCGTAATCCGCCATGAGCTCGATCCATCTCTGTTGTCGCTGGTTCAGATCTTTCTGCGTGAAGATGTATGTCAAGCTCTTATGATCCGTATATACCTTCACGCGCTTCCCAAGTAGAAAGTGCCTCCAGATTTTCAAGGCAAATATTACTGCCGCCAACTCAAGATCATGAATGGGGTAATTCTTCTCGTGATTCTTCAATTGCCTTGATGCATATGCAACAACGCGTCCGTGCTGATGAAGCACACACCCAAGACCTTTGCCAGACGCGTCGCAAAACACTTCAAAATCTCCCATGCAACCTGGAATAACCAAAATCGGCGCTGTCGTCAACCGCTTCTTCAGTTCTTGAAAGGCATCGTTACACGCCCTCGACCAAACATACATCACGTCCTTCCTTGTCAACTGTGTCATGGGCTCTGCGATCCTCGAAAAATCCTTGATGAATCTCATATAGTAACCGACTAGTCCCAAGAAGCTCCGAATCTCTGATACTGTCTTAGGAACTGGCCAATTCTGAACTGCTGCAACTTTTTCTGGGTTCACAGAGATTCCTTCTCCCGAAATCACGTGGCCTAGAAATACCACCTTGTCCAACCAGAACTCGCACTTACTGTACTTGGCATATAGCTTACTCCGCCTCAAAGTCTCTAGTACTGTTCTCAAATGTCCGGCGTGCTCCTGTGCATTCCTCGAGTATACCAATATATCATCCAGATACACCACTACGAACTTGTCCAGATACTCGTATAGTACTTTGTGCATGAGATTCATGAATATCGCCGGTGCATTAGTCACACCAAACAGCATCACTAGAAACTCATAGTGTCCGTACCTAGTGCTGAATGCTGTCTTATGCACGTCTTCTTTCTTGACCCTCAACTGATGATAGCCGGTCTTCAAGTCCAATTTAGAAAAAGACACTTGCTCCTCCAAGCTGATCAAATAAGTCGTCGATACGGGGAATGTGATACTTGTTCTTCACCGTAAGCTTGTTTAATTCCCTGTAATCGACGCACATCCGTTTGGATCCATCTTTCTTCTTCACCAATAATATTGGAGCGCCCCAAGGAGATACACTGGGACGTATCCACCCTTTCTTCAAGAGGTCATCCAACTGCATCCGCACTTCATACAACTCGGATGGTGACATGCGATAAGGCTGTCTAGAATAAGGCATACAACTCGGATGGTGACATGCGATAAGGCTGTCTAGAATAAAGCTGGGCACCAGGCATTAGCTCAATTGCAAACTCAACTCCGTGGTCTGGAGGTAACCCAGTAAGTTCATCCGGAAATACATCCAGGAATTCTCGGACTACCTCTGGCTTCTCTATCTCAATCTCCATGGCAGTCGCTGCTGTTGGTTTAGCTCTGAACCTTGCTGGTCTCTCTGTTCTGACAAATTCGAATCTGGGTTGGTTTGGCATGTCAAACACCACTCTTCCTTTGCGACAATCAATCGTGGCATAATGTACCACCAACCAATCCATCCCGAGGACGACGTCAAAATTTGGCATGTTGATGACGATGAAATCTGCTGGCAGTTTGTGTCCACATATATCCACAGGACATGAAAGACATGCGCTAGTTGTTGTCAGTACCCCACTGCCTGTGTTAACGTCCCAACAAGAATCGAGAGGTGAAACAGGAATGGTGTGCTGGACAACAAAACGCTTGGACATAAAGCAATGTGAAGCTCCCGAGTCGAAAAGGGCGAGGACGGGTCTATTGGCAACTATTATAATACCTACGGTCACGGATACTAAGTCTAAGCATACATATACTGTTGTAGAAAAACATAATTAAATAAACAAATAGGCAGTAAACTGTAAACTACATACCAGTGATAACTTGGCCAGTGGCCTCTGCCTCCTCCGCAGTCATAGTGAAAACCTGGCGCTTAGCTGGTGGAGCCTGAGTCCTCGCCTGCTGGTACACCTTTTGCTGAGGTGGAAGTGTGGCTCTACGCTGATTGCCCCCTGCTGGCGCTGGGGCTGGAGCTGGAGCGGAAACTGGTGCAGTAGTCTGAGCTGGGGCAGCTGGTCTCTGTACCCTATGCGGGCAATCTCTCGCAGCGTGATCCTTGGCACCACAAACCAGGCACAAATTTAGATAAAGTCGGCATTCTGGCTTGATGTGACCCGGTTTGTTGCAATAGTGACAGATAGGAGTGGGTCGCCTGAGTTGTGACTGCTGCGGTGTCTGGGGTGGTGCAGGCCTCTTAAACTGTGTCTGATGCATAGGCCTGTGAAGCTGTCTAGTAGGAGCAAGTGGCTGTCTGTGATGCCCCGCAGAAGCTGTCGAAGAGGGAGGTGGTCGTCGTGGGGCAGCCACCTGATGCTCTCGTGCTCGCTCCCGCTGTACATACTCGTACTCTCGAGCAGTGGAGAGCACGTCAGCATGGGTCTTCAGTTTGAACCCGACCAGCTTATCACGGATGTCGATGTTCAGGCCCTTCTGGAATCTCTTGGCTCGGGCTAGAGGAGTGGACACCACGTCCTTAGCAAACCTGGAGTTTACAGATCGTTTAGAAAAAGAAAATCATGTATTCGGAATAATTAACGGTTATGGGTCAAAAATACGCACCTGCTGAGTTTAGAGAACTCAGCATCGTATTCTTCCACAGTCATGGAACCTTGCTTCAGTTCCATAAACCGTTCCTCGAGCTCCATCTGCGCCTCAGGTGAAAAGAACTGAGCATCGAATGCCTCCTTAAATGTATCCCAAGAGATCGGCTGCGGTAAACGGTCCTCCACAGAATCCCACCATAACATGGCATCCTTGGTCAACTGTAGCCTTGCCATATCTACCCAAGAATCCACAGGAGCTCGTACCGCCTTCAGCATATGAGTAATAGACCGCAGCCATTCCTCTGCAGCTAGAGGGTCCTCCCGTCCAGTGAAGATCGGTGGACGTAGTGACCGAAACTCTTGTACTCCTCCTTCTCGCATTGATTCCTGTCGCACGGGTTCCTGCGCATGGCTTCCTGCCGTATGGCTTGAACCATTTCTCGCAGTGCTCGATCAGATATCTGGTGCACCATCGGAGGTTGTTCAGTATCAGCACTGCCATCATTGCTAGCACCGTTTCCATTGAGGCCAGCTTCAGGATTGATATTGTTGGCGAGATCCTCATTGTTGGGGATATGGTTCCCATTCCCGTTCATCTCCATCTCTGTGTTGACAATATCGGGATTTGATCCAACGGTGGTGCGTGTACGTCGGTTATACACCTTCGACATTCTGTAATTCAAGGATGGTTGTCAGTTTAATAATTCGAGTATCTTATAAATATTTCATGTTTATCCTATACTGTTCACGAGGTGGTTGCGCGGACCTGCATGGGCCACCACTTGTAACGCCCCAGAAGCGGGAGCCATTACACTCACAATAATTTGCAGGTCTTGCATGTACCAGTGAAGTCAATATAGTTTAAACAGGAAATATTTGAGACAAAGATAAAGGAAATACTCATTTTATTAAACCTTGAAGGAAATTACATAGTCTAGGCAAAAAGGAAACTACAGCTCAACTAAAAACAATGCTGAAAAGAAAACGACTAAGTAAACACTCTCCTGATGATGCGGAAGCTCAAAAGTCTGCGTCCTCAACAGGAAAATCAGACTCCTCGTACTGCGGAGCCTCCTCTTCAAGCTGAGTATTACCTGATGGATTTGAACCACCATTAATAAAGTAGATTGTAAAAACCGTATTAAACGTTTAATTGATTTATTTTTTACAGTAAATTAAAAGGTATAAAAGAAACTGTAAAAGAAAAATTACTGACCTGGCATGAACAAGTGGCAATAAGAAATGAGCAAAATAACCAAAAGGAAAAATGTTGTTGTATTGTGTTGTGACTTATAAAAGGAGGGCACGATGTGCAACGTGAAGTCCACCTTGGACCCCGGGGTGCTACCCCGGGCCGAGTATAAGGACAAACTGTACCGAGAACTCAGGATCCATAAAGTAAATCCTCCCAGATATGGGCCATACGCATGGCTTCAATCGCTCCCGCACCCTCTCAATTTATAAGTTGCCCCTTACCCGTGGTGTCATATGTAGTTGTTCTAATTCTAGAGTGTCAAGTATCTTGTTCACGTAATTGTCCTCTGAATTATATGTTTAGGTAGTCATGTCTAGTGCAAGGAAAATCAGGCGTACCAATCATATCGTATGATCTCATTGCATGAACTCATAAACATATAATTTAAGGGAGTTGACAATTAGATATGTATGTCCAATTACCTTTAGAGATAGTCATCCATTTATCAAATCAGTCCAACAGTTATCAAAAGCACTTTAAAGCACTTAGTTAAATGACGAAAAATAAATGGCGGAAAGTAGCAAGTAAAAGTGAAAATCTATGAAAAAGGTAATTGGAAAATTAAAGGGAAACGATGAATGAATCAGATTCATGTTGACACCTTTAGGGGTTGTGGTCTACCTGCCTAGAGGGGTTTGCTCGGTTCGGGATCTGCTTAAAAGGATACCGTTCTAGCTTAAAATCGCTGCAATAAGGGGATACAGATTACCAATGATTAAGATAAACTTATAACAAAAACTGAAAACGGAACTTGTAAGGATGAGCTTAAACTGAATTTTCATAGGAACTGGACTGAGTTTTAAAGGAACTGAAACTTAAAGAAAATGCTGAGCTCATTGTTTAAAGAATTCTAATTGAAATGTTAAAAAAATACTGGACTGGAATTCTAAAAAAACTGAAATTCTAAAGGGACTGAACTGAATATTAAAAGATCTGAATTGAAATTTTACAAGGAACTGGACTGAATTTTAAAGCAAAAACTGAAACTCAGATAATACGGGACTTAATGCTTAAGAATTCTATTATCATTTTAACAATTACTGAACTGAGATTCTAAAAGAAACTGAACTGAAATTTAAAAGAACTAAACTGAAATTTTCTTTAAAGGAACATCATTAACTGAATATATAAAAGGGCTGGAACTTAATATTTGAAAGAACAGAACAGAACGGAAACTAGAACAGAATGCTAAAACTTATTATTTTAAAAGAACAGAACTGCACTGAACTTAATATAGTAAAGAACAACAGCCTAAGGAAAACAAGATATAAGATATTTATATTATCCAAAGGGACTGAGTATGTACAGTCAACGCAGACAACCCTAAGCCGTGCCTTCCACCTCGGTGGTTGACCACAAATAATTTGACGCAAGGGTCCGACAGCGAACAATGGCAAAATGCCGTGAATCTAACCTAGGTGCCAGAAACTATTCACAGAGGAGTTATCCTCTCTAAAAATTTTCATGAATCATCATCTTCACTCTGATAATAAATAATTAGAAGCTTAATAAGGTTCGAAATCTACCTGAAATCGAAGATTGCGAATGTATAATAAAGATCCGAAGCCAACACTGTAATACCAAAACCCCAAGAGCAGATCCGAAAACCAAAGAGCAAAAATCGACGCCTCTTGGAGCAAGATCAGAACCCAAGGAGGGAGATCCGAAACTAACAGAGCAAACCGAGAGCCTAGGAGCGAAGTCGAACCCTTAGGAGCAAAATCGAAGCCCCAAGAGGAAGATCCGAACTCAGAAAACCAAAATCGAAAAGTTCCGAAGATGGGAAAAGCAATTTTCGCGACACACAAAAACCCTAGAAACATCGCATATAAAATAGGGGAGAGAGGGGGCTTATCGCGCAAAGATCGGAGTCGAAATCTTCGGGATATCCTCACGGGAGGATCGCGCGGTTGGAGATAGGATCGGGTTTTCGAAAACCCTAACTGCCGCCGCGATCTTCGCATTCGCCGTTGCCGCCTTGTGAGAGGAAAACGAGTCGAAAGGGGCTCGCTGGGCTCGGATCAAAGGGGCAGAGAGAGAGAGAGAAAAAAAAAGAGGCCGAGGGTTTCTTTGCTGGGCTCGGATCAGAGAGAGAGAGAGAGAGAGAGAGAGAGAGAGAGAGAGAGAGAGAGAGAGAGAGAGAGAGGCCGAGGGTTTCTTTGCTGGGCTCGGACGCGAGAGAAAAATGAGTGGGGGAGAGAGAAAAGAGTGGGTAGGGGTTTTATTAAAGGGAAGATGGGCTGGGCTTGTAAACGGGCCTTTACACACCAGGACATCATTGATGTGATCACACATTTGAGCCGTTGATAGTAGGCGATAAGGAGGAGGTTGTGGAGGTAAATGCAGAGGAGGCAGAAGATCAAGAGCATCTCTATTTGGACGTCACATAGATCTCGTTGAACTCCATGGTGGGGTTCACCTCGAATCACACCATAAAATTGACAGGAATGATTTCAGATCAGGAGGTTACTTTGCTCATTGATAATGGGGTCACCCATATTTCATCTCCAACAGGGTCGTGGAGCAGCGAGGCCTACAGTTGGTAAACACTGGGAGTTTTAGGGTGATGATGGGAACTGGAAAGATGGAACACATCAAAGGAATTAGACTCGGACTAGTTTTGACACTTCAGGACATCCGGGTCGTAAAGGATTTCTTGTCGCTTGACTTAGGTAGCACCGATGTGGTCTTGGGGATGATGTGGCTGCAGTCGTTGGGTGACATGAGGATCAACGAGAAGCTGCTGTGTATTGAGTTCCAAGGAGGAGGAAGGATGGACAAACTTCAAGGAGATCCCAATTTATGCTGGACCATAGTTTCTTTGAAAACCCTGGCAAATGCAATCCAAACAGAAGGGGTTGGTTCTTTGAGGGGCTACAAGGTTTGACGCGAGAGGACATTGAGGGGCATGACATTCCAGCCGAAGTGCAGCAGCTCCTGATTCAGTTCGAGGGAGTTTTCCCGACACCACATGGTCTTCCTCTGCCACGAGACCATGAGCGTACTATAGTCATGTGCGAGGGAGTCTCACTTATCAGCATGAGGTCTTACCGCAACCCTAGGTGTAGAAGGACGAGATCAAGCGTATGGTTTGGGAGATGATTCAGGTCAGGGTTAATTCAGCCCAACGTGAGCCATTTTTTGAGATCGGTCCTGCTAGTGAAGAAGGATGGTAGCTGGAGGTTCTTGTTGATTACAGTGCATTGAACAAAGAGACGGTTTCAGATAAGTTTCATATCCTGGTGATTGATGAGATACTAAATGAGCTTTATGGGGTGGCGATTTTTACCAAGATTGATTTGAAGTCCGACTACCACCATTACGAGTTCTTGGGCATACACTTTGGCTTGACCAACGCCCCTGACATTTTCCAAGCTCTTATGAACATAGTATTCCATTCATACCTGAGGTGATTTGTGGTCTTTTTCGATGAATTTTGGTGTACAGCTGATCCTTAGAGGAGCATGCGTGGAACTTGAAAATAATGCTACAGGAGCAACAGAACTACCAATTATATGCAAACAAGAAGAAATGCATGTTTGAACGATCGAGAGGTGGAACATTTAGGGCATGTGGTTTCAGCAGAGGGAGTGGCGACAGATAGATCGAACATTGCATCGATAGTTGATTGGCCACGTCCTACCATCTTGCAGGAGCTACGAGGATTCTTGGGGCTAAGAGGATATTATAGGAAGTTCGTGAAGGGGTACAACATCATTGCTTGGCAACTGACGGAGCAGCTTAAGAAAGACAATTTTCAGTATGGTGATGAAGCAACGAGAGCTTTCGAGGCTCTGAAAAGGGCCATGGCTAGTGTACCAGTGTTCGCTCTTCCTGATTTCAGCAGACCATTTGTGGTGAAGACGGATGCTTTGGTGTATGGATTGCGTGCTGTGCTGATACAGAATCAGAGGTCAGTGGCTTATTTTAGCTCGATGTTGACGGTGGGGGCTTAGCTCAAGTTTGTATATGGATGCGAGCTAATGGCCATTGTGTTAGTAGTGCAAAAGTGGATACCCTAATTGGTCGTCGTTTCATTATGAGCACGGATCAGAGGAGCCTTAAATACTTGTTGGAGCAGCACACGGTGACTGAGGAACACCTGAAGTTGGCTATCAAAGCTGTTGGGATATGATTTCGAAATACAGTACAAATCAGGATTGGAGAATAAGACGGCTGACGACCTGACACGATGAGGAGAGGATGCACAGTTGGCTGCATTTTCTATACCCGTGATGCACGAAGGAGAGTGAGGCGGACGAGGAGTTGGCTAGGATTCGGTCTGCACTTCTACATGGATCTACGGAGTTTTCGGGCTATTCCTGGGAGGGGCAACGATTATTGTACCCGGTGCGGTTAGTCTTGCCTAGACACTTCGTACACATACCAATTATCTTACAAGAGTTCTATGGTAGTACAGTTGGAGGGCATTCTGGAGTTCTCAAGACCTATCGGCGTTTAGCTCGGGAATTATTTGGAAGGGGATGAGAAAGATATCGCGGATATGGTTGCAAAGTGTGACGTATGTCAGCGTCACACGTATATGGCGATGACTTCTGGTGGTCTGTTGCAGCCATTGTCTTTCCCAAATCGAGTTTGAAAGGAGGTGCCGAGAGATTTTATCGAGGGGTTACCGAAGTCAGCTAGATATTCAGTCGTCCTTGTTGTGGTAGACCGTTTCAAAAAGTATTCTCACTCTGTTGCCTTTCGACACCCTTATACCGTCGTGATAGTTGCAGAGGCATTTATACGGGTGGTGGTACAACTCCATGTGATCCCAAAATACATCGTACTAGATAGAGATCGAGTTTTTATCGATCATTTCTGAAGAGCTCTTTAGGATGCAAGAGACGATACTAAAGCAGCGCACGACTTATCATCTCCAAACTGATGTCCAGAGACTGATGGCCAGATGTTGTCAACAGGAGTATAAAGAAATATTTGATCTGCTTTGCTTCAGAGACATCAAAGCAATGAGAGAGGTGGTTGGCTTAGGCAGACTACATGTACAACACATCGTATCACACCTCAACTCAGATCATGATATTCAAGATTTTGTATGGGCGTGATCATCCACATACTTTACTCCAGTTTTTCACTCCAGTTTTTCAGGTCGAGTAGTACCTGGAGGAGAGTGACATGGTGTCGAAAGAGTTTACCAGATTATGAAGACACAAGCAGATGGGCATGGGAGGAATGTTCAGTTTGTTGTGGACGACAAGGTGTATTTGAAGCTGCGATCATACCATCAGAGATCTTTAGAGTATGTGTAGAATGAGAAGCTGTCACCTTGATACTTTAGACCATATGAGATTGAATCAAGAATTGGTTAGGCTACCTATCACTTGAAGTTACTGTCGGAATCCATCATACATCCAATTTTCAACATGTCACAACTTTGCCAGGCTATTGGAGACCAAGCACCTTTTTCATCGGTGCCATTGACTTTGACTGAGGACATTGTTTTGGAGCCATATGAGCTGAAGAGAGTTCGTCAAAAAAATGCAGGGAATTGCGAGATGTTGATCCACTGGAAGGGACTTCCTGACCATGAAGCTACTTGGGAGCCTTTTGGAGTCCTTGAGCAATGGTTTCTAAACTTCTACCTGGTGGATAAAGTGGCTCTTTTGGGGAGAGTAATGATGTAATCTTGACCTATCAGAGGCGATGCAAGAAGACGCAGGAGGCGACGGCGGCAAATTAATTCTCAGGATGATTTTCGTAATTTTGGGGTTTAGGAGCGTTTCTGTAATTTTAGGGGAAACTGATTATGTTATTAGTGGGGGCTTAGAGAGATGCAGAATTATGTTGAATATTGTATGAGAAAACCCTAGATTAAGGGAGAGTGCAACCATCCTATCGAATTGGTGGCTTGGGAGAGCGTTTCAACTCTCGAATGTGTTCAATTATCCTTGTATTCTTTTTAAATCCATCCAAAATCTTAATTTTACTTCACAAACCCTACAGAATCCTATCACAAGACCAACAAGAATAACACTAAAAAGCATGATGTGGCACTCTGGTAGAGAGAGCCCTTGCTGCCTTTCTATAAGGCACTATACTTATCCTTTGAGTGGATCAACTAATTTATTTTTCGTATCGTATCACATTTCTCAATGAAGCAACACCTACCAACAAAATGAATTAGTTTCTCCTGTATAAGTCAAGATTTGGAAATCTGGTGCATCCACAAAAAATATAATTTTGAGGACAACAGAAAATTATATAAATGTCACAGTATCCTAAATAAAAAGCAACATTTAGTTTTCAGCTTGTACTATATCACATTGTTAGCCTGATCCATCAGCTTAAACTTTTACATAAAGTGGTTATCCTGTTTATTCTTCCTTTTCAAGCAATATTCAAATCCCTTGTTTGATTTTTTCCCCCCTTTTCCAAGTGATTCATGTGTACACTGGAGGCATTGCCATGTAGTCCAAAGGTTCACATTAGTCTGAATGTCAAGTTTTGCTCACTACCCATTGCTAACGTGTATCCCTTAAGCTTGACAAGGACTAAATCTTGCAAGTAGATATGGCATTGTGATATATTAATTTCGCTTGCTATTTAATAATCATTCATGTCACATGCTGTTGGAGCAACAATAGCCTTTGTACTGTACTTTTGAGATCAGCTATGTGAACTCTTTTCTTACATTAAGCTTTGTTAGAGTCACCTGCTTAGCATAATGGATGACAAATATGGAAATTGTAAATACAAAATTTAAGGATTTCTTGTAGTATATGTGCACGTAGAAAATACATTATTTTATGGTGGTAAGAGTCCTAAGTCATTGTTATACACTTCCTTAAGGGAGTATTAACGCAATAACCAACTACCTCAGCATTGTCATGGCACCAGCTGCAAAAATTATGCTTTCTCATTACTTTAAGTTTCTGGTAACTGTTGTTTGAATGTGCATGATGTTCTGAATAATATGCTGTATTACCTGTATCCAAATATGTATCTATGTTTATTTTCTCCTACCGACACTTTTCCATTCCCAAATACCATGTTAATGAAGTTTATTTCCTAGGACTGATAAATTTCTCATTTCCAGTTATGACTGTAAAATTCATTTATTTTGTAATTGTAAATAAGTTCATGGCGTCATCGTTCATCAGATTTTTCGTCTGATAATGGCATAACAAGTGAATTATTCATTCATTTTGGCTTGAAAATGCTACAACTATGAAATTGATTGACGTAATTTATTCCTTGGAAGCAGCTAGTTGTATAGAAAGCTGGTTCTTCCTCTTTTATGACTGACCACCTATTTTTTCTAGAGGGGTTACCGCCTTATTGTTGTATTAGTGCACACAATGATGATGATATCTTTCTTATATTTTGAGACTAACTTTTGATGGGTATTCTAACATTGTTCCTTTGAAAATTTGGTACAGAATTTTGTTGCAAAACCTTACCATACCAGGCGGGAAAGACAAAAGAAACTTGAGAGAATGGAGAAGTCATCAACTCAGGTAGATATATTAGTCCAAATTTGTATCCTTGAGAGTCATTTAATGCATGGTCATTGGTGTATGTTTGTTTCCTGATTATTTTATTTCATTAATCCGTCATATCCTTCATACATGGCAAGTGTTCTGAAATGGTCCTATTTTCAATATATGTATCTATATACACCACTAAACATATTTTTATTCACAAATTTTCGAAAAGCTTTTTCAATTTTTTCAATAATTTTCAATAATTTTCTATGTTTTTTGATGCGCTTTTTGCTCATTAACCCGTTTCCTTTAAAACTCATTACCCAAATCCGTTTAAATATAGAACCCGAATCACAAACCCTATATATAAATATATCAAATCCTAACTCTTTCTTTATTTCTTCTTTTTCTTTTTCTTTTTTTCTCTCTCCCATTCTCTCCTCGAGTGCTGCCGGATCTTTGTATCCTTTCCTCTTGGCGCTGATTCCACTTATGCTGATACGTAATCAACGCCCACACCTGATCTTCCTTATTCTTTGCCATATCCCCCTATATCTCTTATGGATTTCACCCCACTCGCCCCCTCTTCTATTTAACTCAAACCCTAATCTACTTTAGGACCGATTCATCTTTCTCAGATCTTTAGATCTATATTTCCCTCACTTAGATCTTTAGATATATTTGTCTTTCTTTTGCTCATGCAGATCTCCCTTATCTCGTCCTAGTAATGGAAACGGTAGGTGCAAAATAGCGGCGAGGTGGCATAGCGGCGTCGATTCGTCTTCCTCCTCCTTTCTCTCTTTCTCCGATGATCAAGTTGGTTTCCCTTTTTATTTAAAGGCCTAAAAAACTCGGCCATCACTTTCATTTTTTGAATTAATCGGGATGTTAATTGGTTCGATCATGATTGATGGTCATTTCTTCACTGTCAATTGATCTTGAGGCCATGTATATTTGGTTACGAATTTTTTAGGCTTGTTGGCTCCATGGATGCTTCCCTCTTAGTCTTGGTTATATCTATTTTAGAGTTCTTTAGGGCTTATTTTGTTGCTAGGTTCCTATCCGCTTATGTTTGGCCTTGGCGGTGCAATATTTGGGTGTTTTCCTTGGGCCGTTGGTTCCCGTTGCCATCTGTTGCTTCCTGTTGTGCCATATTGCTTTTTGTTTTGCCACTGTTTGCTATCTTGGTAGAATTGTCAAAAAAGCCTAGGCCCGCAGGCGTTCGACCCACCGTGATCAGGCTTTTTTTGCTCTGGTCAGACATCGGACTGGGCTCAAACCAGTACATTTTTTGCCGAGCTCCTGCCGTACCTTGGCACAACATCTGCCCGCACGGCTTGTCCCAGTATATATGTATATGTACATATATAATATAAAAAATATTATATATACATTTATAATAAAAACCGTAATCCTTCTCATAACTATGCCGACGGCAGCCATCTCTCTTTTGGTTCAGGTGAGCAATATCTCTCTTTTTCGCTATCTTTTTATGGATTTTTTTGGTTATTTTTAGTAATTTTTACGATTGCCCATGATCTAAATTATGTGTTTGGCGCATAAAATATGACAAGTAGTAATCTTTTACCATCTTTCTTATTTCTTTTTGATGCACAATTAGCATTGAATGAACTTTGAATTTCTTATTTAATTTGTAAGTAGACATGATAGTGGGTTCCCTTTGATTGTTAATTTCTAACTTAAAATTGTTGAAGTTTGATATAAATATGTTTATCTGAGAGCTCATTTGACATGATGAAATCTAATTCCATGATTTCTAGCCATTGATGCAATTACAAATCATAGTGTCGCAGTTCCAATTTTCGTCGTTTGATTCAAGTGTTTTGATTCGGCGGATTCGAACTCATGTTTTTCGTTGAACGCATGCAATGGGGAAGGGACATGATATGGCACAAATGTCATATTTTTGATTAACTTGGGTTTGCATAGGAGTGGATTCAGCATGCCATACTTAATCAACATGCAACTTATGACACTAAATCGTTTCTGCTTATGTGTTTCCTACTTCATACTACTGTTTCATGGGAGCCTGCTGCAAAACACAAAGTGCAATCTTAGCCATGTTATGCAGACTGGTTAGTATTCTCTACTTCATACATGATTGTTTTCTATGGCCAAGTACAAATATTTAACCACAACCCTTTGCAGTTCTTAGAGTATCGGCATAAGTGTTGCCTAGTAAAAGTTTAGATGCTTCATTTATTCTTGTCAAATATGAAAATATTTCAGCATCTACGGACCAATTAAGAGTAAGTATGGTTTTTAAGATTGGTGTTGGTTTTTAATCTGCTGGTGAAATCCTCTTGATTTTCGGGCTTGAGGCTTCTTCACGTAGGCACGAGCCTTTTCAACTTCACATTCCAGACTCCACTCTCCATTTCTTGTCTTCACGAATCATGACTTCACATTCACGGCCTCTTCAACAATTGTAGCGCTTCACTTTTCAGTCTTTAGCCTTCAAGACTAAGACTTCAAGTTCGTAAGTTTCCCAATCTCTTTCCTCACTGCTTTTTTGTTTGTGCATTGGTTACTTTAGTTAATTTAGTTTTTTTAGTAAATTAATTTCTTATACCTTAAACTCTATAGAAGAGTTAACAAGTTAAAGTTTCTTGTTACTTTTCATGTATAGATTTAATATGGTGATGAAACTAATTCTCAAGAGTCTGTTTCGGGCGAAGCGTCCATTCCAGTTAGTCAAAATGGTGCACCACCAAATGACACTATGTCACGGGAGGCGAAAGATGAGAATATTGATGCTTCAAACAAAGAACTCAAAGGCAAAGTTTGGAAACATTTTGATATGGTTATAATGAATAGAGAAGTTAGTGCAATATACAGATATTGCAAATCAAAGCATAAAGCGAGTTCTAACAGTGAGACTTCTCATTTGCATAGACATCTAATGGGATGCCTTATGCGAAGATAACAATCAAATGAACAAAATGTGCTCACATCTGACATTGGAAAAGGAAAAGAAATAGTTGATACTAGTTATCATCCAGAGAAGGCAAAGAAGGAAATTGCATATGCAATTATTATGCATGAATATCCACTTTCAATAGTGGATCATATTGGTTTTAGGAGAATTTGTGATTCACTTCAATCTCTATTCAATGTTCATGTGAGGAAATACCATCAAAAAGTTATTTTGGAAACTTATGCGACTGAGAAAAGAAGTATTCTCAACTTGTTAGAAAAAATGAAAGTAGAGTGACTATCACATCAGACATGTAGACATCTGGTCACGAAAAGAGGGGATACATGTCTGTGATGACACATTATATTGGCATCAATTGGACCTTACGAAATTAACTTTTGAGGTAATGTTCTTTTATATCTTAAGTTTAGATTCCTTTACTGCTTGTCGTCCACAATTTGTGTTAATTATATATGCACATAGTTTTTAGTTTTATTTATGTGCTTGCTCCACACACAAGTGAAACACTATCAAATTCATTAATTGATTGTCTTATGGATTGGAACATTGATGCAAAGTTGTCTACAAAAACTTTGGATAATTGTTGTACAAATTATGTCATGATTCTTAGAATTAAAGTTGTAGTTGTCTTCCTTGTTAAGAGATGGTTCTTTGTTGCTTGTGCGTTGTTGTGCCCATATTTAAAATTTGATAGTGAAAGAGAGCCTAGATGTCAATTTCGAAATAGTGTTGCCTATTATGATGCAACAACTCCTAAAGGGTTGAAAAGTTTGAGGAGACAACTATGCAATTACACAAATTATAATGAGAAATTGTGTTTAGATTGCCCAACTTAGATGGAATTTCACTTTTAAGATGCTTAGCATTGCTATAATATATTAGGAAGTGTTTGTCAATTTAAAAAGGTGGCTCTTAATACACTTGTCTGTCTACAAATTTACACTGTGATTTTGAATCAAATGTTTGTGAGAAATTGAAATTATTTAATATGTTGACTGAGCTATTTTCGGGTACAAAATATCTTACTGCGAAGATTTATTTCCCAAAGGTTTGACATTTGATTAGCAATATGTAAATGGATAGAAAATACTGATGATAAGGTGATTCGAAAAATGGCTAAAGAATGTGGGTTAAATTTGAAAGTTATTGGGAGGAGATGTACAATATTGTGACGGTCGCAGCAGTGTTGGATCCAAAGTATAAGCTGGTATTGCTAGAAATTATTTTAAACAAATCTATCTTGCTGAGTATGAGGCTAAAATAGAGATGATCAAACAACTTTGTTATGATTTGGTTTCTGATTATCAATTGAAATTCAGGAATCTCAGAGTGTCCCTCAAATGGTTGAAGCCCGCGATTCCTCTAACAGCACTGAAACCGATTACGATTTATATGGAAGTGGTTATAAAAAGGCTTGAGTTTATAGTGGCAAGGACTGAATTGTATAATTATTTAGACGAGGAAGTTTTACCAAGAAGCTCAAATTTTAATATTTTATGTGGTGGAAGCTAAATGGAATGTAATATCCAATGCTACAAACAATTGTTAGAGATGTGATAGCTATTCCAATTACCATTGTTGCTTTTGAATCCATCTTTGCAATAAGAAGCTCAAATTTTGTTTCTTATTGCATTTCATTTATCTTTCTAGATACTTCTAAGCCAATGATGGATCATTTCACTCTCTAGCAATTTAATTGGAATAGTTAGCACATCTTTAGCAATTACTTGTAGCATTTGATATTGCATCCAATTCAACTTCCAGTGCATCAAAATATCAAACTGTGTGCTTCTTGGTAGAACTTTCTCATCTAAATAATTATCCAACTTTGCACTCGACACTGAAGTTTGAGTCTTTTTATAAAGACTTACTTACAAATCGTAATCAGTTTCAGTGTTAGAGGAATCACCAGCTTCAACCATTTGAGGGGCACTTCTCAAACTCTTTCTTGAATTTCAATTGATAATCAGAAACCAAATCATAATAAAGTTGTTTGATAGCCTCATACAACACAAGGTAGATTTGTTTAAAATAATATTTTAGTAATACCAGCGTGTACCTTGGACCAACACTGCTGCGACCACCATAATATCGTGCATCTTCCTCCAATAACTTTCAAACTTAACCCACATTCTTTTAGCCATTTTTGGAATCACCTCATCAGAATTTTCCATCCACTTACATATTAATGTCACACCACTTTGGGAAATAAATATTCGCAGTAGGATATTTTGTACCTGAAAATAGCTCTGTCAACATATTGAATAATTTCAATTTCTCACAAGTATTTGATGCAAAATCCCATTATAAATTTGCAGGCAAACAAATGTATTGAGAGTCGTGTTTTTTCAATCTAACAAACACTTCCTTATATGCTTTGGCAATGCTAAGCATCTTACATGTAGAATTCCATCTAGTTGGGCTATATAAACACAACTTCTTATTTATAATTTATGTGTAGTTTCCTAGCTCTCTCCAAACTTCTCAGCCCTTTTAGGAGTTGCACCCCAATATGTAACACTAGCTCGAATTTTTTCCATCCCATCTTTGACCACATCTAGGCCTTCTTTCACTGTCAAATTCAATATATTGGCACAACACATGCAATAAAGAATCATGATATCATCTGCTAGGATTATGATGGATAAAGTTAGGGTTTTAGTTGAAAGATGGGATTTTTAGTGGAAATGATGGATTTTTAGGGTTTAATAGAAATGATTTGGGAGGAATATGGGATTTTTATTGGTATAAACTGAAAATAGGAAAAGATACAAGATATCTTATCTTTAATTCTATGAATCATGGCATAATTTTTACTATAATTATCCAAACTTATTGTAGACAACTGTGCATCAATGTTCCAATTTATAAGACAATTAACTAATGAATTTGATAGTCGTTCACTTGTGTGAGAAGCAAACACATAGATAAACCTAAAAATGTACATGTATAATTAACACAAATTATGGACGACAAGCATCAAAGGAATGTAAATTTTGAGAAATAAAAGATTGTTATCTCCAAAGTTGAGTTTGTAAGGTCTAATTGCTATTAATATAATGTGCCTTCACAGGCATGTATCCACTCTTTTGGTGACCAAATGTCTATATGTCTGATGTGATAGTCACTTTACTTTTATTTTTCTCTAACAAGTTGAGAATATTTCTTTTCTCAATCTAATAAGTTTTCAAAATCACTTCTTTGATGGTATTCCTCGAATGAATATTGAATAAAGGTTAAAGTGCATAACAAATTCTCCTAAAACTAATATGATCCACTATTGAAAGTAGATATTTATGCATAATAATTGCATATGGAATTTTCTTCTTTGTCTTCTCTGGATCACAACTAGTCGTAACCATCTCTTTTCATTTTCCAATGTTAGATGTGAGCACATTTTGTCCTTTTGATTGATATCTTCGCATGAGTCATCTCTTTACATGTCCATGCAAATGCGAAGTCCCACTCTTAGAACTCATCTTATGCTTTGATTTGCAATATCTGCATATTTTCCTAACTTCTCCATTCGTTATAACCATATCAAAAAGTTTTCAAACCTCGTTTTTGAGTTTTTTGGTTGGAACATCTATGTTCTCATCTTCTGCCTTCGGTGCCATAGTGTCATTTGGTGGTACACTATTTTGACTAATTGGAATAGAAGCTTTGTCCAAATCAAACTCTTGAGGATTAGTTTCATGAACCATATTAAATCTATACATGAACAGCAGCAAGAAACTTTAACTCATTAACTCTTGTGTAGAGTTTAGGTTATAAGAAATTAATTTACTGAAAAAACTAAATTAACTAATGTAACCAGTGTACAATCAAAAAAACAGGGAGGGAAGGGATTGGAAAACTTACGAACTTGAAGTCTTGAAGGCTAAAGACAGAGAGTGAAGCGCATGTCGTTGAAAAAGCTATGAATGTGAAGTCGTAACTCGTGAAGACGTGAACTGGCGAATGGAGTCAGGATCGTGAAGTCGAAAAGGCTCGAGCCTGCGTGAAGAAGCCTCGAGCCTGACAATCAAGAGGATTTCTCCAGCAAATTAATAACCAACACCAATCTTAAAAAGCTATTCATTCTTTATCTCATGAGAAATAGCCCATTAAATTAGGTAGCCTGTTACACATTACATATGTTCAAAAGAATTGTTGAAAAGATTCAGTTACACAATACTTTTAGGGATTCCCATACGTTATTTTTGTGAATAATTCTGTACAAGATTTGCTAAATATTTTTATTGAAAAGATGTTAGCAAGATTTGAATCAATATTTTACATACAATTCTAATGTGTCAGGATCGAGACCGGTTTGGTTAAACCATAGTACATATTTCTATATGAATCGAGAATTTTCCTCCTAATTTGAAAAATTTATGAGAACATGGAATTATGAAGATATCAATTTCAAGGATAAATACAAAACTAAAGAAGAATTTAGGTGTTGATATTTAAAAGAAAATATATATCATGTTAATTTCAATGCCAAAATGTACCTCCAGCCAATTCCGAAATGTACTAATGACAAATTATTTCATAATTTGTGCAGAAAACTAACGCAAGCCCATACTAAAACATGATTATTTTTAAAAACTTCATTGTTTTAAAAAAAGATTTTATTTTCTTACATATAAAAGGTTTTAAATTTTTTTTGAAAGTCAAATGTTTTGAGTAAAGATTTGCAATATCATCAAAAATGACGGAAACAACTCATCAAAATAGGCTCAGAGTAAGAAGTCTGGTGGAAAAGGATCATGTTGACGAATCACCACTGACCACACCTAATACCTTCACATCATCATCGCATCAAATCCCTTACCTCAATCTATTATCTTTAATTCAATAAAACAAAAAAATTTAATAATGAATCGAGCAAATGATTTTTTAAAAAAGATCAAAGAGGATTTATCGGCTTTGGTATGTATAACAAAAAAAATCAGATCATAGACGAATAGTCTCACTGAAATATGCTAAAAGATCAATCATCATCGGCCATCAAATTCTAAATATCTAAATTACTCTCCAGAATAAAAATCATTAACTAAAAATAATAATACAATTTTTTATAAAAATCTAGAATTCGAACATGATCTAGAATACTTTTCGCGAGAATACTTTTCGTGTTATCACCGATGAATGACCAGATCGAGTTTTCCTTCTGCCATTCCTATGCGAAACGAAATACATCGGAACGATAGATTGGAAGCGGGCAATGGTCTCCAATCCAAACCTAAAACTAGGAAGAAAAGAAGAGAAAACCAAAGATAAAAAAATTTCTAACAAAATTCCTCAAAAATAATATTCTTCAAGATTCAAACTTTTTATAGATTAAACCAAGAATCAAACTTGAATTTAGATGAATCTATCGTTCATTGTAGAGGGCCTAAACCCCAAAAATCTGAGACCGGAAGAGATCGAAGCTGCCAACTCTAAAGGAAAACTGTTACATCCTTGGGTCGGCCCTCGAGGAAGAGAGGGATTTCTCCATTGAGGTTATAAGGCCCACATGAGGGACATCCTAGCCCGTAAAGCCCACAGAAGATGTTAGTCAATAACCTGGTCACAACCCACGTCTAATTTGACCGTTGAGCTTCCGTAACGCAAGGAAGTGGTTGGTTATGTGCTAATTAATAGTGGAAGAGTGGACAACGGTTATACCTATCTTTTAGGGATGATCATGCCACCATAATGGGTGACCGTTTGATGCGGACGCATCATCCGCCCCTCATGAGGGGGCGGTCCCACCCGTGGTGACGTACGTGCGGCGTAGGAGGCGTGGAGGAACCGTGTAGTGGGGTTAGTGGGTCTAGGGGTATTCTAGTCTTTTCAAACTAGATTAGTAAATCCCCTCTTTTCTATTTATTAGGGCTAGCCGCCTTTCTTATTTTCTCATGCTTGAATTGTGAAGAACTTCTTAGGCATCTCGTGAAGGAGATTTAGGCTTTTATTTCGTTTAATTAAAAGCTAGGAGATAGGATTCGTCTCGAAAGAGCCCAAGCTATCATTGTTCTTCGCATTTCTCTATATAAAAATTCCACCTTTTCATATTTTTCCTCTTTTAAATCTGAAATTAATTGATCGATCCACCGAATCGTATCAAATTGGTATCAGAGCGGTGAGATCTCATGGCGACGGGCACAAGATCGAAGGCGGATATCGTAGATGAGAAAATTCAAGCGCTACGGGAGGATCTCAATCGTGAGATTGAAGAAATGTTCCAAGGGTTAAAGAAGACGGTGGAGGATTCGATCAAGGATCATGCCCATTTGCAGGAAGACATCCAAATCGAACTTCGGGCCATGAGGAGGGAGGCCGCACAAACAAGCTGCGATCTCCAAGGGTTGAAGGAAGCCGCGTCGTCGATCCCAACGATGATGGCGATGTGGCAAGCCCTAACGAATGAGAAAGGGGGAGATCGGGGCAAGGGGATCCAAGGCGAGTCCATCATCGAATCAGCCCCCCCTAGATCAAGCGGCGACATTGACGGGCTCCGTAGGGCAAGACGACGGCTCGGGAGGGCCTCTCGGGCTGGTGCGGTAGGCGACAGGCCCCCACGGGCATGTTTTTCATTCGACAGGCCCTAACGGGCCTGTCAGGGGGGTCGCCGGGCATGCACAGGCCTGCCGAGGGGGGCATGAATGAAGCGGCACCCCCAGCCGGGGGTGCGGAGGGGTCGACACCCCTGGCCGGGGGTGCAGGGAGGGCGACGGCCCAGCCGAGGGGGTCGGCAAGCTGGGCCGCCCCTCCCGGGTGTCTGGCGGCACCGCCAGCCCCCTTTGGGGGCGTGTCGGGATTCACGCCCCATTTTGGTGGGGTTTCGAGGGATGGCGGAGGCGGATGGGCTTCGGGAGTCGTCATTGGGGCCCCGACGGGCCAATTTTGGAGACCGGAGACCACGTCACAGGGGCCGAGACCAGTAATCGACCCTAGACAGACGTTTGAGGGCTTCCCGAGATGGAGGCAAGGTCCGGGGGCTATGTAGAAGGCCGGACAGCGTCTACATAGCAGCACGGAGGAGTATGAGGACCCGTTTTTGCACGACCACCGGAGTTTCCAGGCTACCACTACCAGCCTGAGGCATGTGAGAGGCCCGATTGGCCTAAGGAGTTGTACGGAGTTGACGGGGGAGGACCAGTAGAGGCGTTCGGCGGAGGATTTGGCCGGGGAGGTGACCGTGGCAGAGATAGGGGACAGCAGGGGGACATCAATGCGGACCGCTGACTGATGAAGCTGAAGATGCCGATCTTTGATGGCACGGATCCTGACGGGGTGGATTTACCGGGCGGAGCGCTACTTCCAGGTGATGAGGTTGTCGGAGGAGGAAATCTTGAGGGCCATCGGGATCTATTTTGAGGGCAAGGCGTTGGCATGGTACAGATGGAAGGTGGCGCAGACCCCTTTTTGCACTTGGGAGGAGCTGTCAACGCTGATCATTGATCGATTTCAGGAGAACCCGAGGGGGAGATTTCTATGAGCAGTCGTCTGCTCTGAGGTAGGAAGGGACGGTGCGAGATTATGTGGAGAGGTTCGAGATGCTGAACATAACGGTGAATGGGGTGACAAATGAGGTTATGATCGGGAACTTCATGAGGGGGTTGAAGCCCTCTATACGAGCTGAGCTGCGGATGCAGAGCCCGGGGACCCTGGAGGATGTCCTTCGCTTGGCCCATAAGGCGGAGGAGAAGCATGCGGAGGAGAGGAGGATACGTGGAGGGGGTAGATCTAGGATTAATTAGTGTAAAGTAAATTAGTAAGAGTAAATGATAACTAGTTAAAGTAATTAGTAAAGATTACATAGTGAATGGTAAAAGTAATTACTAAATGTAATTAGTAATTGGTAAAAGTAATTAGTGAATAGTAAAACTAATTAGCAAAATATTTAGTAGATGGTAAAAAGGTAAACGTGATTAGTAAAAGTGATTAGTGAATATAAAAATTTATTTTAATAATAGTATCTAAAAACTTAGTTTATTATTTAAATTTTTTTTGAAAGTATTTATACTAAAATACGGATAGTAACGGATACGGGCCGTCACAAGCTTGACGTGAATTTTTTTCCTTTTTATGGCTATCTTTCCCCACTTAACCGTAAGGGCTGAATTTTACCCATCCATGATTAAGGATCGGTCTTTCTTTATCCTTCTTCTTTCAATTCTTTTTTACTTTTTACTTTTCTCTGCAATGCATCCGCCTTTGCCATTATTTATACCCACTTATATTTTTCTCTCATTTATTAAAAACAATGTATCTATCTACTATTATAACTAAGAAGGCAAACATGAAGAGATATTTCTAGACGTTGTCTCAAACAAACTTGTAAAGAGCTCCATTTAATAATTTTTTTATCTGTAATCCCTTAATATCTATTGAAGTATTTGATTTTCTATAAATATAATTACATTTAAATCTTATAACATCTAACTATTTAAACAAATATATTTACATCGACTCAACACTTAATTTTAAATGCGCAATTATATTTTCTCTAATTGTTTGCAGATATGACATAATGTTACCACCATAATGGAGAAAGCACATTCCGGATGCATAAAGATGGCTATGTAATTTTCTGACATACATAAAATATATATCATCAAACAAGTATATTAATTCAGTTAATAAATGCAACCGATTAGAATTTTACTATCATTAGGCTTATATGATTGCCCTTGCAAATCTTTCTTGTTCACCTTTGATTTTATGTGATCGTGTGAATTTTTATCTCTGTATTCGCGTGCGTACATGGGTGTAGGTGGACATGCTTGCAGGAGTGTGGATGCTTTAGGGCTTCTTATATGTATGAGAAAATTGAGGCTCGACTCAAGATCGGCTTGGTACATGCTTGTACAGATTTGTTTCATAACCTAAATGAGCCAAGCTTGAAAAGAAATCTGGGCTCACTGATATAAATGAGCAAAGCTTGAGCATTAGAAGACTTGGCTCGTGTATAAGCTTGAGAAGGGCTCATACAAGCTTGGATTGTCTTGAATTTGGGTTAGCCGATCAAAGAGTTGATGAATTGAAATTGGGATTGAGATAAGTTTGGTAAATTTACTTTATTTACATGTTGAATTTTAGTTGATATTTTGATCCGATCACTACTCTAATACAACAATATCTCATATTTCTTTTCCGTAACAAAAAAGCACTTCCCTACTCTTTTATGTAAAAATCAAATACAATATAGGTCGTTAGCTTCTTCCTTTCCAAGGATTCTTCTTCCTTTCCAAGGATTCGTATCAATATAAGTATAATACTAAAATAAGTCTTTGTGATCGAAGTAATAATGCTTGTAAGAAGTTCTTATTATCGAAGTAATAATGCTTGTTAGAAGTTCTTATTATCAAGGTATTAATGCTTGTTATTGCTTTTATGCTGCAAGAAATATATATATATATATATTTCCGATATATATACTTAGATATACTATTCAATGCTATTACATGTCACATTGATTGTCATTGCCTAATTCCACAATAATTAACCCTAATATCATTTAGACATGCATGCTTAAAATTTTTTTTTTTTATTACAAGTTAACATGGCAAATGGCTCGAGCTTATTAGGAGCTCAGTCGTGTTCGTTTAATAAGTTGACAAACCAAGCTTGAACAAAATTCTAAGCTCACATAAACAATTAAGCATACACGGACAACCTAAAGCTTGGCTTGATCAGCAGCATACATAATTGCCTTTATGCGTGCATGCATTGAGAGGGATATGGCGAGGGAGGGTGGTAGGGACGGTGGGTAATTGTTCAGATGATTGCTGCTGAAAGATATCAACTTCTCTGGTTGTGTCTGATTCGACGTGATGATATTTTTCTTTAAAAAAATAAAAGAGAATATGAGAGAGGGGGCATCGGTGGCTGATGCTGCGTAAATTTGCGAGCTTGAGTCTGGAGATCAGCATCTGACATGTTGTATGAGCCATACCTCCCTCCCTCTCCGTATTCAATGGCAAGTTAAGGTGGATTCAGTGTCAAGTTAAAATCTAAGGGGGTATAATTTTCATCATGGTGATCGTGAAGCAATCATGTTTTCAAGGGCAATATGATCCATGAACGTGCTGCTAAGAGCTGAGACTTGACTGTCATTTTGGTGGTGGTTTTGGTGGAGTAAACCCTGGATTGTTATATGTGAAGGAGATGTAACTGAGACCTGGTTGTGTAAATGGGACCTACTGGAGTAAAACTTCTTTGCAGTTATTGAATTTTTATTAAGATTATACAGCGATAAATTATCGAGACATGTTTCTTTCTATATTTTTATTAAAACCTTGTCCACAAACTGTCACATAGTTTCAGTCTGTGTCTGTGGAACACGTGTTTGTACTCCTGATATGAAGCTGAATATGGTTTACTGTTTTTCTTTTCTTTTATTTCTTTTATTTCTTTTTCGCTTTTCACATTGTTTGGTCGCTCTGCAAACCTGTGTAGGTTCGGGAAGCAAGGGAGGCCGCGGAAAAGGCACAAAAGTTACTACAAAATGTTTGCAACAGGAAGAAAAATAAACAAATGGAAAGTGGGGGCTTGGTAATAACCAGAGCCGTGTATGGAAATCGGAAAGCTGTCAAGAAATTTGGTGAAGACATGGATTCTGATGACGAAGTGGCTTCACAAGTCATTGATGTGACTGTGCCTCTGAACTTTTTGGTCACGGAATCCGGGCCAGCTTAAGGTCTGTTCTTGATTCATGGTTTTTTATTTATTCATTCAAATTCTAATGCTGTCTATATATATATATACTAGTCATTACCCGTGCCCATAGGGCACGGTTTATTTAATGGCTGAGTTTTTCTCCCCCACAAATTTCAAGTTCCCCCAAATTTCAAGTTTTCCCACAAAATTTCAAGTTTCCCCCCAAATTTAAGTTTTCCCCCAAAATTTAAGTCCCCCCAAAATTGTCATTACCACCTAGGACAAACTTGCCACGTAGGACAAAGCTTTGTCCTAGTAGGATAAGATTCAAAATCTTCATAGAACTGGAAAAAAAATGGCCGGAAGGGGTGAGAATAAAAAGTGTGGGTGTGTGTGTGTGGGGATGGTCCATAGGCAAAAATACAAAAACCGGGGTTGTATGTGCAAAATTCCACACCTCCTCTTTTATCCCTCAAAATCTCATCTCTTATATTTTCTCTTATTCAATTTCCCTGTTTTATATAATAGATATCCAAATTCTCTTATCCAATTTCTCATGTCCAAATTCTCTTATCAATTTCTCTTGATAACATCCGTCTTTTATATAATAGATATCTCTTATCCAATTTCTCTTGTCCAATATCTCTTGTCCAATTTCTCTTGATAACATCTCTCGTTTGTAATATAAATATCTCTTATCCAATTTCTCTTGATAACATCACTCTTGTCCAATTTCTATTGTCCAATATCTCTTATTCAATTTCTCTTGATAACATCCCTCTTTTATAATATATATATCTCTTATCCAATTTATCGTGTCCAATATCTCTAATCCAATTTCTCTTGATAACATCCCCCTTTTATAATATAGATATCTCTTATCCAATTTCTCATGTCCAATATCTCTTATCCAATTTCTCTTGATAACATCCCTCTTTTATAATATAGATATCTCTTATCCAATTTCTCTTTTCCAATATCTCTTATCCAATTTCTCTTGATAACATCCCTCTTTTATAATATAGATATCTCTTATCCAATTTCTCTTGATAACATCCCTCTATTATAATATAGATATCTCTTATCCAATTTCTCTTGTCCAATATCTCTTATCCAATTTCTCTTGATAACATCCCTCTTTTATAATATATATATATATATATATATATATATATATATATAGGAAAATTTTCAAATGAGAACATTTCGCACGGTGCGAAAATGTTTTTATCTTTTTTTTGAAATTTTATTTTTCAAAAATTCTTTTTTCCACCCTCATTATATGTTGTTATACCCCCCTCAAAAAATAATGGTTGAGAAATAATGTCATTTGGTCTTCGATCAAGGCATTTCATCAAATTCGCACGATTTGAGACCGTTAAATTTGTAACGGGTGGATGTGTGCTCTAATGCCCAACGGGTTCACCCATTATTTTCCCTGGGGTATATATTTGTATGGATTAAACATCAAAAAAAGAATTTTTGAAAAAAAAAATTTCAAAAAAATATAAAAAATGTTTTCGCACGGCTTTCGCATGGGTTTTTTCGCAACGGAAGATCGCTATATATATATATATATATATATATATATATATATATATATATATATATATATATATATATATATATATATATAGACACACACACACACACACACACTTGCCTGATTGGTGGTGGAAGAACATGTACAGAGTAGTGAAAGTCCTAGGTATAGCATAACCCAACTTTTAAACTTACTTTGATGATATCTGTTTCCAACTGAAATGCAATGTCCACAAACAATAAATGTTCTCAGCATACATGGTTCTGTACTTGGGATGTTTGCACGTTCCTTTGGAAATGTCCATGATGGGAATAGACCATGAAGATGAGTATACTTCGCTTACTATGAACCAGATTTTTCGATTTGTACTGGATTCTGAGTTAGCACGATCAATGTCTCATCGATGAGGCTAATATACATGGGAAACGAACTGTTGAAGGACTCAACTTAATTTTAATCGAACAAAGAAGATATAGATTAGATGTGCAAAGTACAACCATAGGTGTATCAGTGGTTCCTTCAGAAACGGTTGGTTAAAAAGGGACTCGCCATCAGCTCTTTTTTGCCGGCTCATCATCCCATTATTTATTATAGAGTGTCAAATATTGGTTTGTGTAATGAACATTAATGTGATTTGCCTCGTGCAGCTTCACGAAGGGATAAAGAAGGCGGGCATAATGGGCTTCTGCGACCCTTGTCCTGGAGAACCCAAGCAGCTATTAGTAGAGTACACATTCCACGGGCAGAGATACGAGGTTTCCTCCCTGCCCTAGAGTTATTTACCTTTTAAACTATATTCCTATTTTTATTTACTTGCGTGGTGGATTTTGCACAGGTTGCCGTTGATGACTATGAAGAGTTGCTCATCCCACAGGAACGACATAGAATGTAATTAATTAATTATTTATTTTCCCTGGGTGATCAATATGTCAACTGATCGCCTCAAAATTTTTTGCTTGTCTCCCCATGTTCTTGAGGTATGCCCTTGTTGTTTCGACACTCAGCTTGGATTCTTCCCATCAAACTGTAAGAATCCAGATGTAGATTAAATAATTTGATGAAATACAAACAGTTTATATCGGTGTACTTCACCGTATTTTAGTTTTTCAAGCTGGAGATTTAGTTTTTCGTATATGATGTAGAGTCTCCGCATGTATGTACATTGGATATCAGATGTAAATACCTCATGTTCATGCTTCAAAGCTCCGCATATGCATCATTGGCAATCTCCTGTGGAGGCCGAGAAAGCTCATGAAAATGCTAGGGGGTAATGTTTGATATTTGCAGGGAGGCGATCTTTTTTCCTTTTCTTTGTCATTGCGATGGCCTTGCTGGATATGTAACTGAGTCGCTCTCATTTTGTATCGTATTATGATTTGATGTTGTCTGTCTTATTTTTCCTATTTTCGCAGTTTGCTACCTGATGATGTATGTACATTTGTAGGAATTTTCTGGTTGCTTCATGCCTTTTTTCTATGATGCAGTTCGTTTGATACGCCTGGATCTTTAATTGAATGGCATTCAGCTGTGGTTTTTAATCATACTTTAATTGATTGCAACATTGCTATGTTGTTATCCGCAACACCACTGTATATGAGGAATCCATAGTATCTCTTTTGCCTAGGGTTGTTAAGTGGAGCATTAATGTCTGGTTCTGTCCTTTGATACTATGTAGTTTGTGTTTCTAGAACTTCTTCCAATTATATCACACTGCCTTCTATTTGTTCATCAAGAGATTTTTTTTTCCACAAAAAAGGTGGCACGTCGAGAAACAACAATCTTTTGTTCCTCAGGTTTATGGAAGAGATATCCTTGAAAATCTTTTGCATATCTCACAAACTAGCAAATCATGGATCATGCATCCAGTTCATCTGGATTGTGCCTTTTTGAACATATATTTTTTTGAACATAATTGGTTCATGCAGTGAAATCTGGATTTTCCATTTCAGACAGAAGATTTTTTTGTTGGGCTTGAGGATATCTGTGTCGTTTACAATTTTGAATAGCAACCACTTTAATTTTATTCTGTTTTTTGTCCTTGCATGGAAGTGATAAAAAAGTAATGTCATCAGCAACATGGTTCTTGTTAAGTCTGTTGTTTGTCATTTGTGGCACAATGGTTCATGTGGAATGTTGAACAATATGTCATATGAAATGTTGAACTTATTGTTCAACATTTGTGACCGTGACACAATGTGTGCTTATGAAATGTTGAACATTGTGTTATAATAAATGTTGAACTTGCTGTTCAACATCTGAGATTAGTCATCGTGGTTATTCTATGTAGCTGCTTGAATTGCGACTGTTGAAGATAAGCCCTCGTCGTAATAGATTTGTAGCGATTGGAGATAAGGAGTTAACGTGTTTGTTAAACAGATTCAGATCTTCTCTTTCAGTGCGGGACAGGTGTTTCTCATGTTTATATTTGTTGAAGCTGTTGAAGAATGGTTAAGGATATTTGTTTGGCTTCAGATCTGTTTGTCTGCTGAGATCTCTATATTAACTGATCTATCTCGCCTAGCTGCGCTCTCTGTGTTGTTCGGCAAATCTTCAGTGATTATACCAGAGGAACTGTTATTAACAACTTAACAACTTCGAAGTGTGAGCGAAGTAAAGTTGGAAGTTGGATTGGTGTGTGGTTTATCGCTTTTAGAAGATTAGCTTTTGCGAAAGTGACATTAAGCTCTGGGAGGAGGCTGACGACTACTGAGGTAGGGGATCAAGGGAGTTGATCTTGGTCAGTATTGCAAGGGGATCTTGCACGCAAGGGGAGCTTGCGCAAATTACTCCACGTGGTTGATTGAGATTAACCCTTGCGGTTTGTATTGAAGGGGAGTTTGTTTCCCCTAGTATCAAATAGTATTGGTGATTGTAATTATCATTATTTTAGTGGAGTAATTTGAATTTCTGGGCGAGGCCCCACAGATGTAGGTGTGCGCACCGAACTGCGTTACCAATGTCCATGTGGCATGCTATGTTGATTATTATTTCCATGTGTTTACCATTTTAGTTTGCGTACTAAACTTCAATTGGTATCAGAGCAGGTCATCTGCATTCTTTGTTTGTCAAAGGGGGTGTGATTCTGCTGTTTGAGTACGTCAACTATGAACACGAAGGAAGGAGCTTCTGTGACTCGGCCTCCGCTGCTCACTGGTACTAATTATACGTATTGGAAGTCTTGGATGCGCGCATTTATCAAGTCTCTTGATGAGAAGGCTTGGGTGGCCACTATTGAAGGCTGGACTCCTCTTACAGTTGATGACAAGAAGGGAAATGAATCTCTCAAGCCAGCCCAAGACTGGAGTCTCGAGGAAGAACGTGCGGCACTGGGAAACTCTAAGGCTGTGAATGCAATTTTCACCGCTGTTGATGAAGAACAGTTCAAATTGATCTCTACTTGCGAGGTTGCAAAGGAAGCATGGGACATTCTCCAAAATATTCATGAAGGAACAAGCACTGTAAGAGCATCTAAACTTCAAATTCTGGCTTCTCAATTTGAAAATCTTAGGATGAACGATGATGAATCTGTGTCTGAATTCAATGGAAGATTACGTGATATAGCTAATCAGGCTTTTCAATTGGGAAAGAAGTACTCCCAAAAGAAATTAGTGGAGAAAACTCTGAGGTCTCTACCCGAAAAATTCTCAGCTAAAATTGCTGTTATCGAAGAAGTAAGGAATACATCCAATATGAGATTGGATGAATTGATGGGATCCCTTCAAACCTTTGAGATGAATTTGAAGCAAAATAAAAGGGAGAAAGGAGTGGCTCTAAGGTGGAAGCTACAGAAGTTTCACATGAAGGGAATGACACTGATCTTGAAGATGACATAGCATTGTTAACTAAAAACTTCAGTAAAATGATGAGGAAAATAGGAAGTAGGGGACAGAATTTCAGAAATGTCAACAAGGAAGCTCGTCCTAGTTTCTCTCCTGCAGGTAAAGGTAACAGCCGTCCTAACAGAAGTATGAACCTAAGAGTAGAGGCAATGGAATTCAGTGCAGAGAGTGTGAATGATTTGGACATATACAAGCTGAATGTGCAAACACAATCAAGAAACAAAAAGAAAAATCTCTGGCAAGTTCCTGGAGTGATGAAGAGTCCGAAGGGTGTGCTGGAGACGAGGATATTGTCAGCAATTATGTTGCTTTTACGGCCATTATGAACGATCAGCATACTGATGACATCACTAGCAATGTTGGACCTAGTGAGGGCTCAACTCGCACCATGTTGGAGGATAAATGTAAGAATGTCAAGAAGAATGTTACAACATATAGTGCAACATCGGACAGTGAATCTATTTCAGATACGGGTGAGGATGAGGAAGTTGACGAAGTTGATATTCGATCTGCATATCAAACTATGTTTACAAATTGGATGAAGATCTGTGAGATCAATAAGTCCTTGAAGAAAGAAAATGCTAGACTGAAAGGAGAAAGGGAAGAGGCTATAGCTCAACTATCAGAGATCAAGCTAGATTTCAGACATTTAGAAGGACAACTCAGGAGAACTCTACTTAGAGCCGAGAAGGCAGAGTGCGTTCTTAATAAATGGAACTCCGGTAAGACTAATCTTGATGACATTCTAAGCATGGGGAAAGTATCCGGAGATCGTACAGGGGTAGGGTTCATTAGAGGAGGCTATCTTCAGTTAACCAAGGAAGTTCATGGTCGAACTGTCAAGAGTCAGAACAAGAATAGTTACTTAAAGCAAGGTGGTCAAAAGGATGAACACAAAAAGAGTGCTACACTCAGGCACTTTGTGTGTAATTACTGTCAATGCAAAGGTCACACTGAAAATAGGTGCTTCAGTCGCATGAGACACCAACGTGAAGGAAGAGACACAGGACATCCGAGGAACAGGCTCATAAAGAAATGGGTAAGGGAGTCAAAAATTCATAGCCTAGTTGCATACACCTCTATGGTTGCCTTCTCGGAAAATATGTGGTATTTCGACAGCGGTTGTTCTTGACATATGACAGGAAATCGGGATCTTCTCTCAGAGTACACTACATGCAATAAAGGACATGTTACTTTTGGTGATGGCTAGAGAAGCAAAGTCATTGGGAAGGGAGAGCTAAAGATGACTGGATCTATTACTCTAAAGGATGTCATGCATGTTCAAGACTTAAAGGCAAACTTGATTAGTATAATTCAATTATGTGACCAAGGATTGTTTGTTCAGTTCACTAAGGACGAGTGTGTAGTCCTGAATGAAGCTGGGATTAACATTCTAACTGGGAAACGATCGGCTGACAACTGCTATCTACTTCAGGAAGCCAACAGTTGTCTCACTGCTAGTGTTGAAGTCTACGAACAATGGCATCAAAAACTAGGTCACGTAAACTACAAAACCTTGATGGAAATTACCAGAGTCGGATCCGTTCGAGGGATACCTGTCATATCCAAGAAAATAGAAGGGGTTTGCGGTCCCTGTCAGCTGGGAAAACAGAAGAGAACTAGTCATAAACAACTTCAGACCATCACCACCTCTAAGAACATGGAGCTGCTACACATGGATCTGATAGGGCCCACAACGGAAGTCAGCATGGGAGGTAAGAAGTACCCACAACCCGGGATCACAACCTTCTCTCACAACCGAGAGAATCAACAAGCAATATAAAAGAGTTTATATTGAAATAAGCAAACTTACCACAAAATCCTATGCCTTGAGTTTTTCTTACCCAATAGGTGAAATGAAGGATTTGAGGAAGATGAAGTCACCAAGTCCTAGCACCAAGGAAATGACCAGCAATAGGTGCCTAGGAATGATTTGGAGACTTGGATCAAGCAATAGCTTGAAGAGCTCACCAAGAACAAGCTTCTCTCTAGATGGATTCTAGATCTAGAAATGAGAGAGAATGGGTTTCTTGTGAGGAAGAGAGCTTTAGATTTGAGTGAGAATGGCTATCACTTTTGATCTCAATGAATCTCTGAATGGAAGCTCTAACCTAGATAGAAATGACCTAGGTTCGTATTTATAGGGGTCCCATAAAAACAACTTAGGTCATTCTCCAACGGATAGAAATCTGGGAGAATTAGTCGGTCAAAGAACAACCACTGACCGACTAGTTCATCAACTAGTCGGTCAGTCAAACATCATGGACCGACTAAGAGAGGAACTGAGAAGAAAGAGAATTTCAGACCTAGAAATCTAGTCGGTCCAAGAAGACTTTCTGACCGACTAGTTTCACAACTAGTCGGTCAGTCAGTGAACGTAGACCGACTAAGAGGCAAAATGAAATAGTCTGAACACAAGTTGACTTAGTCGGTCCAAGAACAAAAGTTGACCGACTAGATTGTCAACTAGTCGGTCACCAAACGTTCTTAGACCGACTAACGATAAACAGTAGCTTAGGAGAAATTTAGTATGAACAGTAAGTCACAACTAGTCGGTCAAAGAAGCATCACTGACCGACTAGTTCACAAACTAGTCGGTCGGTGAGTCAACGTAGACCGACTAACCGTAAACAGTAAAGTCCAAGAAATTAAGGAAACAAACTAGTCGGTCCAAGAAGAGTTGCTGACCGACTAGATCACCATCTAGTCGGTCAATACTCCTTCTTGTACCAACTAATATGCACAAACAAGTCCGAATCGAAGCGCGACGCTTCAAGGAAGTTAGAATGAACTTGTACTAAGATCCTAGAGCTACGATATGAGCGTTATGAAGATAGAAACGTAAGATATACTCAAGGCTTAACATTCTATATATCGAAGCTAAAAAGACTATAAATAAAACCTTAATAAACGGTCTTTGAGAGCTTCGATTGATTCTTCATAACTTCCAAAACGGCGCAAGAGCTTCAACGAAGCTTTAGGCATGAATACGAGCTTTGGGAAGTGTTGAGATGTCGCTTTGAATGTTCTCGTGAATTTGGCGACGATCTCCAAAACTGCGCTCACAAATTGTTAGTTCATGGATTATTTATGTTTGCTCATCATCAAAACCAAATCCGGGGAGTCCAATATTCAACATTCTCCCCCCTTTTTGGTGATGACAAACCAACATAAATAATAATCAAAAATAATGATTCAAATGCAAAATACTTACTCCCCCTGCATTGATGACACGTTAATTCTAAAATGAATATATATGAATTGCATCAATCAGATGAGTAAGGTAAATAAAGAGAATCGATTTTCGAAATATCGGATTTTGAAAATCCTTATATATATCTTAACTCCCCCTGAATCTAACACATCAAATTAGATTCTTGGAAAATGAGTTAAATTTTCATTTGACCTATTTATTATCATTATCTCTCCCCCTTTGGCATTATCCCAAAAATGGGGGGCATACAACGACAACTAGGAAATGGAAAATCCAACATCGGGAGTCGTAGACAATGACGATGGAACTAATTGACACCAAGGGAAAAATGATGAAATCAAATCAAGGTGTGCCAAATTGTCCATTATAAAAAAAACGATAATCAAAATCATCAAAAATATTTGGTAATTTTTCATTTATTGAATAATGAAACATACTCTCCAATATTCAATATTCTTGGTTAAATTTGTGCATGGAAAACAATTCTATACAAATATAGAAATAAAATCTATTGAACCAAGTTTTTCAATCGTCGAGCGACGATTTTACATAGCATGGACATTGAATGAGAATTAATGTGCATGAGGAAGTAATTATCACAACATGAACAACGATGTATATATAGATAGAAACATCAAGAGTACATCCCAAAAAGAGATCGATACAACAAATGCAACATACCCATCAAAAAGAAATACATCATATAGCATTGATACAACATCATCATGAGAACATCATCATCAACATCATCAACGTCCAACAACAAAAAATACAACACATCAAAATATCCAACACCGACATCCAGAAAACTCAGAAATACATCAAATCAACCCTCAATCTCCATCCCAACCAAAAATACTCTCAAAAAGATATGACATCCAAAGAGTAGTGGAGAGTCCTCGGAACAAACGATCACGAGGAAGAGGCTGGGTCTGCAGTCTCCGTGGGTCCAGTCGACGGAGTGGACTCAGGCTCTGCAGGGAGAAGAGGTGTCTCAACAGACGGGATCGTCGGGGCAGGAGTGGAAACAACTGGCTCAACAGCAGGGGTCACAACAGCAGGGGTAACAGCAGCAGGCTCATCAACAGGGACATCAGGAGTAACAGCAGCCTCAGAAGTCTGAACTACTGCGGCAGAAGTCTCTGGAACACCGGAAGAGGTGCCATCTCCAGGAGCTGAAGTGGTAGCAGCAGCAGCAGCAGCAGCAGTGGCCTCATCGCCACGGGCTAAGGAAGTGACAAGCTCGTCAATCTCCTCATCGTCCATCTCCTCGGCCTCAGAAACTGAAGGAGGAAGATCAATCCCCATCATCTGAGCCATACGGCAGACGACCTCCTCGGTACGAGCCAAACGCGACTCGTGCCGACGAAGAAGGCGTACGACATCATCTAATGTAGCAGGAGGAGTGGAGGCTGCAGCAGCTGAGGGGGTAGACTGGGAAGCAGATGCGGTAGACCTCTGCACGTGACGAAGCGCCGCTAGAGATTTCTTAACGGCCGTCGCGTTCAGAGGAGTACCCAAGGGACGCTCATCGTCAGGAGGGAGAGGGACTCGGAAATGACGAAAGACAAGGGTCAGCAGACACAGATATGGAATATGCACAGATTTATTGGTCTTGCGTATACACTCGAAAGAGTCCATCTTATCGAGTATAACGCGAGCCCAATTAATCTCGCAACCCAAGAAAAGAGCGTAGATAAGCTTCAAGAATGGCTGGGATGGAAGTGAAGATGAGCCGTACTTGGGAAGCAAGCACGACCTTCAGAATGAGATTCAGAACCCAGGCATTTGGCTTGAAAGACTTTGAAGGAACTCCAATAAAGGCAGGAGGGATCACATGGAAGATGTCAGAAAGAACGGACTGATCCAAGGAAGATATATCATCGACGGAAATGTCTGAAGGAAGGAGACCGGACGACGAACAACCAAGTATCTCCCCCAAGATTTCTGCCGTGAGAACTATAGGAGTTCCCAAGACAGTAGTCTCGATGGAGTGACTCGCGTCGTACTGGCCTCGGACACGATTGGCATAGAACAATTTCACAAGGCGAGGATATGGTTTAGGGTTGGCCTTAAGATCATATCGAAGATAATCAAGGAGACCACTATAGGAGAGAAGATCAGCAAGGCCGAGAAAATCAGAAAACTGAACGTAATGCTCTAACAACAGTGGACAGTGCTCTATACGGTTGTACGCTGCGAGACACTGAGGGTCATCGCGGCACAACGATATGTCTACACTGCCGACTGGCATAGGAGCTTTACCCTTAGCCTTACGGGTCTTCGAAGGAGGAGTAGGTTCCCTAGGGCCAGACTCGTCCTCAGGGACAAACTCAGAGTCGGAATCTGGAGGAGTGGCAGGAGTGTGGAGAATGGGCTTTTTGGTCTTAGATTTTCTGGGTTTGACTGATGCCGTCCTCGGCTTCTTTAGAGGAGGCGAAGATGGAGAAGCTTGGGTTGATTTGGCACGACGTTTAGGCTTAGATGGATTCCTAGGGTCTGAAGGCTCTATAGACATAGGAGAAGCCCCAGATGAGGCGACAGGAATCCTCGTCTTTGCCATGGTCGTGGCACGACGAGTACAAGCAACTGAAACTACTAGCAACACAAACCCTAGAGATCAAAAGAAATCGGAAAACACAAACCCTAGAAGCACAAGCCCTAACACAAGAGCTACAACAACCTAGAACCCTAGATGATGAAATCGAACCCTAGGGAAGGAAATCGACACCTAGGAGGGGAAGAAATACCTAGGAGGAGGGGGCGACGGCGGCGGACGGCTGGGATGGCCGGAGATCTGGCCGGAGTCGACGGGAATACGAAGGGGAATACCGACTAAAACTAAGATTAGTCGGATGAAAATGAAGATAAGTCGGTCTGGAAGCGAAAATACACAAATGCCCTAACATACTTAGTCGGTCATAGTTCAAGCACTGACCGACTAGATTACGATCTAGTCGGCTCGGTCAATGAGCTTGAACCGACTAAGTCGAAACAGAGGCAAACATGGATTTTTTAGGGCAAGAATTAGTCGGATCGCAGTATACTCACTGACCGACTAGTTTTCAATCTAGTCGGTCGGTAAGTGTACTGAGACTGACTAAAGAAAGAAAAAGATAAGAGTAAGATAAAAGCTTGATCTAGTCAGTCTGAGTTCACTTGCTGACCGACTAGATGAGCATCTAGTCGGTTGACAAATGAACTGAAACCGACTAGAAGAGTCCAAAAATCGATAATTGATTTCTCTTCACAAACCACTTGGATGAAACATCTTAACACTCTCATTAGTCATCTAAATTACCCCATAAAACGTCGAAATCTTAAATACGACATTGAAATACGAATTCGATCATAAAATTCAAACATATCACATAAAATTCCCAAAAATTCAATAAATCTAGCATGAACGAAATATCGCAAAATATAATAGCATGCAAGATAATTGAATGAAATATGAATCCTATATCTCGGATTCACCTATAATCCCCAATTCTCGACGCAACCGCACAAAGGAGTCCTCCTTTAGGGGTTTCGTGAAAATATCGGCGATTTGCTTTTGGGTTTCAACGTACACTAAAATGATGTCCTTTTTAGCAACATGATCATCTAAAAAGTGGTGTCGGACATCTATGTGTTTTGATCGGGAATGGTGCACCGGATTCTTTGAAAGACAGATAACACTTTGGTTATCCACCATGATAGGGCTAGTATCACAGTGAATACCAAAATCCTTCAAAGTGTGTCTCATCCAAAGAACCTGGGCACAAGCGGCACCGTCGGCAATATATTCCGCCTCGGTGGTTGAAAGTGATACGGAATTTTGCTTCTTGGAAAACCAAGAGACAAGAGAATTTCCTAGAAAATGGCAAGTGCCACTAGTACTTTTCCTGTCAGATTTGCATCCCGCATAATCGGCATCACTGTATGAGACTAACTCATACGTGCTAGATTTTGGATAAAGCAATCCAAAATCAAGTGTATAACTTAGATAACGGAAAATACGCTTTACCGCTACTAAGTGAGACTCCTTAGGTTGAGACTGATAACGAGCACATATGCATACGGTAAACATAATATCGGGCCTACTTGCGGTAAGATAAAGTAAACTACCTATCATACCTCGATATAGACGAATGTCTACATCCTTACCCGCCCGTATCCTTGTCGAGATGCGTAGTCGTGCTCATTGGAGTCTTTTTCCCGGAAGCATTTTCCATTCCAAATCGCTTAAGCAACTCCACCGTATACTTCGTTTGGTGGATGAAGATTGCATCATTCAATTGGCGAATTTGGAGACCTAAGAAATATTTGAGTTCGCCCATGTGGCTTATCTCAAATTGTTCCTTCATAACATTAGAAAACTCTTCGCAAAGAGTGAAGTTAGTAGCACCGAAAATAATATCATCAACATAAATTTGAACTAATAAAATATCATTATTCGCATGCTTAACAAAAAGTGTAGAATCGGCTTCGCCCATTTTAAAATTCAAATCCAAAAGAAAATTCTTTAGGCGATCATACCAAGCTCGAGGAGCTTGTCTCAAACCATAAAGAGCTTTCTTTAGTTTAAAAACATGATTTGGAAATTTTTCATTTATGAAGCCCGGAGGTTGAGAAACGTAAACTTCCTCAACAACATCTCCGTTTAAAAAAGCACTTTTAACATCCATTTGAAATAACTTAAAATTTTTATGGCATGCATACGACAATAAAAGTCTAATTGATTCTAGTCTAGCTACCGGAGCGAAGGATTCTTCGAAATTGATACCTTCCTCTTGGCGATAGCCTTGAGCAACTAACCGAGCTTTGTTCCGGATGACGACTTGATTTTCGGTCGGATTTGTTCTTGAAGATCCACTTTGTCCCTATGACGGTGTGGTTCTTCGATGGCAAAGGAACAAGCTCCCATACCTCATTCCTCTCGAATTGAATGAGTTCCTCCTCCATGGCAAGGATCCAAGCACTATCTTCGCACGCTTCAACTATATTCTTTGGCTCTATTGATGAGACAAAGGCACTATTGGCGAAGTGGTGGACTTGCGATCTCGTCTTGACACTATCATGAATATTGCCAATGACTTGCTCATGGGGATGGTCGCGAACGGTATGAAGCCGCTTGGGAATACCTTGATCACTAGGCACATTCTCAACAACTTCATTAGTCGGGTTAGTCTCAATAGAATCAATTGAATCAATAGACTTAGAATTTTCAAACGAATCACATAAAACATCCATATAATCATTATCATTTGAAATTCTAGAAGTAGTAAAATTCTCATTAAAAGAGACATGAAGTGATTCCTCGATCGTAGAGGATCTTTTGTTGTATATCCGGTAGGCTTTGCTACGTGAGGAATACCCAACAAATATCCCCTCATCCGATCTCGGATCAAACTTGTCCAAATTATCATATGTGTTTTTAATAAAACATTTTGCGCCGAAAACACGAAAATGTTTAACTTGAGGCAATCTACCAAACAACAATTCATAGCAAGTTTGTTTGGTGCCTGGGCCTTAAAAGTATTCTATTAAACACATAGCAAGCGGTGTGTACCGCTTCTGCCCAAAATTGATAACCAAGTTGACTATCTTCGAGCATAGTGCGAGCACACTCCACAAGCGTTCTATTCTTCCTCTCAACAACACCATTTTGAGGAGGTACGCGAGGGAAAGAAAACGTGTGAGTAATTCCAAGATCATCACAAAAATTTGAGAAAGACTCATTCTCAAATTCACCCCCATGATCACTACGAATAGTGACAATGGTGGTTCCGATGAGATTTTGTACTTTCTTCACAAATATTGTGAAGTTTTCAAAAGCTTCATTTTTATTACATAAGAAAAATACCCATGTAAATCTTGAATAATCATCAACGATGACTAGTCCATATCTTGCATTTCCTAAGGAAGCAACTCTAGTTGGCCCAAATAAATCTAGATGTAATAGCTCTAGTGGCCGTTTCGTAGAAATGCTTTTCTTAGGTTTAAATGAAGATTTAGGAAGCTTGCCACGTTGACAAGAATCACAAAAACCTTTCTTTTCAAAAACGAGCTTCAGAAAACCTTTAATGGAATTTAATTTCGAAAGCTTATAAAGTGTTCCAAAGTTCACATGTCTAAAGCGTTGATGCCATAAGTGTTGTTCACTTGTGTTGGCAACGAGACATTGTTTCATATGACTTAGGAAGATCCAAAATATAAATATCTTTATGGCGTGTGCCGGAAAATAATAATTTATTATTATCATTTGAAATATGACACAATCCTTTCGCAAAGCTAACTTTGTAACCTTTGTCACAAAGTTGACTTATTGAAATAAGATTATGATTTAAACCATCAACTAGATAAACATCACTAATTAAGGGTTTAGAAGGGTTACCCACTTTACCAACACCGACGATTGTTCTGCTCTCATTGCCTCCAAATACGACGCGATTTCCATTTGCAATGGGAACCACGCCGGAGAGCAATTGAGCGTCACCCGTCATGTGTTTTGAACACCCGCTATCGAGTATCCAATTCCCTTTGGAGCTAAATTTAAATTTGTTGCTCCTTTTCTTTTTCTTTTCCTTGAGTACCTAAAGATAGAAACATTCATATCATGGTACCCAAGGTCATTGGGTCCTCAAAGGGTTAGACCTTTGGAAGCCAAGTCCAATTGGACTTAGACTTCCCCACATAATTTCTACTATGCACAACATCCGAAAAATAAGCATTCATATATACTTGTTTTTCATCCATTGCTTGTGTCCTTTAGGCTCCAAATAGTGAAAATTTTGGGAGCCATCATCCTATTGGGTGCATGCATGCGTTGTTGGTTTCTACGTGATGCATGTCGTGGATAGGCATAAGGAACATGATGGAATGGTGCACGACGAGAATTATTCATATGATGAGGTGGGTGAACATATGCATGTGTGGGAACACGTGCGTGAGGGTGTCTCACATGGTGTGCACGTGCCCGAGAATGTGTTGCATAAAAATCATCATATGTGTGAGATGGTGGAGTAGGACGTGTGTTCCTACGTGGCATGATATTTGTGTACATATAAGCATGCCCCTTCTTTGGAGGTCCACCCAAAGTGGGTTTCTTTTCCAATAGAGGGTGTGGACGAGGTGGAAGCACCATTGGTAGATGAACTGCCAATAGAGTGTTTGCTACCACTCGTAGAGTCACCGGAAGTTGGCCTAACAAAAGTAGTGGCCGCTTTGGATGGACATCCCATCGTATACCCCAAACCAATGTGGTGATTGGCCGGAAGTAAGTCACTTAGGATTTTATCCAAATGGTCCTTACCCTTATTGAATCTATTGATTCGGCCTAATGTGTTCTCATATTTCTCTTTGAGAGAACGCATAGAAGTATCCAAAGTGGATACTTGCGATGTGAGCACATAAACACGAGATTTGAGATTCTCGTTATCAATTCTCAAAGTCGAGTTTTGAGAAGTTAAATCCGCTATCCTATGTTCTTCCGGATCTTCAATGCTAACATGTTCAAGTTTAGATTTGAGATTAACAATCTCATTTCTTAACTCTTCAACAACGGTGTCGTTGTTGGTGATGATAGTCTTAGGCGAGGTTTGAATGCTAGCTAGGTCATCTTTTACTTTAGTATATCTATTTACTAACTTAGTGTATTTAGACCATAAATGAGAGTTAGCATCCTTAAGATAATCCATAGTTACCTCATCGCCTTCGTCGTTGCTATCATCGGAAGAGGAGGATCCTTGATCATGCTCCTCTCTTGCTATGAAGCACATGTGCGCTTGCTCCACTTTCTCATCGTCCGACTCTCCGCTTGAGGAATCCTCGGAGTCGGTGAATGTTGTTCCGACAAGTCCCTTTTTGTACCCCCTTTTGTACTTCTTCGACTTGTCGAACTTCGGCGCCTTCCACTTCTCCTTTTGCTTGTTTTGAGGACAATCCGCTTTGATGTGTCCTGGCTTATTGCATTTAAAGCACAAAGGTGGAGAGGCATTAGTAGAAGTAAATTTAGATTTTTGTTTGAAGTTACCCTTTCGGAAGAAGCGATTGAACTTCTTTGCCATGAGAGCTACGGATTCCATGTCCATTTCTTCTTCCGAGTCCTCATCATCGGTAGAGGTGGATGAAGCCGCCTTGAATGCAATCGCCTTTTTCTTAGGCAAGTCTTGGTTCAAATATGACTTCATCTTTTCTTGTAACTTCACCTTGCTATCTTTGCGTACCTCGTATGACATCAAAGTACCCATTAATTGAACTACGGTATATTTTTTCATGTCATTACATTCCTCGATTGCGAAGGTACGTTTCCTCCCAAGAAGAAGGAAGTCCTTCGATAAGCTTTGAGCACTTCTCCTTTTGAGTGTAGGACTTGCCGAGGGCCTCTAACTCGTTTATTATGTCAACGAAGCGAGCGTAATATTCCTTCATCTTCTCGCCCTGTTGCATATGAAACATTTCGTAATCTTTGTTTACGACTACGAGTTTAGAGTCTCTTACCCTACTCGTCCCTTTCATGAAGAATGAGGAGAGAGTTCCAAATTTGATATGCACTCTTACATGTGCATATCTTATTGAAGTCCTCGGGCTCCAATGCGCATTGCAAGGCGTTCATTGCCATGGCATTGCCTTACCTCCGCGGCGACCTCCGCGGTAGTCCATTTCTCAAAGTCTTCTTCTTCGGGCTCGATGTATTCCTTCATTGTAGTCCTCCATAAAGATGCACTCCGGAGGAAGGTTTCCATCCGGCATTTCCAGTACCCGTAGTTGGTACCAGTTGAAGAATGGAGGCCTCGTAGAGGAATGTCCTTCCATCACCGAAGATGCTCCTTCACGGTTCCTGAAGGTGTCATAGTTGGAAGGTGGACGCACGGTCTTGTTGTCGTTGGCAGACATAGCTAAGTATCTGGCTCTGATACCAAATGTAATGCCCTACAAGCTACTGCACAAGTACTAGAGGGGGGGTGAATAGTACTTTAAAATAATAAGGAGTATAATTCCAAATTAAATTGCAAACAACTACCAAATCAATTTGCGGAAGCTTAAATTGAATGACAACAACAAAATTAACAATGCAAACAAATGATGTTAATGGGGTTCGGATCCACCCAAGTCTCCCCCGACTTGTTCCCGGTGATCCTACGTCCCAACCACCCGGATCCCCTCCGGATACTTGAGTTAGAAACCCCTAACTCAAGATTTCCACTATGAATATCTTGTGAAAAACCTTCACAAGATCAAATCATACAACAACGGCAATAGTGAATCCCACAACCCGGGATCACAACCTTCTCTCACAACCGAGAGAATCAACCAAGCACTATAAAAGAGTTTATATTGAAATAAGCAAACTTACCACAAAATCCTATACCTTGAGTTTTTCTTACCCAATAGGTGAAATGAAGGATTTGAGGAAGATGAAGTCACCAAGTCCTAGCACCAAGGAAATGACCAGCAATAGGTGCCTAGGAATGATTTGGAGACTTGGATCAAGCAATAGCTTGAAGAGCTCACCAAGAACAAGCTTCTCTCTAGATGGATTCTAGATCTAGAAATGAGAGAGAATGGGTTTCTTGTGAGGAAGAGAGCTTTAGATTTGAGTGAGAATGGCTATCACTTTTGATCTCAATGAATCTCTGAATGGAAGCTCTAACCTAGATAGAAATGACCTAGGTTCGTATTTATAGGGTCCCATAAAAACAACTTAGGTCATTCTCCAACGGATAGAAATCTGGGAGAATTAGTTGGTCAAAGAACAACCACTGACCGACTAGTTCATCAACTAGTCGGTCAGTCAAACATCATGGGACCGACTAAGAGAGGAATTGAGAAGAAAGAGAATTTCAGACCTAGAAATCTAGTCGGTCCAAGAAGACTTTCTGACCGACTAGTTTCACAACTAGTCGGTCAGTCAGTGAACGTAGACCGACTAAGAGGCAAAATGAAATAGTCTGAACACAAGTTGACTTAGTCGGTCCAAGAACAAAAGTTGACCGACTAGATTGTCAACTAGTCGGTCACCAAACGTTCTTAGACCGACTAACGATAAACAGTAGCTTAGGAGAAATTTAGTATGAACAGTAAGTCACAACTAGTCGGTCAAAGAAGCATCACTGACCGACTAGTTCACAAACTAGTCGGTCAGTGAGTCAACGTAGACCGACTAACCGTAAACAGTAAAGTCCAAGAAATTAAAGAAACAAACTAGTCGGTCCAAGAAGAGTTGCTGACCGACTAGATCACCATCTAGTCGGTCAGTACTCCTTCTTGTACCAACTAATATGCACAAACAAGTCCGAATCGAAGCGCGACGCTTCGAGGAAGTTAGAATGAACTTGTACTAAGATCCTAGAGCTACGATATGAGCGTTATGAAGAATAGAAACGTAAGATATACTCAAGGCTTAACATTCTATATATCGAAGCTAAAAAGACTATAAATAAAACCTTAATAAACGGTCTTTGAGAGCTTCGATTGATTCTTCATAACTTCCAAAACGGCGCAAGAGCTTCAACGAAGCTTTAGGCATGAATACGAGCTTTGGGAAGTGTTGAGATGTCGCTTTGAATGTTCTCGTGAATTTTGGCGACGATCTCCAAAACTGCGCTCACAAATTGTTAGTTCATGGATTATTTATATTTGCTCATCATCAAAACCAAATCCGGGGAGTCCAATATTCAACACATGGATCTGATAGGACCCACAACGGAAGTCAGCATGGGAGGTAAGAAGTACATTTATGTTTATGTTGATGACTTTTCTCGTTTCACTTGGGTAGATTTTCTCAAAGAAAAGTCAAATGCTTTCAATGCCTTCAAGAAGCTCTGCACCCGCCTTCAGACGGAGAGAGGAGTCACTATTGGAAAGATTATCAGAATTCGCAGTGACCATGGTAAGGAGTTTGAAAATCACTTGTTTGCTGATTTCTGTGAAGCAGAGGGAATACGACATGAGTTTTCTGCGCCTAAGACCCCTAACCAGAATGGAATTGTTGATAGGAAGAATCACACTCTACAGGAGATGGCTCGTGTGATGTTGAACGCCAGGAAAGTCAGTACTAAATGGTGGGCAGAAGCGATCAACACTGCTTGCTACACCATAAATAGAGTGTATCTGAGACCCAGAATGGAGAAAACTCCCTACGAGATCTGGAAAGGTAAAAACCCCAATGTTTCTTACTTTCATGTATTTGGAAGCAAGTGTTACATTTTGCAGGATCGAACTTCTAAGGGAAAGTTCGACGCTAAGAGTGATAGAGGGACATTTCTCGGATACTCTATTACCAGTCGTGCCTTCAGGGTTCTGAATCATCGCACTGATGTTTTGATGGAGTCGATCAATGTTGTTGTAGATGATTTCGAGCAGGGTGAAGCTGTTATTCATGGGGAGCCTGGTTCTCAAGGAGAGAGTAATGAAGAGGATGAAAATGTTGAATAAAATGTTACAACATTTGATTCAACACAAGTGAATATTGGTCAGAATGGTACCTCTCGGGGAACTGCATCCGTCGAGGAATCAAAATCGGATGGAAATGAAGTTCATTCCTCAAGGGGGATTACAAAAGTTATACGAAATCATCCTCCTGAACTTGTCATTGGGAATGTTGAAGATGGTCTTCGCACTAGAGGCACTAGTCAGGTAAATTATCGTGATCTTGCTCGATATGTTTGTTTTTTATCTAGTGTTGAACCCAAGAATGTTAAAGAAGCATTACTCGATGACTCTGGGTGATGGCTATGCAAGAGGAGCTGAATCAATTTCAGCGTAATGACATCTGGAGTCTTGTTGAGAGACCAAAAGGGATGAATGTCATTGGAACTAAGTGGATTTTCAAGAATAAAACAGATGAAAAAGGGAATGTCACGCGTAACAAAGCTCGTCTGGTAGCTCAGGGATACACTCAGATTGAGGGAATTGACTTTGACGAGACTTTTGCTCCGGTGGCCCTTTGGAATCTATTAGATTACTTCTCGCCGTGGCATGTAGCTTCAACTTCAAGCTTCATCAGATGGACGTGAAAAGTGCCTTTCTAATTGGGATTTTAAATGAGGAGGTATATGTTGAACAGCCAAAGGGATTTGAAGACCCATTCTTGCCTAGCCATGTCTATCGATTGAAGAAAGCTCTTTATGGACTTAAGCAAGCTCCAAGAGCTTGGTATGAGAGACTGACCAGATATCTTCTTAAAAAGGGCTATGAGCGAGGGGGAGCAGACAAGACGTTGTTTGTTCAGAGAACCAGATCTGCGGTCATAGTTGCACAGATTTATGTTGACGACATTGTCTTTAGATCTACTTCACCACAACGGGTACATGAATTTATCGATCTTATGCAAAAAGAGTTTGAAATGAGTATGGTCGGTGAGTTAAATATGTTTCTTGGTCTTCAAGTTAAACAATCTAGCGATGGGTTGTTTATATCTCAGAGTAAGTATGCTAAGAATCTTGTTAAGAGGTTCGGTCTTGAGAAAGCCCGTCAAGTTCGCACTCCTATGGCTACTACTGAAAATCTCTCGAAGGATGATGGTGGAAAACAAGTAGAGGTTACTCTGTATAGGAGCATGATAGGAAGCCTATTGTACTTGACTGCGAGTAGACCTGACATCAGTTTCAGTGTTGGGGTGTGTGCCCGATATCAAGCCTGTCCTAAGGAATCTCATATCACGGCTGTTAAACGCATAATCAGGTATATAAGTGGAACAGCTGACTATGGCATTTAGTACTCCAAAGATACCAACACACTTCTATCTGGGTATAGTGATGCTGATTGGGCATGTAATGCTGATGATAGAAAGAGTACCACAGGAGGGTGTTTTTACGTCGGAAACAACTTAGTCTACTGGTATAGTAAAAAGGAGAATTCGATTTCATTGTCAACCGCTGAGGCTGAATATATTGCAGCAGGGAGCTGTTGTACTCAACTCCTGTGGATGAAACAAATGCTGATTGATTATGGTGTTGATCAAGATGTCTTGACCATTATGTGTGACAACCATAGCGCTATAAACATTTCCAAGAATCCTATACAATATTCTAGGACTAAACATATCGACATTCGACACCACTTCATTAGAAAGCTGGTTGAAAAGAAGGTTCTCGTTATGGAATATATAGATACTACTAGTCAGTTAGCTGACATTTTTACAAAACCCTCAGACTCCAGTAGATTTGAGGAACTACGACAAGCTCTTGGGCTGTGTCGTATCTAATGTTGCACATAATGTTGTACATAATGTTGTACATTATGTTGCAACCAAGATAGGAGGTCTGGTGTCATTTTTGATATTATCTGGTTCTCTTATTATTTTCTCTGCATTTATTTCTCCTCATTGGTTCTCTCAGCACTCCACTCTTTTCTTGAACGTTTCAAAAAGAAAGCTGCTCTGGGGGTTTTAGGGTTCTTGTTCTTGATTCTTTCGGCATAGGATTTCTTGCAGAATGGGTCGAGCTTGTAATGTGAAATCCTCTCCAAACCCTCGACGGTCCTCCCGACAGGCTACATCATCTCAGAAGGTTCCTCCTCCATCTTCATCTCCTCATATCAATCGAAAAGGGACGTCTTCTCACATTCCTAGGGCTCCATCTGTCGGTATTTCTTCTCTCTCTTCGTCTCCACTCTCGCCTGATAACATGCAAGCCTGTTCTATCTCAAATTTGGCTGTGGTACCTTTGTTCCCAATTCTTGTTGATCCGTGTTCTCCGATTAAGCCACCGATGTCTCAATCTGAAGAATCTGAACGGGTTCCCTGTCTGGAAACTGTGGTAGACTGGTTTTGGTATCTTCGTAGGACAGGACGTAAATTGAATGTCACTTGGATGAATTTATCTGAAGCTCGTTTCGGTTCTGTCTTTCTTAAAGATGTGGATGGTAAATTGATTAGTGTGAGAGTTTCTTTTGATGACCTGGTTGTGCTAAAGACTTGGAATCCACCTGAGCCTTCTGTAAAAATATCTGAGATTGTAGTGTTGGATGACTCCGACTCAGAGTCATCCATGACTGGAGAAGTCCCTAGTAGAGATATCGACGAGGATGTCGTGTCTTATCCAGACAATGAGGGTGCTGTTGATCTGGATATTGGTGAAGGATCGTCTATTCAAGCTGCTCCTGATACTGCACAAAATGTTAATGGTCATAGCGACATGTGTATTTCTGATACGGCTGATGCTGGGCAGACGGCTTCACAGGATGTTATACATAATGCCTTTCACTCAATGGATGAGAGAGATGGGGTTGACATGGAATTAGAAACAGAAGCATCAAAAGTTGTTGATGATACTAGTCCAGTAATGATATCCTCTGATCAGGTAGAGGAGAGTGTTCCTTCTGCTGGGCAGACCACTTCTCCAGGTGAAAATGTCGAACCCTCACCTAAAGTTGGAACTAATGTCAGATCGACTGCTTGTGCTCAAGAAGAGGAACCCATGATGACTGCTGCTCCTAGTATGGATCCTTTTGTGTCTCACCCTCGCAGAACTAGATCTGAGTCCCTCAAGCGCAAAGCTTCATTCAGATCTTGCAGTATTTCTCCTTCTAAGATACTCAAGAAGTCTGGTGGTTCAGGTTCCTTCTCCCATTCTGCTGTGTCTGCATCTAGGGCTTTATCCAAGCAATTTTTGGATAAGTCTTGCCAGAATCGATGGCATGTCTACTCAGAGCGGTCTATCTTTGGTGAAAAGTCTCTTGCTGTCTCATCTTTTAAACAGACCCACTTCTTAGTCTTTCTCAAGGACATTGATCTCTTCCAAGCAGCAAGCTGCTTTAAGACTTTTTATCCAGTACTGGTCCGAGAATTTTACTGTAACCTCTCCAAGTCTTCTGCGGATTCTGCTTCGAAATGGGGCTTCCGGACTTTTATTCGAGGCAAGATTATTCCTTTCTCTCCTGCTGTCATCAACAAACTTCTAAAGTGGCCGTGCAATCAGAATCTTCCTTCTTATGGTGTATCTGTTGGTGAAGACTATGATTTATTCATTCAATCAGTCACTGGTGGGCAATTTATGTGTTGGCCAAAGACGTTTTCTTTCCCTTCCTCGGCGTTGACTGCAAAGTTCTTTTTACTCTATCGCATTGACATCCGTAATTGGCTGCCAACGTCCAACATGTCGATTGTCACCAAGGCTATGTGCAAATTATTGTTTGTTGTCAGAACTAAGAAATCTTTCAATCTGGGTCGACTTATCTTTGATTCCATCCTGTCACTTTCAGAGTCTTCTGCACCTCATACTTCACTGCCTCATGCATCTCTCATTTCCATGATACTTTTTTCGCAAGGGGTTATCCCAGACTCCTCTGAACTTCCAGTGACGTGTGACTTGATCAGCTTCACTACCAAGTCAGTAGCCAGCAAAATTGATGATTTATCTGTTCTTCCTTCGGCTACTGTGTCCTCTGTGCCTTCTTCATCTACTTCTCCTCCATCTGCCTCAAAATCTGTTGGCAAAAGGACTTCATCTTCAAAGGTATCTGTGCAAGATTTACTGGATGACATGTTGGTGCTTCAGAGGGCTGTCAAATCTGTAGATGATCAGCTGGATATGATTGATGGTCAGAGAGTTCTTCTTCAAGCTCAGAGAATATTTCTCCAGGAAAGGATTGTTCAGCTCCAAGCTAAAGTGTCTGCTGACAAGGTATGGGCCATAGGTTCGAATCCTGTCACCTTGATGTTCTGTTCAGTCTTTGACTTTTGGTGTCACAAAGGGGGAGATAGGTTTTGTACTGGTGGTGATTTGATGTTGGTGTTACTATTGTCTGATCTATGATATGTGATTTCTTGAACATCTTGGGGGAGTACCATCTTGGGTGAGTATTTTTTGTTGTTGTATGATCTACCTGTTGAAGTACAGTGGTATCTCTGATGTTCTTGTTAATGACGGGTACGTCTGTTTCTCGACCTTGTCTCTTCAGTCTCTTATATGCATATGATGGTGTCAGATATATTTTTTTCGGTTTGATTGTGCCACTAAAAGCCAAAGTGGGAGATTGTTAAGTCTGTTGTTTGTCATTTGTGGCACAATGGTTCATGTGGAATGTTGAACAATATGTCATATGAAATGTTGAACTTATTGTTCAACATTTGTGACCGTGACACAATGTGTGCTTATGAAATGTTGAACATTGTGTCATAAGAAATGTTGAACTTGCTGTTCAACATCTGAGATCAGTCATCGTGGATATTCTATGTAGCTGCTTGAATTGCGACAGTTGAAGATAAGTCCTCGTCATAATAGATTTGTAGCTATTGGAGATAAGGAGTTAACATGTTTGTTGAACAGATTCAGATCTTCTCTTTCAGTGCGGGACATGTGTTTCTCATGGTTATATTTGTTGAAGCTGTTGAAGAATGGTTAAGGATATTTGTTTGGCTTCAGATCTGTTTGTCTGCTGAGATCTCTATATTAACTGATCTATCTCGCCTAGCTGCTCTCTGTATTGTTCGGAAAATCTTCAGTGATTATACCGGAGGAACTGTTATTAACAACTTAACAACTTCGAAGTGTGAGGGAAGTAAAGTTGGAAGTTGGATTGGCGTGTGGTTTATCGCTTTTGGAAGATTAGCTTATGTGAAAGTGACATTAAGCTCCGGGAGGAGGCTGACGACTACTGAGGTAGGGGATCAAGGGAGTTGATCATGGTCAGTATTGCAAGGGGATCTTGCACGCAAGTGGAGCTTGCGCAAATTACTCCACGGGATTGATTGAGATCAACCCTTGCGGTTTGTATTGAGGGGGAGTTTGTTTCCCCTAGTATCAATTAGTATTGGTGATTGTAATTATCATCATTTTAGTGGAGTAATTTGAATTTCTGGGCGAGGCCCCGCAGATGTAGGTGTGCACACCGAACTGCGTTACCAATGTCCATGTGTCGTGCTGTGTTGATTATTATTTCCATGTGTTTACTATTTTAGTTTGCGTACTAAACTTCAGTTCTAATTTCATATATGATTAACATACTCTGTTGATGAACGGCTAAGTTGGTTGAGATCGCGCAAATGAAGATTAACTGTAGGGAATTTGACATAGTTCGGATGCTGGAAATTAAGATTCACATCCTAAGCTACTACCAGAATCAAGACTCACACTAGTACAATCATAAAAGAGCCATTGTTGACATCAGTACAGACAGTCACAGAAATTCATGGTGAACAACAAGCGTTTGCAGCCACGAGGATGGTATCAATCGGTTCACAGTTACAAGACAATGGGGAAATTAGTGCTCCAACATTCTTAATTAAAAACTCTCCATGGGGCCGGGGTGTCAAGATTGCGTGTAGTAGGACAAGATCGTGTACACCAGACGAGTTGCAGTCATCAGAAGCAAGTTGGCATGAAGAAGGCTCGCCACCTGTTCCACCTCTCGTTGCAGTGGTTGGTCAGCTGCCCGTTCACGTTCGCCTCGCCCGCCCCGTTCGGGAATGTCATCCCCCCGGTGAGGCGGCCGAAAAGAGAAGCGTTGTTGCCATCGCTCCCCGCCCAGCAACAACCACGGAGTATACCTCTCTCCCTGAGCAACGCGGCGTCCTTGGAAGAGCTCGGTTGCGGGGCGAACGCTCCAGTAGGGACCGTACGAGTAGTTGCCCTTCAGGGTCGCATCCCTCCTGTGTATGTCGAGGTGGTGGAGGCCCATGCCTCTAATGCTCTCCAACTGACCGTTTGCATTGTAGTTCGGATGGTAGTATTCGATGAAGTTCTGGGTGTCTTCATCCTGTTGAAAGATTCAAATGTCAGCTGACAGCTGCTCCTCAACTGAACTATAAAAATGTCTAGTCATGTACAGGGATGTAACAAAAAGACAGACTGTGTGTTGTGCTAACTCCACTGATCATCATGTTCATATTTCTTCTTTTCATAATGCTATATATATCCCATTCGACGTGTTCATATTTTTCTTTTCATAATGCTATATATATCCCATTCGACGGAACGTACTCAGCAAGTGCAAGACTTAGATTAATTGTGGCTACCATTATGGCCACTGTGTTATAAACGGGTTTTTGGAGGCCCAACCCATTAGTGGGTATCCACCCATTATGTAACACTATTACTATAAATACAGGGCTACGGGGTTCCGTAGCCGCCATGGTTTACAACATGTTATCAGCACGCTCGAGGCTGAGCCGAACCCCTGCCGACGGACAAACGCGACGCGAACGGGCTTCCTTCACCGAACGTCGCTAGATCCGGCGGGTAGGATATAGAAGTAATATTCTCCCTAGATCTAAACTTTTATGCGCATACGATTAGATCTACATGCTTAGATCTATTTTTAATTAATATAGATCGGAGTTTTAACTTAGATCTACAAGATAAATCAATTTTTTCAATGATAACTCGACGTTTTTATCAACAAAAATCAAATTTTTATGATGAAAAACGTTGTTTTGAAGACTAAAAATAGTGCTTTTTAAATAAAAATCCTATTTTTATGATCTTCTCCCCCAAACCATTAAACCCTAGGGGATTCTCCTTCGTCACGCGGCCGGAAACCGCCACGCGAACCACCACCACCCACTCCCCCCCCGATTCATACCGTCGCCGTCGCCGGAAGCCCCCCCCCGCTCGTAGCGGCGGGCGGAACCGCCGCCCGAAGCGGCGCCCCCCCTTCGGGCGCCCCCCTCCCCCGCCCCCCGCCGCTCGTAGCGGCGGGCGGAACCGCCGCCCGAAGCGGCGCCCCCCCTTCGGGCGCCCCCCTCCCCCGCCCCCCGCCGCTCGGAGCGACGGGCGGAACCGCCGCCCGAAGCGGCGCCCCCCCCCCCCGCCGCTCTGAGCAGCGCCCCCCCCCCCCCCCCCCCCCCCCCCGCCGCTCGCAACGGCGGGCGGAACCACCGCCAGAAGCGGCGCCCCCCCCCCCCCCCCCCCCCCCCCCCCGCCGCTCCGAGCGGCGGGCGGATCCACTGCCCGAAGTGGCGCCCCCCGCCCCGCCGCTCTGAGCGGCGGCGCGCTACCCGCCGCCTGCAGCGGCACCCCCCGTGCGCGCATGTCCGAAAACTTAGCCACCGGACGCGGCCACACACACGCCCGAAACCCTAATTTTGGGTGCACGGGATTGCACGGCAAATCGAACCAAAAACCCTAACTAGGGTTTGACCCCAAAACTTTTCTAATTTCAAAATTATTTTTCAGATTTAAATTACGATCTCTTTTTTCATTAAAATCTGGACAAATTACACGCTTCTAATAAATCACACTTTATTCGGATTATCTGATTATTACACGTTTAATAATTAGGAAGATCCTGCGACCGCTCTGCCGTTAGTTAACTAACCTAACGGTGTATGACGTTGCCCAGTGGTCAAATAATTATTAAACGAAAAATTTTCATTTCCATTATAAAATTTCTGTGATGATTAAATGCATGTGTAGAAAATTATATGCCTGCCGCATATTTAATAATTCTGTGACGTACATTTTTATTTAGCATGCTAAAATCACTATGACATAGTTTAATGCCTATAGCAAAACTGTATGTCTGCGATGAGATTATTTAAATGCCTGCAGCATATAAATAGCATGTGTATACATCATACTTGTTTCAATTTAGGTTAATTGAGCACAACTTTTTAGTTTACTATATTTACATTATATGTATGATGCGCTCATGATATGACAACATTTTATGTCAACAAACCAATAATGATTTCAAAAAGTTTAACATCATATCCTAATTAACAAAATGAACCTGGAGTTCAAAACCAAAATGAACCTGAAGTTCAAAATCAAATCAAAAGTCAACACCCTTTCACACTAATAAAAATTAACAAGTACGATGGATTATACGAAAAACATTTATGCGTTTTCTTTTTGAAATACGCATTTCGCGGTAAATAGATCTCTCAGATCTATGGTTTGTATAAACCAATATTGACACCAGCAGTTGTCATAACACCGCCAAACTCTTTTGAGTAAACTTTACAAGGTATGATTCTTGAATCTAACCTTATTTTTTAAGCGTACGCCCGAAGTCGTGGCTTAATACCTTAGTGAGAAATTATAAACTTCGTAGCCACGTATTTGTTTCCCCTTGAGCATGAATCTATATCCACACAATACTTGAATGACTCAATAAAAATGGCCTGTATACCATACTTGAGTTTTCAAATAGACTTTTAAAAGTATCTCATAAATTAGAAAGTGGAAATATAGAGACTAACTCATTTCCCTTGTATATGTCTACTTCGTAAGACCAATAATCATTCTTCCCTATAAACGACAATAAGGACTACTGATAACAGGGGAAGTCTTGAATAAAAATGAGAAAGGGAAGATATGATGTACCTCGATATGGAGTATGCAATGGCAACCCAATATCAGACCAGAAGTTCTGACAAGACCCATAATGCTTTTTGCAAAATGAATGTGCATTAACCTATGCCATATAAAAATATATACATATCTAGTCTAAACGACGAAAGTCAAATTGCCTGTTTGTATATTTCGCTACTCCCCGAGGACAAATAAATTTTGAAAATAAATTTGACCTGTTGTCATAATATGAGTCTAAAATGAGCACAATTGTGGACGTATATTTTATAGAACACACATCATACTATGAAACTTGTTGCTCTAACATAATTATTAGTAGTATTCTCTTGCAGTATATATGTGCTTTTTACGCATTTTATTTTACTGTAAATGATTTTTCATCCTGAATACTCCTAAAATGAGGATGCCATGTACTCTCTGAAACTTATAAAGTTTCAAAGGATATTCGTCAAAATGAAATCCCTAAATGACTCAAGAAACCAATAAAGCCTGAAGCTTTATCCAACTATGATCCGCATAATAGTCATTGTGAAGATGTAATCCTTCACAGTTTGAACAGAGTTCACCTATTACCGGACAAAATTAACTTGAGCATTTTAATGGACGTTCAAAAGTCCCACATAAATTCGAACAGAGGAATTAATTTGGAACACCAGAAGTGACCAGAATTGACCAACTTTGGATAGATGTCACCCTGGATTAATGATGGAAGACATCATTAACCAGACGAACCCGAAGATTCTTCAAAAAAAGGGTGAAACTCTCATTATCCCATTCAAAAGGGAAAAATGATTACGAGATCATCTCCATTCATGTGGACATTGACTCTCCTCACTTCCTCAAACGAATTTAAGATGATATACTATCATTAGAAGAATGAGACCTTTAGGCCTCTTGAGAGTATTTGAGTGATAAAAGTGGACTCACACACTCCCTACATATGGCTGATGATGTACCTTAGAGTACTCATCTATATATCCTCTTAAAATGGTCATAATCAAAACCTTGTTATCCAACCGTAGTCCAGATTATAATTAATCACAACGGACATATTACATTACTGGGATATTGGTTAGGCTTTTACTTACCCTCATACCACCCTCAAAAATGCCGCAGTGGAACTTATTCGTCGGGACTAACCCTCCTAGATGAATATGTTCCGAGATCCCCAAACGGGGGAGTGTAACGACTGGTTTTCATGTAATTGGATTATTTATGTTAAAATATATGCTTGGTGGATTTTCTCCTTGGATGTGAATTTCCGTCTCCGTGGTTTTCGTTTTCATTCGTTCGTCGTGATTTTCTAGCTTCTTCCTTCGATCGTTGGGTTTGGAGTAAGTCATTCGTGACGAGCTTCAAATCGCTCATATCTTAGAGTATAAATCGATCCTAGAAGCCATAGAAATCTTCCCGAAGCTTCGCTCTTCGAATCGACATTTTTCGTGCACGTTAGTTGGTTCAAGAAGGAGAACCAACCGAGTAGATCTCAATCTAGTCGGTCGGCAATCCTTAATGGACCGACTAGTGGGCTTTGATTATAATTCAGGAGTTACTGTTTACTCTTAGTCGGTCTAAGAACAACCACCGACCGACTAGATGTGAAACTAATCGGTCAGAACTTGCTCTCAGACCGACTAGTTCCTTTGATTTATTTTACCTAAGCTACTGTTCCTCGTTAGTCGGTTCATGAACACTCACCGATCGACTAGATTCCCGACTAGTCGGTCGACGGGCCTTCACAGACCGACTAATTCACTTCCCAGATTTTCCCCTTCTTTCGCTGTTTGATTCTAGTCGGTCACAGTTGATCAACCGACCAACTAGTTCCCAAGCTAGTCGGTCACCAATCCTTCTTTGACCGACTAATCAGCCCAGGAAACCCTAGTTTTGCCCTAGCCGCCACACTTTTCTATAAATACGCCCCAAACGTTTTCTTCTTCTTCCTCATCACCCCAAACCCTAATTTCTCCCCCATTGAGCCCCCTTCTTCCCCAAACCATTGATCCTTCATCCCAAGCTCATCCATCACCATCCAAACCATCATTTCACATATCCTACCTCTCCTCAACCTCAAACCCTCATCAAATCCCCAAAAGCCTCATCCAAACCCATTTCTCCAGATTTTTTCCCCTTTTCCAGATCTGAGCCGGATCGTCTTTCCGTCGCAGTAGTTCTCGGCGTCGTTCCTCCGCTTCTTCACGGGTAGTATTCTTCCTTTAATAATCTCATAACCCACACATGATATTTGTGAAACCCTAATAAAATGGATCACTAGAAATCGTAGGGTTCGATTGTGAATACGGATTAGTTACCATTCTAATATTGTTTTTCCATGACAGTGATCCATTCCAGTAGATAACAAACTTGTGTGATGTGCCTTCGTTGATCGTTCTCCTCGGTGCCAGGCAAGTGAAACTTGCATCTCTTGATTTGGGGCCATGTCTTAGGCCATTTCCCTTGCTTTAGCGTAAAAGAGACTAGACGGTGAAAGGATAGCCGTCTAGACGCATTTGACCTAGCTTGACAACGAAGCTTGGTCCGTCACCTTCATCATGCTTGTATGTCACGTTTAAATTCAATTAACGGTACGCAATTATCTGTTCATATCATCCCTGCATCTTTGCCTGTCATGTTTAAATTCTATTAACGGTACGCAAATATCTGTTCATGTCATTGCATAGTGATTATTCATCGTGATTGCGTAGCACTCGCTACAATATTACACTTCCTGGCTCGTGTTCCAGAAGCGAGCCCTGTTGTTGGAAACCCCAACGCTCGATACACATGGGTGGGGTGAGAGATAAGCGGACTGAGCCCGAGTTGGCCTGATCCGCCACTCCGGCCAGCAGGTGGACTCTCTAGTGCACAAGTGATAAATAGTGATACGAGATAAGCGGACTCAGCCCGAGTTGGCCTGATCCGCCACTCCGGCCAGCAGGTGGACTCTCTATGCACTAAGTGATAAATAGTGATAAGAGATAAGCGGCCTGAGCCACGAGCTGGCCAGCAGGTGGACTCTCTATGCACTAAGTGATAATCAGTGATAAGTGATAAGTGATTAGTGAATTGGTAGCTTTCGCTACATCGTGCGTGCTTGTCTCTCTTTTAAACTGCTGCATCAAACTAACCTGTCATATCATTGTTAATATTATAAGTGCTAGGTTGTTAGTTACTTTCAGTTTCCTTGCACAAGTCTTTTTAGACTTGCTGACATGTGCCCCTTTCTCTTTTGGGTGTCACATGTTAGAGCCAGAGCTTGTTGCATGGGATTTGGTGCTGCTGTCTCACCTTTGTTGCTGTGGTGGAGTCTTGTGGACACCGGTGACCTTGCTGAGTTTCCTTTCTGTTTTAGGATTCCTGTTAGTTGTCGGTGCGTGGCACCTTTGTTTGTACTTTGTGCTTTTGTTGGCCATGTTTGGGCCCTTAGATTCTTTTCTCTTTAAGCCTGGTGGCTTTTTCTGTGATGTTGGAATTTAATATGATGGATATTCTGAGATTGTCTTTTGTCTCATTTCCTTTATTATTATCTTTGTTTCGTATCGCGTTGCAAGGACCTGCCAATTAAATGTTGATTGACGCTTATCGGGCTTGGAGCTTTGCAGCTTCAAGTCTGAGCGGACCTTCTCACGCTTCGCCTCCACATTTTTGGGAAGCAGGGCGTGACAGGTTTTATTGGTGGCCCATGCAGGTCCATTTGCAATTGCGAATTATCGGAACAACGATAATAACTATGGAATGTCCATAAATAAATTGCAACATCCGAGTCTATAGCCTTGAGTCTAGTAGTTTTCCTATGTCACTAGGTGGTAGGAAGACTTAGTTAGACGTCCGTGCTTGCTAGTTAGAGGCCCCTGATTGTTAGTTAGACTCCCCGCTAGGAGTTGATTTGGTCGTTGTAGGAGTTACCTTAGTGGTTCCTGTCTAGCTCTGACCGTGTTAGACTTTTAAGACCTCTTTCGTCGTTCACTTGGGTTCATCGATTTCGGACCAAGCCGAACTCATTTCATTACCGTCTAGCTCCTTAGAGAGTCTTAGCGCTTAGTTCCCTAATCTTTAGTTGGTTGACCGTAAGAGTTTCCCATAGATTTCTTAAGTCGTATCCTAGGCGTATTTATGCTTCGATCATCTGGCCAAAACCCTTGCCTCGATTCCCGTGACCACCACGTTTCGATAATCGTTGATCCTTCAAATGTCCCCATTCGTAAGGCTTAAATTCTTTTAAAAGTTATTTTTTTCGATTTCCCTTATTAAAGTTTTCGCTAAGTTTGAATTTTGTTTTAAACCCGCTACGTATATACTTAAATTTCTCACTTTTCGATTGAGTCAAAATTCATTGTAGATTTCGGAGTCTAATGGTTGTAATTATAATTGCTATCACGTAACCATTTTCTAATCTATATTTTCGCATTTCGGTTTAAAGATTCTATTACTATTTTGAAAAATTCGATATGCCATTTTCTAACTATGAGATCCATTTTAATCGCATAGCATACATACTTTAAGATCTTGTATAAATCAGTTGTTTGGCAAATCCGGTCCCTCTAAAAAGTATTTTAAATGCTATTTATTTGGAATTTCTCTTCAGTTTTAAAACTTGGAAGCATTTAGCATGGGCCTAAATTTTCACACTATAGTTGATCGGATTTCATTCTTTGAATTTCGAAATTTTGCCGAAATATTATATTAAGCTACTGCCGTATAATATTTTCGAACCTCTCCATTGAGAATCTTGAATTTTCTGAAAGTATCTTTCCGACTTCCTTTTTCCTAAGTTTAAATTTGTTTGGAACTTTAAAATGTGTATATTTATACCTCATACTCTTTCGTTGACTTAAATTTATTTTTGAATTTCGAAAGTTTTGACGAGATTTGATTACTGGTTATAATGTTTTTCCAGCCTATACTTTCATACCTATTTAAATATCTCGTCCCTTTTCATATATCAATTTAATTCTGAGCGTATTTCTAATTTTTCCCAAATTCGATTTATAAAGTTTTCCTTCTTATTTATGACATTCAAATGATTCGTCACGCTCCCCTAATATACCTTCCAAGTCACACATGATTTCAGCTTCCAACAAACCAAGGGTATGTTCAACATTTTCTCTATTACAATTTTTGGAAAATTACGTTTTCATAACCATTTTCTGCCCTAGACCTTCCATAATTTGGTTTTAAAAGCTTATTGCAAATTTTGATAAACCTACTACTGAGTTTTCCGTTCACCATACATGCTTTTAGAATAATTTCTAAACTAAATTGAATTTCGAATATTTTCATATAACCGTGCTAGGCTCATAGCCCGTATGTTAAGAGCTTTGTGTAAAACGATTTCTTTTGGCAAATCCTGGTTACACTAAAAGGTAGTTTCAATATTGATTATTTAAGCTTTTCCTGGCTTAAGGACTTTGAAAGTATTTAGCACGAGTTTAAAATTCTTTAATTTATTTAATTTCATTTCAAAACCTTTGCCAACATTATTAAATCACCGCCGTATAATATTTTCTAAAACTACGTCCTTAATGTTCGTATGAACGCTTTGCTTCCTTTCATAATGATTTCCGTTAAGCCAATAAATCATTTCCTCTTATTATGTGTATTCAACTCAAACTTATTTCGAACAACTTATTTTATCGATCTTCAAATATCGTTTATACGGAGGAGAACTCCAACTTTTCGAATATGATCGTTTTATACTTTTAATGTTTTTGACTTATATCATTCACGTTCTATTCCCGAAACTTATGAGAGTAATGTTTACATCTTTCTTCCCCGCCTAAACATCCACAATTACATCTCAGTTTCACTTGATCTATTTACCTCCTTATCCTCGCCCTGCCTGAACTCATTTTTACAATCTTGTTTCATTACGCCATCTAATCTTGGTTTCCTTCCTTCTGCCTAGTTATCCCACTAGTGTTGCCATTGTTTACGTCGCGCCAGTTTAGTAGTGGGTCCTTGGACTTTTGGTGATGTTGTCGTAGCACATGTACCTAAGTTGAGTATGTAGGCTTGAAGAGTGTACCCCCTATAGCATGATAATGTTTGTCTATTATGTGATATATACATACTCAGAGTTATTCATGATGTTATGAAATTGTAAGTGTGTTAATGTTTATGGATAAGTGCGAGGATAGCTATACCACTCTAGGGGCGTCTGCGTGTATAAGATTTGTATTGGAATGTCTAATAGAGTGTATGTAGTAGGGAATACTTATGATGGTTGAAATAATATGATTGGTGAAACTATGCGTATGTTAGGTGTGATAATAATAGGTGTACGTATGGTTAAAGTGGGTTGGCCTATTGTGTGACCTATGTGTTGTACGCGTGAGTGTGTGCTAGTACGTAGTTACGTATTGTGTGTAGACGCGAGTAGTTATGTGATTGCTGCGTGAGTATATAAGTGATATATATGGTAGTAGAAATATAATTTTGATTGGTATTGCTTGCATTTAGGGATGTTGCGTGCGTGTGTACCATGAGGTATACCCGACTACTGCATATCTTAACTAATGTATGAAGTAAATGTGTTGATGTACCAATTATAGGTGGATGGATATGGTATGAATATATACGATGCTTGGGTGTAACTATAGGTAAATACTTTTATTAGGGAGAGTATTGTAATTATAGGTGTGCTGATATTTGTAAAAATATCATGGTATATGAAGTGATTGAATACGTGATATTACCTGATTAGATATTAAGGGTGTTTGACATTTTGATATGTATATGGATATGTTGGTAGACGTGTATGCATTAGATAGTATTGGTGTATGTAGGGATGTTGTGTTATGTATGTGGAGTACTCTGCTATGATTTGAGTCTCACTCAAGCTTGAGTGGGTATACTCTATGTACATTGGTGTGTTGTATGTGGTTGGTGTATAGTGATGGATGATGTATGTATAATGTTAGGATTGTTGTGCCGGTTGTGTTACACACACGATTGTGGGTGGCTATACCAATATATAGTTATATGAGTTGGTCTTGTGGTATAGATATTCACTAAGGACTTGGTTGCGTGAATATATGTGCGCTAGCTAAACTAGGTGCGTAGATGTGCTAAGCATATAGTGGTGGGATTGGTATATATATATATATATATATATGAATGAAATATTAGCGTGTGTGGGTGTGCACCATGCACGGGTAAGTATGTGATAGTTATAGGAATTGGTGACTATGGTATGTGTGGTGTGTCGTGATTATAGCTATAGGACTATATATGAAGTGATAATATGGTGAAATGTGTGCATGCATTTGAATGACTATAAATTGTGAAATTATAATGATGGTGAATGTATATTAGATATAGTGAACTTGTTTTAACAATTGTATGGTGTGATTTCGCATGTTGATTGTTTGACCTATACTAGGAGATATATGGACTAGTGTATTCTTATTGTCTTGTCCATAGGTAGTTACCTATACGTGTAGATTCCGATGGTATTTTCTAGTGTGAAGTTATTTTCATATAAGTAAGAGAGACTTGGTTATTTTCATATAGTGTGTAATAAGTGTTTTATAGTTATATAGAATATACTTGCCTATATGAATGATTTGAATACGTGAATGGAGTTGTTTGATTATAATAAGTATAAGTGTACTATGTGCTTGAATATATATTTACTTCCGTGGTGTTAATAATTGACTACCTAGAGTATATATATATAAGCACTTGAAATGAATGTACTTGGTTGAAATTTTGATGTGATATTGATTGAGGGTAGTTACTAGGATGACTAGATATAGCTATAGTTAGAAAGTCCGAGGACGGACTTTATTCTAAGGTGGGTAGGATGTAACGACTGGTTTTCATGTAATTGGATTATTTATGTTAAAATATATGCTTGGTGGATTTTCTCCTTGGATGTGAATTTCCGTCTCCGTGGTTTTCGTTTTCATTCGTTCGTCGTGATTTTCTAGCTTCTTCCTTCGATCATTGGGTTTGGAGTAAGTCATTCGTGACGAGCTTCAAATCGCTCATATCTTAGATTATAAATCGATCCTAGAAGCCATAGAAATCTTTCCGAAGCTTCGCTCTTCGAATCGACACTTTTCGTGCACGTTAGTTGGTTCAAGAAGGAGAACCAACCGACTAGATCTCAATCTAGTCGGTCGGCAATCCTTAATGGACCGACTAGTGGGCTTTGATTATAATTCAGGAGTTACTGTTTACTCTTAGTCGGTCTAAGAACAACCACCGACCGACTAGATGTGAAACTAGTCGGTCAGAACTTGCTCTCAGACCGACTAGTTCCTTTGATTTATTTTACCTAAGCTACTGTTCCTCATTAGTCGGTTCATGAACACTCACCGACCGACTAGATTCCCGACTAGTCGGTCGACGGGCCTTCACAGACCGACTAATTCACTTCCCAGATTTTCCCCTTCTTTCGCTGTTTGATTCTAGTCGGTCACAGTTGATCAACCGACCGACTAGTTCCCAAGCTAGTCGGTCACCAATCCTTCTTTGACCGACTAATCAGCCCAGGAAACCCTAGTTTTGCCCTAGCCGCCACACTTTTCTATAAATACGCCCCAAACGTTTTCTTCTTCTTCCTCATCACCCCAAACCCTAATTTCTCCCCCATTGAGCCCCCTTCTTCCCCAAACCATTGATCCTTCATCCCAAGCTCATCCATCACCATCCAAACCATCATTTCACATATCCTACCTCTCCTCAACCTCAAACCCTCATCAAATCCCCAAAAGCCTAATCCAAACCCATTTCTCCAAATTTTTTCCCCTTTTCCAGATCTGAGCCGGATCGTCTTTCCGTCGCAGTAGTTCTCGGCGTCGTTCCTCCGCTTCTTCACGGGTAGTATTCTTCCTTTAATAATCTCATAACCTACACATGATATTTGTGAAACCCTAATAAAATGGATCACTAGAAATCGTAGGGTTCGATTGTGAATACGGATTAGTTACCATTCTAATATTGTTTTTCCATGACAGTGATCCATTCCCGTAGATAACAAACTTGTGTGATGTGCCTTCGTTGATCGTTCTCCTCGGTGCCAGGCAAGTGAAACTTGCATCTCTTGATTTGGGGCCATGTCTTAGGCCATTTCCCTTGCTTTAGCGTAAAAGAGACTAGACGGTGAAAGGATAGCCGTCTAGACGCCTTTGACCTAGCTTGACAACGAAGCTTGGTCCGTCACCTTCATCATGCTTGTATGTCACGTTTAAATTCAATTAACGGTACGCAATTATCTGTTCATATCATCCCTGCATCTTTGCCTGTCATATTTAAATTCTATTAACGGTACGCAAATATCTGTTCATGTCATTGCATAGTGATTATTCATCGTGATTGCGTAGCACACGCTACGATATTACACTTCCTGGCTCGTGTTCCAGAAGCGAGCCCTGTTGTTGGAAACCCCAACGCTCGATACACATGGGTGGGGTGAGAGATAAGCGGACTGAGCCCGAGTTGGCCTGATCCGCCACTCCGGCCAGCAGGTGGACTCTCTAGTGCACAAGTGATAAATAGTGATACGAGATAAGCGGACTGAGCCCGAGTTAGCCTGATCCGCCACTCCGGCCAGCAGGTGGACTCTCTATGCACTAAGTGATAAATAGTGATAAGAGATAAGCGGCCTGAGCCACGAGCTGGCCAGCAGGTGGACTCTCTATGCACTAAGTGATAATCAGTGATAAGTGATAAGTGATTAGTGAATTGGTAGCTTTCGCTACATCGTGCGTGCTTGTCTCTCTTTTAAACTGCTGCATCAAACTAACCTGTCATATCATTGTTAATATTATAAGTGCTAGGTTGTTAGTTACTTTCAGTTTCCTTGCACAAGTCTTTTTAGACTTGCTGACATGTGCCCCTTTCTCTTTTGGGTGTCACATGTTAGACCCAGAGCCAGAGCTTGTTGCAGGGGATTTGGTGCTGCTGTCTCACCTTTGTTGTTGTGGTGGAGTCTTGTGGACACCGGTGACCTTCCTGAGTTTCCTTTCTGTTTTAGGATTCCTGTTAGTTGTCGGTGCGTGGCACCTATGTTTGTACTTTGTGCTTTTGTTGGCCATGTTTGGGCCCTTAGATTCTTTTCTCTTTAAGCCTGGTGGCTTTTTCTGTGATGTTGGAATTTAATATGATGGATATTCTGAGATTGTCTTTTGTCTCATTTCCTTTATTATTATCTTTGTTTCGTATCGCGTTGCAAGGACCTGCCAATTAAATGTTGATTGACGCTTATCGGGCTTGGAGCTTTGCATCTTCAAGTCTGAGCGGACCTTCTCACGCTTCACCTCCACATTTTTGGGAAGCGGGGCGTGACAGGGAGGCATTAGAGCACATCTTATAGATGGAGCCTTGACGGGTTCATATCCCTAGTTCTTTGCTCAACTTCATTGAAGTCGAGCTTATTGCGGATTTTTGGGATAACACTGGGAAATCAATTATATTTAACAACTGGAAGAAAATTGAACACCCTGAAGCTTTGTGTTCACACCCAGAAATGGGATATATGTAAATCATTAAAATGATTTAAACGGATTACTTGTCCACTGGAAATCCAGTTGTAGGTGACCATGTGGGAACATGCAAACCATCAGAACGCCTCCTTAGAAACTATTTATATGAGCCTGATCACCTCATATAAACAGTATTCGAGAACCCCTAACGGGGGAAGCGTTTAGTGCACATCTTATCGACGGAGCCATGATGAGTATACATCCTCATATCACCACTATGGACCATTTAAAACATTAATACCTATGATCTGATTATCATGAATAGTGATGAGATCCTGAAGATCCACACTTATGAAACTGTTAAACAGTTATCAGACATAGCTACTGACAATATAAATATTGTCAAATTCACACATCCCTGCTACTAAAAATCCAGCTAGGATTGACATACCAACTATAATGGATGCAATCTACCAGTAGCAGAAGTGGATATCCTCAATAAATGAGAGGACATACCACGAGACCCTAAAACAATACCACCAGAGGAAAGTGAGCTCATCTCCATATCCTCTCCCTTTCCAGAACCTCTAGAAGAGATATATCTGGAATAAATTGAATAATGTACGTACACGGAGAGGTATTTGGATAGAACACACTTGTCGACAATTACTCACATTTCATTTTGCCATTAATATCGTTCACAATCTCCGTTTCCTGAAGCAAACGCAGAAATTTGGCCAAATTATGTGGAACGAGGCACTAATAAGTTGAGCTGGACTCACTTATGAAATGTGAAGTGTTTGGACCTGAAGTCCTGATATCAAAAGATATCAAACCTGTGGGCTACCGAGTATTGTATAAATAAATAAAATCGTATGCTATAAGCAAAACGCTATAGCCTTAGAGGTTTATTTCGCCGAAATCAGGAAGTAACATGTAAGATGAGTTTAACTCACTTACAAAATTAATCAAACTGATGCATCAGGCTCCCTGGTCATGATTGCGAAACCCATGCGATTAGCAAAGATAATTTTAGGCTATGTTGCTATGGATGATGTGACAACATACCCTTATGAATAATCATCCTGAAGATGAATAATCATCCTGAAGATGAATTATCATCCCGAAGATGAAACCTTCATCCTGAAAATGAATTATCATCCTGAAGATGAAACCATCATCCTGAAGATGAATAATCATCCCGAAGATGAAACCATCATCCCGAAGATGAATAATCATCCCGAAGATGAAACCTTCATCCTGAAGATGAAACCATCATCCCGAAGATGAAACCATCATCCAGAAGATGAATAATCATCAAGAAGATGAATAATCATCCAGCAGATGAATTACCATCCAGAAGATGAAATTATCATCCAGTCTATGAAGAAACACGGAAAATTGCAATCCACCAATACACCTATTGGTTGTATGGATGCATATTAAGACCCCTTCCGTTCGCTGGAAGAGGGGAAGGATATCCTAGGTCCTGAAGTGCCTTACTCAAATGTCTTTTGTACACTCCTTTATCTGGCAGTAAACCCTTTAACCAGATACAGTGCAGCGCCTGCAGCGCACCACTGGACCAGAGATATGTAGCTTCTGCGCTATCTCCAAGTGTCAAGGATCATCAAACATGTTAAATGTATTTGCAGATACAGGTTACAGATCATCGCGATGACTCAACAAAGAAGCAACCAACTCCTGGAGACCAGCAAAGCCTGCTTCCAAGGCAACATCAATCCCACCATCCCGAGAGGCTCATCAATCCAAGAAGCAAATCATAAGTACGCACAGCCAGGTCCTGCAGTACCCCGCAGACACAGTGACGACTGGGTCAGAGACGTGGTGCTACCTACCGAGTCTGCAGACCACTCCTCTTCAGAAGATATCCCTCAGATTCAGTAGCTGTCATAGATGAGAGATACTTGTATAGATGAGCGATGTCTTGTATAGGTGAGCGATGCCTTGTACTTTGTACTTATTATCGGAACACTGTAAGAGATTGATGTATAGTTGCCTAGGAGATCTGCAAGCCTGCAGCTTGTACAGATCAGGGGGAGTCAAATGTAGTGTTGTACTCTTTTCCCTTGGGTATTGGTTTTTCCCACTGGGTTTTCCATAGCTAAAGGTTTTAACGAGGCAACCTCATTGACTCTGGATCCAGAAGTATCCACCCCCTAAATACTTCCACTAATCAGGGGAAGTTACGGAAACTGTACTCTTTTTCCTTGACTATTGGTTTTTCCCACTGGGTTTTCCATAGCTAAAGGTTTTAACGAGACATTTATCCCTAACTTAGGATCCAGAAGTATCCACCTCTAGTGATATCCATCGATCAGGGGAAGTTACATAGACTTGTATTCTTTTCCCCTAGCCATTGGTTTTTCCCACTGGGTTTTCCTTGGCAAAGGTTTTAACGAGGCAAGTACTCTTAAACTTGGGATCCAGAAGTATCCATAGACCCATGATCAGATAAGCTCTATGAACCCTGCAGCGTTCATCACGGCTTACACCAATGGATGGATAAGGGAAAGTGTTATAAATGGGCTTTTGGAGGCCCAACCCGTTAGTGGGTATCCACCCATTATGTAACCCTATTACTATAAATACAGGGCTACGGGGTTCCGTAGCCGCCATGGTTTACAACACACTGTTTTTATTTTACCGATTTCTTTATTTTCTATTTGGAGTGGATCAAAGGAAGTTAGCGGAAAGAGGTCCTTAGCAGCCAAATTGAGTGACTCCCCGCATGGTCATGGGCTAATCACATCAGGGTGGGTGCTACAAATATGATTAACATAAGTACATTAGGAGACTCTTTAGAGTAATATTGATGTTGTTCTCTAGGACTTCCTAGAGTGTCGACCTAGTGACTTTATACTGGGTAGAGGCACCAATAGGAAAATCCCAGAATAGATGATCTTCCATAAAGAAGATTATCTATTTAATGTCGTTATACCGCAGAGGTCACTGGCATTGTAGTCCCCCGATAAACCGGGATTAGAGACGCAATAAATTGGCCCAGGTTCACGATATACTGCTGTAGTATAAGTATAAAGTTTAAAAGTCGACCAGCTAGCGTATCGAAATCCAAGTATTACTCGTTAACAGAAAAACAAATGTCAATATGCCAAACAAAAACTGGTTATCGCTATCACTAAAGTCTTATCCACGTAAGGACGAAGATGAGGAAAAATTAGTCAATTTTATGAATGAATTATATTTCAATTTAGAAAAAATAGTAAATGATGAGAGTACACATAAGACAAAATCTCATCAGTATAAGGAGGAAGTCTTTGAAATTCTTGAAAAAAGGTAAAAGTGGCTTCCCATTAAGTGAAGAAAAGTTACGTGATCTCCAACGTAATATTGAGGACCTGACTCTTAAATTCGATGAAGTGTCTATGTTTAGTAGTGTTCCTAATATAATAAAGATTTTAATCAAGAATGATGATGGATGTGCTAAGGATTTTCTTATGACACGTTTATCCAAACAGGAGGATATTGACTTACTTTCGGAGTTCGGTCAATATACGATTGAGGCCCTAATTGTTCATGTGTTAAGTATGCATTTTAACACAGTAGACTGGGATTCTTCATTGATTCGTGTTCCTACTTTGGTTGAACGACTAGAGAATAGTGTCAGTACCCAAGCTTTATTATTGTTAAAGGGGAGGATTAAACATACGTCAACAATGAATCCTGATGCTGCTGATGATGGTAAGAAAAGATCAAAATTGGCACGACTGTATCCCATTGGTTCCGGATTAGTCGAATTCATGGATGAAAGGGGTTTGATCACGTTAAGGAATGATAAGGTAGGGAATGTTCGAGTGAAGACAACGAAAGGCTCTTATTTTATTCCGAGCCATCTCTACGCTGTCTGCAACTTTGATATTTCTTTACTAACGATCAAATTTAAGTGGCCCAACAGGGGAAATATATGAACGTTACCGCCTTTTAAGCACCAGTAGCCTTAATCATTATTTTATTGATATTGGAAAGGGAAATGGAGGTTATCAAAGAGTGGGTAATGTAATGAACAAGCTGCAGGGTCAGGCCTTGCAAATTAACAGTGACTGGTTGAAAGATATTTTATATAATGAGGAGAAATTTATTAATGATTTGGTTATCTCAAGCCCAGATTTCTTGTTTCTTTGAATTTACAAAAAGCATCAGACAGACTTAGAGAGTATCACATGAAGGATAAGGAAATAAATAAACTATTTAGCTTTAGCGAATTGTTACAAACATCATGTAATAACATTCAAGATTCTCGTTATGAGAATTTCATTCTCAAACTGGCAATGGCCTACAATGGTCGAATCTACCGCTGTGGGATCTTGCATTTCCATGAGCGCGACCTAGCTAGAAGCCTGATCCTCTTTGCTGGTACTAAATCTAAGACTGAGATATCAGTTTATACTAGAAATCTAATAGGATCTGCTGCAGCCTTCCATTATCAGAGCTTCATCACAGGCTATGAAGCATTGATGTGGTATATGAGATATTCTCCGGAGTTTACCTCTGTTCCACTCTTATTCGCTCAGAAGGCAAAACAGCCCTCCCAGTTCCTGGCCAAAATTAATGGGCTTCTCAGCAACAGAACGTATGTTCTTATGAACACACCTATTTCCAAAGATGCATCTGCGAGTGCATATCAGATTGTGAGTTACTTCTTGCTGGATGAAAGCATGGCTATGAGAACGAATCTCATCCCATCCGGTGAAATACAAGATATGTATTCATACTTGCTCGAAGAACTCAAAGTCTTCTTGAAAGCTGAACTAGATAATAAATCTCTATCAAATAGTGTTTGCAATATCCTCACTCGTAAGATGGTCAAAAATATCTTTATGCCTATTATCTATGGGAAAACATTAATGAGCACAACCACGGATCTGGAAGCCAATCTCTCTCACTACATCACTCATAAGGACTGTAGCGTCGTTGCCATAGCCAGCTTTAAGTTCTGGTATCAGAAATTTCCAGGAATGAGTTGCCTGATTAAGTTGATCCGTCATATAAGCTGGTTAGCGTCAGCTGGGGATCGCCCTGTTTTCTATAATGTACCTTTCTTTACCACGGTACATGATTACATGAAAATGGAGGCAGCAAAGATATGGGTTTATGATGGACGTAATAAGAAGAAGCGTGGGGGTTACTCTCAGAATTGCAACATCTAAGAGAAATCGTACGAAGACTGTTGCCTCTACCTTCGTCAACCTCATCCATCAGAGGGATGCCTATATTGCAATGCGGTTAGTTGAATGGATGCAATGTAGTAATAATCCTATTTACACAGTACACGATAACTTTCTAAGTACAGTTGAACATAGCAATATGATACCTAAATTATATATCAAAGTCTTTAGAGAAATGGGCCCGCCACTTTCAATCATCAACGAATTCATCCATATGAATGTTATGAAACATATCGATAATACAGTGTATCCCCATAGGTTGTTCATGTATAAGGATAGGGTAATCCCCAAAGCTATGTTACATTCCTACTTAAGCGCAAATATTCCTGAGAATATAAGCAAGAAGATGAAGGTAACTTGGGAAGAAAAAATCTTGGGTATACGTTACGATATGTATACTAATACAGTAAGCGCTCACACCTTTGATGAGCATAATGAAAGGTGGGAAAAGTTCATTTTAATGCTTTCATCAAATAGGGAGCTACCCCACTACTGCGTGCACCATTAAGGACGATGACGAGGGTTTTGTGCATCGAGCGGAAGCAATCAGATCGCCGAAGTATCTAGCACGAAGAACAAATAGAGAGAGCACACAAAAGATTTAGATGCCGTTGTCGGGCTAATACGATCTCGGGTGTCGTAGAGTACTTCAGGTCCGATGAGATGCCGTTGTCGGGGCCGGAGACCGCCGTACACGCTCCCCCAACGGAGGACACGGTGACAAACATGCTCTCAATGCCTCTTTGGGATTTTGGTGCGAATTGCGCTACGATTGATGAATTAAGTCGTCTGTTGGGTGTCTAGGATTATCTTGAGGGAAAGATTTGTTTAGATTGATTTTCAGCAATCTCGTTAGGTGCCATCATTGTTGGCAAGCGTGAACAAGGGTTAGTTCCAACAACACAATTTTTGTGCGCCGAGCGGAAGCAATCAGATCGCCGAAGTATCTAGCACGAAGAACAAATAGAGAGAGCACACAACAGATTTAGGCCGTCTTAACGATCAAGGAAACACTTCTCTTGATTTCAATTAGGAGATACAAAAGGCACTCAACTACTCTTAAGAAATCCTCACAAATGGCTCTCTCAAAGATGGCTCTCAATGATCCTATGGAACTTCCAATAGGATCTCATACAACTTTTCTTTATGCTTCAATAGAAGATCAATTGGATTCACAATTTTTCGATGCTAACAAACAAAGCCATTGATATCTTTTTATAGGGCTAAAGGGGCAGGGGGTTGGTGCACCAACCCTCCTTCGGTTGGTGCACCAACCCACCACCAACCCCCCTTCGGTTGGTACACCAACCCAAAGAAAATCAAAGGGAAGCTCAATGGGGTTGCCATCGAGCCAATTATCACAAAGCCCCACATTGGCGAGATATTGAGTCTATGTCACACAATCGACCGTCAACGCTCCTCCTCGGTGAGAATCGTCTCGTGTTTCCCTCATCTTGCCTTAAAAGGCTCATATGGCTTCGCAGAGCCTCATTGCCCCAGAAGGGACCACCAAAGTCATCTCATATCGTCAACATACAAGTCCGAGCCATACTTGAACTTGACTCCAATATCGATCTTCATAAGCTCGTCCGTCGAACAATCACTAATGCAAAGTAGCTCCACCCGATCCTTGGCTTCATCAGTCGTGGTTGATTCTATCTCATCACACCAATCTTTCCTTCGTCCAAATAAGTCGCCATTGTGCTCCGCCTCACCGAATAAGGTCGGAGACTCATCACACCTGACAAAGAAAGCAAACGAGACCCTTTTCGTAGGTTGGCATCTCTCATACATTGGTCTCCAAACTTTGATAGAATCCATCCGCTGTGCAAGTTGTGTGGATAAGGTATCTTCACCATACTGACTTGAACCATCACCTCTATTAGCACCACCTCTCTGGAGATCTTCCAATGACATCGTCTTTGGTGCGTGCGAGCTTGAGTCGGTAGCTCGCTCATCTGGAACTCTCGTCGTCTTCATCATCACCGTACCATCCAAGTAATAGAGGATGCCTTCACGCTTCTCCTTCATCAGGATCATTGCTCCTCGTGTCACCTTCAAAGCACCGTCCTCCATAGTCACTTTGCAACCCTTAGCTTCAAGTGAACCAAGCGATATCAAATTGTACTTCACGTCGGGCACATAACGGACATCGCCTATGTCCCGTGTGACACCATCACTCATCTTTATGCGGACCGTGCCAACGCCCGCTGCCGTGCATGCTCCATCGTCTCCAAGGACTTTACTCTTACTACCTTCATGGAAAGTAGTAAAGTACTCTCTGTGGGGTGTCATATGGAACGAGCAACCCGAGTCGAGCACACATCCTTCCTTCATCACCCCCTTCGTCGCACCAACTAGGACCCACTCATCCACCTCCTCGCTTTTGACGATGTTGGCGGTAGCATCCTTCTTCTTATTGGCCTTTGGGCACTCCCTCGTCTAATGTCCACTTTCCTTGCAAAAGGCACATTGATCCCTCTCGATGTCTGTGCGCGGAGCTCTACTATTGTCCCTCGTCTCGAATCTATGGTTTCCTTTGCGGCCTCCACCTCTTTCATTACTCCGACCTCTAACCACGGTAAGCGCTTTGGACCATTGGCACATCATCTTCTCATCATCCTTCTCTCTAAATTCATTGCTAGTAAGAGCGTTAGAAACTTCATTGAAGGTGATAGATTCTTTACCATAGGTTACGATCGAAACGATGTGCTCATAGTCTTTATTCAGGGAGTTAAGTAGAATCATCGCCTTGTCCTCATCTTTCACCTTGACGTCGATGTTCCTCAAATCTGTGAGGAGTTTGTTGTAGTAGTCGAGGTGTTCTTCAAATGAAACTCCTCCTTCCATCTTGAGGCCAAAAAGCTTCTTCTTTAGGTGTAGGAGATTCTGAATGTTCTTCTTCATGTACTTCTCACCAAGCGCATCCCATAACGCTTTCGCATTCGTCTCCTTCATAAAAGGGTACTTCTTCTCCTTTGTCAAGTAGAGCCGTATCGTGCCACAAGCGGTCCGGTTCATCATCTTCCACTCTACATCCGACGTCATAGTTAGCCTCTCATTTAGTACTTGATCTTGACCAATTTGGTTCAAGATGTCAAGTACTTCGCATCTCCACATGCCGAAGTTGATACGCCCATCGAACTTCTCAATTTCAAACTTCATACTTGATACGATAGTTCGCGTTGTTGAAGATTGCGCCATTGAAGTAGAAGCATCGTCGCCACCTTTGCTCATCTTCTTCGTCTAGATCTTCATCGTCTAAAGGCTCCGATACCAATTTTTGTGCGCCAAGCGGAAGCAATCAGATCGCCAAAGTATCTAGCATGAAGAACAAATAGAGAGAGCACACAAAAGATTTAGGCCGTCTTAACGACAAGGAAACACTTCTCTTGATTTCAATTAGGAGATATAAAAGACATTCAACTACTCCTAAAAATCCTCACAAATGTCTCTCTCAAAGATGGCTCTCAATGATCCTATGGAACTTCCAATAGGATCTCATACAACTTTTCTTAATGCTTCAGTAGAAGCTCAATTGGATTCACAATTTTTCGATGCTAACAAACAAAGCCATTGCTATCTTTTTATATGGCTAAAGGGGGAGGGGGTTGGTGCACCAATCCCCCTTCGGTTGGTGCACCAACCCACCACCAGCCCCCCTTCGGTTGGTGCACCAACCCACCACCAACCCAAAGAAAATCAAAGGGCAGCCCAATGGGGCTGCCATCGAGCCAATTAACACAGTGGGCATACACAACAGACAGCTATAATACTGTACCTTTATTGAATCGCTTGTATCAAAAGATTGAACGATCAATACCCAAAGAACCACATCCAGGGTTGATTATAGCAACACATCACTTCTCAAAGCCTTACCCTATAATTAACGAGAAAGTGCTACTCAGTTTTGCTATCATGGATCTCTTAATCCAGTTTGCTTACCCATCTATATCTGGTTACGCTAAGTTTGTTATTATCATAACAGTGATGCAATCTTCCGGAGAGGAGTTTACATTTACGAAAGGTTCCGCTATCCCCTTGACTTATGAAGATTGTGAGTTAGTTCCTAAGAATGATGTCTATGCTCAAATATATCGAAATATTAATGAAGTAGCAGATATCTACGATGGGGTTAGTATAGTTCGACTCATGATCTGAGTCTTTATGCACGGCGAAAAGAAGAATATGATAGCCCTATCTTCTGAGGAGAGATATAGAACACTTTCTTCAATCATGAAAGCCGGTTGGAGTAAGAGAGCAATCCAAAATCGTATGCGTAGCTATCCTAAGCATATCCAAGCACTCATACCATCTCGTTCTGAGCTGAAACCATTCATAGTTGCCGATACCGAAACAGTAGTGATCAATAATGAACATAAGCCTTATGCTGTAGGTCTCTTGTTGGTTCGTCCTGGTAAACAGATCAATAATCGATTGATCGAAACTTTCTTCAGCGAAGACCACTCTATAATCTTGGATTACTTTGAAGAAAGGAGTACTAAGGTACTTTATGACTTTATCAAAAGGTTATATTCGATTGTTATCAAAGAAAAATCAGCTTTAACAATTTACTTCCACAATTTATCTAGATTCGATGGAATTTTCTTGCTTAAGCACCTAGTATGTCATCATAAGAGCTACAAGCTAAAACCACTGGTTAGGAACCTTAGGATTTACGAGATAGATGTCTATTCTGGTAAGAAGAAGTTATTCTGCTTCAGAGACTCCTATCTTCTTCTCCCAGGCAAACTTGGCGACCTTGCTAAGAGTCTATGCCCTGAACTTGGCCAGAAAGGCCACTATGATGAGGTTGGACGGTCAAATCTGGTAAGTATGAAAAATAGCCTGTTAGACTATATGAAGCAAGACATCCTTCTCCTTGGAGGAATAATGCAAAAAGCTCAAGAGATTTATTGGAAGCTTTTTAACGTGGACATGGTAAACAAGATCACACTTTCTTCACTGGCTCTAAGTATCTATCGTTTGAAATTCTACGACTCAAAGAATTGGCCTATCCACATCCCAAATAAGAATGACGACAGCTTTATAAGGCGTGGCTACTACGGTGGTCATGCTGAAACATACAAGCCATATGGGGAGGACCTATACAACTACGATGTGAACTCTCTCTATCCCTTTGTAATGTTGGAATTCCCAATGCCCGGTGGTGATCCCGTCTGGCATAGAGATCTGGTTGGTAAGGACATAGATAGCTTGTTTGGCTTTATTGAGGCATATGTACTATGTCTGAAGACTATCATGAAGCCATTTCTACCATATCGAGACAAGACAAATACTCTCATCTTCCTAACCGGGGAATTTGTTGGAGTCCACTATAGCGAGGAGTTAAAAGTATGCAAGAAGCCTAGGCTACACTGTGATGCCAATCTCAGGATACCTCTATAAGAGAATGGAAAGCCCATTCAAGGACTTTGTTAGCACACTCTTTGAGAGTAGGTTAGAGGCCCGGAAAGAAGGTAATGAAGCCATGGCCTTTGTGTACAAGACCCTTATGAATTCTCTATACGGTCAATTTGGCATTAACCCATTAAGCACAGTAACCGAAGTCTGCGATTACAATCGATCAATAGATTTGGAGTTGACTACTACTGTGATACTCAATGAGAAGCTTAGAGAGAACATCCACATCGTTAGCTACCATAACAATACCAATAAGGACTCAGATAATTGAACTCCGCTGTCCAACTAGCAGCTGCGATCACAGCCAATGCTATGATCTATATGTACCCTTTTATCTAAAGAGAGGACAGCTACTACATGGACACAAACTCAGTTGTGCTTAGTCTGCCACTACCAAAAGAAGTTATTTCTGTTGAATATTTCTTGCAATTTCAAAGAGAAGATAGTCCCACATTGGATGGGAGATAACACTTTGATGGGTATATAAGAGTCTTCTTGTTAATGGGCTATTGGACTTGTTAATGGGCTAGGATTTGGGGTAGCTCGTGTGCGCATGAGCCCAAGCAAGGGGCCGAGCCCAAACCGGGTTGAGCCGAATGGAAAATATGGGCGTCGGATCCGAAAAATCTTAGCGTGTGTGCGCTGGCATCGCGCCTGCGCAGGGGGGTTCACGGGTGCGCACCTGGAGTACCCGAGTTTTGCATCTTTTTTAGCCCACTTATTTTGCAGAATTTGAAAAGCCCATTGCGGTTTTTAATTTTCCCAACAGCCATATTCTTCTATTAATTGCGTTGTTTAATGTCTCAACAGCTATATTTTGTTTAATGACTGTTTTAATATCGCAACAACTTTTTTCCCTTTAATGACTATAATTCCAACAGTTATTTCTCTTACTCTATATAAACTCAAAAATCTCAAGAGTTGGACACACTGCGAAAAAATCCATTCTTCCACCAAAAATCAGCTTCGTTCCTTCTGTTTCTGTGACTCTGTGTTCTGTCTGTTCGCCTCTGCCTCCACAAGCCCGAACAGACGGATCCTCTCGCTCTGTGACTTCCTTGTTGCTGCGAACCTGCAGATCCCTTGCTGCTGCAGATTGCTGCGAACCTCTTCCTCTTCGTTCGAGATCGAAGAACTGTTGCTGCTCGCTAGAGTCTTATATCGTGAGTGCACACTCTGATGGGTGAAAATCTACTCTTAAGGACAGTGCCTAGCACGCCTAGGCAAACCGATAAGTCCCTTCTTTCTCTGTTTTAATAGCACCATCCTCCTAAAATCTGCAACTTTTCCAACAATCTTAAGAGTAGATTATGGATGCTGCTATTGTGACTGCTAAACATCTGACTGATCTGTCTAAAATCGAACTTTTTTCTGGTTCATTCTTTAAGCGATGGCAAGAAAAAGTTTTTAGTACACTTGATGTCACTGGCTTTGCCTTCGCACTCACAGATCCTAAACCAATAGATGAAAAAGACATTCCAGCCTGGGACCGTGCTAATAAAATCTGTAGACATACCATCCTTCATACTCTGTCCAATGAACTGTTTGATGTCTACTATCCCACTAAAATAGCTTCTGATATTTGGACTAGCCATACCAAAAAATACATCCTAGAAGATGCAGGCACCCAAAAATTTGCTATAGGCAATTTCCTTCACTTCGCCATGACCGAAGACAAATCTGTTTCCACCCAAATCCATGACTTACATGTCCTTATTGATGATCTTAAAATGAAAATAGAACTCTCCCTTATCCTTTTGTTTCTGGCTCGCTCATTGAAAAACTTCCTGAATCTTGGAAAGACTATAAAAACAGCCTTAAACACAAACGAAAACAAATGTCCCTTGAAGATGTTATCATCCATATTAGGATTGAGGAAAAGAATAGGGAAAGAGAAAAACCCAATTCTGCTAAAGAGATTGTTTCTAAAGCCAATCTTATTGAGGCTAATTCTTCCTTTCCTCCTTCACATCCTAAGAAACATTTCAAGAAATTTAGACCCAACCACAAACCAACTCAGAGATTTCAAAAGGGCCAAAACCACAATACTTTCAAGAAGAAAGGAGACTATTTTATTTGCAAGAAACCTGGACACCATGCAGCTCAATGTCGCTTCCGGAAAGATACTCCTAAACCAAATGCAAACTTGGTAGAAGGAGATATAATTGCTGCAGTGATCTCGGATGTTAACATGGTGGCACATGCTAAGGACTGGATAATTGACTCCGGGGCAACCCGGCATATCTGCGCTAATAGGGGAGCTTTTACCTCCCATGTTTATATCAGTTCTGGCAAGGAGAATGTGTACATGGGGGATTCAAGACCCTCACCCGTAATCGGGAAAGGGAAGGTTCTTCTCAAATTAACCTCAGGAAAAACCCTTTCGCTTAGTGAAGTGCTCCATGTCCCAGATATCCGTTGGAATCTGGTTTCTGTCTATCTTCTAGGAAAAGTGGGGGTTAAGGTTACTTTTGAGTCTGATAAAATTGTTATGACCAAGAATGGTCAGTTTGTGCGAAAGGGATATTGTAACCAGGGTCTTTTCATTCTGGATGTACTTGATGTCATGAATAATAGTGCATCCTCTTCTTCTGCTTACTTGATTGACTCTTTTGATGTTTGTCACTATAGACTAGGGCATGTCAATTATTCATATATTAAGAAAATGACTGAAATTGGTTTGCTGATTGCTTCATCTTCCTCTAATGACAAATGTGAAATTTGTGTTGAATCAAAAGCCACTAAGAAAACATGTAGGTCTGTACACAGAGAAAGTGAATTACTTGATTTAATTCATAGTGATCTTGGGGATTTGAAAAGCAATATAACTAGAGGTGGTAAGAAATTCTATATCACTTTTGTAGATGACTTCTCTAGATATACTGAAGTATATTTGCTTAGATCTAAGGATGAAGCTTTTGATATGTTTTTGAAGTATAAGACTAAAGTAGAGAATCAACTTAATAAGAAAATAAAAAGGGTTGGATCAGATAGAGTAGGGGAGTTTACATCTTTTAATGAGTATTGTGAAGAACATGGGATTGTTCATGAGACTACACCTCCTTATTCACCTGAATCAAATGGCATAGCAGAAAGGGAAAATAGGACTTTAAAAGAGATGATGAATGCTTTGCTAATTAGTTCTGGTGCACCTCTTAACATATAGGGAGAAGCTATTCTCTCTGCTTGTCATATTCAGAATAGAATTCCCTATAAGAAATTAGGTAAGACACCTTATGAACTTTGGGTAGGTCATTCTCCAAACCTTAGTTACCTCAAAGTGTGGGGGTGCTTAGCTAAAGTTCTTTTACCTGAACCTAAGAAAAGAAAATTAGGTCCTAAAACTTTTGATTGCATGTTTATTGGATATGCTCAAAATAGTGTTTCGTATAGATTCCTAGTTGTTAAAAGTGAGCAAAACATCATGGAGCCTAACACTATTGTTGAAACCAAGAATGCTGATTTCTTTGAGGACATATTTCCAATGAAAATGGATAATGTTACGTTGACTTCTGCACCTCAATCATCGCACACTTCTGATGTTCATTCACATGATAATGATGATGAGATAGAAGTAAGAAGGAGTAAAAGAGTTAGGAGGGAGACTAATCTAGGTGATGGCTTTTTTACCTTTCTTGTTGATAATGATCCTCTTACATACCATGAAGCCATCACATCTCCTGATGCCACATTTTGGAAAGAAGCAATCAACAGTGAACTAGAATCCATTATGTCAAATCACACTTGGGAACTTGTTACCTTTCCCCCAGGAGCTAAAACCATTGGTTGCAAGTGGATATTTAAAAGGAAGCTACAACCTGATGGTTCTATTGACAAGTTCAAAGCTAGATTAGTTGCTAAAGGCTTCAACCAAAAAAAGACATTGATTATTTTGATACATTTGCCCCTGTCACTAGGATAGCTTCTATTCGTGTCTTGGTTGCTTTAGCATCTATACATAGCCTTGTTATCCATCAAATGGATGTAAAGACTGCATTTTTGAATATAGATTTGGAAGAAGAGATTTATATGGAACAACCTGAAGGTTGTATCACTCCTGGAAATGAGCATAAAGTATGCAAACTTATTAAATCTCTTTATGGTTTAAAACAAGCTCCAAAACAATGGCATGATAAATTTGATTCTGTTTTGCTTTCAAATGGTTATTATATTAATTATGCTGATAAATGTATTTACACAAAGTTTGATAATGATGTTTGTGTTATTATTTGCTTATATGTTGATGACATGCTTATTATCGGCACCAACCTAGATGTAGTAAATGCAACAAAGTCATTCTTGTCTTCTAAGTTTGATATGAAAGACATGGGTGAAGCTGATGTGATCTTAGGTATTAAATTAACTAAGACACCTAGTGGGATTATGCTTTCTCAAGAACATTATGTTATTAAAATGCTTGAAAAGTTTGGATATCTTGATCAAAAACCTGTAGCTACTCCATATGATGCTAGTTTACATTTAGCTAAAAAATTTGGTGAATCTGTTTCACAAATTAAATATGCTCAGATCATTGGTAGCTTGATGTATTTGATGAGTTGTACACGCCCTGATATTGCATATGCTATTAGTAGATTGAGTCGTTACACTCAAAATCCTAATAGTGATCATTGGAATGCATTGTCAAGAGTTATGAGATACTTGAAAAAGAAATCTTGAATATGGATTATTTTTTAGTGGCGATCCATCAGTTTTAGAAGGTTTTACTGATGCAAACTGGATCTCTGATTCAGATGAGCTTAAATCCACAAGTGGTTAAGTTTTTACACTTGGTGGAGGTGCTGTATCTTGGAAATCATCCAAGCAAACTTGTATTGCTCGGTCTACTATGGAATCCGAGTTTATTGCCTTGGAGAAGGCATGTAATGAAGCTGAATGGCTTAAGAACCTTCTTAGTGATCTTCCCATTTGTGAAAACCCGGTACCGTCTGTGTCTATCCATTGTGATAGCCAAGCTGCAATTGCAAAAGCCAAAAATAAAGTTTTTAATGGGAAGAGTAGGCATATACGCCTAAGGCACTCTATTGTGAGGCAGCTGCTAGATCATGGGATAGTATCCCTTGATTATGTGAGGTCAGATATGAATTTGGCAGATCCTCTGACAAAACCACTAAATAGGAAGTTAGTGGAAAGTACATCGAGGGGAATGGGACTTGTACTTAAAACATAGGTCAAGAGTGATGGTAACCCAACCTATGTGATTGATGATCTCATGAAGTAGGTTCATATGGGTAACAACAAGTCACTTGTTGATCGTGAGGAGCACTATCATTATGTTCATGTCCCTTCCTATGGTGTAGATAGTGCTATCGACGATGAGAGATGGTGAGCATATGACTCTTGTTGGGTGGTGTGCATAATCGTCGAGCACACTTGATGGGTCCACCTATATGGGTGTGGAAGTGGGGCCGCTTCCTATGCGAATTTGGGTACATTCGCTAGAGCACTCATGAAAATCCAGGTATGGAGCATGGCCGAAACGTGCCAACCCGAAAGAGCAGGAAACTATTCATTGATGATTCAATATGGGTTGTGAGTCACTGTTTTACAATAAAGGAGATTGGTTCATAGAAACTATATGTTTCACCAACTTCTTGTAGAACATACTTTCATTCCCAAAGTAATGGGTCATAGACCGAAAGTCACCATTGCTAATGTATTGAATTGTCGTATTCGATCTCGAAATTTTTCCTTTTTCCTCATCTTGGATTCCTTTTCCCTTACCTCTTGAAATTTTGAAATAGTGGGGGTTTGTTGGATATTTCTTGCAATTTCAAAGAGAAGATAGTCCCACATTGGATGGGAGAATACACTTTGATGGGTATATAAGAGTCTTCTTGTTAATGGGCTATTGGAGTTGTTAATGGGCTAGGATTTGGGGGTAGTTCGCGTGCGCATGAGCCCAAGCAAGGGGCCGAGCCCAAACTGGGTTGAGCCAAATGGAAAATGTGGGCGTCGGATCCGGAAAACCTTAGCGTGTGTGCGCTGGCGTCGCGCCTGCGCAGGGGGGGTTCACGGGTGCGCGCGCGGAGTGCCCGAGTTTTGCATCTTTTTTTAGCCCACTTGTTTTGCAGAATTTGAAAAGCCCATTGCGGTTTTTAATTTTCCCAACAGCCATATTCTTTTGTTAATTGCGCTGTTTAATGTCTCAACAGCTATATTTTGTTTAATGGCTGTTTTAATATCGCAACAGCTATTTTTCCCTTTAATGACTGTAATTCCAACAGTCATTTCTTTTACTCTATATAAACTCAAAAATCTCAAGAGTTTGACACACTGCGAAAAAATCCATTCTTCCACCAAAAATCAGCTTCGTTCCTTCTGTTTCTATGACTCTGTGTTCTGTCTGTTCGCCTTTGCCTCCACAAGCCCGAACAGACGGATCCTCTCGCTCTGTGACTTCCTTATTGTTGCGAACCTGCAGATCCCTTGCTACTGCAGATTGCTGCGAACCTCTTCCTCTTCATTCGAGATCGAAGAACTGTTACTGCTCGCTGGAGCCTTGTATCGTGAGTGCACACTCTGAGGGGCGGAAATCTACTTTTAAGGACAGTGCCTAGCACGCCTCGGCAAACCGATAAGTCCCTTCTTTCTCTTTTTTTAATAGCACCATCCTCCTAAAATCTGCAACTTTTCCAACAATTTCTTCAACTGTCTTAGGTAAGTTTAAGCTAGAGGACAGAATCAAGAAAGGACACTTCTTAGCACCAAAATCCTATCAATACCTTACAATGGAAGGCATCAGTGTTGTCAAGTTCAAGGGAGCAGCGAAAGACCATGTCGATCAAGAATGGTTTGAGTCACAGTATGCAGACCCATTTAGAAGAAAAGTGGTGCAGGTGGATGCTAACTTCAGGGTTGATTGGCACACTTTAAAGGTCATCAAGAAAGAAATATTGTACAGCCTTGGGATTGAGCTTGATAACAAGAGGGAACCGGTATTTGTAGATGATGGCTGGGCAGATACTGAACCAATCGAGGTCATAGACTTGTCATGCCTAAATAATGTTGGAAAACTCTTAACGAAATCACTAAGGAATGAAGTAAAACAACTAAAGACACAAAATTAAATACTCAATGAGAAATTATCTCAGATTGAAGAGAGAGAGAGAGAGAGAGAGAGAGAGAAAGAGAATCAATCAACTACTGTGACTGAAGAGAGAAACAAAGAGAATCAATCAACTACTGTGACTGAAGAGAGAACGCTATTAGATAATACATCAACCGTTAAGCTAAGTTCGACCACTAATACGAAACCTAAACAGAAACCTCCTTAAAAGTAAGAAAGCGAGAAGTGAGACGACCCTTTAAATAAGGACGAGATCAATGGTTAGCTTAGCTGTTAACACTTAGCTTCGTTGTTAGGTACGAGTGGCGAGTGATCTAACCATGCGCTAGCTAGCACGAGTGCTTCCCTTTACAGAAGCACGAGTGGTACTTCTAGTGCTCTACGTACAGCCTTTGCTGCTAACCTATGTTTGCACGCATGACCCTGAAGCACGAGTGGCAAGCATGCGTACAGCTAAAAGAAAAAAACCTCTCCATGTAGGTCAATTCGAGCACTACGTTCCTATGATACTCAAGTGCCTATCCGGTTCGTTCTCAGAGCTAGAGACATGAATGGTTATAGCAATAAATAGTATGATATTAGCTTTAGAGATCAACCTTTCGACTCTCGATCTTCCAACTATCCTTTTTGAACAGTTCGATAGCTAGCTAATAAAATTGCTAAGCGGTTACTCCACTCCTAGTCCTCCCCCGAGGACTAGTCGTTATCGTGTTAACAACAGGTACAAGCCTCGTTCATCAATCAACGGTTATTAAATGAGAAATGCACTAGTAAGTTTAAACAATAACCTGAATGTAAAGACTAAAGAACAACGTTGGGGACTTGTGCGACTACTAAGAAAGACGGGATCACTACTACTTAAAGGTGGAACACTCCACTCCACCCCGAGGACTAGTCGTGTTAACTACACTTATAGTACGAGAATTAACCGGAATGCGCGGTAAGCGTAAGCGTTGATTGCGCAGTGCTGGCAGGACCGTTCCACTAGTGCTTCTGTAAAGGGAAGCACATCGTTCCACTAATGGTAAGCGTTGATTGCGCAGTACTGGCTGGGCCGTTCCACTCGTGTTTCTGTAAAGGAAAGCACATCGTTCCACTAACGGTAAGTGTTCAAGGCGAGGTCCGCTAAATAGAACATATTATGTTACACAACCTAGAAAAGAAGATACTAAGCTAAGAAGTCAGACTCGTAGTGAACAGCTCGACGTTCGATCGACGAGTACCTGCTCCTCGGGGTAGTTCAGATCGTTCCACTCGTGCTTCTGTAAAGGGAAGCACTCCTTTCACTTAGCCTTACTGTCTGTCTTGAAGTGGAATAGGAAGATGCATTCGTAAGAACCCAACCCACCTTTACCTTATTCTATTCTATAAAACACAGTTCCACATCGTTAGATCACAAAGCTGTTACTCGATGGACAGCGTCCCACTAGTCTCGCTTATTGGGCTAACCTAATTCCCTGGGATCACACACTTGTACCTTACCAGCTGAGTCCACAAGAATAACCATGTTACGACAAAATGAAAGTGGTAAATAACCATCTGGTCCAATACACTCGATCGTTCCGACCAGACCAAGTTTATCCAATAGCACATATCTGGCTTTTACCTCTACTTCATCGCTTTCTGAGTCTGAAGCACTACGCTTAACGATTGCATTGCCACTAATAGGAATATAAACTTCACCGAGGTGTCTATAAAATTCTATCCCTGGAAACTTTTTACCAAACTCAAGATCGAAGAGGTCCTTTAAGACTATATCAGATAAAACCCTGGTGATTTCACCCGCTGGTGGTATTCCATCTCCTTTGTTGCAATTAATCCCACAATCATCAATGATAGGGAGATAAAGAAAAGATGAAATGAGATTATAAACAACTGAACCTTCTTCAACTAAAGGCCTAACCTTTTCTAAAACAAGACTTGCTGGAATAAGCTTTATTGAGTTCATTATGTCAAGCTTGTACAGCCTATCCACCTTTCCAATTTGTTGGAGACGTGAACAAAAGGATGAAACTTCATCATTATATCGGTAACCATTTTTAGGCAAGCGACCATAAGAAAGACGAAATAACAACATAGATAACGCCATTAACACCAATACTTCTTCTTCTTCATTAGGCTTAACCACATTAACTTTATCTGGATCTGGGCCTGGACTTACCATAATATCGGGACATTTAGGTAGCGCCGCCGAATAAAAATCTGCTAAATCAGCCAATTTTATGATCTTTGATTGTAGCGGATATAGTTCGTAATCCCCCCTAAATAAAAACCAATTGGTTGTGAGACAAACTTAATAGATTTCTATTCCTCAAATAATTATGGATAAAGTCAATGTCAGCTGACAGCTGCTCCTCAACTGAACATTCTACTGTATAAAAATGTCTAGTCATGTACAGGGATGTAACAAAAGACATACTACGTGTTGTGCTAACTCCACTAATCATGTTCATATTTATTCTTTTCATAATGCTATATATACCCCATTCGACGAAACGGACTCAGCTAGTGCAAGACTTAGAATAATAGTGGCTACCATTATTGCCACTGTTTTTATTTTACCGATTTCTTTATTTTCTATTTGGAGTGGATCAAAGGAAGTCAGCGGAAAGAGGTCCTTAGCAGCCAAATTGAGTGACTCCCCTCATGGGCATGGGCTAATCACATCAGGGTGGGTGCTACAAATATGATTAACATAAGTATCTTTGACCACATTTAATATTAATTGAATATCGGGTGAGCACAATGCCATTGGTTTATTCATAACTACATTGGGGGCTAATATCATCCATGTTGAGAACCCTAAGAAGATTGAAAGAAAGAGAACAAAGCGAAGATCTCTACGATACGATAATAATCTTGCATCCAGTAGTGTTAACATCTTGATTCGACCAGTTTCCAGATTGACATCAGTAAGCCCTATCTTCTTATTCGGTGATCGACGCAGCATGGGTAACCTATTTACACAACTTTCCAAGTTTTGGTAAGGATGTTTAACTATAGCAGTCAAAGGTTTCCATTGTGCAAAAGTAAATGTTGCGGTACAATCGCCACATTTATAGTTAAGAGAAGTATGATGTTCGGTCTCCAGCATTTTAGACTTGACTAACATTTTCTGTTCTTCAGTCTGAATTCTTTCCCTAACTTTTTCTAAATGGTAAGAAATGCCCCCTTTCAATGTTACCCATGCTGGTAGATTTTGAACGGTATAATTAAGAAAATACGTAGGTTGTTTTCGAATCGCTGGTATCTGTGATGTTAACATGCTAAAAAGATTCTCGTTAGGTCTTCTGCTAGATGAACTGCTCGATGCTCCAAAACTGGCAAACATATTGACATTTGTTTTTCTGTTAACGAGTAATACTTGGATTTCGATACGCTAGCACGCATCTGTTGTTACATTGGTCGACTTTTAAACTTTACACTTATACTACAGCAGTATATCGTGAACCTGTGCCAGTTTATTATGTCTCTAATCCCGGTTTATCGGGGGACTACAATGCCAGTGACCTCTGCTGTATAACGACATTGAATAGATAATCTTCTTTATGAAAGATCATCTATTCCGGGATTTTCCTGTTGGTGCCTCTTCCCAGTATAAAGTCACTAGGTCGACACTCTAGGAAGTCCTAGAGAACAACACCAATATTACTCTAAAGAGCCTGCTATTCTCTCCCTCTCGAGTCTCGACTGAAGTTGATGGCGGCTGAAAACGGAATGACCCGTAATTAATGCAGGCGCAGTTTCCAAGCCGCTGAATCCAGGTGGTTCCGCTTGTAAATAAACCAAAATTTTCGATTTCAATATGGTCCGTTGGATTAGATCCCATGGCTGATAGCGGTTTGTGTGCAGGGATGATACCTGAGATCATTCTCAGGGACATTTAACCCATAAACATATATCGTAATTTTACAATGTAGTAATTCTAATTTATATGTACAGTTTATTCTTCTCATCATAATTATTGTAGTTGGGATGGAATTGGACCCGAGTTTAATCTACTAGTTCTTTAATGCTGATAGACAGTAACATTACCTCATCCAAAACAAAAAAAAGAGCGTGATGGCACGAGAGAGTGAGGAAGTGAACTTTACTTGTGCCCCCTTCGTTTTAGCAATTCCCAGCAAGCACCCCCCAACCCACCCAAAACAAAAAAAAGAGCTTGATGACACGAGAGAGTGAGAAAGTGAACTTTACTTGTGCCCCCTTCATTTTAGCAATTCCCAGCAAGCAAGCAAAAACAAAAGAAAAAGAGGTTGATGGCATGAGAGAGTGAGGAAGTGAACTTTTCTTGTGCCTCTTCGTTTTAGCAATTCCCAGCAAGCAAGCAAGGAAGTGAACCTTCGTTTTAGCAATTCCCATCAAGCAAGCAAGCCGTCTTAGCAATTCCCAGCAAGCAAGCAAGCAAAGAAATGGGCGTGATGGCATGAGAACAAAATTAATTAATATACACACGCACTTATTAATGGAAGGGATGCATGCCAATAAACCCAAGGCAATGGTGTGTCCACCATATGTGCAGCTAGGGAGAGAGGAGTAAATAAACAGAGAAGAGGGTAAATGCAGCATATAATAGGGAGCCCAGGGCCCCAGCTAGGTTAATGTTAGCCCCATTTGTGAGGATATATACATGGGGGTATTCACAAAAAATACCCTAACGTTTGGGGGTATTTTTCAAATTAATATCCTGAACGTTTAAGTCATACACAACAATACTTTTTCACGTGTTTTGGCTAACGGACGACAACATCGTTAAATTATACCCGTTTTGCCCCTGATCGAAGCTCACAAAAAAATACCTTAACGTTTGGGGTATCTTTCAAGTTAATACCCTAAAGTTTGGGGTATCTTTCAAGTTAATACCCGCTCGGGCCCATGTTTAGCTGCGAGCCAATGTTGCATCATCTTGAACAGATGATCGTCGGAGATGGCTCAACTCCAATTCTTGCTCACAGACTTGAGATGGCACAATGACTTGAAGGAAATCAGAGGGAGGATGTTATAGATTATGACCTCAGCCAGCAAGCAGTGTGTCGTCTGCTCACGTCACCGATGCTGCACTGCTGCCTTCTTAAGCTTGTTCACTGGCTTCAGCTTCTCGTTCCAAGGCTTCCACCAAGAAATAGAAGATCATCCCAAGTATCACCAATTCTCTCATGGCCAATTCTTGTTGTGCCCTGGGAAGCTACTGCACATGTACTAGAGGGGGGGTGAATAGTACTTTTAAATAATAAGGAGTGTTATTCCTAATTATCGTGCAATAAACAAACAACGATGCGGAATAACTACAATCTAGAAATAATGCAAACGCAAACACAATGGTTTAATGGGTTCGGATCCACCCAAGTCTCCCCGACTTGTTCCCGGTGATCCTACGTCCCAACCACCCGGATCCCTTCCGGATACTTGAGTTAGAAACCCTAACTCAAGATTTCCAATATGAACACTTGCGAAAACCTCACAAGTGCAATCGACCTACAATCGATGACCGTGACTCCCACAACCTGGGATCACGCAAAACCTCTCACAACCGAGAGTATACAATTCAAATATAACTGAAATGAAATGCTTACCAACAAAATACCTATGCCTTGAGATTTCTTACCAAATTAGGGCAAAGAGGATTTTGATGGAGGAAGATGGCACCAAACCCTAGCTTCAAGAAGATGACCAGCAATGGAAGCCTAGGGTGGAGATGGTGACCTAGAATCAAGCTTCTAGCTTGAATGGCTCACAATGGAGAGAATCTCTCTTGAGGATTTAGGACTCAAGAACTTGAGGGAGAGATTCTTGTGAGAAGAGAGAGCTTGGAAATAGAGTTGATAGCTCTTCTCTTTTGATCTGAAAATATCTCCAATATGTTGCTTAACCCCTTCAAGAAATGAATCAGGATTCTATTTATAGGGGCAAGGAAAAACGAGTTCAAAAAGATCCCAACGGCTCTTTTCTGAACCAGACTAGTCGGTCAAAGAAGGATCACTGACCGACTAGTTCATCAACTAGTCGGTCGGTGATACAATGTAGACCGACTAAGAGGTGAACAGCCAAAAGGTGAAGTTCCAGGCAAAGACAACTAGTCGGTCTAAGAAGACTTGCCGACCGACTAGTTTCTCAACTAGTCGGTCGGTGAATGTTCTTGGACCGACTAACGTGGAAAAGGAATAGGTTGACTTCAAGATGACTTAGTCGGTTTAAGAACAAATGCTGACCGACTAGTTTCTCAACTAGTCGGTCGGTAAACGTTCTTTGACCGACTAACTCGAAACAGTAGCTCAGGCTGAAAATGAGTGAACACAACTAGTCGGTCTAAGAAGGATTACTGACCGACTAGATCGTCATCTAGTCGGTCGGTGACTCTTCTTTGACCGACTAACTGTAGATATAGAAAGAGCTGAATTAGAGAATGCAAACTAGTCGGTTTAAGTAGAGTTTCCGACCGACTAGATCGTCATCTAGTCGGTTGGTGACTCTTCATGAACCAACTAACATGCACTAGAAGCCGAGGGAAAGAGCGTTAGGCTTCGGGAAAGTTTCTAATGGCTTCTATGATAATCCTAGCTCTAAGATATGATCGAAATGAAGTTTATAAGGTAAGTCCTACTCAAGGCTTAACATTCTAATCTATGAAGCTAGAAGACTATAAAATAAACCTTACGAGCCGTCTTCAAAGCTTCAATCTTCATTCCTCTTGACTTCAATATTGCTCCTTGAGCTTCAACAAAGCTCCAGGCATACGATTACGCGTATTGAGAAGACTTGAGACGTCGCTTTTGTTGTACGTGGTATTTTGGCGACGATCTCCATAACTGCGCTCACAAACTGTTAGTTCACGATTTATTTATGTTTGCTCATCATCCAAAACCAAATCCGGGGAGTCCAATACTCAACAATTCTTTCCCCTCAATTTCAATCAACAACCAACTCGTTTGTGACTCTAGCGATCGCTATTTCATGCCTTCTTCTCTTCCGTTGTTTCATCCTCTTCCTCCAACACCGCCATCATCGACCATTTCGTTCTACAGTGAACATTTGTGCATCAAGAGGGCTTCTTCTGCACTACAAATTGATTACCATGATGATCCATTAGGGTTGGCTTTGGCTTGTGTAACTAGTTCAATATTCATTTCCGCTCTCACAAAAAAAAAGAAAGAATAATGATAGCAAGCAAAACATTTTAGTTGTATACAAGAAACAATAAAGGAACACGCAAAATTAAGCCAACAAGACAATGAAAGCAAGCAGAAATGAACATTGAAAGGGAAAACAAATAACAACTTACTGCATACATCAACTACGTGAATGTTTCATTAGCATCAGATGCCGAGTAGCATCACAGTCCACACCTCTAGAAAAGCAGGCCGATCACCACGATCGACCGCACGGCTGGGAGCACTCCCCCAGCAGGCCGATCACCACGATCGACCGTAAGGCTGGGACAGCTCCTCCAGCAGGCCGATCACCACGATCGACCATGAGGCTGGGGGCAACTCCCCCCGCAGGCCGATCACAATGATCGACCGTAAGGCGGGGGAAACTCACCCATCAAGCCGATCACCACGATCGACCGTGAGGCTGGGGGCAACTCCCCCAGCAGGCCGATCACCACGATCGTCCGTAAGGCTGTCGGAAACTCCCCCAGCAGGCCGATCACCACAATCGACCGTAAGGCTGTCGGAAACTCCCCCAGTATGCTGATCACCACGATCGACCGTAAGGCTGTCGGTCATGTGACTCATTCAGCATAGCGCTGACAGCCATGCTCTCCTCTACGGATGCCATTAATGCATTAAGTGTCAAATTGAGAGGATGGTCAGGACTCAAGAGACAGACACGGCTATCGTAGGGCATGTGTCCCTCCATGTCACAAGACTCGCAGTAGGCATAGCTCTCTGAATATTGATCATATCCTTCCATCTGATAGTATGGGTCCTGTGAAGAATATTCGCATTCTTCCATTGGAGCCTCATACTGTGTCAAATAATCATTGCCTGAATAATTCCAAGATTGATCTATTGTACCTGAATAGTCAAAAACAACAACCTGGTAAAGATATCAGTGGTACAAGAAAATAGAGATAATGATAAAGCAGGTGGTGGGAAAAATCTCTCTCTGTTTATTATATTTTATTTTGTTTTTATTTAGTTTTTTTGTTTTTTGTTTTTTTACGTAATCTAATCAACCTAATTGTGGTAAATAGGTAATATGGCGAAACACCTCCCCGGCAACAGCGCCAAAAACTTGACGCACCCGTAACCTACACCTAGATTCCACCTGGTGGTTCCACGATCGCCAGGCGTGGTATGGCCCCTAGGCTAAAATTTCGGGCTCAATCTGCAAGCGGACGGTGTCGAGTTATAGTATATAAGATGTCGAATCCTACCGGGACGGTGATAGTGTCAATTGGCTCTCAGTTTATTTCTAAGTCTAGAAGTGAGATAGCTGTCGGGGTAGAAGATCCGGTTGGTGTGTTGTTTGTTGTAATGCTAATAAAAGGGACTAGGGCTTTAGGGATCACCACTAGGATTGTTGGGGGTCGATGTTGGGTTAGAATCCTTGCATTGCATTGGGGCTAGGGAGTCAATCCCCCAATTCATACCACTCTCGTGGGTTAGAATTGCGGGGTATTTCGCTGGCTCTCGTTGACGCAATGGTGATAGCCGTCAACATAGCGGTATATTTCGTCGATGGATCCCCTCAAGACGCGAGCCGGGCATGGTCACGTGCCTTGATTGGATCCACCGATTTTTCTATTCGAATCCCTAGATACCCCTTAAGCACATCAATTTCACAGACCGTGGGCATGATCTCAGTATGGGTTATCTACGGATTCGGTAGGATCCACCGAAATACAACCCTAAATTCCTAATTCAACGTAAGGATCCAAATCTACATCTTCCCCCAGGATCCTAGGGCTAACCCATCAACCCTAGAAAGAATCTACTCACTCATGGCAATAGTGACAGACAAAAATATCATTTTCAGAGAAGAAAACATTATATCAATCAAAAGATTAGGGCTAAAAGACTTACAGCGAGAATTCAGATCCTGAAATAATCTCAGATTCCAAATCGCAAGAACAATCCAAAATAATCGCGATAATCTCAAGTATCAGATCCAAATTCCTGTTACAAAAATTAATCTCAGAATTCCTACCAAAAATCGCCTGAGCTCTCTGTCTCAAACTCTCTAAAAATTCCCTAATCGAAGTCCTCCCCTTAGTCGCATGCCACCTTGATTCGGGTTGAATATTGCATATTTAACCCCTCATCTAGCAATATTTTGTGTGTAAATGATGCCTAATTGGTCTCTAATACGTTCGTATATTGTATACCGTCATTTATTAGAGATATCACTTGATTTGTGCACAAAGTATAAATTCTATTGAGTATTTCTGCCTTTTTATATTTTTCATGGCTTGGTCTCGATCTCATGATTCCAACGACTATTTATTTGTATTTTTCTGAGGTCTGTACTAATTACTGTGTATTTTTGAATGCAGAATACTATTTAAATGGAGAAATACGGCCAAAATACGGCGCAAATACGAAAATACGAAAATACGCCGTATACGCCCCGCCTCAGTACGAGACACGTGGTGCCGCATCCTCCGTTGATCCAAGATCGGATGGACGACGCGGCGCCTCAGCTAACACCGAATACGGGGCGACGTGGGGCTTTGTCAACCGTTGGATGGCAATCCAACGGTCGAGTTTGGATTCAGATCAAGCGTTTGTGGCGCCACGCGGCGAGATTGTAGAGAGCTCCCGCCCAATCCTACGGTCTAGAATCCAGCAGAACGGTCGAAATCTTCGCGCGACGTGGCGTCTTCACGATCGCCCGATCGCGATCGAACGGAGCACGACGAATTCAATTAAGCGGGCGACGTGGCGACACGGAGACCGCCCGATGCGAATCCAACGGTGCAGATTGCTCCCGCCTGAAGCGAAAACGAGAGGCAGCATGGCCACGTGTAGGCCGTTGATCTTCATCCAACGGTTGAAGCGCTCCCCGCAAATTGAAGACGCAGGCGGCGACGCGGCTGTATCACGACCGCTCATCGCGAATCTGACGGCCCAGTACACCCCGAAGCGGATTCGGAGATCCGAAGAGCTAAGCGCGAATTTCAAAGGACACACGGCGATCCCAGGTCAAATCTCGCACGATCTAATTGCCTCCATTTGCTCCGACGATGGGTTTGGATTTTGGGCGTGAATTGAAGCGGATGCAACCCCATTAAGCCAATAAAACCCGCAATGTTCTTATATAAGGTATTCTAGGGTTTTTTTTGGCCGTATTCTTGGCGTATTTGGGCGATTTTGGAGCCGATTTTTGCAGAAATTTCCTGAGATTCCAGAGAGCAACCTGGGGTATTTTTCGGAGGGCTTTGAGAAGAAGAAATAGAGTTTTCTTAGGCTAAAAGAGTGTGTATTTGGTGATATCTCTTGAACTATATTGCGTATTTTCAATTCTATCTACTTCTATTGCTTAGAACCATGTTTAATATGATGAAATCCTTGATTATTTTCAGTATGTGTGGCTAAATTTTGATTGTGCATGGTATGGCGTAGTTAGGGGACATGATTTGTATTTGTTTGGTTGAAACTTCATGCTAAAATTGTTAACGTTGATAAAGTTGTAGTCTTTAGTTTAAAATCTCCTCTTCATCTTCCAAAAGAACATAATTCAGTTGATGATCACCTCACAAGGGTGAGTTTTGATCTCCCCAAAAGGGAGTTTCATATCTTATATTTAAAAGATTATAACTTTAGCAACGATCGTATTCAATATTGTGCTTAAATCCCCACAAGGGTATTTTCCGATGAATTTCTCTCAAAAAGAGGTATCATTGAGTTATCTTTAATCAACCAAGTTAATACAAATCATGGACCCTAATGAACCGATATCATGTGCATACTTTTCATAGATATTTTTATATACGAAACCTTCTTTTGTTCATATCGTCCGTAAATTAAAAGAATCATAATCAAAACCAATTCAAACAATCATCATCAAAAGTGGCTGATCTCTTTACGTTGAATTTCTATTTGATTTAAGCTTTGCGGTTGCAACAGATTTTCTCCCGAGGATTCGACATCTGGACTCCCAGATCTATATTACTTGCACGGACTCTTTCGCTTGAGAGAAGCACATTTTTGGGCTAAGCACGGCTCCAGCTTCAGTCGTCCCCCAGATCGCGCGCATCGCGGCCCTTTCAAAACTTTCCAAAAATGACCCTGGAGTTGCCGACCGAGTAGGTGACTCGGTCGAGTAATAGGCTGCTCGTTCAGTGGCTCGGCCCGAGTAGGGAAGCTACTCGATCGGGCACTATAGAAATTCAAAGTTGCTGCTCAGCCTACCCGGACCGAGTAGGCTCTACTCGGCCCGAGTAGGGGTCGACTCGGCCGGCTGCTCGGGCCGCGTCGTGGCTTGGTTCGGCTTGGGGAGATTGAGGCTACTCGACCGAGCAGGTAAGCTACTCGACTGAGCAGGTCCGAGTCAACCCGTATCAGCTCTCTTCTCAATCTGATATGGCTCGGTTGAGCAGCTAAGCTGCTCGGACCGAGCATTTTCTGGGAAAATGCTGGGAAGTGATGGGGCTATCTCTCTCTCCTCTGCTCTCTCTCTCTCTCTTCTCCTCCAATGGTTCCAGAAGTGTGGCGAACTCCTCCAGAGCCCCGCCAATAAGCTCACGAGCACGTCGGATGTGTCCATACCCAAGTAGGGTCCCAAATCGCACCAAAATCCCTGAAAACTCATAAAATAATACGAAACTCGAAAATATCGTCAGAATTGCAATATCGTAGTAAAATGAGGGATTTGGATGCGAAAATGGCATGAGATGCAATGGAATAATGATATGAAAATAGTGTAAAATATGGACACATCAAAATCCCACAATCTTACCTCTTACTCGTCCTCGAGGAAGACGAATAATCGGTAGGCTGGGAGGAAAACAAAAAGAAAATACGAAAATGAAAATAGAAAGAAAGAAAGAACAAAAAGAGAAGCGAAGGGAGAGTGCTAGGGATGATCGGTCAGATCTCAGGCACAAATAGTATATCACGATACTCTGAATGATAAACAAACATGCTACTGGCAATTTCTAGCTTTACACATCATATGACTAGCATGCAGTGTAGGCAAAGAATAGGGATCTACTGAATTAACACCATCAAATCATATCAATCTCATGCAATCCGTAAAGTCTAGTATAAAGGAGTTGGCAACGCCCTTTTCATTCACAGATACACAAGGAGCATAAAGAAATCACGCAACATGCAATAGAGAATAGAAAAATCATCCCATTCAGATATTCATTTCGATACATGAAAAATCTCCAAAACTAAAGAAATTCGAAAAGTTTAGGCGTTATTAATTCTTCCTGATGTGCACCGTCTCCACTCTAATGTCATGCTCACTCATGTAATCAGTTGGTTTACCTCCCAAGCTTAGCTTGAGGCGTCGCATCAAGGAAAATGGTATGGAATTTTTATATCTCTTCCCAGAATAAATGATAGCTGCTAATGAAATGATATAAAACAGTATTTATTCATTTTCTTTCTTTTTTTATTTTATTTTTCAAATATGAATATATACACAATTTTTTTCCTTTTCTCTTCTTTTTTTTCAATTAGAGGCTATACGTTTTCTTTTTGGGTTTGGGAAGTGAGATGCGGTAAAGATAGCTATGGGGGTGTAACCAACTGATATGTAAAGATATAAATAGATATGTGGAGAAAGAAAATAGTGGGACTCTCGGTTCACTCATAAGAGGGTGCACAACAGTTTGATAAAATAAAACCTTAACTAAACTCATATATAGCATGGATATTTTCGCTTCTCTAAATGAATACTGAAAAAGACATGCAGTAGTAATCACAATATCAGCAGGCATGCAATCAGAAGTGACTGAGACAAGAAAACAGATGCTCCAAGTGTTCTAGTGATGCGTGAACCTAGGTGCGATAGATCATACTAGATACTAATTCATGCATTCGATTTTCAATTCATTTCAAGTATTAAATCAGATATATCATCAAAAGAAATGCATGCATATAAATAGTAAAGCTGAAATTCACCCTAATAGCACGTCAACAGAAATGAGCATCGCAAACGACTAATAAGGCCACGAGAGATATCATCATGTGGAAACATCCCTAGCAAGTAAAGAAAAAGAGGCGAAGAAAAGGGGAAAATATAGAAAAAGAGATGCATGCATGGTAAAAATAGAAAATATGATGCAAAATGAGAAAAATAAAAATGACGTGAAAAATGGTGGAAAGGCGAAATAAAACCCGAAAAAAGGAGAGAAAATGTAAAAGAAAAAATCAGAAAAAATCAAAAATAAAGCGGTAGCGCTCATCCCCCAAACTAAACCTAGCAGTGTCCTCACTGCTAAGAAATCGCTCGTGAGCGGGAGAGGATGCTAGAGGGGTCGGGTGGGTGGTGGAATAAAGTAAAAATAAAATAAACAAAAACGTGCAAAAAGAAATAAAATAAAAAAACTTGACATGATGCAATGCAAAATGAGATATGATGCGTGAGTGGGGCCTCCCCCAAGCTATGTAAAAGTAGGGCCCCGAAGAGACAGATGGGCGCAAAATATATAGGGGAGGCAAAGTGGATATGAACTACATCAAGCATAGGCACCACCCTCTGGGGGTGATGATGGGTCCCTCTGCTGTGGACCAGGAGTGGTGGGTGGAAGGTCCGACTGAAACTCATTGGGTGGGCTGGCGGTGATATCGACGGTGGCAGGGAAGGGCTCAGAAGAATATAAAACCAGGGCAGAAAGTGGATCTACTGTGATAGACGACTCAAAAGTGGTAGAAACAGGCTCTGCAGAAGCCTGAAGAAGTGAAGCACTGAGTGGTGCAGAGTGTGTCACAGTGTCCCGGCCTGGGAGGAGGAGCAAGTGCAAGGATAACCGTAGGTGGGCCACGGTGGCGAAGCATGTCGATAATAAAGGTAAAATCCGACTCGACTCTGGATCTGTGTGTCGCCGTCGCGAGTAAAAAGTCATCGAAATCCCGCCGTAAGCGGGAAGTCGACTCCTCTAACACGGTCAGGCGATCGTCGGCAATACGAGAGTCGGGTGGAGAGCAAGGAAAACGTCGTTGAGACACCACTCTCATGAAGCGGCCCTGTGCAACTGATGCAGTGTGCCTAGCGTGGAAAGTAGGAGAGGATGAGCTCGTAAGTAGCTCAGAGACTGCTGAAGAAAGAGCTGTAGCCGACACAGAAGTGTAGACAGACGTCGACACGCTCTCGGTAAAAATGGCAACTGATGCTGAGGGGGTGGTGCCAGATAGTGGGATGTGTGGGCCTAAAGAGATAGGAAATGATGCAATAAGGTCAAAAGGAGGTGGGAGTGTAACGACCCGCCCTCGGGGCCCGTTACTGTTTGGAACATGCGCAAGTCCTGCTAGGCACCAATGAAGTCAATACAGGCTCTGTTGCAGAAATACGCCAAAATACTCATACATGGAAGTGGTATAAGCCTTATTATAAACCAGCAGCGTACATGAAAGGAAATACAACTCGAAGTACAAATACACACCAAGCAAGCCACTCTGATACATTAGATAATAAAAATACTCTCACACTCACACTTAGTAAACAGTGTCCTCCCGGTCAAACTCTATAGCAAACTCAGCGTCTGCAGTCCCTGTTGCAACTTCTTCAAACTGTGCTGTATCTGGCGAGACCACCATAAAAAGAAGGGTCGCCATGATCAGACGTAACTCAAAGTAACTCTAGCATGATATTTAAAACAATAAACGAGCATGGCAAAACTAGCATGGCAAAACTAAGAGTAAAGTGTATTTCAATACTGTCGCAATAAACAATATTTAAAATGACCAGTTACGAGGTTTTTAGTGTGCCTGATCCTACGTGACTTATAAAGGGAAGTACGATATGCAACCAAGAGTCCACCTGATATCCCAGGTTACAACAATACGGTACGGTACAATCATAACGGTACAATCATAACGGTATTATTCAACAAAACGATACTGTTTAATCAAAACGGTACTATTCACTGCAGATCGGACTGGTCGCTCCCGCACTTCCACAATTATAAGTTACCCCAAAAACCCTGTGTGTGTGTACAGGTTCCCGTACTTACCATTTATGAGTCAATTACTATTCTCACTTTTCCAATTACACCATTCGGTTAAGCATGTCACAGAGTCCAATTCAATTTACGGTACGGTGCAATTACGATACTATGCAACTTATCGAGTTTAGGTAACTGTTCAAGTGAAACACTTTGCTAATAAAAAGAAACTAATTTTGGCATGCATCAATATTGTTTTTAAACCCCATAGCTAGGGTACGATGAGTTACCGTTTCACCTTGTCGTGAAAGGCGCGTTTTGGTCAACGGTAGGTGTACCTGGTTTCTCAAGTTACAAGTGAGTCAGTTTCACAATAAATGCATTAATAATAACATATAACTTATTATTAATAACCTAACACCAACTAATGGTAGGGTTATTATCATGTTAACATTACGATTTAATAACCCCACCTACTATCACCTACCCCTTACTCAAATTATTATTTAAAAAGAACTCTTACTCTCTCTATTCTTCATTCTTTATTATAACCCTTTAAGAGTAAGGTTGTCACTACTATTTCCTTATTTACTAAGGCCATCACCCTTTCTTTAATATCTTTCTTTAATAATCTTTCCATTAACTCTCACTGTCACTTCTCCTCTCCATCATTTCGTTTGTCTGTTCTTTGCTTTGTTTTTTTTCAAAGTCTGTAGCCATACAAGAGAGCTCACGGGAAAACGAAAGGGGGAGAGGGTCTTACAGCGACGGGAGGATGGAGGAGAGGCGCCGGCGGTGGGCTCCCCATGGCGGCGGTGGACCGCGAGGGGGGCGACCTGGGGTGGCACGACGTTCCGGGCGACGCGAGGGGGCGGTGAGCGACGGGATCCGGCAGGGGGCCGGCGGCCTAGGGCTCGGGGGGTGGCGTTCGAGCGTACGGCGGGCGCGAGGGGCCGACGACGTATGGGGGGATCCGGGCGGCGACGGATTCCAGGCGGCTTCGGGCTCCTTGAGATCGATGGGTGGCGGCGCAACTCAGGCGATCGGCGGTGCTTCGGCTATGGGCTGATGGCGAGGGTGATGGTGTGTTCGGCCAAGGGGAGGAGGAGGAAGAAGGATGGGAGAATCTGAACGTTGATTTCTTTGGAGCTGAATTTGATTTTTTTTAAGTTTTTTTCTTGATTTGAATCTGAAATTAATTCAGATCTGAGATTGATTTGGGTTTTGGATTTTGATTCTTTTCCGAATTCTGATTTGGATGTGGATTGGGTTGAAACTGATTTGGGTTGAAGGAATTTGGTTGCCTGCTGTGGATGGACGGGAGAGGGGTTGATGATGATGTTGTTGTTGTGTTGGTGATGGGTTGTGGGTGAAAATGATGAAGTTGAAGGGTTGTGGTGGCTGATCGTCGTTGTATGGACGAGGGGGTGGCTGATGAACGTTGCGGGGGAGCATCTGCTGGGTTATACTTGAAGATGGATGGGAGACAGGGTTCATTAATCGGGGGAAAATTTAGTCAAGGGTTAGGTTTCTAATTAATAAGGGAAAGAAAGGAAGAGACGTGTTAAACGAAACGTTTAAAATTCAAACCTAGTATTAATGAGGGGGGGTTTATCTTTTGACTGAAGTTTTAGGGGAATGAACTGAATGTATTTGGGGGAGGTATCAGGTTGGGGATGAGAAAAACGTGGATGGGTTTGTTAGAAATTAGGTTGGTAGTTAATACGAGGTGATTATTAATTAACTAGAAGAAATTAGTAATTCGTAATTCGTAATTAGTAAAATAAATTAGCTAAAGTAATTAGTAAATTAAATAAGTATAGTAACTATTAAACTACGATGAAAAATTTAGACGCGCTCGCATCGACTCTACGGATAAAAACACTCGGACAATCGGAAGTAAAATTACAAGCACACACGCAATTAAACATACCTAAAAATAACGGCCGTTACATCCTACCCTCCTTAGAATAATTCCGTCCTCGGAATTATCTACAGGGCATGGAAACGGTAGGGATAACGTTCTCGCATCTCGTCCTCTCGCTCCCAGGTGGATTCACCAGGTGAGTCGCGACGCCACATCACCCTGACTTGATCAATAGTCATGTTCCTGAAGACCTTCTGACGTCTATCTAAGATCTCCAATGGTTGCTGCTCGTATGTCAAGTTCGGACGAACTGCGATCTCCGAGTAGTCCACGACATGACTAGGGTCGCTCACATAGCGACGCAGCTGCGAGATGTGAAACACATTGTGCACTCCCTCTAAGGCAGGGGTAATGCAAGCTTGTAGGCCACCTCTCCTACTTGCTCCAAAATATCGAACGGTCCAATGAATCGAGGACTAAGCTTTCCTCTCCGTCCAAAACGAATCATTCCTCGGTTAGGCGAGATCTTCAGAAAAACATGATCTCCGGGCTGAAACTCCAGATGTCGACGTTTCGCGTCTGCCCAATGCTTGTACCTGTCTTGGGCCAGCTGCAGCTTCTCTCTGATTGTTCAAACCACATCCATGGCATCTGTGATTAGCTCAGGACCAACCAACTCTCGATCTCCTACATCATCCCAGCTCAAGGGAGATCGGCACTTCCTCCCATACAGTGCCGCAAATGGCGCCATGCCAATGCTAGACTGGTAGCTGTTGTATGCAAACTCTACTAAATGGAGATGGTCTTCACATGATCCTTTGAAGTCCAGCATACATGCCCGTAGCATGTCTTCAAGTATCTGAATAGTACGCTCTGACTGACCATCTGTCTGTGGATGGTAAGCTGTACTAAAACTCAAGTGAGTTTCCAAGCTCTCCTGAAGGCTCCTCCAGAAACGAGATGTGAATCTGGTGTCTCTGTCCGAGACAATGCTGAGAGGTACTCCATGCAGCTTCACAATCTCATTCATGTACTTCTTGGCCAAAACTTCTGTAGACTGGCCCACTCGGAAAGGAATGAAGTGCGCTGTCTTGGTCAATCGGTCTACGATCACCCAGATAGAGTCATTCTGCTTCGTACTCTTGGGTAGTCCAGTCACGAAGTCTATCGTGATGTGTTGCCACTTCCACTCTGGTATGGGCAAGGGCTGTAATAAGCCGGCAGTCCTTCGATGTTCAGCCTTCACCTGCTGGCACACAATACACTTCGCTACGCTCCGTGTGACGCTTCTCTTCATGCCATGTCACCAGTAATACTGTCGCAGATCCTGATACATCTTGGTACCTCCCAGATGTATGGAGTATGGAGAACTGTGAGCTTCCTCCAATAGCTCTTCTCTGATGGCGGGCGCAAGGGGCCAGCGACGTACGGGGGGATCCGGGCGGCGGCGGATTCCAGGCGGCTTTAGGCTCCTTGAGATCGACGGGAGGCGGCGCAACTCAGGCGATCAGCGGCGCTCCGGCTGTGGGCTGATGGAGAGGGTGATGGGGTGTTCGGCCAAGGGGAGGAGGAGGAAGAAGGATGGGAGAATCTGAGGGGAGGAGGAGGAAGAAGGATGGGAGAATCTGAACGTTGATTTCTTTGGAGCTGAATTTGATTTTTTTTAAGTTTGTTTCTTGATTTGAATCTGAAATTAATTTAGATCTGAGATTGATTTGGGTTTTGGATTTTGATTCTTTTCCGAATTCTGATTTGGATGTGGATTGTGTTGAAACTGATTTGGGTTGAAGGAATTTGGTTGCCTCCTGTGGATGGACGGGAGAGGGGTTGATGATGATGTTGTTGTTGTGTTGGTGATGGGTTGTGAGTGAAGATGATGAAGTTGAAGGGTTGTGGTGGCTGATCGTCGTTGTATGGAGGAGGGGGTGGCTGATGAACGTTGCGAGGGAGCATCTGCTGGGTTATACTTGAAGATGGATGGGAGACATGGTTCATTAATCGGGGGAAATTTTAGTCAAGGGTTAGGTTTCTAATTAATAAGGGAAAGAAAGGAAGAGACGTGTTAAACGAAACGTTTAAAATTCAAACCTAGTATTAATGAAGGGGGGTTTATCTTTTGACTGAAGTTTTAGGGGAATGAACTGAATGTATTTGGGGGAGGTATCAGGTTGGGGATGAGAAAAACGTGGATGGGTTTGTTAGAAATTAGGTTGGTAGTTAATACGAGGTGATTATTAATTAACTAGAAGAAATTAGTAATTAGTAATTCGTAATTAGTAAAATAAATTATCTAAAGTAATTAGTAAATTAAATAAGTATAGTAACTATTAAACTACGGTCAAAAATTTAGACGCGCTCGCGTCGACTCTACGGATAAAAACACTCGGATAATCGGAAGTAAAATTACAAGCACACACACAATTAAACATACCTAAAAATAACGGCCGTTACAGGGAGGGTGAGGGTAGGATCGTGCACGAGGGAGTCAAGATCTATGGGTGCGTCAGTAAAATGTATATCGGTGCCCTTTGGCACCGATACAAATCTGAGTATCAGGGCAGGAGGTGAAGACAGTCCCCGAGGACTCGGCAGAGGCAGATACGGCGGAAACAGAAGTGGTGGAAGTGGCGGCTCCAGAAACTGATGGGTGAGCTGGTGGGGCAGGGAGGCCGGTAACTAATGCAGCTATGTCTAGGAGCTTGAAAACCGGGAAGCGGTAAACCGGGTCATCGGCAGGTGCCTCGACCGGTGCTCCAGGGGGCTCAAGAATGTGGATGGGAGGGAGTGGGAAGACCTGAGGAATCATCCAGTCAAGCTGGACGGCGGGAATATGCGTCAGGTGAGGGGTGGGTAAAATCATGTGATGGGTATGGGTGGTGCCTACTAGATACTGCCAGTGACGAACACCGTGTGGTCGGATAATGTGCATGTGCTCGAGCACGCCAATGGTCAAGCGTGTCGGGCCGGGGGGACGGTGGAGGTCGCCTGGGATGGGAATATCTAGCATCCTCGCAAAAAATAGTGAAGAAGTCACCGCATCAAATGTCTGTGGAGTGGTAGCTGATGGCTGTCTGGTAAAGTCGGTGACACAGCCAGTGGGCTGCGTCAGAAAGCATGAATAGTCGCAGAGAGCCACCAGGGTGGAAACGAAGAGGCCAAGTCATACCCATAGGATGGATAAGCTCGGGGAGGGACATGGTCCCGACCTCAGGTCTGCAAAAAATGGTGCAAGCTAGGTGCCGCTGAGCGTAGCGAAGGCATGGGTGCACAATGCACGATGCCTTTGCCCGGTTAGGGTGAAACTGTGGAAGTCCAGAAATATACTTCCAAAAGGAGCGAGCGTCAAAATCGTCAACATCAAAAAGTGGGGAGAAGGATAGTCTGGGCTCTGGGACGGCAGGGAAGTGAAAATACTCTTGGATCATAGCAAATGTGACGGTGCAGTCATGATCTAGGAGGTGAAATGTAATGACGTCACCTGCCGGGTGAAAGCAAGGGAGCCGAGACCCTCTAGTGCTATGTGGGTGTAGGTCGGAGCATGGACACCGAGGAATCGGTCAAACCCGATCGCTCGGTACATGTGGTGAACTCCCTGTAGGAGTCCCAGGGACCTAAGGGCGGGCACGTCTATAAACGCGGTAGGGACGAGGCAGCTCTGGGAGAGCCTGTAAAAGCGCCCTCGGTGTGCAGGGTCTCGAAACGTGATACCATAAGTCGGGAGACATGCGGGGATGTCGTCCCTGGTGGGTGCGGAGTGTGTGGGTGATGTGGCAGAGACGGTGGAAGCAGCGGTGGAAGGGATAGGGTCTGTGGTGGTGGGGATCACGGCTGACTTGACAGGTGTGGTGGTGGTGGGGATGGTGGTGGTCTAAGCTGTGGTAGTCGGCGTGGTGGTAGTGGAGGTAGTGGTGGTGTGGCATGCACGACACTGGGGTCAAGAGAGGAGGCGCCAGACGACGGCCTTTTCCTGCGAACGGGAGGTGTGGTGGCACCGCGTGTGCGAACCGTCGTGTATGCGGTATATGAAATACGGTAAGAAAATATAGAGGGGAACGAGTATACCGTAAGTGCGAATGATGCGAATGCGCAAAAGATCCCCCAAGCTATGACACACAGTGGCTACTGACGTAAGCAGAGAGTACCTGCAAATAGAAACGATCCAAACGTCAGCTAAACGAGTAAAAATTGGTGATACGCAGATATGAGGTGACTCGGACGAGCAGTGATACTGCTCGGTCTGGGGATGTGACCGAGCACTATAGTGCTCAGTCTGTGCCCTAGTGCACAGATTAGGGGGGAATGGCGATCGACGGGGTTGGGTGAGGCGAGGGGGATCGACGGTAGTCGGCGGGGTTTTGAAGAGGGGGGGTGGTGGTAGGGTGTTGGGGAGAGTGGGTCGGTGGCGCCGTCGACGGAGCCGTTGACGAAAGAGGGTGAAGGGGGGAAGAGAGGGGACGGGGAAGCAGCGGGGGTGGGTTTGATGTCGGGGGCATTTTGTGGGGAGGGGCGGATTCGGCGGCGCCGTCGACGGTGCCAACGACCATTTAGGGTGAAGGGGGAAGAGATGGGAGGTGGCGAAGAGATAGCTAGGGGGAAAGAGAGAGATAGAGGGAGACGCTGACCGGAGGTGGCGGTGCCGGCGGCAATGCGGGAGGAGGTAGTCGGTGCGGGGGGTTAGGGTTTGAACGAGTAGGTTAGAGATAGGGGAGTTCGGGGGAAATTTTCGGAGGGTAAAATCTTAGATTTAGGGTAAAAAAATTAACGGTGAGATTAAAAGGAATTGAAACGGGTTGGGTTTGAAACCCGACCTGACTCGGTCCGAGCAGCTAGGCTGCTCGACCGGGTCAATGTAAAAATTTTGATCGAAATACTCCCTTGTCAGCTTGACCGAGTATCAAGATGCTCGGTCCGAGTCAATTCATACTCGGACCGTGCCATTAATATTCTATCCGGGTCGACAGAGTGACGTTTTCCCCCAAATTTCAAGCATGTACGACTCGACCGAGCAGTTGCTTGCTCGGGCCGCTTCGATTTCTACTCGGACCGAGCCAGTAATATTCTGTCATGGTCGACAGAGTGACTTTTTCTCCCCAAATTTCAAGCCTGTACGACTCGACCAAGCAGTAGGTTGCACGGGCCACATCGATTTCTACTCGACAACGGCGCTAAAAACTTGATCATGTCGGAACTAACTCCGAAACGATGTCGTTTATCGCAAGCGCACGGTATAGTGGCAAGCGGGTATCGAACACGGGGAAGTGATGCTATACTACGTATCTACTCCTAGGTTGAGTTAGAATTGCGGGTTTATTAGTGGATGTGGAGTGTGGAAGGTCAAAATGGTGATGGGTGTGAAGGTTGTGTCACTCAACGTTGCAGATAGGGGGACTAGGGCGTTAGGGATCACCAATTAGACTGTTGGGGATCGACGTTGGAATAGAATCCTTACGTTGCATTAGGGTTAGGGGATTAATCTCCCAATTCGTACCACTCTCATGGGTTAGAATTGTGAGGTATTTCGGTAGCTCTCGTTGACGCAATGGCGGCAGCCGTCAACGTAGCAGTATAGTTCGTATATGGATCCCCTCAAAGCACGAGCCGTGCATGGTCACGGGCCTTGGTTGGATCCACCGATTTCCCTATTCGAATCCCAAAGATACCCCTTAAGCACATCAATTTCACAGACCGTGGGCATGATCTCAGTACGGGTTACCCAGGGATTTGGTAGGATCAACCGAAATACTTCCCTAAATCCCTAATTCAACATAGAGATTCAGATCTACGTCTTTCCCCTAGGATCTTAGGGTTAACCCATCAACCCTAGAAAAGAACTACTCGCTCATTGCAATATTAACGAACAAAGACACCATTTTTAGAGAAGAAATCATCTCAACAAATTATTAGAATAAAGGTAAAAACTTACAGCGAGATGAAGAAAATAGACGAGCAATATATCCAAAGAAGAATTGGAATTCCCAATACGCAATAGCAATAGAGTGCCCAAAATAATAATCCAACAATTTCGATCCAAAAGTCTTCAGAAGTTTAATCTAAAATCAAACAATCAAAAATCTACAAGTTTCGCTCCCCAAAAACGTATGGAAAAACTCAGAATAAATCGCTCTCCAGAACCTCTCGCAGCCGCCAGCCTTCACCCCCCAAATCGTGCAACAAATGGCTCCAAAAATACTTCCAAAAATGGCCTCAGCATCGCCGACCGAGTGGGTGACTCAGTCGAGCACTTTGCTGCTCGGTCAGTCGCTCGGTCTGAGCAGATGAGCTTCTCGACCGAGTACTACAGGAAATCAAACTTCTCGAAATATGTCGCTCTGCCAAATCGGACGGATTAGGCACTGCTCGGTCGAGCAGGAGGTTGCTCGGACCGAGCAGGAGGTTGCTCGGTCCGTGTAGGAGGTTGCCCGATCGTGTAGGATGTAAAAACACATTTCAACACCATTTTTCACACTACTCGGTTGAGTAGTGCACTGCTCGGTTGAGTAGTGCACTGCTCGGTTGAGGAGTGCACTGCTCGGACTGAGTAGTGTACTGCTCGACCGAGTAGGCTGCTGAGAACAATTTCAGCACTGCAACCTCATCTTGCAGAAATTTCCCAGGGCTCATCCGACCTCCGATTGGAGCGTTCTTGGTGGTGTTGGAAATGACTTGAAGTCTACTATCTGGGAAAAATATCAGAAAAATAGTGAAAAATCCCAGTTGATAGAAGATTTAGAAATATTGCATGGCTGTCCTGTTTCCATCATTTCGGGTCGCTCGATTCCTTCGCCGCATCATATCTCAATCGAGCGACCTTCTATCTTGCCCATTTCTTGCTCCAGTATTCTTTTTTGGCACCTCGATCATGTCATCATGAGTCTCATTGGTGCTCTCACGTCGCCGATCGTCTTAATGACTCCAAATTGCTCCAATATCGCCCAAATCCCTGAAACGGACATAAACGCTCCGAAAGTCATATTATTCCAAATAATAGCGTAAAAGCGTATGATATATGTAAATAAGCAATCATTTTGACGTGTAATCATATATATATATATATATATATATATATATATATATATATATAATGTGGAATATAAGGACACATCAAGGGATGAAAAGGGTAAGCAAAGCAATAATATGCACAACAAAGCAATAAGTGAAAGCATTAGAATCTTCCGATATTTGGTTAAAAGCCAACCATATCACAAAAGTTCAAATGGAGAAAGAGTGCATGGGGGTTCTTGAGATATTAGACGTGGAGGAGCCAGCTGAAAATATTAGCTGTCATTTCCTCATTTACAGCTGAGTAAGTGAGAGGGGGATGAAAAGGGTAAGCAAAGCAATAATATGCACAACAAAGCAATAAGTGAAGGCATTAGAATCTTTTGATATTTGGTTTAAAGCCAACCACATCACAAAAGTTCAAATGGAGGAAGAGTGCATGGGGGTTCTTAAGATATTAGACGTGGAGGAGCCAGCTGAAAATATTAGCTGTCGTTTCCTCATTTACAGCTGAGTTAGTGAGAGAGGGATGAAAAGGGCAAGCAAAGCAATAATATGCACAACAAAGCAATAAGTGAAGGCATTAGAATCTTTTGATATTTGGTTTAAAGCCAACCACATCACAAAAGTTCAAATGGAGGAAGAGTGCATGGGGGTTCTTGAGATATTAGACGTGGAGGAGCCAGCTGAAAATATTAGCTGTCGTTTCCTCATTTACAGCTGCGTTAGTGAGAGAGGGATGAAAAGGGCAAGCAAAGCAATAATATGCACAACAAAGCAATAAGTGAAGGCAGTAGAATCTTCCGATATTTGGTTAAAAGCCAACCACATCTCAAAAGTTCAAATGGAGGAAGAGTACATGGGGGTTCTTGAGATATTAGCTGAAAATATTAGCTGGATAATATTAGTAGTGTGAGAAATCATGAAAGTGATATGTACAGCTGAGTGAGTGAGAGAGGGATGAAAAGGGTAAGCAAAGCAATAATATGCACAACAAATCAATAAGTGAAGGCATTAGAATCTTCCTATATTTGGTTAAAAGCCAAGCACATCACAAAAGTTCAAATGGAGAAAGAGTGCATGGTGGTTCTTGAGATATTAGACGTGGAGGAGCCAGCTGAAAATATTAGCTGTCATTTCCTCATTTACAGCTGAGTGAGTGAGTGAGGGATGAAAAGGGTAAGCAAAGCAATAATATGCACAACAAAGCAATAAGTGAATGCAGTAGAATCTTCTGATATTTGGTTAAAAGCCAACCACATCACAAAAGTTCAAATGGAGGAAGAGTGCATGGGGTTCTTGAGATATTAGCTGAAAATATTAGCTGGATAATATTAGTAGTGTGAGGAATCATAAAAGTGATATGTACAGCTGAGTAAGTGAGAGAGGGATGAAAAGGGTAAGCAAAGCAATAATATGCACAACAAAGCAATATGTGAAGGCAGTAGAATCTTCCGATATTTGGTTAAAAGCCAACCACATCACAAAAGTTCAAATGGAGGAAAAGTGCATGGGGGGTTCTTGAGATATTAGACGTGGAGGAGCCAGTTGAAAATATTAGCTGTCATTTCCTCATTTACAACTGAGTGAGTGAGAGAGGGATGAAAAGGGTAAGCAAAGCAATAATATGCACAACAAAGCAATAAGTGAAGGCATTAGAATCTTTTGATATTTGGTTTAAAGCCAACAACATCACAAAAGTTCAAATGGAGGAAGAGTGTATGGGGGTTCTTGAGATATTAGATGGAAAATATTAGTAGTGTGAGAAATCATAAAAGTGATATGTACAGCTGAGTGAGTGAGAGAGGGATGAAAAGGGTAAGCAAAGCAATAATATGCACAACAAAGCAATAAGTGAAGGCAGTAGAATCTTCCGATATTTGGTTAAAAGCCAACCACATCGCAAAAGTTCAAATGGAGGAAGAGTGCATGGGGGTTCTTGAGATACTAGACGTGGAGGAGCCAGCTAAAAATATTAGCTGTCATTTCCTCATTTACAGCTGAGTGAGTGAGAGAGGGATGAAAAGGGTAAGCAAAGCAATAATATGCACAACAAAGCAATAAGTGAAGGCAGTAGAATCTTCCGATATTTGGTTTAAAGCCAACCACATCACAAAAGTTCAAATGAAGGAGGAGTGCATTGGGGTTCTTGAGATATTAGACGTGGAGGAGCCAGCTAAAAATATTAGCTGTCATTTCATCATTTACAGCTGAGTGAGAGAGAGAGAGAGAGGGATGAAAAGGTTAAGCAAAGCAATAATATGCACAACAAAGCAATAAGTGAAAGCAGTAGTATCTTCCGATATTTGGTTAAAAGCCAACCACATCACAAAAGTTCAAATTGAGGAAGAGTGCATGGAGGTTCTTGAGATATTATCTGAAAATATTAGCTGGATAATATTAGTAGTATGAGAAATCATGAAAGTGATATGTACAGCTGAGTGAATGAGAGAGGGATGAAAAGGGTAAGCAAAGCAATAATATGCACAACAAAGCAATAAGCGAAGGCAGTAGAATCTTCCGATATTTGGTTAAAAGCCAACCACATCACAAAAATTCAAATGGAGGAAGAGTGCATGTGGATTTACCACGCGGGCGGGCCTAACTGCCGAACACACAGCATCATATATGTACCAGTTTGCCCTTCATAATTTACATGTTTACCATTTATTTCGTGAATTCCCAAATTGTCTGTAAGTTTTTTGTTTCCTAAAGGTTCGTTGAAAGAGTTGAAACCCCATTTGTTTTTCCTCATTTAATGCGCACTATTTGTGCCAATTTGATATGTGATCGTTCAAAAGCAAGATTGTACCTAGCAGAAGCATGACATCTCAATTAGTACAATTAGAAGAGATTTCATTGTTTTGATCTTTGCTAGCGCCTGTGATTTGTACGAGATTTTTGCATGAATATATTGCGTGGCAGTATTGATTCAAGTTTGAGGGCAGCGGCGTGACGCTCAAGTTTATCTATTAATTTTTAGTAAACATTAAGCTCGGATTGCAACATATCAAATGAATTGATCAGCACCTCTTCATGAAGAGTCCAGCTGCCCATTGTTGAATAGTCCAATTGCACATGGACTGCAATTGTTTCATTTGTCTTCTCTTGCCAAAGTCTCTCTCAAAGAAACGTCATGAATGTCATTTGTGGCAAGAACGTGAGCCTATAAATAGAGGTGCCCACAAGGATCAAATCATCCCAAAACACACACAAGCTTCTCATCTTCAAGAGAAAGAGTGAGGAGGAAACCCAGAGAGGCAAGAGTGAGGGATTTCTCAAGTGAGAGAAAATTACCCAAGAGAGGTAAAAGTTGTATTGAGTTTTTTTGAGTTTATACTAGAGTGTGTAAAGTTATTTCCAGTGAGAAATAGTGAAGTCCTTTTTTACTCTCCAATTTTTATTGTTTTACCGTGATCAGTGTTTTTACTGTTTTACTGTAAGCAGTAAGTCTTATAGTGATCAGTGAGAATCACAAGTGGTATCAAAGCCTACGTGAGCTGTGAGAGAGTTAAAAAAGGAGGGAGTGAATTTTTTTGGGGGAATTTTTTCTTTTCAAATGGAAGAATCTTCATCATCTGGAGCTATGGTCAAGCTGACGACCATAAATTACACACTGTGGAGACCTCGAATGGAGGATCTCCTCAGTTGTAAAGACTTATTCGACCCATTAGAGGTCAAAGGAGTAAAGCCAAAATCCACCAAAGAAGCTGACTGGAAGAAGATGAATTGAAAGACGATCGATCAAATCCGACAATGGATCGATCACAGCATCTTCCACCATGTTGCACAGGAGACGGACGCATATGCCCTCTGGCAAAAGATAGATGACATGTACCAAGCCAAGACCGCTCGAAACAAAGTCTTGTTAATGAGGGGATTAGTAAATTTGAAGCTACTGAGTAGAACTTCCGTTACAGAGCACACGAGCGAGTTCCAGAGCCTGGTGAATCAGCTATCTGCAGTGGAGTTACGGCTTGGAGATGAAGAGTAAGCTCTTCTCCTTCTCAGCTCTCTTCCAGACAACTGGGAGACGTTGGTGGTATCTCTCAACAATTCGGCCCCAAACGGCAAACTTATCATGTCTATAGTTAAGGATGCCCTCTTCAACGAGCAGACCAGGAGAAAAGAAGCCATCAACGACCAATCGCATGCCCTCGTGACAGAGACTCGAGGAAGGCAACAAGGAGGTGGTCGAAGCTGGAGCAGAGGCAGGAGCAAAAGCCGTGGTAGGTCCACAGACGGGAGGAGGCCTACCTACAAGTGTTATCATTATGGCATGGAGGGCCACATGAAGAAAAACTGTCGGAAGCTGTTGCGAGAATAAGATAAAAATGGTTCTCAACAGAAGACGAAGGATGGAGAGGCGTTAGTCACTTGTACCGGTGAAGTGGTTATCTGCTCTATCCAAGAAGAGACATGCCTTCACGTTTCCAACCAGGACAGCGAGTGGGTGGTTGATACAGCAGCATCATTCCACTCCACTCCTCGAAGTGACTTCTTCACCAACTACAAAGCAGGAGACTTTGGCATCGTGAAGATGGGGAATACAAGTTCCTGCAAGATTGTAGGAATTGGCGACGTTCAGATTCAGACGGACGTCGGCTGCACAATCACGCTGAAGGATGTCTGACATGTGCCAGATCTCCGGTTAAACTTGCTCTTTGGGACAACCCATGACAAACAGGGCTTTGATCGTGCCGGAACTAACTCCAAAACGATGTCGTTTACTGCAAGCACACGGTATAGTGGCAAGTGGGTATCGAACATGGGAAAGCGATGCTAAACTACGTATCTACTCCTAGGTTGATTTAAAATTGCGGGTTTATTAGTGGATGTGGAGTGTGGAAGGTCAAAATGGTGATGGGTGTGAAGGTTGTGTCACTCAACGTCGCAGATAGGGGAACTAGGGCGTTAGGGATCACCGCTTAGACCGTCAGGGATCGACGTTGGAATAGAATCCTTACATTGCATTAGGGTTAGGGGATTAATCTCACAATTCGTACCACTCTCGTTGGTTAGAATTGTGAGGCATTTCGGTAGCTCTCGTTGACGCAGTGGCGGTAGCCGTCAACGTAGCGGTATAGTTCGTCGATGGATCCCCTCAAAGCACGAGCCGGGCATGGTCACGGGCCTTGGTTGGATCCATCGATTTTCCTATTCGAATCCCAAAGATACCCCTTAAGCACATCAATTGCACAGACTGTGAGCATGATCTCAGTACGGGTTACCCAGGGATTCGGTAGGATCAACCGAAATACTCCCCTAAATCCCTAATTCAACGTAGAGATTTAGATCTACGTCTTCCCCCTATGATCTTAGGGTTAACCCATCAATCCTAGAAAAGAACTACTCGCTCATTGCAATATTAACGAACAAAGACACCATTTTTAGAGAAGAAATCATCTCAGCAAATTATTAGAATAAAGGTAAAAACTTACAGCGAGCTGAAGAAAATAGACGAGCAATAGATCCAAAGTAGAATTGGAATTCCAAATACGTAATAGCAATAGAGTGCCCAAAATAATAATCCAACAATTTCGATCCAAAAGTCTTCAGAAGTTTAATCTAAAATCTAACAATAAAAAATCTACAATTTTCGCTCCCCAAAAAAATATGTAAAAACTCAGCATGACTCGCTCTCCAGAACCTCTCGCAGCCGCCAGCCTTCACCCCCCAAATCGCACAACAGATGGCTCCAAAAATACTTCCAAAAATGGCATCAACGTCGCCGACCAAGTGGGTGACTCGGTCGAGCACTTTGTTGCTTGGTCGGTCGCTCGGTCTGAGCAGATGAGCTGCTCGACCGAGCACTACAGGAAATCAAAACTTCTCGAAATATGTCGCTCTGCCAAACCAGACGGATTAGGCACTGCTCGGTCGAGTAGGAGATTGCTCGGACCGAGCAGGAGGTTGCTCGGTCCATGTAGGAGGTTGCCCGGTCGTGTAGGATGTAAAAACACATTTCAGCACCATTTTTCACACTACTTGGTCGAGTAGTGCACTGCTCGGACCGAGTAGTGTACTGCTCGACCGAGTAGGTTGCTGAGAACAATTTCAGCACTGCAGCCTCATCTTACAGAAATTCCTCAGGTCTCATCTGACCTCTGATTGGTGCGTTCTTGGTGGCGTTGGAACCGACTGGAAGTCTAATATCTAGAAAAAATATCAGAAAAATAGTGAAAAATCCCAGGTGATAGAAGATTTAGAAATAGTACCTGGCTGTCCTGTTTTCAGCACTTCGGGTCGCTCGATTCATTCGCCGCATCATATCTCAATCGAGCGACCTTATCTCTTGCCCATTTCTTGCTCCAGTATTCTTTTGTGGCACCTCGATCATGTCATCACGAGTCTCATTGGTGCTCTCACGTCGCCGATCGTCTTAATGACTCCAAATTGCTCCAATATCGCCCAAATCCCTGAAATGGACATAAACGCTCCGAAAGTCATATTATTCCAAATAATAGCGTAAAAGCGTATGATATATGTAAATAAGCAATCATTTTGACGTGTAATCATATATATATAATGTGGAATATAAGGACACATCAAAATCCCCCCAAGCTTACCTCTTACTCGTCCTTGAGGAAGACTAGCAAGAAGCGAACACGGGAGAGGGATACAATGAAGATGTGAGGCGGTGATGTGTAAATGGAGACAAGGGGTTCAATCTTAAATTCAGAAAATATAAGAACCCAAGATGCAAGATCTCATGAACACACGTCAATATGAAATTAGAACACATATACACCCCAAATAATTAAATCTCGCTCAAATTGAGATAACGTGGATTTCAATAAATTTAATGAACTTGATAAGCAATAAAAGAGATTATAGTTATATCATATCATAGTTTATCATGCAATATACTAAGTTCACAGAAATGAAACCAATATTCGCAACTCATTCTCCAAGCAGTATAATATGTCATGATCAAACATTTTCAAGCATGCGTGGTATTTTGTTATATTCATGGAATGAATTTAGTAAATTCAATCAAGGTGAGGCATCACCACACTACGACCATTTCAAGACTCCTAGAACCCATCAACTTTGCCATGTCTTAGTTCTATAAAGAAATGGAGATAAGGATATGGGATTTTGTAGTTTTATATTGTTTTTGGCTATATGATAATTTCATATGCATTTTTCTTTCTTTGTATACACGAGATAACTCAATATATACAAAAAGCGGCTTATGCATCCCAGACCAGACGGTCTTAGGGCATCGTGTTACGAAGAACCCCTAGGGCCTTTTATTTAGGATATTTGTTTGATTTTTGTATTATTGGGATTTTTGCAAACTCACGTAAATGCGATGGAATGCAAAACATGATCAAAGATCATTTATTGGCTATTTTCAAAAGAAAAAGAAAAAGAATAGAATCTAGACATGGCTCGGTTTCAGGAATCCTAATCATCACTACTTTGGTTGTCGTGTGGTTATCCTATCTCTTTTGAATCACTAAACATCCATGAAAAAATAGAATTATCAAGCAAATCACGCAGGTGTCAAATAATTTTCAGAGTTGCATTCATTTTTAACTTAACTGTTTCGAGAATATGGTTGTGAAACTATGGATTCAACTATGAAAAAGCATATTAACAAAGATATACGAATCAAACTCTAATCTAACAGGTATCAGAGTTCATAAAAAAATCCACGATATTTCATAAAAAAATAAATCATATGAGACATAAATATAGAAGTGGACACGGTTCACATGGAGATTTCGAAGTGTGTTTCACGATGGAGAAAAGTGCGTGCACTGTGCACTCTCCCAAGCTTAAACATCACATTGTCCTTAATGTGTGTATGATATAAATGGAGGAAAATGACCAGATGGGGGGCACTCAACAAAATAGTTTTTCTCCCCCAAGCTTAAACATCACATAAAAATTGGGGAGAGATGCAAAATAATCGCCAAAATATATGGGTGAGCATGGATAAGAGATAGTGGGTTGGGTGCAAAAGATATTTGAGCCATCAAATGGGGTGAATTTATTAAACTAAAAAACATATAAAATCATATTCGGTCCTCTCGCTGCCTAGAGGATTCGTGATTATTTAAAGCATAAAATACTAAACTACTAGATTGGTACCACCTGTAGCAAAAAGGCAAGTCCAAGATCTTTGCCGGTGCAGGCAGCTGCTCTATCTGCACTTTTCGTGGTTCCTGATTGAACGGGAGGACGCGCAAGGAGCACACCTTCCACTCCCAAGCGTAGGAGCGTCAATGCAATATAAATAACCGGTGAGTACCGGATCGGATCACAGGGACAAGTCGTTCTATATTCACAAAATTGATCGATAAAGAAAAATAATAATGTGTTACAACTACCTCGCTAACGGTGGAAAAGTGTGGGAAAAAGTGTGGTAAAATTACAATCCTATCCTAAGCACTAAGGGTGGAGAGCCGAATCGGCAAGCAACGAGGAGGACTCATGTGGTGTGTGTGAATGTGGCCGTGGGCGTGGGAATTCATCCCAAATATAACTCAATTGATCTCACGGCTCACGGCTAAGGGAGCTCAATCAGAAAATGCGGCATTTCATCGAACAAGTGGGGCGCAATAAGTAATGAATGAAACTCATGAGTAATCAATAATGAGCACATTAGAGAGGGTCCGCTAGTATGATCATCTCTTTGGATTTGCCCTTAGGGTTCCAATAAACAAACTAACTCAAGTTTCATCCACCAATTTAGAAAATGAAATTGTGCTAGAGATACAATTCTCAACCCAACAACAACAATCAAAGAACACAACCACACAATCAATCACACTACTCCATCATACTAAAAAAGATGAGATTTATAGACAAATTCATCTAGAGTTCAATACAACAAGAGAAATGCAAAAATACAAAAGAAGAGAGGGAAGAGATCACCAATCTCTCAAGGAATGAGGCTTCCCTCTCACTTGGGCACCTCCTCCAAGCTTCTCCACCATCCAATGGCCTCCAAACTCCACCCCTAGCCTTTGGGGAAGAATACTCCCCTCCAAACCCTAAAAATCGCCAAAAAACAGTGGCTCAAACCCCAAACCCCAAAAAACCCATGTTTCAATTTTCTCACAGCAACCCGTTTAACAGCATTGCGGGTCGGGTGCGGGTCGCACCCGACCCGTAGGCTGCAAGAGCCCGCTCCAAAAAAAGGCCGCTTCAGCAGGGGGCACGGGCGGAGCGCGTGCCCACGCCCCGCGCGCGCTTTGCTTTGTTATTTTTTTTAAACAAAATGAACGAGCGGAGCAGGCCGGCCAGCGGGCCGACCCGCAAACGGAATTTTTTTATTTTTTTAATAAAAACTCAGCGGCCTGCTCCAAGAGCGGGCCGCGGTCTGATGGCCCAAAATTTTTTTTTGTTTTTTATTTTTAAAAATCCCAGAATTGCCTTTTAGCTCCAAATAAACCCCAAAAAATAGCTCCGAGCTCCAGAAAATTCTGGAAAAAATTCCAGAAAATCCAGAAAAATACCAGAAGTACCTAAAAATAAGGTGAGCAAAATTTAGTCCATAAAAATCGTATTTTATGTATAAAATAAGATTAGGCGTTAATAATCCACGATATCACGAAAACACACGTATCAACGTCAAAATTAACATGATATACACATAAAATGACCGAAATGGGGGGAAAATAGGCAATTTATATCCCGAATCACACCCCCAATAGCTTTTTGCTAGTCCTAGCAAAATATGCGATAAATTCGGATTAAATGGGAAAACATGCACCAAAACTCACAATATCATCATGGCATACACAAAATGGTATTTCCAAATGATTTCAAAGCCAATATACCCAATGTATGAAAGTAAATAACAAATGACACTCTTCAATCCAATTCAAAGAAAAGTGAAGTAATAAGCCCGTATCACATTCTTTGGGATATATCGCAAATGACAAAGTTTCTAAGTTTCATGGAAATGGCCAAAACAAAAGAAATTCCTCTAAGTTGTGGGAGATGAGATTGCATCATTCATGTTTCTTATTCTTTCGTTTATTCATTCATTTTTCTTTTCTTTTATTTTTCCTTCTTTTTTGTATTCTTTTTTGTTTATGTTTTGCATTCACGCGATAACGCCATGAAATGCAAACACGCCATCTTTGCATACACGCGATAACGCTATATAGGCAAAGGGATGGAATGATCCCCTAAATCTCATTTTTGGCTTCCTCCCCAATGTTTCGTGGGGGTACCGGCTACTCAATTTGATTAGAAAGAAACATTCACTTATACTAACTCTCTTTCTCATTCCAAACATGAATTATCAACTCATCCACCCACTCCTTAAGAGGAAAACAACACATGCACCATATGGCCATGCCCAATCCAATTAAAAACTACACCATTCATCCCAACTCATGCAATCACTTACACCAAACTATTCCCAAATTATTTCAAAGAGATATCACGACGTATAAAATAGCTTCATTCATGGCATATTAGCATTTGAATCCAAATTGGAAAAGAAATTAAAGCACACCAATCAAATATCCATAAGTTTGATACCAATATAATAATCCGAAAAAATTGCATGGCATTAAGCATGTAGGGACTAAGCACAAAGCAAGCAGCGTAGGAACCAGAAGGACAAATATGATATGCAATAAAGTTCATTGGGTGATGGAAATATGGAGGGATCTCAAAAAAAAATTTGAGATAACATCAAAATCCTACAAATCCTAAATATTCTAACACTCTCCCCCCAACTTAAAATAAACATTGTCCTCAATGTTGGGAGAGTATTAGATCTTGGCAAAAGATCCTAGAAAAGAAAAGAAAAGCACAAAAGCAAACATGCAAAAGCAAACTAACTAACTTTTTATTTATTTACACTACGTAAAGGAAAGAATACACCTTAGCAAAAGGCGGATCTCGAATGTATAACAGCGGTGGAAACTGCTCGATCATATCCTTACGCTCCTTCGCGAGCATCGCCACGTCCAATGCCCTATCACCACTGCGGGCATTAGTGGCAAGCGACAAAAACCCCGAGCATCTCCTTATGATGGGTTCCTGCCAAATGAGGGAGATAGGTCGTGTCAAAAATAATTGGGTGAGAGCGCCCATCCAAGTGAAAAGCTTGCCAAAATGGGTCGTCGAAATGAATAAATGAATTTACGATCAAATGACGACAATCCGAATCATTATGATATGGAATTAAATAATTTGATTCAGAGGTGGAGGAAAAAGAAAGATGGGAACTTTCCTGAAATGTGATGCTAGGCTCGGGATGATGCATGGCCTTAAGAGGAGGTGGAAGTTGCTGCAGAGAGAAAACTGGAGTAGGTGGGAGCTCGGGGTCAATATATACCATGTCGCAATCCCCGTCACTGTCCTCTTCCTCAATATCAATATCAACTATCTCTGTGACACTCTCCACAAATGGTAACTGCTCCTGACAAACCTCCTCGATGACTGGCAAGTACGCATCCTGAGGCGAGGGAAGTGACATCTGTGATAGGACTGGAGGTGCACATGCCTCGGGAAAATCCAAGTACGCATCATCCTCGTCATCCCAGAAATAGTTCATCTCAGTCGTCCTCCCAAAATACTCAACCGCCTCAACCTGTGAAGCTAACTCTGAAGTGGATTGTGGCTCAGGCTCCATGGTGTCCTCAATCTGCTCTCGGTCATCATGCACATCCGCTTCATCCTCAACCTCAAAGTGAAAATGCATCGTGTCACTGTCGTGGTCGACACGCACTCCATCATACATCTCCTTTGACTCCTCAAAATGTGAATGCTCAAATTCCTCTACTTGGCCCCAATGCACCCTCTTCACAGGTTTCTCTTGGTATTCCATAGGGTCGCATTGGCATGAGCCCACAGCTGGCTCCTCAGGCTGGTCCTGGACCTGCTGGACCGTGTCCTCATACTCTGCCAGGTCTCTCAGGTTACAACATGAATCCTCGGACGAATAATCAAAGAACTCCTCACCGCAACTCATCTGCACAAAATCCCGCCCAGATGGAGATAATCCTGTGTAGAAGATCTGCAGAAGATGATCATCATGAAAGCTCTGGTGTGGGCACGCAAGCACTGAATCACTGAACCTCTGCCAAGCCTGATGGTAGGCCTCCCATTCAGCTTGGCAAAGCTCGTTATATGCTGCTCCATGGCCTGTCGCCCATGTACCTGCTCCAAAAAGATAGGCAAAAACACTCGGAGAAATTCAGCCTGAAATGACAACCAAGTAAAATGTGAGTCAAGAGACAATGAATCAAACCACAATCTAGCATCATCTTGTAAAGAAGAGGGAAAAAATCTAAAGTATATGCAATCATCACTGATATTCCCACCAAGACATGAGTACATCCATTCTTCAAATTTTTTAATATGTAAATGAGGGTTCTCCCACTCCGAGCCATGAAAGTATGGCGGAAGTAGGATATCCTCCAAATCAACGTCCGAAAAATCTGAAGATGATGACATGCTTTTAAAAAAATTTCACGAAAATGAAAATAAACAAGCAAAAGACTCAATAAGTGGAAAATAAATAAAATGAAAAGACACAACATTAAGAGATAGAAGTATCACACTAAAACTTTCGAAATCAATCAAAAAATGCTAATAATAGAAACCGTTGTCCCCGTCAGCGGCACCAATTGATTGAACGGGAGGACGCGCAAGGAGCACGCCTTCCACTCCCAAGCGTAGGAGCGTCAATGCAATATAAATAACCGGTGAGTACCGGGTCGGATCACAGGGACAAGTCGTTCTATATTCACAAAATTGATCGATAAAGAAAAATAATAGTGTGTTACAACTACCTCGCTAACGGTGGAAAAGTGTGGGAAAAGGTGTGGTAAAATTACAATCCTATCCTAAGCACTAAGGGTGGAGAGCCGAATCGGCAAGCAACGAGGAGGACTCATGTGGTGTGTGTGAATGTGGCCATGGGCGTGGGAATTCATCCCAAATATAACTCAATTGATCTCCCGGCTAAGGGAGCTCAATCGGAAAATGCGGCATTTCATCGAACAAGTTGGGTGCAATAAGTAATGAATGAAACTCATGAGTAATCAATAATAAGCACATTAGAGAGGGTCCGCTAGGATGATCCTCTCTTTGGATTTCCCCTTAGGGTTCCAATAAACAAACTAACTCAAGTTTCATCCACCAATTTAGAAAATGAAATTGTGCTAGAGATACAATTCTCAACCCAACAACAACAATCAAACAACACAACCACACAAGCAATCACACTACTCCATCATACTAAATAAGATGAGATTTATAGACAAATTCATCTAGAGTTCAATACAACAAGAGAAATGCAAAAATACAAAAGAAGAGAGGGAAGAGATCACCAATCTCTCAAGAAATAAGGCTTCCCTCTCACTTGCTCCCCCAAGCTTCTCAACCATCCAATGGCCTCCAAGCTCCACCCCTAGCCTTTGGGGAAGAAGACTCCCCTCCAAACCCTAAAAATCGCCAAAAAAACAGCAGCTCAAACCCCAAAAAACCCATGTTTCAATTTTCGCACAGCAGCCCGTTTAACAGCATTGCGGATCGGGTGCGGGTCGCACCCGACCCGCAGGCTGCAAAAGCCCGCTCCAAAAAAAGGTCGCTTCAGTGGGGGGCACGCGCGGAGCGCGTGCCCCGCCCCTCGCGCGCGCTTTGCTTTGTTATTTTTTTTAAACAAAATGAACGAGCGGAGCGGGCCGGCCAGCGGTCCGGCCCGCAAACGCAATTTTTTATTTTTTATAATAAAAACTCAGCGGCCCGCTCCAAGAGTGGGACGCGGGCTGATGGCCCAAAATTTTTTTTCGTTTTTTCTTTTTAAAAATCCCAAAATTGCCTTTAGCTCCAAATAAACCCCAAAAAATAGCTCCGAGCTCCAGAAAATTCTGGAAAAATTCCAGAAAATCCAGAAAAATCCCAGAAGTTTCCAAAAAATAAGGTAAGCAAAAATTAGTCCATAAAAATTGTATTTTATGTATAAAATAAGATTAGCCGTTAATAATCCATGCTATCACGAAAACACACGTATCAACGCTAAAATTAACATGATATACACATAAAATGACCGAAAATTGGGGGGGAATAAGCAATTTTTATCCCAAATCAGTTCCGTCGGGTGCGTATCTCCACGGGCTCCATCAGATTCCAGCAATACGGCTTCCAGCATCTCTTCAAGGACTCCATCTATACCCTGCGAGAGACAAGCCGCATCAATCTGATGTGGAATATTTTCCCCTAAAATAAAATTTTTCCAAAGAAGATCGTCAAAAGAAATATGTAAAGAAAAAATAGGTAGACGATACTTCCCTGAAAATACATCTCCGCTCTCATGTACCACGACAGGCAGTTCCTTGTCGTTCATCTCAGTCTTTTCAGGCAGCTCTGGCATATGAGTATGGGTCTCATCAGGTAACCCCTCCTCATTCTCAGATTCTTCAAGCACGGTCACGTCCAAGCATACCTCCGGTCTAAAACTGTAAGTGTCCAGCGACAGGTACGACGTGTCAAAAAAATCTGAACCAGAATAAATTTCAAATGTGGTGCATGATTCAGAAATGAAATGGGTAAAAAGATCTCCCTGAGTGGGAGCAATAAGTTTTGGTGGGTGGTCCTCGGCGTCAGTGGAAGGATGAGGTGGCTCTATGTGCTCAGGCATATCCCCAACAGGCTCAAGAGACGAGAGATACTCGTTGATTTCGTCCTTATTCTTCTGCCATCGATCATGTGACTCATTCAACATAGCGCTGACAGCCATGCTCTCCTCTACCGATGCCATGAATGCATTAAGTGTCAAATTGAGAGGATGGTCAGGACTCAAGAAACAGACACGGCTATCGTATGGCATGTGTCCCTCCATGTCACAAGACTCGCAGTAGGCATAGCTCTCTGAATATTGATCATATCCTTCCATCTGATAGTATGGGTCCTGTGAATAGTATTCGCATTCTTCCATTGGAGCCTCATACTGTGCCGAATAATCATTAACTGAATAATTCCAAGATTGATCCATTGTACCTGAATAGTCAAAAACAACAACCTGGAAAAGATACCAGTGGTACAAGAAAATAGAGATAATGATAAAGCAGGTGGTGGGAAAAATCTCTCTCTGTTTATTATATTTTATTTTGTTTTTATTTAGTTTTTTTCTTTTGTTTTTTTACGCAATCTAATCAATCTAATTGTGGTAAATAGGTAATATGGCGAAATGCCTCCCCGGCAACGGCGCCAAAAACTTGACGCACCTGTAACATACACCTAGGGTCCACCTGGTGGTGTCACGATCGCCAGGCGTGGTATGGCCCCTAGGCTACAATTTCGGGCTCAATCCGCAAGCGGACGGTGTCAAGTTATAATATATAAGATGTCGAATCCCACAGAGACGGTGATAGTGTCAATTGGCTCTCAGTTTATTTCTAAGTCTAGAAGTGAGATAGCTGTCGGGGTAGAAGATCTGGTTGGGGTGTTGTTTGTTGTAATGCTAATAAAAGGGACTAGGGCTTTAGGGATCACCACTAGGATTATTGGGGGTCGATGTTGGGTTAGGATCCTTGCATTGCATTGGGGCTAGGGAGTCAATCCCCCAATTCATACCACTTTCGTGGGTTAGAATTACGGGGTATTTCGGTGGCTCTCGTTGACGCAATGGCGGTAGCCGTCAACGTAGCTGTATAGTTCGTCGATGGATCCCCTCAAAACGCGAGCTGGGCATGGTCACGTACCTTGATTGGATCCACCGATTTTCCTATTCGAATCCCTAGATACCCCTTAAGCACATCAATTCCACAGACCGTGGGCATGATCTCAGTACGAGTTATCTACGGATTCGGTAGGATCTACCGAAATACAACCCTAAATTCCTAATTCAACGTAAGGATCCAGATCTACATCTTCCCCCTAGGATCCTAGGGCTAACCCATCAACCCTAAAAAGAATCTACTCACTCATGGCAATAGTGACAGACAAAAATATCATTTTCAGAGAAGAAAACATTATATCAATCAAAAGATTAGGAATAAAAGACTTACAGCGAGAATTCAGATCCCGAAATAATCTCAGATTCCAAAACGCAAGAACAATCCAAAATAATCGTGATAATCTCAAGTATCAGATCCAAATTCCTGTTACAAAAATTAATCTCAGAATTCCTAACAAAAATCGCCTGAGCTCTCTGTCTCAAACTCTCTAAAAATTCACTAATCGAAGTCCTCCCCTCAATCGCACGCCAGCTCCAGCTTCATTCGCCCCCCAGATCGCGCGCATCGCGGCCTTTCAAAACTTTTCAAAAATGACCCTGGAGTTGCCGACCGAGTAGGTGACTCAGTCGAGCAATAGGCTGCTCGTTCAGTGGCTCGGCCCGAGTAGGGAAGCTACTCGACTGGGCACTATAGAAATTCAAAGTTGCTGCTCAGCCTACCCGGACCGAGTAGGCTCTACTCGGCCCGATTAGGGGTCGACTCGGTCGGCTGCTCGGGGTGCGTCGTGGCTTGGTTCATCTTAGGAAGATTGAGGCTACTCGACCGAGTAGGTAAGTTGCTCGGTCCGAGTCAGCCCGTATCAGCTCTCTTCTCAATCTGATATGGATCGGTCGAGCAGTCGAGCTACTCTGACCGAGCATTTTCTGGGAAAAAGCTGGGAAGTGTTGGGGCTGTCTCTCTCTCATCTGCTCTCTCTCTCTCTCTCTCTCTCTCTCTCTCTCTCTCTCTCTCTCTCTCTCTCTCTCTCTCTCTCTCTCTCTCTCTCTCTCTCTCTCTCTCTCTCTCTTCTCCTCCAATGGCTCTAGAAGTGTGGCGAACTCCTCCAAAGCCCCGCCAATAAGCTCACGAGCACGTCGGATGTGTCCATACCCAAGTGGGGTCCCAAATCGCTTCAAAATCCCTAAAAACTCATAAAACACTACGAAACTCGAAAAAATCATTAGAAATGCAATATCGTAGTAAAATGAGGGATTTGGATGCGAAAATGGTATGAGATGCAATGGAATAATGATATAAAAATAGTGTAAAATATGGACACATCAGGCTTCGACAACCACTTCAACAATGGCACATGGAGAATGACGAAATGTGCCATGATTACCGCAAAGGGGCACATTTGTGGTACGTTATACAAAACTCATATGAAGATATGTACCGACAGCCTTAACGTGGTGGAACGTGAGGATACTCAAAATCTGTGGCACCAACGACTCGGTCACATGAGTGAGAGAGGGTTATCTCTCTTAACAAAGAAGGAGCCGATCTCAATCACTAAGGATACTGGACTAGATCTTTGTTAGCATTGCTTAGTTGGCAAGCAACATAGAGTCTCCTTCAGTTCTTCTTCAATAAGGAGATCAGAGTTACTTAGTCTGGTACACTCTGATGTTTGTGGCCCCTTGGAGGTCGAATCACTAGGTGGCAACAGGTACTTCTTGACCTTCATTGATGATGCTTCTCGGAAGGTGTTGGTCTACTTCTTAAGGACGAAAGACCAAGTGCTCGACTTCTTCAAGCTGTTTCACGTCTTGGTCGAACGTGAGACAAGAAAGAATTTAAAGTGCATCCGCTCAGATAATGGAGGCGAATACACTTCCAGAGCATTCGATGTCTACTACAGAAGTCAAGGCATTAGACATTAGAAGACGGTTCCTCGCACTCCACAACACACCGGCGTTGCTGAACGAATGAACAGGACGATCATGGAGAAGGTCAGAAGCATGATCAGTATGGCTAAGCTACCAAAGCCATTCTGGGGAAAGCTGTTCATGCCGCCTGCTACCTCATCAACAGATCACCATCAGTAACTTTGGATTTCGTGATTACAGAGAAGGTATGGTCTGGTAAGAATCCCTCATACTCCTACTTGAGGGTATTTGGTTGCTTAGCCTTTGCACATGTATACAAGGAGCAAAGGCAAAAGCTTGATGCAAGGACCTGTCACGCCCCGCGTCCCATAATACCCGGGAGCGAGGACGCGACGAAGGCCTGTATGTGCATAAAATAAGGAGGAATTTTTTCTTCCTTCCTTGATGCATAATAAGCGTTTGTAGTAATTCCATCGAAGGCAGGTTCTTGTCATGCAAGCTCAGAGGAACAACACACACCATCTTTATTATCCAATAGATGAAAAGTAGTACATGACTGTGCCTTATAATACGGCCTACATCAACTCAACAGAAAAGTAAAGTATAGTACTCGCAAGGTAACTAGCACGCTGGCGGTAAGGAAAACACACTGACAGTGTAGTGAAAGCTGATGTTGTGGTCGAGTCGGAGACTCCTACTCATCTGCAGGTACGGGCTCAGTAACGTCCTTTGATCCCCGTTCCACGGGATCGTCCTCAGTGTAGTACTCCAAGTACTCCATCAGCTCGTAGTCTAACATGTATTTCAAAGAAAACAATGAAATATATGTCAGCGCTAAGCGACAAGTAAAAACCAACAGAAAGTAAAGACAGCAAGTAATGAGCGAGCAAGAGGTAACAAACGTCGTTGACTATCTAATAGTGTCGGGTGTCCTAATCATAAGAAGTCTAGTTTAACTCTCAAACCAGCCGGTCAGTCAAGGCTTGAAGGCACAGGTCACTTCTAAGACCACAGGACGAGTCCTTTGGTTGACCAACCCCCTTCCTATTCCTTTCTAGACACGGATCCAGTAGTAATTTAAGACCGCTTATTATTATACCGCTCCCTCACGTTCAAGTAGTCTTGACTTAGTCAGTAGAACAGTCGTATCCAGTCAATAGTCATGACAGAACAATGGAAACATAGCAAACAACCGAACTAGTGCATTAGCCTTAGCCCAAGTGCACGATGTGTAACCATAAGTGCACCCATCCCACGGAAGAACTCGTGGAATATCTACCTACCATCCCCTGCAGGGTGATGGTACGGCTTACCAAATAAGGGTGGACCCAGTCACTCCCGCACACTTCGTAGCTCAAGACTACCCCATAACACGTGTTGTATCACATTTCACGTCTATAACCGTATCCATATCCGTATCCGTATCCATATCTGTATCCGTATCCGTATGGCCTTATAGGTCCATCTTTTGGTACATCGTAGTACAATACAACAAACATATAAATCGGTTAATAACTTGCATGTGGTCGTGTCTGGTTACAGTCTGGTTCCTTGGGCGAGTCATGTGTTGTGTCCGGGAGTCGGTGTCTTCCCAGGACATATACCTACAAACACCACACACGCACCCAATATTTTATTAATGTAACAATCGAAGTTACAACATCCGTACAACTCACGCATGTGCACGTACGCACGTATACGTATATACGTATGAATAAAATACAATTAAAAATAAAAATAATCTCTTTCCTATTCTTTCTAACTCCCTTCACAAATAATAACCCAAAATTCTTTTCCAAAACACCCCCAAAACACCAAGCTGCCAAAAATTTCTTTTCTTTTAAACATCATCTTCTTCCTTTGTTTTGTAGGAACTTCATAGAGGAAGAGGAAAGCAAGGGGGAGCCGGGACCCGGGGGTGGTGGGCTAGTGGCTGCCGGCTACCTGGCCGACCTTCGCCGGCGGCCGCAAGCCGCGCGCGCAAAACTGCCCCTTTTTTGCTCTTGATGTAGAACAATGGAGAGAGAGAGAGAGAGAGAGAGAGAGAGTGAGAGAGAGAGAGAGTGTGTGTGTGTGTGTGTGGTATAGATGTAGAGAGGAGTTTAAGGGAAGGTGGTGGCCATGGGATTGCCGCCGGAGGGAGTCACCGTCGCCGGAATTGGCCATGGCCATGATGGGTTCATGGGGTTTTTTTGTTGATTTTTAGAGAGAGATTGAGAGAGAGATTGATAGAGGAGCTGAATGAGGATGGAGGAGGAGAGAGAGGGGCTCACCGGAGGGGGAGGAGTTCGCCGGAGAATTGGCCGGAGTTTGGCCGGAATGGGTTTTCTGATGGGGAAGGTGGGGTTAAGGGGGTTTTATATAGGTTTAGTTATATATTTTTTAATTAGGCATTTAAAACTTAGTCTAAATGTTAGATTAGGATAAGATTAGGTTTTAAATTTGTCCCCCCCCCCCCGTTTTCATCATTCTGAATTTTTTATTTAAATTTTTATTATAATATTATTTTAAAAATAGTATTTTTTGGAAATATACCGAAAAAATTATTTAAAAATACAGACACATCCCTGACGATGCGGGGATCACGAATATGTGGTCCGTATCTCAGGTTGAGCTATAGACAATTCATGAAAAATAAAAAGGTCGTTTCGATCATCGGTGTCGGGTCTGCTGGTCCATAGTCGATCCGACTTCGGAATCGCGCAAAACTTGAACCGATGGTCTATTATGACCTAAAAGTCATGGTGACGAAGTTTGAAGTAGTCTGGACGACGTTCACATATATAAGTATTTATGAGCCATGAATATTATTTAATTATAATAATATTATTTAATTATATAATAATACAAACCACACCAATAAATATATATATATATATCCATAAAAATACATAAAAATATGAAAAATACTTAGAAAATATATATTGACTGATACAGGCGTCACATCCTACACACCTTATAAAAATTCCGTCCTCGGAATTTAAGTAAAGAGATGAGAAAACGCTCGTGCATTTCCTCTTCACGTTCCCAGGTGGATTCACCAGGCGAATCATGATGCCAGATAACTCTCACCAGCTCAACAACTTTGTTCCTGAGAGTCTTCTGTCGACGGTCTATGATCTGCAGCGATTGCTGCTCATAGTTAAGGTCCGGATGAACAGTAATTTCCGAGTGGTCGATTATATGCTTGGGGTCGCTGATGTAACGACGCAACTGGGAGATATGAAATACATCATGAACTCCCTCCATTGATGGTGGCAGGGCCAGACGATAAGCTACTTCTCCAACTCGCTTTAGTACGTCGAATGGTCTGATGAATTTCAGACTGAGCTTTCCTCGCTTTCTAAAGCATATCACTCCTCTGTTTGGTGATATCTTTAGAAAAACATGGTCTCCAGGTTGAAATTCCAAATGTCAACGCTTGGTGTCAGCCCAGTGCTTGTAGCGATCTTGTATGATTCTCAACTTGTTTCTGATTGTACGCACAGCATCAACAGCTTCCATGATCATCTCTGACCTAAAAGTTCTCGGTCGCCAATGTCATCCCTGTAGAGATATGATGCCCTCAAGGCTATTTATCTCTATGTGAATAGCACAAACGTCTTGTTCGAAATAACAGTAAGTTGTTTGGTAATAATTTATCTAAGTTATATTATAATGTAGTTAACATTAGATATCAACTTAGGTAAAGTCCTGAGACTTTATGCAAGGTCAAACAGGTATCGAGATGAGTATCTCGATCATGGAGAAATATTTGACCGTCTATAGCATAAGTCTAAAAGGGTTCGTGGTCGTAGATGTTTCGAGACAAGGATATCGAAACATCGGATAGACCATTGTGTCTTAGTCTTCACCGTTTAGCGGTGGTGATGATCTCATGATCGCTTGACTTGGCGAAATCGAAGACGAGACACAGGTGCTCATCAGAGAATGAGTTCACTGAACGATCCACAAAGAGTTATCATATGGTTATATTGACCAATCTGTCAATGATAACTCTTAGTGATGATAGGCTAGTTGGTCTTTTGACTTGAGGTCATTTTACGAACCTGTGCGTGAACGGTGTCACTTAGATCACTGACCTAACTTCGAGGCTAGGCCTGTCCAAAGGTCTTTGATTGGGTGTCACTTGAAGCATACGAGGCGAGTAATGACCAAGAGAGGATTCGTCTCTCCCAGTCAATGGGAGTTAGTGTCGTAGAGTTAGTTCGGTCTTTAGTAAAATCTCTGGCCAGAGTATGTTGGAAGAAGTCCAATATTATTTGACTAAAGATCGATAGAAACTAACCGGAGTCAAGTTATTGGGGTTGACAGTTTGACCGTACCCTAGACTTGATTTACATGACATAGTTTAGACGAAGAGACTATAACTGTGGAACTCATCACGGAAACAGTCAGAGTGGTCCTGACAATACTCATGTCAATGAGTCAACCACATAATGATGATTCCTGAAGCAGGGACGGTAACCACTGCTCGTGGTCACTGCCGTATAGGGCTTCGAGCCCAACCTGTTGTAAAGGTCTGGCTGTAGGGTCTCACACAGAGTGCGACCTTCGTCTAGTAATAGGTAGAAATTAATTAGGGAGAATAATTTGCATTTGATGCAAAGGAAGAGAAAATTGCATTTTGATGCAAATGATATTTAAGCCTAGATATGGGACTAATTTGCATTTGATGCAAAAGAGATTAAATGTGTTTTAAATTGTTTAAAACAATATTTAATGATATAAATGCAAGGAAAAGTTCACGGGTAAGACGGGAATGTCCATGTCTACGCCCAGGTTCGAACGGCGTCCAAATCGGACGCCAAATACCCAACTTACGCCAAAAACAGCCAAATAGATCAGACCGGGTCAGACCAGGCTGACCCAGGCCAGACCAGGTCTGGCCTGGACGCCTGGCCAGACCTGGCTGAACCAGGACACCAGGCCCAAGCGGCTGGGCGCAGGCCCAGGCGGGACGCCCAAGCGCCTGGGCGCCTGGCCCAAGCCCAGGCCAGGCGCCCAGGTTGGGCGCACCAGCCTGGGTGCACCCAGACCAGGCATCCATCCTGATCTGGGCTCACCAGCTGGTCAGGTGGGTCCCACAAGAGCAGTTTTTCCGCACCTAGGGCAGATTCGTTTGACGGCTCAGTTTTTGTGAAATACTAGCCTTGGGCTGATCTTTGGATGATTAATTGGAGGGTCAAACGAACTCCGATTGACGAACCGTTTTTTCCTATGCGTTCACCATTGAACGCCCTTCGAATTGATAGGTTGTATCAATCATGAAGCTCAACGGTTAGGGAGTTAAAATTCACGGAAGTTTGCACTTTGTGAAGGGCAAACTAAATTGAATTTGATTAACTCTAAATTAGTCCCACATCGAATTTTAAGGGAAGGGGAGCAGTCAGCCGCCTATATAAATAGGGGTCTGCTCCCCTCCTCAAAAGTCGTCCCAAGCTCTAGATCTGAGCAGCTCTCGTAAATGTTGGAGCACGCTCGGATCTAGGATTAAATTAATATTCTTCTATCTCCCTAAATTTCTGCCTTACTCCTGAGGGCTCTAGCAAAGCCGCAAGGAGTTGGATTCTGATCCGAAATCTTGGCGAAGGTTTCTCTCGCGTGAAACTTTCTTCCGCGCGTGGTTGGCTCAGCGACATGGGATTGATCGCCTCGGGATGCGGAGCGGTTCGAGGAGCGGTTCGGGGAGCGGTTCAAGGAGCGGCTCGACGTGAGACGGGGAGCGGCTCGGAAGACGGTGCGGAACATCTCGCCTGCCCCAGGGTTGCGATTCCGGGTATGTATTTTATTAGTATTAGTTTAATTTAATCGCAGTAGGTTAGATCCTTCGTGGGATTGTCAGATCCATCCCAAGTTGGCATAGATCTTGGCGGGTCTTGTACCTTAGGGCTAAATTAATTAGATTAACTTTTTCTTCCGATGCATAAATATTTTTATGTCTATGTTCCGTCCGACTAAGGACAGGAATAGAATTTTTGCGCTCTAAGGGTCCCAGAAAACCCTTCAGTGGTATCGGAGCCTAGGTCTGCGTAACGATCTAGCACTGTGATTTCATTAAACTTTGAAATGCTTTTCAAAATACTTTATAAAATGTTTTTTTTTAAGTTATGAGATAATTTAAAATATTTCTAGATGCCCTTTTAAAATATTTTAAAATCTATGCGATATTTTTAAAGATGATTTTAAAAGGATTTTAGATGTTTAAATATTTTATATGATACAATTTTAAACATGAAAATTTTAAAATGGTGTTTTTGTTGTGAAGTAGAAACATGTTTGGAGAAGGTTGAGCCTAGGAAACCCCTATACTCCTTTATATAGTATTCATAATGGTTACTCATGTGGGTGGATACCCAATAGGCCCAATGGGTCCTATTCATAACACTTCCCATTATCCAACCAACGTGGTATACTCGACTTATGAATACTGAATGATTCATTAGTACTAATGAGTATCTTAAAGGGTAGATACTTCTAGATCCAAGTTAAGGGTAACTGCCTCGTTAAAAACCCTTAGCTATGGAAAACCCTGTGGGAAAAAACCGATAGCGAAGGGAAAAGAGTACAGCACTCCATAACTTCCCCTGAATTTTGGATGTGTCGAGGGGTGGATACTTCTGGATCCAGAGTCAATGTGGTTGCCTCATTAAAACCTTGACTATGGAAAACCCTGTGGGAAAAACCACTAGCCAAGGAAAAAGAGTACAACTCTACAGTTGACTCCCCCTTATCTGATCAAGCTTCAGGCTTGCAGATATCCTATATATCTATACATTAATCTCCTATGTGTCTATACATCCATCTCATCTACAACATTCCGAAAGCAAAAGTAAAGTACAGACATCACTCATCTATACAAGTTTCACTTATATAAGGCAGTAGTTGAAACTAAAGGAGCGTTGCGAACTAGGTAGACAGCTCCACGTCTCAATTGTCATTGTTTGCAAAGGTACTTCAGGACCTGGCTTTGTATGTTCTTGAACTGCTCCTTGGGTGATGAGCTTCTCGGGATGGTCGAAGGATGTAGACTTGGGAGGATTCTGTGTAGATCTTCAGGAGGTGGACGTCCCTTTTATACTATTCATCGCGATGATATGTAACCTGCATATGCAAATACATTTAACATGGAGGATTTTTACTCGACCCTTGGAGATAGCGCAGAAGCTACATATCTCAGGTCCAGTGGTGCGCTGCAGGCGCTGCATTGTACCTGGCTAATAGCTATACTGCTAACGCTCAAAAGAGACGCATGCAGTTGACCAGGCAAAAGAGTGTTCCAAAGACACTTAAGGTACTTCTGGACATTGTATATTCTTTCCCTCTTCCAGCTAACGGAAAGGGGTCTTTTAATGTATATCCATACAACCAAATAGGTGTATTTAGTGGAGAATGATTTTAATGTTTCTTCATCAATCGTCATTGTATGAAGTTTTCATCTTCGGGATGATTAATTAATGTCATCTTCAGGATGATAGTTCATTTCCAGGATAATATTCATTTTCAGGATGATTGTTCATCTTCGGGATGATAGTTCATCTTCAGGATGATTAATGTCATCTTTAGGATGATAGTTCATCTTCAGGATGATTACTGTCATCTTCAGGATGATAGTTCATCTTTAGGATGATTAATGTCATCTTCAGGATGATAGTTCATCTTCAGGATGATTAATGTCATCTTCAGGATGATAGTTCATCTTCAAGATGATCGTATTCTGTAAGCCAAGAATTTATGCCTGGCTAGGACTTTCATATCATATCATATCTGATAGATAGGCTTTAACAGATATTTCGGTATTTTCTCTTCAGGAGATCCGATAATATTTTGAGTTATTAAAATAATCTCCATTCTTTTAATTTGCTCTATTAAGAACAATACTGTTTTTAAGAGGTGCAAACAACAACCTTTTAGTATGAGTCCTTTAAGGATCTCTGTCTAGGTTGTCTTTCCTTTAATATATGTCTCAAAAAGAAAGGAAAGTAAAGAAAAAATTTGTACATGCAGTTGAAGAAATTTTATATCGGTAATGTTGTCACATCCAATAGCAACATCAACCAAAAATTCCCTCTTTTTGCCATTCGTTGGGTTACGCCTTGACATAAACCAGTCGATGCATCAGATTCATCTTGTAAGTGAGTTCAGCTCATCTTACTTGATTACTTCCTGGTTTGAGCAATTTATACCTCTAAAGCTATAGCAAATTAAAATGCTTATAGCTAACGATTTTATTTTAATTCTCCTTCAATACTCAGTTATCCCACAGGCATTTTTGATATCAGGACTTCAGGTCCATACACCTCATATTTCATAAGTGAGTCCAGCTCACCTTATTATTTCCTCATTCCACATTATTATAATTTGGCCAAATCTCTATCTTTGCTTCAGGCAAAGCAGAGTTGTGGAATCGATATTTTATATTTAACTGGCAAAGTGAAATATGAGAGAATTTGTCGACAAAATGTGTTCTTTCTTGTCCAAAAACTCACCCCATATGTACTATAAACATTTGATTTCTCCCAGAGGTGTCTCCTTCACGACGCGTTAAAGAAGTGAAGGTTCTGGGACGGGTAAAGAATATGGGCAGATCCAGAATGGGTCCTTAGCAACCAAGTTGCAATAAGGTTCTGGATTTGAGCTCACTTTCCTGTGGTGGTATTGCTTTTTCTGTCTCCAGGAGTAGATTTCTCTCTTTGGAGCCTAGTGGTATGTCCTCTCATCTCTTCAGGACATCCATTTCTGCTACTGGTGGATTGCATCCATTATATTTGGTATGTCAATCCTAGCTGGATTTTTAGTATCAGGGATGTGAAAATTTTGACGATATTTAAATTGTCAGTCTGATTATAATCAGATCATATGTATTTACTTTTTAAATGGTCAATTTGAGCTTCAGGCTCATAGATGATTTGAACCAAAATAGGAAATTGAAGGATCTTCAGGATCCTTTTTACCATCAACACACAATCTATAAGACGTGTATAAATGCCGTACTCATACGAGATTTTGGAATCTATTCATCAAAGTTGGTTAGTCCTGATGAATGTGTTCTCTTTGTGGCATCATGACAGTTTATGTGGTGTTGCTTCAGGAACACATACACAGCATTGCAGACGTACCATCTTTTAGATGTGCTCTAAACCCATACTTAGAAAATGTTTATATGGAGAATAATTTGCATTTGATGCAAAGGAAGAGAAAATTGCATTTTGATGCAAATGATATTTAAGCCTAGATAGGGGACTAATTTGCATTTGATGCAAAAGAAATTAAATGTGTTTTAAATTATTTAAAACAATATTTAATGATATAAACGTAAGGAAAAGTTCACGGGTAAGACGAGAATGTCCATGTCTACGCCCAGGTTCGAACGGCGTCCAAATCGGACGCCAAATACCCAACTTACGCCAAAAACAGCCAAATAGATCAGACCGGGTCAGACCAAGCTGACCCAGGCCAGACCAGGTCTGGCCTGGACGCCTGGCCAGACCTGGCTGAACCAGGACGCCAGGCCCAATCGCCTGGGCGCAGGCCCAGGCGGGCCGCCCAAGCGCCTGGGCGCCTGGCCCAAGCCCAGGCCAGGCGCCCAGGCTGGGCGCACCAGCCTGGGTGCGCCCAGACCAGGCATCCATCCTGATCTGGGCTCACCCAGCTGGTCAGGTGGGTCCCACAAGAGCATTTTTTCTGCACCTAGGGCAGATTCGTTTGACGGCTCAGTTTTTTGTGAAATACTAGCCTTGGGCTGATCTTTGGATGATTAATTGGAGGGTCAAACGAACTCCGATTGACGAACCATTTTTTCCTTTGCGTTCACCGTTGAACGCCCTTCGAATTGATAGGTTGTATCAATCATGAAGCTCAACGGTTAGGGAGTTAAAATTCACGGAAGTTTGCACTTTGTGAAGGGCAAACTAAATTGAATTTGATTAACTCTAAATTAGTCCCACATCAGATTTTGAGGGAAGGGGAGCTGTCAGCCGCCTATATAAATAGGGGTCTGCTCCCCTCCTCAAAAGTTGTCCCAAGCTCTAGATCTGAGCGGCTCTCGTAAATGTTGGAGCACGCTAGGATCTAGGCTTAAATTAATATTCTTCTATCTCCCTAAATTTCTGCCTTACTCCTGAGGGCTCTAGCAAAGCCGCAAGGAGTTGGATTCTGATCCGAAATCTTGGCGAAGGTTTCTCTCGCGTGAAACTTTCTTCCGCGCGTGGTTGGCTCGGCGACATGGGATTGATCACCTCGGGATGCGGAGCGGTTCGAGGAGCGGTTCGGGGAGCGGTTCAAGGAGCGGCTCGGCTTGAGACGGGGAGCGGCTCGGAAGACGGTGCGGAACATCTCGCCTGCCCCAGGGTTGAGATTCCGGGTATGTATTTTATTAGTATTAGTTTAATTTAATCGCAGTAGGTTAGATCCTTCTTGGGATTGTCAGATCCATCCCAAGTTGGCATAGATCTTGGCTAAGGGTCTTGTACCTTAGGGCTAAGTTAATTAGATTAACTTATTCTTCCGATGCATAAATATTTTTATGTCTATGGTCCGTCCGACTAAGGACGGGAATAGAATTTTTGTGCTCTAAGGGTCCCAGAAAACCCTTCAGTGGTATCGGAGCCTAGGTCTGCGTAACGATCTAGCACTGCGATTTCATTAAACTTTGAAATGCTTTTCAAAATACTTTATAAAATGTTTTTTTAAGTTATGAGATAATTTAAAATATTTCTAGATGCCCTTTTAAAATATTTTAAAATCTATGCGATATTTTTAAAGATGATTTTAAAAGGATTTTAGATGTTTAAATATTTTATATGATAAAATTTTAAACATGAAAATTTTAAAATGGTGTTTTTGTTGTGAAGTAGAAACAGGTTTAGAGAAGGTTGAGGCTAGGAAACCCCTATCCTCCTTTATATAGTATTCATAATGGTTACTCATGTGGGTGGATACCCAATAGGCCCAATGGGTCCTATTCATAACACTTCCCAGTATCCAACCAACGTGGTATACTCGACTTATGAATACTGAATGATTCATTAGTACTAATGAGTATCGTAAATGGTGGATACTTCTAGATCCAAGTTAAGGGTAACTGCCTCGTTAAAAACCCTTAGCTATGGAAAACCCTGTGGAAAAAAACCGATAGCGAAGGGAAAAGAGTACAGCACTTCATAACTTCCCCTGAATTTGGGATGTGTCGAGGGGTGGATACTTCTGGATCCAGAGTCAATGTGGTTGCCTCATTAAAACCTTGACTATGGAAAACCCTGTGGGAAAACCACTAGCCAAGGAAAAAGAGTACAACTCTACAGTTGACTCCCCCTTATCTGATCAAGCTTCAGGCTTGCAGATATCCTATATATCTATACATTAATCTCCTATGTGTCTATACATCCATCTCATCTACAACATTCCGAAAGCAAAAGTAAAGTACAGACATCACTCATCCATACAAGTTTCACTTATATAAGGCAGTAGTTGAAACTAAAGGAGCGTTGCGAACTAGGTAGACAGCTCCACGTCTCAATCGTCATTGTTTGCAAAGGTACTTCAGGACCTGGCTTTGTATGTTCTTGAACTGCTCCTTGGGTGATGAGCTTCTCGGGATGGTAGAAGGATGTAGACTTGGGAGGATTCTGTGTAGATCTTCAGGAGGTGGACGTCCCTTTTATACTATTCATCGCGATTATATGTAACCTGCATATGCAAATACATTTAACATAGAGGATTTTTCCTCGACCCTTGGAGATAGCGCAGAAGCTACATATCTCAGGTCCAGTGGTGCGCTGCAGGCGTTGCATTGTACCTGGCTAATAGCTATACTGCTAACGCTCAAAAGAGACGCATGCAGTTGACTAGGTAAAAGAGTGTTCCAAAGACACTTAAGGTACTTCTGGACCTTGTATATTCTTTCCCTCTTCCAGCTAACGGAAAGGGGTATTTTAATGTATATCCATACAACCAAATAGGTGTATTTAGTGGAGAATGATTTTAATGTTTCTTCATCAATCGTCATTGTATGAAGTTTTCATCTTCGGGATGATTAATTAATGTCATCTTCAGGATGATAGTTCATTTCCAGGATAATATTCATTTTCAGGATGATTGTTCATCTTCGGGATGATAGTTCATCTTCAGGATGATTAATGTCATCTTAAGGATGATAGTTCATCTTCAGGATGATTAATGTCATCTTCAGGATGATAGTTCATCTTCAGGATGATTAATGTCATCTTCAGGATGATAGTTCATCTTCAGGATGATCGTATTCTGTAAGCCAAGAATTTATGCCTGGCTAGGACTTTCATATCATATCATATCTGATAGATAGGCTTTAACAGATATTTCGGTATTTTCTCTTCAGGAGATCCGATAATATTTTGAGTTATTAAAATAATCTCCATTCTTTTAATTTGCTCTCTTAAGAACAATACTGTTTTTAAGAGGTGCAAATAACAACCTTTTAGTATGAGTCCTTTAAGGATCTCTGTCTAGGTTGTCTTTCCTTTAATATATGTCTCAAAAAGAAAGGAAAGTAAAGAAAAAATTTGTACATGCAGTTGAAGAAATTTTATATCGGTAATGTTGTCACATCCAATAGCAACATCAACCAAAAATTCCCTCTTTTTGCCATTCGTTGGGTTACGCCTTGACATAAACCAGTCGATGCATCAGATTCATCTTGTAAGTGAGTTCAGCTCATCTTACTTGATTACTTCCTGGTTTGAGCAATTTATACCTCTAAAGCTATAGCAAATTAAAATGCTTATAGCTAACGATTTTATTTTAATTCTCCTTCAATACTCAGTTATCCCACAGGCATTTTTGATATCAGGACTTCAGGTCCATACACCTCATATTTCATAAGTGAGTCCAGCTCACCTTATTATTTCCTCATTCCACATTATTATAATTTGGCCAAATCTCTATCTTTGCTTCAGGCAAAGCAGAGTTGTGGAATCGATATTTTATATTTAACTGGCAAAGTGAAATATGAGAGAATTTGTCGACAAAATGTGTTCTTTCTTGTCCAAAAACTCACCCCATATGTACTATAAACATTTGATTTCTCCCAGAGGTGTCTCCTTCACGACGCGTTAAAGAAGTGAAGGTTCTGGGACGGGTAAAGAATATGGGCAGATCCAGAATGGGTCCTTAGCAACCAAGTTGCAATAAGGTTCTGGATTTGAGCTCACTTTCCTGTGGTGGTATTGCTTTTTCTGTCTCCAGGAGTAGATTTCTCTCTTTGGAGCCTAGTGGTATGTCCTCTCATCTCTTCAGGACATCCATTTCTGCTACTGGTGGATTGCATCCATTATATTTGGTATGTCAATCCTAGCTGGATTTTTAGTATCAGGGATGTGAAAATTTTGACGATATTTAAATTGTCAGTCTGATTATAATCAGATCATATGTATTTACTTTTTAAATGGTCAATTTGAGCTTCAGGCTCATAGATGATTTGAACCAAAATAGGAAATTGAAGGATCTTCAGGATCCTTTTTACCATCAACACACAATCTATAAGACGTGTATAAATGCCGTACTCATACGAGATTTTGGAATCTATTCATCAAAGTTGGTTAGTCCTGATGAATGTGTTCTCTTTGTGGCATCATGACAGTTTATGTGGTGTTGCTTCAGGAACACATACACAGCATTGCAGACGTACCATCTTTTAGATGTGCTCTAAACCCATACTTAGAAAATGTTTATATGGAGTTGATCAGACTCATATAAAAAGGTTCTAATGGTGTGTTTAGCTGAGTGTACGCAACCACTGTTGCTAATTATTTATAATTTCCCATTTTTATCCAAAGGTACCACTATTTTTAAAAAATTGTGGTTGGATAATGACCATTTTTAGAGGATATATTGATGAGTACACCAAAGGTACATCATCAGTCCTATTAAGGGAGTGGACGAAGCCTATTTATATCCCTTAAATACTCTCAAGAGACCTAAAGGTCTTCATTATCTTTAATGATGATAGTATATCATCTTAAATTCCTTTGAGGAAGTGGGGAGAGTCAATGTCCATGTGAATAGAGATGATCTCATTATCATTTTTCCCTTTTGAATAGGACAATGAAAGTTTCACCCTTTTTTGAAGAATCTTCGGGTTCGTCTGGTTGATGATGTCTTGCATCATCAATCTAGGGTGATATCGATCCAAAATTGGTCGATTCTGGACACTTCTGGTGTTCCAAATTAATTCCTCTTTTTGAATTTATGTGGGACATTTGAAAAGTCCATTAAAATGCTGAAGTTAATTTTGTCCGGTAATAGTTGAACTGTGTTCAAACTGTGAAGGATTACATCTTCACATTGACTATTGTGCGGATCATTATGGGACAAAGATTCAGGCTTCATTTATTTCTTGAGTCATTAGGGATTTCGTTTTGACGAATATCCTTTGAAACTGTATAAGTTTCAGAGAGTATATGGCATCCTCATTTTATTTTTAGGGGTATTCAAGATAGCAAATCATTCGTAGTAAAATAAAATGTATAGCAAATCATTCGTAGTAAAATAAAATGTATTAAAACTACAAGAGAATAATACTGATGATTTTGTTAAGTCAACAAGTGACATAGTGTGATGTGCTCTTGAAAACATACAACTATAATCATGCTCATTAAGACTTATGTTATAACAACAGATTAAATTTGATCTCAAAGTTTATTTGTCCTCGGGGAGTAGCTAAATATACATAAGGTCAATTTGACTTTCGTCGTTTAGACTAGATATGTATGTATTTTTATATGGCATAAGTTAATGTACATTCATGTTTGCAAAAACATTATGGCTCTTATCAGAACTTCTGGTCTGATATTGGTTTGTCATTACTTACTCCATGTCGAGGTATATCATATCTTCCCTTTCTCATTTAATTCAAGACTTCCCCTATTTTAAGTTTTTCTTATTTTTATTTCAGGTCATGTTTGATCCTGAACTTCCCCTAATTTCAATATTCCTTATTTATAAAGGACAATGAAAATTAGTCTTGCTAAGGAGACATAAGCAGGGGTTTGAGCAAATTATTTTATACTTCCACTTTTCTAATTAATTAGAGACTTTTAAAAGTCTATTTGAATGCTCGAGTATAGCTTCAGGCCATTTTCTTGAGTCGTTCAAATTTTATGTGGATAGTTTATCATGCTCAGAGGGGAAAACAAATACGTGGCTACGAAATTTATAATTTCTCACTTATCTATTAAGTCACGACTTCGGGCGTACAATTAAAAGTAATGAGTAGATTGAAGAATCATACATTGTAAAGTGAGATGACTCTAAAAGAGTTTAGCGGTGTTATGATAACTGCTGGTGTCAATATTCGATTATATAGACAATAAGTGTGAGAGGTCTATATACCGCAAAATGCGTATCTTTAAAAGATCGCATAAATAGTTTTCGCATAGTCCATCGTATTTGTTAATATTTATTTTATTAGGGTGAAAGGGTGTTGACTTTTGATTTGATTTTGAAATTCAGGTTTATTTTGTCAAAGTGGATACGATGTTAAACTTTTTGAAATCATGATTGTCTTGTTGTCATAAATATCGTCATATCATGAGCCCATCATACATATAATATAAAGCTTGTGATCTAAAAATTATGCTCAATTAACCTGAATTGAAACAAGTATGATGTATACACATGCTATTTATATGCTGCAGGCATTTAAATAATCTCATCGCAGATATATAGTCTAGCTATAGGCATTAAACCATATCAAAGTGATTTTAGCATGCTAAATAAAATGTACATCACAGAAATAATTAAATATGCGGCAGGCATATAATTTTCTACACATTCATTTAATTATCACAGACATGTAATAATATTAAATTTTAAATCATGCATCAGGCAATGAAATGTATGCAACATCACTAGCATTAAAAATGGAGAGAAAACTTTTCGTTTAATACTAATCAAATAATCCAAACGAAATGAGGTGATGATTTTACGCAGATAATTAATCAAAAAAAGACAAGATTAATAAAATCATTTCCTAATAGCACATCCACGCAGATAATATATTAATGATATACAACCACGTAGATAATTGATCACTCCATATTTTACACCTTTTTTCTGCATATTTGCATGCCATTTTGATCGCTCGAATCGCGCTTTTCACGATTTTTCGGCAATATTGCGATGCTTTTCACGATTTCTTGATTTTGTCGAATTTCAGGAGATTTCGAGCGATTTGGAGTGATTCTGAGATGCACCCATTCCGGAGTGTCACCCATGACTCCTTCGAGGGGAATTTTGCTATTGAAAAGGAATGGAAGAAGAAAGAACGTCGTAGGAGCTACGAGGGAGCAAAAATACGAAGATTGGGCATTTTCAGCATGTCACTCGGCCGAGTGAAGGAGTCACTCGGCCGACCATCGAAAGCCTACTCGGCCGACCAGATCTGACACGCAGAAGATACAGTATCAGCGTGCACTCGGCCGACCGTCGCCAGTCCACTCGGCCGAACCATGGAGACTCCACTCGCCCGAGTGGCATCAAGACGACGGCAACGAAAAGTCCAAACTTACTGTAAATTGTCAGTCGATTCCCGAGTTCCGACTCGGCCGAGTGAAGAAGTCCCCTCGGTCGAAGCAAAGAAAGTTACTCGGCCGAGTGACTCCCGAGGAGCCGACCCCCAAAAGTCCGAAGTTACTGGAATTTGTCAGGGTTTGTCACTCGACCGAATGACATTTGTCACTCGGCCGAGTGAGCCGCGCTACCTGTAGCGTAAACTGCGATTTTGAGGCTGCGCAGGGGCATTTTCGTCACAGTTTTTTGGACGTTTTTGGGGGGTATTTAACCCCAGTTTTTAACCTAGTTTAGGGAGCTTTTCAGAACTTTTTTGCAGCCTTTTTTTAGATTACTTTTAGGAGATTAGATTGAGCTTTGAGGGGAGAGAGAAAAGTGCTATTTTGTTGGATGCTATTGATTCTTCATTAGTTTATCTCTCTCTCTATCAAAAACTCCATTTTATTGATATATTGAATATTGCAATGAATTCTATTGATTTTATTTGTGAATTTCTATTGAATTTCATTATGAATTGTGAGTAGTTCTATCGTCTTAGGGCGTAGGGATGAACCCTACGAACCCTATTTCTAATTTGTGATGAATTGGTGAAATTATTGCTAGAATTGATTATGGTTAGTTTGGGATTGCTATAATACGAATACTAGGGATTCATACCGATTGGGATTTGCAAGAGATTGGATCCCAACTCGATAGGAAGCCCTAGAAATTCGAATTGGGTTACAATTGGATTTCTCCGGAATCGGTTTGCAAGAGATTGGACCGAAACTAGGGTTTTCGATTGCAATTCTATACAATACCCGTTTGCAAGAGATTGGACGGGTAGGAACTATCCCAACCTAGGTCGCAGCTCGAGTTTGCACGAGAGTGGGCTCGAGATACGATTGAACGATGATGTTGTTCTTCACGCTAGCTTGCCTAGGTTAGGGTTTGCAAGAGATTGGACCCTACCCTAGGTTTGCTATAGACGGGCAATAGCGCGAAAGCGTGAGCTTGGTTCTACATTTAGTTGCAACTAGTTCACCTGAATTTCAATTCTAGCAATTGTGACACCTACGAATCACGATGACGAGATACGGTTTGTAGCGGGGATTCCCTACCCCTAGGCGTCTTTATTAATTTGATATTTCTTTTATACAATTGAACGACTGTGACCGCTTTATAGCGAATATTTCTCGACTTTTCATATAGCTAGGTGAGTTGAAGAAGACACCGTCATTTGACCTCCTCGTGTTCAATACCCGCTCGCCGCTACACCGTGCGCTTGCGGTAAGACTAACGAGTCGCGTGCCCCGGTTGCGTGTTCGCACTCCTCGGGGCCCCGATCAAGTTTTTGGCACCGTTGCCGGGGAAGGTTTTTGACGGAGTTCAATTTGGATCACCCGGTTATTTTTCAATTTCTTTATTTATTTCTTCATTCTTTTCTAACTCTATTTACAGCCCTATTTTGCACGCTCTCCCGAAATTTTCCACAAGATCTTAACAGGTAAAATGGGGGATGCAATTCCAATGACTGAGTCTGGCCATGGAGATGATGAATCCTTCGCGGAGCTCCTTCAGGAACTTGTTGATGAGGTCCACGCTACCGGAGCTTTTGCTATTAATATCGAGGACCCCGTCGAACAATTGTTTGCTAGCTTTGTGATGGATCAAATCTCCCCGAATGGGACTATTGGGGGCGATATCAGAGTTGATATGAGGGACGACAAGCTATATTTTGAAGGCGGTAGAACATGCGTCAAAGAGTATTACACTCCCGAGGAATCCTTCGAGCAAACCGATATTCAGGGAGTTACACTCTACGACCCCCACTCTTGCATTTATGAATCTGCTGACGTATTTCTTGTTCTCGGGAATGAATCGGAGCAAGGCGGTGGTCCTATCGATGCAAGCGCAGAATTGGAGAGCGTCTATTCCGATGCACCGTCCTCACTAAGAAGCGAATCTGAGCCTCCACTCGAGAGTGAGCTAAACTCAGATGTTGAAGGAGAAGCCAAACTCATACAAGATGATGAAGCAGAGGGTACTGCACCCTTTGAGGTAGAGCTTAAACAATTACCACTGAATCTAAGGTATGCTTTCTTGGGTAGTAAATTGACCTTCCCGGTGATTGTTAATGCCCACCTCGGCCATGATCAACTTGAAAAACTATTAGAAGTCCTCAGGGACCACAAGGATGTCCTTGGCTACACTATCTCGGATCTTAAGGGAATAAGCCCTAGGCTATGCACGCATAGGATCCACTTGGAAAACACTGAAGCCACTTCTATTGAGCCTCAAAGGCGGTTGAACCCGAATATGAAAGAGGTAGTCAAAAAGGACATCCTTAAATTGCTTTAGGCCGGTATTATTTATCCAATCTCAGACAGTAGATAGGTTAGCCCCGTTCACGTTGTTCCCAAAAAGGGGGGATGACCGTTATAAAAAATGAAAAAGGAGAGCCCATTTCTACATGCACTGTCACGGGATGGCGGATGTGCATTGATTATCGAAAACTAAATAAAGCCACCCGAAAAGACCATTACCCACTACCCTTCATAGATCAAATGCTTGAACGGCTTGCTAAACATAAATACTTTTGCTACTTGGATGGGTATTCGGGGTTTTTCCAAATCCCTTTGCATGAAGACGACCAAGAAAAGACCACTTTTACATGTCCTTATGGAACTTACGCCTACCGTAGAATGCCCTTTGGTCTTTGTAATGCACCCACCACCTTTCAGCGGTGCATGACCTCCATCTTTTCCGACTATATTGAAAATATTATGGAAGTTTTCATGGATGATTTCTCAGTTTATGGAAGTGAGTTTGATTCTTGTTTGGCTAATCTTACCAAAGTTCTTAAAAGATGTCAACAAAATAATCGTACTCTTAATTGGGAGAAATGTCACTTCATGGTCACCGAAGGGATAGTGCGTGGGCACCTTGTCTCCTCAAGAGGGATTGAGGTTGATAAGGAGAAGATTGAGGTAATCGAGAAACTCCCTCCTTCTATTAATGTTAAGGGCATTAGGGGCTTTCTTGGTCATGCGGGGTTTTACCGCCGCTTTATCAAGGATTTCGCCTTGATTGCCCGGCCCCTTACCTCCTTGCTTGCTAAAGATGCTTCATTTGTTTTTTCAGGAGAATGCTTGCAGTCGTTCAACACATTGAAGGAAGCACTAATTTCTGCGCCCATCATACAACCACCGGATTGGAGCCTTCCCTTTGAGCTCATGTGTGATGCAAGTGACCAAGCCATTGGAGCGGTATTGGGGCAAAGGAAACATAGAAAGCGTCATGCAATATTTTATGCAAGCAAAACATTGGATGACGCACAGAAAAATTATACAACTACGGAGACAGAGCTTCTAGCGGTCGTTTATTCCATTGAAAAGTTCCGCTCCTATCTCCTTGGATCAAATGTAATTGTCCACACCGACCACGCGGCATTGAAGTATCTTCTAAACAAGAAAGAGGCCAAACCTAGGTTGATTAGGTGGATACTTCTATTGCAAGAGTTTGATTTGGAAATCAGAGATAAGAAGGGTACGGACAACGTTGTGGCGGATCATTTGTCTAGGCTTATTCGTGACAAGGAGGACGAAAGCTTGCCCATCGATGACTCCTTTGTTGATGAGAGGTTATACGCCATAAGGCCCTGGGAAGTTTCTTGGTATGCGGACTTTGTCAATTACTTGGCTTGTGGGATTAAACCATGCGGGATGCCCACACAGCAAAAGAGAAGATTTATGCATGAAGTCCGTAGCAATTTCTGGGAAGATCCGTATCTCTTTAAGATATGCAAGGATGGGGTTATCCGGATATGTATTTCTAAGGAGGAGGCCACCTCCATCATCTTGCATTGCCACTGTATGCCATGCGGGGGACATCACGCCACTTCCAAGACTACAGCTAAGATATTGCAGAGTGGATTCTTTTGGCCAACCATGTTCAGAGACACGCACGACTTTGTCAAGGGGTAAGATAGATGCCAACGGACCGGGAATATTTCCAAACGAAATGAGATGCCATTGAGGCCCATTCTAGAGATTGAGCTCTTTGAGTGTTGGGGAGTAGACTTCATGGGACCATTTTTGTCAAGCAAGGGTAACAAGTATATCTTACTGGCCGTGGACTACGTCTCCAAATGGGTAGAAGCCATCGCCACCCCTACCAATGATGCGAGGGTTGTCTCCAAGTTTTTCAAGCAGAATATTTTCTCGCGCTTTGGAGTGCCCCGTACTTTGATAAGCGACGGGGGAAGCCATTTTATAGAAAACAAATTTGAAGCCATGTTGAAAAAGTACGGGGTAAACCATAGAATTGGCATGGCCTACCACCCTCAAACGAGCGGACAAGTGGAAGTTTCAAATAGAGAAATCAAGCAAATTCTTGAAAAGACCGTAGATCGATCTAGAAAAGATTGGTCCATGAAGTTAAACGATGCCCTATGGGCATATCGCACGGCCTTTCGCACTCCCATTGGCACCACGCCGTTCCGACTTGTTTATGGGAAAGCTTGCCACTTGCCGGTAGAGTTGGAGCACCGCGCATATTGGGCCATCAAGACCCTCAATTATGACTATAAGAGTGCGGCGGTGAGGCGGCTCCTAGATATAAATGAGCTTGACGAAATTAAAAGATATGCCTACGAGAGCTCAAGAATTTACAAAGAAAGGACCAAGATTCTCCACGACGCACGCATAATTGTCACGGACTTCAAGGTCGGAGACAAAGTCTTGCTATATAATTCCCGACTCCGACTATTTCCCGGGAAGTTGAGGTCACGGTGGTCCGGACCTTTCACCATCAAGCACATACAACCGGGAGGAGCTTTTGAATTAGAAGGGAAAGACGGAGCCACTTTCAAGGTGAATGGGCAACGGCTAAAGCATTATTCCGAAGGAGTCCCTATGGGCGAAGTAAATAGAATATATCTACTCAAGGGACGGCCGGATGACCTTTCATACCTCCTTGATGAGGTCATTGAAGAGGCTATCCCCTACTCCATCGGTGCACTCCATGATGACGGCTTCGAAGAAGGCCAAGATTTGGTCGAAGAAGAGAAGATGGAGGACTCTCCCAATAGCTCCACGGTGAATGATGTGGCGACGCTGATGTCGCGAGAATACGGGAGCTTTGCAAGCTCTCGACATTGAAGAATCCGAAGAAAGCTCCACCGATTCGAAGATCGGTGTCACCGGCGAAGGCAAGGACCGGAACAAGCTCAAGCTTGGGGGAGCCGTCCCCCAACATTGCTCATGATGAAGGGGCGCTGAGGAAGGCCACGCACCACCACGATCCAAATCCGAGCGGTCTTCCCGGCAAGTTCGACGGGTGCATCTCATATGCACCCAACATCAAGCGTTAATTGAAAATCCAAAGGGATCGAGCTCAAGACCTTAAACGAGCGCTTATCGGGAGGCAACCCGATGGTTTTTACATTCTTTTTATTTTGGTTTTTATTTTTATTTTAGACTTTATTAGTGTTTTGAGTCTTTTTGCCCATAAAAACCGTGACAACTGGTCTAAATTTCTATGACAGGAGAGGAGAAAAGGAGATCTCTCATGTGGAGGAAAATAGAGGCAAGGAAGAGCGCTCCAGGAATGCGCTCAGGCCTTGGGAGGAGGAAGAAACCAATTGGAGGAAGAAAAACAGAGAGAAGAGCAAAAACGGAGCCCCGAAGCAAAAAACATCACGTCACTCGACCGAGTATCATATGCGACTTGGCCGAGCAAAGGACCCCATTCGGCCGAGTGGGGCACCAACAAGGGAAGTCTGTTGAACCCAACTCTCTGTCTTTTTTGTGCATTTCTTATTAACTGTCACTCCGCCGAGTACGTTTATTCACTCGGCCGAGGGAAACGGATACCCTCCTAGCCTGAATATTGCCGAGTAGCTTGTGCCACTCGGCCGAAGGAGTTTTCTCCCTTTGGCCGAGTGAACAGAAGCCACTCGGCCGAGTCGTAAGTGGCGGGGAAAAATTTAAATTTTTTTTTATCGATACGTCACTCAGTCGAGCAACATAGTCAATCGGCCGAGTCGTATCTGCTCCTATATACCCCGATGCGGGCTCGGCGCGAATTTCAACGCGACTTATCCCAATTTCACCCGAGCCCTCAACCTGTTCATCTCCCCTCGCCCGCGACCGCATCCCCCCTCACCCGAACCGCCTCGTCGTCGGCCCAATCGCCCGACCACCGCTGGCGATCGTCCGACCGCCGACGGCCCGACCTCCGGCGACACCCCCCACCGCCGGCCGACCTCCGGCGATCCCCTATTTAGTGCAAAATCCCTTTTTCTCCCCATTTTTGACGATCCGTACGCCCGTTGAGCCCCTAACCCAAATTAATTTGTTTATCTATCTATTATACCCCATCTCCTCCATGTATTTCGAATATTACCCGCTGATATCATTGTTTGATTTACAGGCTATCTTGGGGGAGCTTAGGGGAGCTTCAGGACACATTTTTAACTTCGCGGAGGCGGCGCTCTTCGTACGCACTCACTAATTTGCTCTCGCGGCGTGTACAGGTACACTCGTTCCTTTTATTGAGCACGTCGCACTATATTTTTATTGGGTGAGCACACGCGGCACACATGCCGCCCCGCACTAGGCCACGCACGCGGGGAGCCTCTTCCAAGCGGAAGAGGACCGATGACGCCGGTCCCTCTCACGCTAGGGAGGACTCCCCTCCACCTAGCCTGCCACAGCCACTACCACCCACACAGCCGCTTCCTGCCAATCCCATCCACGCACAGCCCATCCCCATCGATCCTATCCCACCACCGGCTCCCGTTGTCGGGCAGCTAGGGATCACGTTCAGAGATGACGCACAGCGCGTCTGATTTGAGCGTATCGCCCAGCGATCTATAGTGCCCTCTAGGTTCGCACACTTAGCATACCTGGACCGCCTAGGGGTGCTAGAGGGGATGCTCACGTTGTACCACAACGTGGGTTGGCGCGACTTTTTGTCAGTGTCGGCGGACACATACGTCCGTCCGACACTTGAGGTACTTAGCTCGATAGCCCGGACCCCTGGAGGATGCACATTTTGCCTTATTGATCAAGAGTGTGAGGTCACTCTCGCCATGCTCCGTGCTTTCTTCCAGTGGCCCGATATCCCCGTCCCCGTCCCCGACCGAGCCTACGCACCCAGTCACATCCCACCGCCGTCGTTTGACACTTCCACGTTCTGGACACATATCACGGGCTCCCACCATGGCTTTGACCCTAGTAGGGCCAAGGCCTCGGCCATCCTACACCCCGGCCTCCACATAGCCCAGTGCCTCATGGCGACCACCTTCTTGGCGAGGTACGAGCCTGGGACGATGTCTACGCCTGAGCTCCACATGCTCTACGCGATGACTCGCCCCAGAGTTCTCGATAGGGATAGTGATGACCTGGTCCATGCCGTAGAGATTGATATTCCTAGCTGGTTCTTAGACCGCATCATCATTTCGATGGGCGCTCGCTCACCTATTTGCTGCGGCGGTCTGATTACTTTGCTAGCCCTGATGGCCGGCGTGGACCTACTTGCTGACCTTAGACGAGCCCCGGGCCCCACTGCACTCTCGATTGACGTCATGGCCCGGATGAAGATGCTTCATCCCCACGGCCAGCGGCACTGGGTGTGGTTGCACGGTTCTTTTAGTGCCGATTACATGATCCTCCCTAGCCTAGCTCGGACACATATAAGACCTGCCCACGAGGATTGGATCCCAGCGATGGATCTCCTCATCCCAGCTGCTTACGTTCTTGAGGCTGAGGGCGCTGAGCAGGCACCCCATGCACCCCCTGCACCTCCTGTTGACCCCGTGTTCCCTCAGTCCAAGCCTGCACTGTCTGCACCTTCCGACACTTCTGTCCCCACTTCTGTCAGTGTCAGGAGTACCCTTGCTGAGCCGTCCACCACGTCCGCCACCACCCCCACCACAGATGTGCCTATCTCAGTTGAGCCTATTTCCTCACTTCTTCCCGAGCGTCCACCCACTATCCTTGAGAGCGGCGAGTCTTCCTTCCCTGCTGTTGTACGATCCTTATCCAGCTTGTTGTCCGCTCGGGTGTCACCTTTTGGTCCTTACACTTCCACCCCAGTGGTCGACCCTTCGGTCTCCACCGTAGCTGTCTTATCTGAGAGTGTCATGACGTCTGTCCTCACACCTGTGTCACCGACCTCTCTTGCTGCCTCGTCGCCGATTTTATCCTCCTCCACCACTGTTGCTGCCTCCTTATCCCAGCCTGCGTCCCAGCCTCGCTCTGAGGCTGGGCATCCACTAGTGAGCACGGCACCCTTTCCACACATGCCTGCTGGCCCGATTACTTACACTGCCCGTATCAGACAGCCCCGACCTTCACAGCCTAGACCTGTCCGTCCCTCCGCTCCACCACCCCCTGACGCCCTAGTTCAGAGCATTCGTGCTCTTGAGGGGGCGGTGAGTGGACTCAGGGGTGATTTTAGGGCTCTCTCTACCGCGGTCAGTTCCGTGGAGTCCCACGTCGCCATGCTTCCCGATATTCAGGTTTTCCTGAATCAGATCCTGGCGCGACTCCCTCCACTACACCCACCCACCCAGCCGACACCTCGACCACCACCACCTCCTCCACCTCCACCACAGGACGGAGATGGTGCAGCACCACCTCCACCTTGACCTCACCCTTGATGCCATTGATCCTTTTTGTCGTTATGCTGCCCATTCTCTGCTGGTCCTGTCGATAGATTTTTTGCCCACCCCCTCCTCCCCTCACTATTTTGACCCATTTTCAGATCACATCATTCTATATCTTTTTGGGAGAGAGGGAGAGTATTTTTGGTGACACATTATCTGCATCACTCCGATCTTTGCATGCATCATTCACATCATCATATTTTCTTTTCATTTTCCTTTTTTTATCATGCAAGCATCCTCACCCTCCCCACCCATTTCACGTCTCTCGGTGTGCCACACTTTGCACATTGAGGACACTGTGCACTTTAGCTTGGGGGAGTGAGTTCTCACACTTTTTGCTTTTATCACCTTTATTTTTAGTTTTTCCACGTTTTTCCGCTTTTGCACCCACTTTTTCATCACTTTTTCATTTTTTTACCATGCATCACGTTTTTCTTATTTTCTTTGTCTGCTGCATTGTAAATAATCCTGTTTTCTTTTATCTTTATTTCTTTCATCTTTTGCTAGAGATGATTTTTATGTGATGACGATGACGTGGTGTTAGCTTTTCTCTATATGCATGCTAATTTTGTCATGTCATAGCTTTTGTCTCTGATATCATATGATATGTCCTATTTTGCATTTAGAAATAGTGACCCACTTCTTTTTCCGTGGGAAAATGGATGAACTTCTATTATTAGCTGATGTCTGATGATTCATATGTATGCTATCGTAGAAAACACACCAAGATTCACGCATTGATTGCTTATATCTGGAGTACTGCTTTCTTTTCTCATATCACTTCTTATTGCATGATTTGTACGCTTCACTTCAGGATGATTGAATGTTTGCTAGCATTGATATATCTGGATTAGTTTACTTTTTGAGATCAAACTGAGTAGATTAGATTACCCTGCTGAAGTTGTCATGCACGTCCTATAGAGTGAATCGAGAGATACATTTATTTCTTTCTCCATATATCTTGAACATTATTTCTCTATTTTAAATTCATTAGTGAAACTCCCCTTAGCAATTCTATTATTGGCATTCCCCCGTTATTATATCACATGCTCCAAATTCCCGAAAACCCAAAGAAGAAAAAAATACTTGTATATCCTTCTCTTTGATTTGGGATCATTTGTGTATATATTCTATTTGAAAAAAAAGAGAAAAAAAAGAAAAAGAAAAAGATTTGAGAATAAGAAAAGAAATGAGAAAAGAAGTTCGAAAACGATCCCATCTCATATCCTCTCTCTTTCTTCCCTCTTTTGTTTTAGTTTTTATTTCTTTGACTTTTGGAGCTTCATAAGAAACGGGAATGTAAATATTGTTTTGCATATGCCACCACGCTTATGGATAAGCTTGGGGGAGAGGATCCTATGATGTGTGAGAGAGTGAATACTTGACGGTGCATGACAACCTAGGCTAAGTAATATTTTATACTCGGTGAGATTGCTAAAGTTTCACGAAATCCAGAAGTCTACGCTTAGCATTCATTTCATGAAAACCACATTTTTCTATTCTTACTACTCAATTGTGTGATATCTCTTATACTCCTTATAGAAAGCATTCAATTGAAAAATGTGTGATCTAAGATATTGTATACCGCTTTAGATGCTTCAGACGATGCTAATTCTAGAATTATTCCATTTTTCATGCTATATTGATATTCTTGGGTTTTCTATTTGATCACTCCTTATTTTACACCTTTTTTCCGCATGTTTGCATGCCATTTAGATCGCCCAAATCACGTCTTTTACGATTTATCGACGATATTGCGATGCTTTTCACGTTTTGTTGTTTTTGTCGCATTTCAGGTGATTTGGCGCGATTTGGAGTGATCTCGAGATACGCTTACGCTAGACGGCCACCAACGACCTCCCCGAGGAGTATTTTGCTGTTGGAGAGGAGCGGAAGAAGAATGGACGCCGCAGGAGCGACGGGGAGGCCAAATTAAGTAGTTTGGGCATTTTTTGTGTCCCACTCGGCCGAGTGGAGGAGCCACTCGGCCGACCAGCGAGACACCGCTCGGCCGACCCGTTCAGACACATTTTCCATGTGTACTCGGCCGAGCGACGGAGACCACATCGGCCGAGTGACTATACCACGTCCGCCCGAGTGGCGCCCAGACGAAGGCCCTCAAAAGTATCGAAGTTACTGTTTTTTCGGCCACCTGAGCTTCAGAAGACCCACTCGGCCGAGTGGTAAATCCGTCCGCCCGAGTGAAGTAAAGCCATCGGCCGAGTGACGACAACTCACTCGGCCGAGCCACCTCCGAACTGAAGACCCCTGAAAGCCCCGACTTACTGGAAAATTACAGGGTTTTCACTCGGCCGAGCGACTTTTGTCACTCGGCCGAGTGCGATGCGCTGCCTGTAGCGAAATCTGCGGAAAACAGGCTGTGCAGGGGCGTTTTGGTCAGGATTTTTGGACGATTTTTGGGGCTATTTAAGCCCTGTTTTTACCCTAGTTTGAGGAGCCACCTCTCAGATTTTTTGCAGCTTTTTGAGTCTACTTTTTAGCTTTATTAATTGTGATTGGAGAAGAGAAAAACTTGGATTTTTGTTGGGTTGATTGAAGATCTACATTGGTTTGCACTTCTCTTCCCCAAAAACTCTATTTTTATTGTTTATATCATTGTTGTGATGAATTCCATTGTCTATTTCATTGCTAATTATTGTGCTATTGCTATGATTAGTGAGTAGTCTCCACGTCTTGGGGCGTGGGGATGAACCCTACAAGCCCAATTCCGTATTTGTGTTGAATTGGTAGAAATTGAGCTAGGATTGTTATTAGGGATTAGATTGGGATCGAATTACTACGGATAGCTAGGTATTCACATCAATTGGGATTTGCAAGAGATTGGATCCCAATTCGATAGGAAGCCCTAGAAATCCGAATTGGGTTGGAGTCGGATTTTCGAAGTATCGGTTTGCAAGAGATTGGACCGATGCTAGGATCTCCGGTTGCAATTCCGTGCCGATACCCGTTTGCAAGAGATTGGACGGGTAGGAACTATCCTAATCTAGATTGTGGACCGAGTTTGCAAGAGATTGGGCTCGGTGCGCAATTGGACGATGATGTTGATCCTAATGCTAGCTTCCCTAGGCTAGGGTTTGCAAGAGATTGGACCCAAACCTAGGATAGCTATAGACCGGCAACAGCGCGAGAGCGTGAGCTTGGTTCCACATTTAGTTGCAACTAGTTCATCCAAATTCTCATCCTAGCGATTTCGATACCGGCGAACCACATTTGTGAAATACGGTGAGTAGTGGGGATTCCCCATTCCCTAGGCGTTCTCTATTTGATTTGATATTTCGCACTTTTGTCTGACGATTGTGACAGGATCGCCCAAGGCAATTATCCCTCTAAATAGCCAGGTTGATTAGGAGCAAGCACGGTCATTCGTCCTCCCTGTGTTCGATACCCGCTCGCCGCTATACCGTGCGCTTGCGGTAAAACTACAACCGTCGCCTCGGGACGTGTACGCCGGGGCGCGATCAAGTTTTTGGCGCCGTTGCCGGGGAGGCGATTGCGTTTGATTCTTTTTCACCTTAGCTATTTCTTTCTTTTATTTTCTTTTTTTTATTCCTTTTACCATTATTATTTCCTTTGCTATTCTTACCTAACCCTTCCACGGTACTAATCATCTCTTTGAAACTCTGTTTTCCCTGTGCATGTACACGAGATCTACGGCGGACCCCGAAGCCTTATTATTCGATCCCGAGATCGAACGTACCGCGCGGAGACTCAGAGCGGAAAGGAGACAATATCCGGAAGGGCGGTTTATGACCAACCGGGAAACTCCCGAAGAATTGGCGGAGAGAATGGCGAGAATAATTTCTATTCGCGATAGGCTTCGGCCTAAAACCTCTTCTACTACGTCATCCATCGCCGTGCCGGAGTTGGCGGCCGACAAGAACTTCGAGCTAAAGACGGGATTGGTGGTTTTGATGCAACAAGACCCATTTCATGGGAACGCTCACGAAAACCCCCACTACCACATCCAATCTTCTTGTCGAAGTGCGCCACTTTCCAAATGCCGGGGGTCCCGATCGATGCCATCAGACTGCGCCTCTTCCCCTTCACGCTAAAGGACAAAGCACTCTATTGGCTGAGGACGCAAGCTGACGGAGTTTTCACCTCTTGGGACGGGTTGGCGGATGCATTCATTGATAAATTCTATCCACCATCCAAGACGGTGAAGATCCGGAGCGCTCTCATGTCCTTCAAGCAAGGACCACATGAGACGCTCTATGAAGCTTGGGAGCGATTTAAGGATTTGCAGCACCAGTGCCCGCACCACAGTATAGAAGATTGGGAGTTAGTGCATAGCTTCTACAACGGTCTCCAACCGGGGACCAAACAAATTATTGATGCCGCGGCGAATGTGCAATCTTGTCAAAGACTCCCGAGGAAGCTACGGCCCTAATTGAGGAGATGGCCTCTAATAACCAACAATGGGGCGATGAGCGAGGACACTCTACGTCCTCCTTAAAGCCGACTAGCATCTACGAGGCAAAGGCCGTAGCGGAGCTTACGAGCAAATTTGATTCTCTCCACAAGGTGGTGGAGAGATTGGAGAAATTCATCACGGAGCCCCAAGGAAGCCCTTCCACCTCCGCGCCGGCAAGCCAAATGAGTGATTGGCAAGACCAATCTCAAGCCATGTATTCGGGAGGAGAGCAAGGAGAAGGATCCTTGGAGCAAGTGCAATATGTTGCGGGGAACCAAGGTTATTGGTCCAATCCGGCCGCAAGAAATCACCCGGGATTCTCCTACGCCAACAACGAAGGAGCTTTGAACCCGCCACAACAACCGCCTAATCAAGCTCGACCACCACCACCCCAACAACAATACTATCCGCCGAGGGGACCTACACAACAAAACTTCCAACCAAAGCAACAAGTCCCACCTTATAGGCCTCCCGGATACAACCAAGGGTGGAGGAATCAAAACCAAAACCCTCCACAAGCTCCACAACGATCCGATTTCGAAACTAGAGTGGAGGCGTTCATGGTCGAGCAAAATAAGGTGAATGCTACTTTGAAGGCGGGGCAAGATTCTCTCAATACCGTAGTGGCTCAAATTTCGGAGCAATTAGCGTTGCTCAACCGGAACACTCAAAGATTGCCGGCGCAACCGGAGCAAAACCCACGGGGCAACACGGGCCACATCAACGCCGTAGTTGCCGTCACAACTAGAGGCGGGAAGGACACCACCCCCACCATGATTCCTATTGATGAGGCCGTGGAGGAAAGTTTGGAGCCGGTTGAGCCGGTAATTGAGATTGAAAAGGAGAAGGAGCCACAAGACAAGGAGAAATCTAGGGCGGAGCTATTAATTGAGGAAAGGCGCTTCATGCCACCGGTCCCATTCCCCCAAAGACTAGCGAAAGCGAAAATGGAGAAAAGGCTAGCGAAATTCCTCGAGTATCTAAGAGGAGTTAGCCTAAATATTCCCTTCCTTGACGCCATCATCGAGATCCCCACATATGCCAAATTCCTGAAGGATTTGATTTCGGGGAGAAAGAGGAAGGAGAAGATCATGCTAGCCGAGGAGGGCTCTTGGTTCACCAAGAGAGAAAAGGAGCCGGCAAAATTTAAAGATCCGGGGAGTTTTCGGATTCCTTGCACTTTGGGCGGCGTGCCTCTTCAAAAGGCGTTGGTAGATCTTGGGGCTAGTGTGAGTCTCATGCCTCTCTCCATGTTCTTAAAGCTTAACACCGGGACGAAGTTGAAACCCACCGACATGCGCATTCAATTAGCCGATGGACGGATAACAAGGCCGGTGGGGATCGCCGAAGACATCCCACTTCAAGTACCGGGTGGAATATGCTTGCCATGTGACTTCGTCATCATGGACATTAAGGAGGATGGAGACACCTCATTGATACTTGGACGCCCATTCCTCGCCACCGCCGGAGTCATCGTCGACGTGCGCGAAGGTACCTTAACCTTAAACGTCGGAAACATTGAGGTGGAGCTCCACATTCCTAAGGCTATGAAGCATATGCCTTATCACGAGGAACTCGACTACATGGACCTCCTCGATGAGGTAATAGAGGAGGCGATTCCTCACTCAATTGGTGCCCTTTTTGATGAAGAATTTGATGAAGGCCCGGATTTAGGCCAAGATGAAAAGATTAAAGACGATTCCCCCGACTTCTCCGCTGATGAAGATGAAGGCGACGCTGATGTCGCGAGGATTCGAGAGCTCTGCAAGCTCTCGAAATTAAAGTCTCCAAAGAAAGCTCCGCTGGCACGGAAATCGGCACCGCCGGTCAAGCCGTTGGCCGGGGCAAATGCTAGCTTGGGGGAGCCTCCCCCCAACACTATTCGAGATAGGAGACCACCGCGGGAGAACGCTACGCCGCCACGTTCGAATCCAAGCGCGCTCCCCGGAAAGTTTGACGGGTGCATCACGTATGCACCCAACATCCCGCATTGATTGAAAATTATAGGGGGTCGAGCTCACGACCTTAAACGAGCGCTTGTCGGGAGGCAACCCGACGGTTTTTGCTTTATTTTTACTTTTTCTTTATTTTTGTTTTAGAAATTTTTAGTGTTTTGAGTCGATCGCCAAATTTTGTGATAACGGGTCCCATTTTTCTTGACAGGAGAGGAGATAGGTAGATCCATCATGAGGAGGATGAACGAGGTGACGAGGAGCGCCCAAAGAAGGCGTTTGACGCTTAGGAGGAGCATGAAATCGACTGGAGGAAGAAAGACGGAGTTTAGAGCCCAAACGAAGATAAACAGCAGAAATTAAGGCTCACTCGGCCGAGTATACTAGTCACTCGGCCGAGTCCATAAGTTCGTCCGGCCGAGCCGCTCACGAACGAGGGAAGTCTGATGTACCCAACTCTCTGTCTATTTTTCTCATTTCATAAGAACTGCCACTCGACCGAGTATATATATTCACTCGGCCGAGTAAATCGGATACCCTCCTAGGGCGAGTTATGCCGAGTAGCTTGAGTCACTCGGCCGAATGGACTTACTCCACTCGGCCGAGCCTGGCAAAGCCACTCGGCCGAAGCGATATCGGGGAGAAATTTTTATTTGCCTCGCTCGGACGAGTGAGTAAAGTCACTCGGCCGAGTCGTAACTTTTTAATATAAAGCCGAGGGGGGGCGCAGTTTTCGAAAACGAAAAAACTCCTTCGCCCGCGCCCCCTCAGCTTTCCCTCGCCCGATCTCGCCTCGCCCAATAGCCACTCGCCCGCGCGCGCCGCCGCTCGGCCTGCCATCGCCGGCCGACCATCACCGGACCCCGCCCGAGTCGCCGCCGGCAGCCCCGCCTCCGATCACCTCCGGTTCGCTTATTTTCACCGTTTTCTCCTCTCCTCGTGTATTTTTTTGAGGATCCATGTGCTAAACGCCCCCCTAACCCAAATCAATTCCTATATCTATCCATTGCACCCCTATTGCTCCATACATTTTGATTATTACTCGCTGATATCGCTTTTTCACGCGCAGGCTGCTTATTGGAGCTTAGGGGAGGCCAGGGGAGCTTCTACGGGCTGCTCCGGACTTCGTGGAGGCGCGGACTTCGCACGCTTCCACTACTTAGCACTCGCGGCGTGTTCAGGTATACTCTTTCCATTCTTTTTGCACACGCCGCACTTTTCACTTTTCGGCGCGCGTTCAGGGCCGACATGCCGCCCCGGACACGACCGAGGTCGACGAGAGCTTCCGCCAAGCGGAAGCGATCGGACGAGGCCGGCCCTGCTCACGAGGTGGAGGACTCTCCTCCGCCTTCTCCCGCACACCCCGTCCACCCAGCACAGCCTGCAGGCCCCGCACACCCCGCACAGCCTGCAGCGCACCCACAGCCCGCACAGCCACTCCCCGCCGCTGCACAGCCACCACCACCGGCTCCACTGGTCGGGCCGCTCGGGATCACGTTCCGAGACGACGCACACCGCGCCGTCTTCGACCGTATCTCTCAGCGCTCGATCGTACCCTCCAGGTTTGCACACCTCGCTGACCTTGGACGCCTGGGGGTACTCGAGGGACTGCTCACGTTGTACGACAACGTGGGTTGGCGAGATTTTCTGCAGGTGTCGGCGGATACTTTTACCCGTCCGACACTTGAGGTTTTGAGTTCGATCGCCCGGACCGATGAGGGATGCTCATTCCGGTTCATGGATCGAGAGTGCCAGGTCACTCTCGATATGATGAGAGCGTTTTTCTCTTGGCCCGCAGTCCCCGGAGCCGATCGCGGTTATGGCCCCACCCATATCCCCCACCTTCTTTCGACGCCGGTGCCTTCTGGGCCCGGATTACAGGTCTTCACGCCGCCTTTGACCCTAGTAGGGCCAAGGCCTCGGCCATAGTCCACCCCTGCCTACGCATTGCCCAGCGCCTCATGGCGACTACCTTTTTGGCCAGATATGAGCCGGGCACGATGTCTACGCCGGAGCTTTACATGCTCTACGCGATGACCCGTCCCAGAGCTCTATCTAGGGATGGAGATGAGCTTGTCCCCGCCGTCGTGATCGATATCGCGGCATGGTACTTAGACCGCATCATTGTATCGGTGGGCGCTCGCTCACCGATATGCTGCGGCGGCCTGATTACCCTGCTGGCTCTTATGACCGGCGAGGACTTCCCCGACGGCTTGCGACGCGTCCCGGGCCCCACCTCTTTGTCGATAGATGTTATGGCCCGGATGAAGATGCTACGTCCGCATGGTGAGCGTCACTGGGTCTGGTTGCACGGCCCTTTCGGTGCCGACTACATGATTCTCCCGAGCCCTGCTCGGACCCAGATTGCACCGGCCCACGTTGACTGGCTCCCAGATATGGATGTCCTCATCCCCGCCGCCTACGTGCTCGAGGCCGAGGAGGCCGAGCAGGCCCACGCTGCCCAGGCTGCTCCTGCAGACCCTGCTGCACGCCCTGCCGAGCCTGCTACCGACCATGTCGCCCCTGTGGCCCCTCAGCCCACACCTGTCGTTTCTGCTGCTCCTGACACTTCTGTCCTCACCTCTGCCAGTGTCGAGAGTACTCTTGCTGAGCCCACTTCCACCACGGTCACCACTTCCGAGGCTGTCACCACCACTCCCACTTCCGCCACTGGCCCCTTGTCTGTCGAGCCTCTTTCTTCTGCCTTCCCCGAGCGCCCGCCGACCGTAGTCGAGTACGGAGAGCCCTCGTTCGTTTCGGTCGTGGAGACCATGGTTAGCATGATCTCCGCTGGGGCTACACCTTTTGGACCACACACTTCTACCCCAGCGGGAGATTCCTCTGTCTCCACTGCCGCCGTCTTCTCCGAGAGTGTCGTGGCGTCTGTCCACACTTCTGTGCCACAGACCTCTTTGGCCACCTCGTTGCCTCTTTTGCACGCTTCCTTTGATGCCGCCGCCTCCACTTCTCGCCAGCCGGTGTCCCGGCCTCGCACCGAGGCCAGGCCCACTTTTCCAGGCGCGGCACCTTTTGTCCCCTTCCCCGCTGAGCCCGTCACATACTCCACTCGCGTACGCCAGCCTCGCCCTGCGCAGCCTAGACCGGTGCGTCCCTCTGCACCACCCCCGCCCGACACTACACTGCAGAGCATACGTGCTCTTGAGTTGGCGGTGAGTGGTCTTAGAGGAGACCTTAGGACCCTGTCCTCCACCGTCTCTGCGATGGCTGGACGCTTCGACCTGATACCCCAGATCCACTACTGCCTTACACAGGTGCTGGAGCGTCTCCCTCGCGTACCCCAGCCCACCCAGCAGGTTCCCACACACACTTCCACACACACTAGACCTGCTTCCGCTTCCACCCCAGCTCAGCAGCCCACACCACCACCACCACCACCTCCGCCTCAGGACGGAGACGGCGCGGCACCGCCTTCTTAGGCACTCTTGATGCCTTTATCCATTCCTGCCGTTGTGCTGCCCGTCTCTGCTGGGTCCTGATGCACTTTTGTCCACCCCCCCTCCCCCTCACTATTTTTGGGATTATATTTTTGATCATATCTTTATGTGCATATCATATCATATCTACTTGGGATTCTCATTTTGATCACATCTATATATATCTTTTTGGGAGAGAGGGAGCATTTTTGGTACTGTATTTATTTTCATATCACTCCTGTTCGTGCATGCATCATGTCGGCATCATATTTTTTTTCATTTCTTTCTTTTTTTTCTCTTTCTTTTTATTTTCATTTTTCCATGCATGCATCCTCACTTGCCCCTCACACTTCTTGTCTCTCGGTGTCCCACACCTTGCACATTGAGGACACTGTGCCGTTTAGCTTGGGGGAGTGAGTCCTCACTTTCTTTTTTCGTTTAGCCACCTTTATTTTCAGTTTTTCACACCGTTTTTCACTTTTGCACTTATTTTTCATTATTTTTCATTTATCTTGCCATGCATCACGTTTTTCTTATTTTCCTGTGTGCCGCATTGCATAGTTCTATTTTTCCTTTTATCTTTACTTCGTTTCTTTTTCATCTCATGCTAGAGATGAATTTTCTGTGATGATGTCTACGTGGAGTCAGCTTATTCTATATGCATGCTATATTTGTCATGTCTTAGGTTTTATATCTGATATCATATGCTATGACTTGCCTTGCATTTAGAAATGGTAACCCACACCTTTTTTTTTTCACATGAAGATGGATGAAGTTTTATTATTAGCTGAGCCTGAATATTCATATGTATGCTATCTCAGAAAACACACCAAGATTCACGCATTGAATGCCTATATCTGGAGTACTGATTTCTTTTCCTTTATCACTTCTATATGCATGAATTGTACACTTCACTTCAGGATGATTGAATGATGTTAGCTATGATATATCGGGATTAGTTAGCTTTTTGTGATCAAAACTGAGTAGATTAGATTACCCTGCTGAAGTTGTCGTGCATGTCTTATAGAGTGAGCCGAGAGTTATATATATTTCTTTCTCCACAAATCTTGAACATCATTTCTCTACTTTTAAAATCTTTGGTGAATCTCCCCTTAGTGATTCTATTTTATGGCATTTCCCCCGCTATTAATTCCTAGCTCCAAATCCCCTATTCTATTCCAAAAAAAAATGAATGAAAGGGAGAAAAACATACTTGCATATCATTATCTCTCTCTGAGTTGGGATCATTGTGAATATATTGCTTATTGAAAAAAAAAACAAAAAAAAAGAGAAAAAAAAAAGAGAGAGAAAAGAAAAGAGGAAAAATCCTCAATAAAAGATCCCATCTCACTTTCTTTCTCTCTTCTTTCTCTTCATTGATTTTGGAGCTATATGTATACATAAATGGGGATGTAAATATTTTTGTGCCACCACGCTTATAGATAAGCTTGGGGGAGGAGATCCATTGATGTGTGAGAGAGTGACTACTTGACATTGCACGACAACCTAGGCTAAGTAATATTCTATACTCGGTGAGATCGTTTCTAGCTCTACGAAATCCAGAAATCTAAGCCTAGCTTTCATTTCATGAAATCCATACTTTTCTATTCTCTCTATTCTATAGTGTGATATTCTTATACTCCAGATAGAAAGCGTTTGATTGAAAAGTGTGTGATCTGTGATTTGTATACCGCTTTAAATGATTCAGACGATGTTAATCTTAAAATTATTCCGTTCTTCATGATTACACCATTGTTCGTGGGTTTTCTATTTCTATTTGCACTATTATACTATGATATCAAAATAAAATTCTTTGACATGTATTTCACATTCGGTGCATGCTATATGAGTAAGTGAAACCCACGTCCTGAGAAAATGATCTAGCGCCCTACCTCTGCGCTTCCTTCTTTCTTCTTTATTTTCATTTCGTTTTCATTCTTCTTCGTTTTTCTTATTTTTTCGTTTTTTTCGCCGTTTTCGTTTTCCGAATCCACCGGGTTCGCCTTTTACTTATCTTCCTCGAGGACGAGTAAGAGGCAAGCTTGGGGGATTTTGATCACTCCTTATTTTACACCTTTTTTCCGCATGTTTGCATGCCATTTAGATCGCCCAAATCACGTCTTTTACGATTTATCGACGATATTGCGATGCTTTTCACGTTTTGTTGTTTTTGTCGCATTTCAGGTGATTTGGCGCGATTTGGAGTGATCTCGAGATACGCTTACGCTAGACGGCCACCAACGACCTCCCCGAGGAGTATTTTGCTGTTGGAGAGGAGCGGAAGAAGAATGGACGCCGCAGGAGCGACGGGGAGGCCAAATTAAGCAGTTTGGGCATTTTTTGTGTCCCACTCGGCCGAGTGGAGGAGCCACTCGGCCGACCAGCGAGACACCGCTCGGCCGACCCGTTCAGACACGTTTTCCATGTGTACTCGGCCGAGCGACGGAGACCACATCGGCCGAGTGACTATACCACGTCCGCCTGAGTGGCGCCCAGACGAAGGCCCTCAAAAGTATCGAAGTTACTGTTTTTTCGGCCACCTGAGCTTCAGAAGACCCACTCGGCCGAGTGGTAAATCCGTCCGCCCGAGTGAAGTAAAGCCATCGGCCGAGTGACGACAACTCACTCGGCCGAGCCACCTCCGAACTGAAGACCCCTGAAAGCCCCGACTTACTGGAAAATTACAGGGTTTTCACTCGGCCGAGCGACTTTTGTCACTCGGCCGAGTGCGATGCGCTGCCTGTAGCGAAATCTGCGGAAAACAGGCTGTGCAGGGGCGTTTTGGTCAGGATTTTTGGACGATTTTTGGGGCTATTTAAGCCCTGTTTTTACCCTAGTTTGAGGAGCCACCTCTCAGATTTTTTGCAGCTTTTTGAGTCTACTTTTTAGCTTTATTAATTGTGATTGGAGAAGAGAAAAACTTGGATTTTTGTTGGGTTGATTGAAGATCTACATTGGTTTGCACTTCTCTTCCCCAAAAACTCTATTTTTATTGTTTATATCATTGTTGTGATGAATTCCGTTGTCTATTTCATTGCTAATTATTGTGCTATTGCTATGATTAGTGAGTAGTCTCCACGTCTTGGGGCGTGGGGATGAACCCTACAAGCCCAATTCCGTATTTGTGTTGAATTGGTAGAAATTGAGCTAGGATTGTTATTAGGGATTAGATTGGGATCGAATTACTACGGATAGCTAGGTATTCACATCAATTGGGATTTGCAAGAGATTGGATCCCAATTCGATAGGAAGCCCTAGAAATCCGAATTGGGTTGGAGTCGGATTTTCGAAGTATCGGTTTGCAAGAGATTGGACCGATGCTAGGATCTCCGGTTGCAATTCCGTGCCGATACCCGTTTGCAAGAGATTGGACGGGTAGGAACTATCCTAATCTAGATTGTGGACCGAGTTTGCAAGAGATTGGGCTCGGTGCGCAATTGGACGATGATGTTGATCCTAATGCTAGCTTCCCTAGGCTAGGGTTTGCAAGAGATTGGACCCAAACCTAGGATAGCTATAGACCGGCAACAGCGCGAGAGCGTGAGCTTGGTTCCACATTTAGTTGCAACTAGTTCATCCAAATTCTCATCCTAGCGATTTCGATACCGGCGAACCACATTTGTGAAATACGGTGAGTAGTGGGGATTCCCCATTCCCTAGGCGTTCTCTATTTGATTTGATATTTCGCACTTTTGTCTGACAATTGTGACAGGATCACCCAAGGCAATTATCCCTCTAAATAGCCAGGTTGATTAGGAGCAAGCACGGTCATTCGTCCTCCCTGTGTTCGATACCCGCTCGCCGCTATACCGTGCGCTTGCGGTAAAACTACAACCGTCGCCTCGGGACGTGTACGCCGGGGCGCGATCAAGTCAAATGCATCATTATACTATGATATCGAGATAAAAGTCTTTGACATGCGTTTTACATTCGATACGTGCTATATGAGTAAGCAAAACCCACGTCCTGAGAAAAATGATCTAGCAGCTTCCCTCTTCGCTTTCTACTTTGTTTTTCGTTTTTCATTTTCCGCCTTTCCATCGTTTCTATTTTTCTTTATCCACCGGGTTCGCTTTTTACTCATCTTCTTCGAGGACGAGTAAGAGGTAAGCTTGGGGGATTTTGATCACTCCATATTTTACACCTTTTTCCTGCATGTTTGCATGCCATTTTTATCGCTCGAATCACGCTTTTCACGATTTTTCGGCAATATTGCGATGCTTTTCACGATTTCTTGATTTTGTCGAATTTCAGGAGATTTCGAGCGATTTGGAGTGATTCTGAGATGCACCCATTCCGAAGTGTCACCCATGACTCCTTCGAGGGGAATTTTGCTATTGAAAAGGAGTGGAAGAAGAAAGAACGTCGTAGGAGCTACGAGGGAGCAAAAATACGAAGATTGGGCATTTTCAGCATGTCACTCGGCCGAGTGAAGGAGTCACTCGGCCGACCATCGAAAGCCCGCTCGGCCGACCAGATCTGACACGCAGAAGATACAGTATCAGCGTGCACTCGGCCGACCGTTGCCAGTCCACTCGGCCGAACCACAGAGACTCCACTCGCCCGAGTGGCATCAAGACGACGGCAACGAAAAGTCCAAACTTACTGTAAATTGTCAGTCGATTCCCGAGTTCCGACTCGGCCGAGTGAAGAAGTCCCCTTGGCCGAAGCAAAGAAAGTCACTCGGCCGAGTGACTCCCGAGGAGCCGACCCCCAAAAGTCTGAAGTTACTGGAATTTGTCAGGGTTTGTCACTCGGCCGAATGACATTTGTCACTCGGCCGAGTGAGCCGCGCTGCCTGTAGCGTAAACTGCGATTTTGAGGCTGCGCAGGGGCATTTTCGTCACAGTTTTTGGGCGTTTTTGGGGGTATTTAACCCCAGTTTTTAACCTAGTTTAGGGAGCTTTTCAGAACTTTTTTGCAGCCTTTTTTTATTACTTTTAGGAGATTAGATTGAGCTTTGAGGGGAGAGAGAAAAGTGCTATTTTGTTGGATGCTATTGATTCTACATTGGTTTGTCTCTCTCTCTCTCTCTCTCTCTCTCTCTCTCTCTCTCTCTCTCTATCACAAACTCCATTTTTATTGATATATTGAATATTGCAATGAATTCTATTGATTTTATTTGTGAATTTCTATTGAATTTCATTATGAATTGTGAGTAGTTCTATCGTCTTAGGGCGTAGGGATGAACCCTACGAACCCTATTTCTAATTTGTGATGAATTGGTGAAATTATTGCTAGAATTGATTAGGGTTAGTTTGGGATTGCTATAATATGAATAGGTAGGGATTCATACCGATTGGGATTTGCAAGAGATTGGATCCCAACTCGATAGGAAGCCCTAGAAATTCGAATTGGGTTACAATTGGATTTCTCCGGAATCGGTTTGCAAGAGATTGGACCGAAACTAGGGTTTTCGATTGCAATTCTATACAATACCCGTTTGCAAGAGATTGGACGGGTAGGAACTATCCCAACCTAGGTCGCAGCTCGAGTTTGCACGAGAGTGGGCTCGAGATACGATTGAACGATGATGTTGTTCTTCACGCCAGCTTGCCTAGGTTAGGGTTTGCAAGAGATTGGACCCTACCCTAGGTTTGCTATAGACCGGCAATAGCGCGAGAGCGTGAGCTTGGTTCTACATTTAGTTGCAACTAGTTCACCTGAATTTCAAGTCTAGCAATTGTGACACCTACGAATCACGATGACGAGATACGGTTTGTAGCGGGGATTCCCTACCCCTAGGCGTCTTTATTAATTTGATATTTCTTTTATACAATTAAACGACGGTGACCGCTTTATAGCGAATATTTCTCGACTTTTCATATAGCCAGGTGAGTTGAAGAAGACACCGTCATTTGACCTCCTCGTGTTCGATACCAGCTCGCCGCTACACCGTGCGCTTGCGGTAAGACTAGCGAGTCGCGTGCCCCGGTTGCGTGTTCGCACTCCTCGGGTCCCCGATCAATAATCATATCACAGAACATGCAAAGATTAATAAATAATCTAAATAGTTTGTGGCGTGCTAAAAATTATTTTGAAAACTTTTTACCTTTGATCCATATTTTTAATGTTTTATTTTCCGCTTTAACCCTTTTTATAAGTTTTAAAATTTCTTTAATTATTTTGGGCTTTTGGGGCCAAAAATAAAAAAGGAAAAAATTAAGGGTAAATGGGTTAATTTTCAGGCCTTTTGGGCCATGAAAACAACTCATTATGGTTAATTGGGCATCCCCTAAAAAATTGGCCCGTTAAGGGCTAGGGTTTCCGAAAAACCCTGGGGGGCCCGCGCGGCGCGCCGCCACGACGGCTGGCCGCGGCTACGGGCCGCGGCAGTGTGGCAGCGGCTTCAGGCTGCGGCCGCCGCTGCCTGTGGTCGCGGCAGTTATGGTCGTGGCGCATACGGCCGGCGCTTGTGGAGCGCCGCCGTTTTGCCCTTCGGGCGTGCGGGGTATGGATCAAGGTTGGGGGTAAAAAAAAACTAATTTTTCAAGCTTTTAGATCTCTAAAAAACTGATTTTTATTGTTTTTAGACATGCGGATCTAAATAAAAATGTGATTTTTACCGAGTTTTTAAACTTTTTGATCCTAAAACATGCAGATCTATGGGAAACGCAAGTTTAGATCTAAAAAGTTTTGAGATTTACCTCTAGATTCGACAAGGGAATCTAGATGACGATTGGTGAACGATGCCCTTTTCGCTCCACGTTGAGAAGATTACGATCTTCTTAAAACTGAGCGGTTGATGGATCTCCTTCCTCGAGCGTCGCCGCCTTTTCCAACGAGCGTGATTGTGCTGATAACGTGTTGTGAAGTAGAAACAGGTTTGGAGAAGGTTGAGGCTAGGAAACCCCTAGCCTCCTTTATATAGTATTCATAATGGTTACTCATGTTGGTGGATACCCAATAGGCCCAATGGGTCCTATTCATAACAGTTTTAAATTTATGTGATAATTTTAAAACTGATTTTAAGGCTTTTTAAATTTATGAGATAAGTTTAAAATGTTTTAGATGTTTAAAAATTTTATATGATAAATTTTTGAACATAAATTTTTTTAAATGATGTTTTAAATTTATAATATTTTTTTAAAACTGATTTTAAAAGTTTAAAATTTTTATGCGATAAATATTTTAAGTAGCATGCAAATGTTGTGATTTTAAAAACAAGTTTTTTTATAAGATAAAATAAAATGTTTTAAAAATCATAATTTTAAATTTAAATGTTAAATTTAAGTATGCATGCTAAAATTGTTTATGCGATAAACTTTAGTCTATTTAATTGTTAAATAGTTGTACACTTTTATTTTATGCGATAAATTAGTGTAACTTTATTTAAATGGCTATGTCATCTTGTCCCTTATTTGATAACACAAGACAACCCTTTAGGTTAGCCATTAAGAAATGATTAAAATTTATTAATTGAATTTTAATGACATGCTATGTTTTGATAAAACATTAACAATACTTCAAGACCTAATTACTAATTAGGGTAGTCCTTTTAATGATTTTTAAATTCTAATTGTTATTATTAATTCTCATTAAAGGACTTCGCTTTTAGCGTTGTTAATAAATTTATTAAAATCCTAATAACGATTAGGATAGCACGTGAACCTTATAGTTGATAAGGACTTAATAAAAGTTATTAAACAAATCCTAAAATTTTAAATTTAAGGATGCAACTAGTTGATAGGATTAATTAGTTGCTAATAAAAGCTGTTTAGTCTATGGCACGCATATAAAACTGATAAGCTTCATTCAATGGACCATGATCCAGTCAATGTGCTTGGCTAAGTTTGCTGGATCACCCTTTAAGGAATAGTGATCCTGGCTTAGTCAATTCCCTGGCTGAGTTCCGCTGGACCGCAATGTCGCGAATCATGGTTGTATGATACCCTGGACTATATCTAAGTCAAATACGTTAATAATCTTTTTCAAGATTAGCCGTAGCCCTCCTTGTTTTAGGGGTTGGCAACTATAGGACCCGTGTTATAGTTGTTGAGCTACACTCAAGCTGTAACATGGTAATCTTATAAAAACCAATTTTTTAAACACGTATGATGTAGTCTAAGATCTGACCCAAACCGACGTGTCGTGAATACACCGAGCGCCGGAGCAAGTCAGTCTAGACATGAAAAACAAGGGTCCGACTAGACTAGACATTGTGATTTGGATGAGCACACTCATGATCACAAATGGCTAGGGGTAAAAACCGATAAGAGAGTCATATCTGATATGATCGATGAAGAGTCATCTTCCGATTACAGAGTCCTACAACTTGTTGAGCTACACTCAAGGTTGTTAGGCTCAAGGTGATTGGACCTCTTACCCATTAATTTTAATTCGATTAAATCGTTCGTTATTAAGCTTTGAAACGATCGTAAAAATAGTGGGAGGATATAGATAGATAAAAGACATTCTACCTATATTTAATATTGAACATATGCTAAACTAGGGCAATGCTATGTTTAGCAAAGGAATCAAAATATAATATAATGGAATAAGTTAACTGGTCGATTTGGTTGATTAATTGAATATCAAGCTAAATTCTAATTGATAGAATTAAACTAAATTCTTGTTGATATTAAAATGACCTTCTAAAGAACAGACTTAAGAAATATGATTTCATTAAGTTTTGGGTCCAACAAATAAATTCACGCTACATGACACTCGTCTCTATATGAGGCAGCCTGAACATATAGGATATTCGAAGTATGTTTCTCCCTACAACTTGTCGAGCTACCCTCAAGGTTGTATGGATAAACAATTTTGATCCGCAAAGTTCGAGAATTCGATCAAACCGTTTGAGTCGAATACGAGTGCATGAGCGGTGCAAGACTATGTATCCCAACCGGATCATGAGACAAGCAACTTCTTGAGCTACACTCAAGATTGCAACTCTCATGTGTTTGGATACATGAGATGCTTGCATAGCTATTTATTTATGTTGGGTTATTTAATATCTAAATATGATTTAGAAAAGGAAGAAGGCACTCCGGAAAGTCAATCGAGTTAAATAGTTTAATTTATCATTAGTAAAGGCATAAGTAGGAGGAAATGAAAATGTCACATATTTTGATGTCACAATTTCATAATTATTGTTATACAAAAGACGTCTAACACAATTTGACGATTGTCGTCACCTCGCTTCTGAAGCAATGTTTTGCGTTAGTAATTTGTGATAAGTATAATATATATATTAAATGTTAATATATAAATACACAAGATAGTAGCAAACTTATATGGCAAAATAGACTAGGCAGTATCGAGAGAGTAAGCTTCACAAGTCACATAAAGAGGGGTCTGACCTCTCGTATTATGAAGTCTACGGACACTTGTGAATCTTACCCTCTTAGATATAATAGCCGAAACCCATCTGTAAGACAGTGGGAGAATGAGTTGTCGAACTCAGTCTCCTACATACTGATGTACCGAGTCTAGATTAACCAAAATAAGTTATTCGTATATTTTATTAAGACACGTGTTCTTGATGAAACACAAGTCTGATAAAATAAAGAACGAAATGACTAAAGTATTTAAACTGATTCGATTAGATCGAATGGTCAAATACTTAGCTATATAAAATCTTGCGTAATTAAAAGAAAATGTGATTTTCTCTCAGGTCAAGTCTGTTAACACATCGGTGTGTTAAAAGGTATGAATCACACTTAGTTAGACTTGGTGGGATCCATAGCAAGTGACTCTGAGTTAAGTCCTTCCCCTTGGGTTAAGACCTAGATAGTAATGCCTAGGTTTTGATAATGTGCCATGAGGACATTATCAATAAGATATTCATTAAATCGATCATTAGGAAGTTGTATTATTACTTGAATTTCGTGGGACGAAGAGTCGAGTTAGACATCATAACTGATGATGACTTAGTCAACTTCTAAGATAAAATTCGGAGTAGTAACTCTGATTTAAAAATTGATGCAATCAGAATAGGTCCGTGTGCGTAAATAAATTTTGGAATTTAGTTTACGTGCCCAAGGAAAATGTTTCCTCATTTTCTGCAAGTAAGTCTTTAAGTTGAAAGGTTGGTGCAGAAAGGAAAACAGTGAAGTGCAATCTTATTAGTTGAGAACGGTTTTCATCCTAATTCCTATAAAACGGATTAGAATGAAACTGTTTCTCACCAGCAGATGTGTACAGATCTACTCGGACCAAACTCGATGTAAACGCACATATTGACCATGAAAATTGGAACATTCACTTATAAGTTCAATTTTCTAAATATGATTTAGACGAACCAACTTATATGAATTAGCCAGAAAGTTTTCAAGGTCAGTGAGAGCGTATAAATTACATGCGAGGCATCAAAGGGATGGAACATTTATTTTGACAAAGTTATCAAAAGGTTTGACACTTTATCAGAAATAGAAATGAGCCATTTGAAATGACCAGAAACTAATTATTATCGTAAGGTACGATGAAATGGATAAGATCCAAGTAAATAAAATATTATGGATTCCAAAAGACCAAGTGAATTATTTGAATGAGATTCATAGGTTGGTCTAACATGAACATAGAAACCCCTTAAGTCTAAAGTGTAGACGGTTTTAGCAGATCCACTCACGAAGGCTCTACCACATGAAGTCGGGAAAACTTATGTGTAAAATGGTATTAGATACCGAGATAAATGGGCCTGAGTGCAAGTGGGGGATGTAGAGATATGATGCCCTCAAGGCTATTTATCTCTGTGTGAATAGCACAAACGTCTTGTTTGAAATAACAGTAAGCTGTTTGGTAATAATTTATCTAAGTTATATTATAATGTAGTTAACATTAGGTATCAACTTAGGTAAAGTCCTGAGACTTTATGCAAGGTCAAACAGGTATCGAGATGAGTATCTCGATCATGGAGAAATGTTTGACCATCTTTAGCATAAGTCTAAAAGGGTTCGTGGTCGTAGATGTTTCGAGACAAGGATATCGAAACATCGGATAGACCATTGTGTCTTAGTCTTCACCGTTTAGCGGTGGTAATGATCTCATGATCGCTTGACTTGGCGAAGTCGAAGACGAGACACAGGTGCTCATCAGAGAATGAGTTCACTGAACGATCCACAAAGAGTTATCATATGGTTATATTGACCAATCTGTCAATGATAACTCTTAGTGATGATAGGCTAGTTGGTCTTTTGACTTGAGGTCATTTTATGAACCTGTGCGTGAACGGTGTCACTTAGATCACTGACCTAACTTCGAGGCTAGGCATGTCCAAAGGTCTTTGATTGGGTGTCACTTGAAGCATACGAGGCGAGTAATGACCAAGAGAGGATTCGTCTCTCCCGGTCAATGGGAGTTAGTGTCGTAGAGTTAGTTCGGTCTTTAGTAAAATCTCTGGCCAGAGTATGTTGGAAGAAGTCCAACATTATTTGACTAAAGATCGATAGAAACTAACCGGAGTCAAGTTATTGGGGTTGACAGTTTGACCGTGCCCTAGACTTGATTTACACGACATAGTTTAGACGAAGAGACTATAACTGCAGAACTCATCACAGAAACAGTCAGAGTGGTCCCGACAATACTCATGTCAATGAGTCAACCACATAATGATGATTCCTGAAGCAGGGACGGTAACCACTGCTCGTGGTCACTGCCGTATAAGGCTTCGAGCCCAACCTGTTGTAAGGGTCTGGCTGTAGGGTCTCACACAAAGTGCGACCTTCGTCTAGTAATAGGTAGAAATTAATTAGGGAGAATAATTTGCATTTGATGCAAAGGAAGAGAAAATTGCATTTTGATGCAAATGATATTTAAGCCTAGATAGGGGACTAATTTGCATTTGATGCAAAAGAAATTAAATGTGTTTTAAATTATTTAAAACAATATTTAATGATATAAACGTAAGGAAAAGTTCACGGGTAAGACGGGAATGTCCATGTCTACGCCCAGGTTCGAACGGCGTCCAAATCGGACGCCAAATACCCAACTTACGCCAAAAACAGCCAAATAGATCAGACCGGGTCAGACCAAGCTGACCCAGGCCAGACCAAGTCTGGCTTGGACGCCTGGCCAGACCTAGCTGAACCAGGATGCCAGGCCCAATCGCCTGGGCGCAGGCCCAGGCGGGCCGCCCAAGCGCCTGGGCGCCTGGCCCAAGCCCAGGCCATGCGCCCAGGCTGGGCGCACCAGCCTGGGTGCACCCAGACCAGGCATCCATCCTGATCTGGGCTCACCCAGCTGGTCAGGTGGGTCCCACAAGAGCATTTTTTCTGCACCTAGGGCAGATTCGTTTGACGGCTCAGTTTTTTGTGAAATACTAGCCTTGGGCTGATCTTTGGATGATTAATTGGAGGGTCAAACGAACTCCGATTGACGAACCGTTTTTTCCTTTGCGTTCACCGTTGAACGCCCTTCGAATTGATAGGTTGTATCAATCATGAAGCTCAACGGTTAGGGAGTTAAAATTCACGGAAGTTTGCACTTTGTGAAGGGCAAACTAAATTGAATTTGATTAACTCTAAATTAGTCCCACATCAGATTTTGAGGGAAGGGGAGCTGTCAGCCGCCTATATAAATAGGGGTCTGCTCCCCTCCTCAAAAGTTGTCCCAAGCTCTAGATCTGAGCGGCTCTCGTAAATGTTGGAGCACGCTCGGATCTAGGCTTAAATTAATATTCTTCTATCTCCCTAAATTTCTGCCTTACTCCTGAGGGCTCTAGCAAAGCCGCAAAGGAGTTTGGATTCTGATCCGAAATCTTGGTGAAGGTTTCACTCGCGTGAAACTTTCTTCCGCACGTGGTTGGCTCGACGACATGGGATTGATCGCCTCGGGATGCGGAGCGGTTCGAGGAGCAGTTCGTGGAGCGGTTCAAGGAGCGGCTCGGCGTGAGACGGGGAGCGGCTCGGAAGACGGTGCTAACATCTCGCCTGCCCCAGGGTTGAGATTCCGGGTATGTATTTTATTAGTATTAGTTTAATTTAATCGCAGTAGGTTAGATCCTTCTTGGGATGGTCAGATCCATCCCAAGTTGGCATAGATCTTGGCTAAGGGTCTTGTACCTTAGGGCTAAGTTAATTAGATTAACTTATTCTTCCGCTGCATAAATATTTTTATGTCTATGTTCCGTCTGACTAAGGACGGGAATAGAATTTTTGTGCCCTAAAGGTCCCAGAAACCCCTTCAATCCCAACTTAATGGAGATCGACATTTTCTTCCATAGAGTGCCGCAAAAGGGGCCATGCCGATGCTGGCTTGGTAGCTATTGTTGTAAGCAAAATCTACCAAGTGCAGATGATCTTCCCATGATCCTTTGAAATCCAGCATGCATGCTCTCAGTATATCTTCAAGCATCTGGATGGTAAGCTCCGATTGACCATTAGTCTGCAGGTGATATGTAGTGCCGAATTTGAGATGTGTACCCATATTCGATTGCAGGCTCTTCCAGAAATGTGAGGTGAACCTCGTGTCTCGGTCGGAGACGATGCTTACCGGAACTCCATGAAGCCTCACAATTTCCTGCATGATAAACATATATCATTATGTATACTGCAAGGAGTTTTAAAGGTATGAGATATATCATCACCTCCATATACTTCTTTACGAGTATTTCCATGGATTGTCATACTCAGAATGGAATGAAATGTGTCGACTTGGTTAATCGATCAACGATCACCCAGATGGCATCATTTTGCTTTGAGCTCTGAGGTAGTCCAGTCGCGAAGTTTATTGTGATGTGTTTCCATTTCCACTCTGGAATAGGCAAAGGTTGAAGCAATCCAGCGGCTCGATGATGTTCAGCCTTCACTTGCTGACATACGAGGCATTTGGCGACGCTTCGGGCCACACTTCTCTTCATTCCAATCCACCAGAAGTTCAGTCGCAGATCTTTGTACATCTTGGTACCACCTGGATGTATGGAGTAAGGAGAGCTGTGTGCTTCATTCAGCAGCTCTTCCCTGATCTCTCCTGAAGGTACACAGATGTGACTTCCATACCTCAAAGATCCATGAATACTAAATTCTATTCGCAGGCCAGCTTCAACTTGTTGCTTGATCTTCTACAGCTTCACGTCTCCAGACTGAGTAGCTTTGATCCGATCGATGATGGAAGACTGAATCTGCATGTTCATCAATGATGATGTAGCTTCTGGCAAGACAACTTCGATTCTCATCTCTTTCAAGTCGTGTTGAAGTCTCCATTGAGTCGTCAGAGTCATGATTGTGGGTAGTCGACTCAATGCATCAGGCATGACATTCACCTTCCCAGGATATACTGGAGGTCGGTGTCATAATCAGTCATGAGTTCCAACCATCTTCATTATCTCATATTCAAGCTCTTGTAGTCAGTGAATATACTTCAAGCTAATGTGTCCTCGGCCACCACAAGCGAAGCACTGTCTAGCCTAAGTCCTACACTCCTTCTGCTCATGACCAGTCTTGCCACAGAATTGGCATGTCAGATGTCTCTGTGTCACTGCAGGGGCTCCTGGCCTCTTGAACTGGGATGTCTGTACAGGGTGAGATAATGCCTTCTGTGATCCTGATGGTCATTTGTCACATGTAGGCATTTTTCCTATGCTCCGCAAATGGATCTCATATAGTCTTGTCGCCTCGGGCACATCCTCCTGTGTGGCCAGTTTCTGTGTAGACATCGCCCCTCTATACTCCGGATCCAGTCCCATACGGAAGTGTCGAGCTCGGGTGGCGTCGGTCGTAACAAGCTCCGGGGCAAACTTGCTCAGCAAAGAAAACTCGGCGTCATACTCATACACACTCCGTCGGCCCTGAGTCAACTGCTTAAAACGTTGTCTGAGCTCATCTTTTGCAGTTTCTGGAAGGAACTTGGACTCAAAGCGCTCCTTGAAGGTCTTCCAAGAGATAGGGCCGGTCAGATATCGCTCTTGGGCATCCCACCAATCTCGGGCCTGATGTGTCAACTGCCTTTTTACTGCATCAACCCAACTCTCCAACGGAAATCCAATAGCTGTGAGGTCATCTTCTGTGCGTTGTAACCACTCATCGACCTCCAATGCGCCCTAACTGCATGAAGCCTAGGGTCTTATGACCCTGCATCTTGGTGAGCATCTCAGCCTGTGGACCCAGACTCGCCTGGAAACCCGTCAAAATCTTCTCCATCAAAGAGGTCTCGGCATGCTCCATCTCTGACGAAGATATCCCGTTTCCACTATCCATTCTGCAGGGAGATGACAGCACAAGAGGAATTAGTACCATATGTGATGGCATCAGTGTGTTGGATGTATCATCCTTTCGCATATCACAATGTGAGCGGACCTGCATGGGCCACCACTAAATTTGTCACGCCCCATTCTCACAAATACCTTATATGACATTCCATACCATGGGAAAAAGGAAGGATGGAGCCTGACAAGCCGCGGTATTACACCAAGTGTGAAAAGAAAACACACAATAAGCAGGCCACTGTGAATGCTGGGATCATACAACACATATATTCATAAAAAGAAGCAACACATTCAGCCATCACAGAAAGTACATAGCCACAGATTTACATAATCAAAGAGAAAACTACACATCAGCATCAAGTACAAAGTGAAACTGACTCAAGTACATATGAGAAGTGCTAAAGCCCCCAACACACACCACATCTACAAAAGACAACTCGCTCACCACTCGACCCAACTTACACTACAAGTCACATCCCAAAAAGAGTGGTGTCCCCAAGTCAAAAACTCACGTCTGAGAAATCTCCTGAGGGAGATTCTGCTCTGGTGTCGCCTGCTCAAGACCTGAAAAGTAAAATGAGTACGTCAAACGTGCCCAGTGGGAAACTAACTAGGGTAGGAAAAAAATCATTTAGGGGTTATGAGTGTAAAGGCAATATGAGTACATGCAACCAAGGTGAAAAGTACAACACACAATCGTCCAACAACACATTTAAAGTTTATTAGTTAGCAGATGTTAGTGACTCTTTGGAAGCCTGGGTATCATCTTAAAGAAAAGGGCCTGGACCTCATCCCAAATTTGGGGTGAAGATAGCACACGATGCAGTGGACACGGGTACTGTACGCCGGGTCTCTCAGCTCCCCTATCCCTTGCAGGAGTGAGGCTCTCTACATAATAACACAACCTCCGTATGTCCCCTCCACTCCCGATAAAGGCGAGTGGGAATATATATCATATATCACATATCTCTTTCCCCAACTTCTCAGTCCAGCCCCTTATAATTAAGTTATACCCAAACTTTCCACATCCCCATACCATGATGCTCACCCGCCTTAGAGCAGATCGGGACATCCCAGTTAACAAAGTACGTGTCATAATCTTCAATAATCATATACAATTTCATAATGAAGTACATGGCACAACATTCCCATATCTATTTTCCCAAGTTTCTTCAATTTCACATTCATTTGGTCATTTTAACAAACATATGGTAGTCGCCATGTAAATGAAAAGTGTCACACCATCAAATTTAGTAACAAATGGCATAACCGAACTTTCTTATAGATAACAACATCATTCATGCCATTGGAATGGAAAATTAACATTACCACACAATTCCACTTCATCCAAAACAATTCAACATACTGAAATTGCAGAAACAGCTACAAAGTCAGCATGTTTAATCGATTTCTCTTATGAATTTGACAAAACTCACTGAATGAAAGTTAAATATATAATAGTCCTGGGTTCACCCATAAAATTTCATGCAAAATGTAGACTGAGTGATTTATAGTGAATTAATTGGTAGACCATGTATAGACCGTTTCTCTGACAGATTTCAGAGTCTGTATTAGAAGCTAATTTTGAGCATGTTACAGACAGAATTTCGTAAAATATGCACTGTGATGAATTTGAAGATAAACATGTTAAATTTACAACTAGACCAAGAACAGCAAATTCCATAGAGTGTACAGGTAATAAACTTTATTTTTCTAAACTGTGTCCAGTTTGACAGAATTTCAGACATGTTGCATACATTGAATTTTTACTCCTACTTATTGCACTCAACATATGTCATATTTTATATGCATCTGGGGTAGAACTTCAAGATCTACACTTGCATTTTTTTCAGACTGTAAATCAAACTATAGAGACCAGAAATGAAGAAGAAACACAAAACAGAAATTCTGGATTTCAGGGGAGGGTATTAGCTAATGAAACAAAGGAAAAATGTCATATTTTTGATCTATTGCACATATAATCCATGAATTCAAGGTCATGAGCAATCAAAATAACATCATATCATTCTCACAATCCTAAATAAAAATTCCCTAACCAAGTTAGAATTCCTACTGATTCGGGATATAAATTGCATATCCCCCCCCCCAATTTCTGGGCGTTTTATGTGTATATCATGTTAATTTTGGCTTGATACGGGCGTATTTGTGACATCTTGTATTATTAAAGCATATCCCTATTTTATACATAAAACATGGTTTTTTGAACTAATTTTTGCTCCCCTTATTTTTCAGGTACTTCTGGGATTTTTCTGGATTTTCTGGAATTTTTCCGGAATTTTTGGGAGCTTCGGGCTATTTTTTTGAAGATTTTTGGAGCTAGAATGGCATTTCTGTAAATTTTGGAAAATAAAAAACAAAAATAAATAAATAAACAAAAACCCAACCCAGCGGCCCGCTCTCCTGAGAGCGGGCCACAGTCCATCATTTATTTAAAAAATTAAAAAAGGAACAAAGCGCTGGCAGGCCGGCCCAGCGGCCGGCCCACCCAAAATTTTGAAGTAGCGAGGGCGCCCGCTTCAAGCGGGCGGGCGGGCTTCATTTTGCGGGTCGGATCCGACCCGATCCGACCCGCAATGCCTGTAATAGGCTGGCCTGTGTGAAAATGGGGATTTTCTCGGCTGTTCTTTGTTTTTGGGGGGGCTGTTTTTGATTTTTCTAGGGCTTGGAAGGGGGAGGAGGCCATGGAAGCTTGAGGAAGCTTGGTGGAGCTTGGAGAAGCTTAGTGGAGGAGCAAATTGGTAGAGGAAAGGCTCATTTGGGAAGATCTTGGGTGAAATTTTTCCTCTTCCACTTTGTATTTTGATATCTCTCTTTTGTAATAGACTTGGGTTAATTTTGAATGAAGTTTTCTTCTTGTTTACTATGATTGAGTAGTATTGATTTGCTTGGGTTGTGATTCATTAGGGTTGGTTGTTAATTTTAGCCCTAATTGCCTCTTGCACAATTTCATGTTAATGTTGGATGATTATTAGGGCACAATTTGATTGGTTAAGGCCTGAGAGGGTACAATTTGAGAAAATACCATGCTCATATTTGATTAGTGCTACGATGATACATCCATCCATGTTGCAAATTATTGTGTTCTCAAATGCTAAATTTTCCGATTGAGTATCCTTAGCCGGATAATCAATTGAGTTAAATGCGGGTAATTAGAGCTTGATTAACGCTGATCTTAGTGAACCCACAACCCATGCTCCTCGCCTAGCTATCCTACTCCACATTTGGCTCTCTAACCCTGCCCACTTAGGATAGGATTTTTGTTTTCACCATCACTCTTTTCCCACTCATCCACCGTTAGCGAGGTTGTTGTAACACACTATTATTTTTCTTTATCGATCAAACTTGTGAAAATAGAACGACTTGTCCCTGTGATCCGACCCGGTACTCACCGGTTATTTTTATTGCATTGACAATCCTACGCTTGGGAGTGGAAGGCGTGCCCCGTGCTCGTCCTTCCACAATCAACCAATTGGCGTCGTTGTCGGGGACAACAGTTTCTATTATTAGCATTTTTGATTGATTTTGAAGGTTTTAGTGTGATACTTCTATCTCTTAGTGTTGTGTCTTTTCGTTTATTTATTTTCCTCTTATTGAGTCTTTTTGTTGTTTATTTTCATTTTCGGGAAAAAATTTTTAAAACATGCCATCATCTTCAGATTTTTTCGGACATTGATTTGGAGGATCTCCCACTTTCGCCATACTTCCATGGCACGGAGTGGGAGAACCCTCATTTACATATTAAAAATTTTGAAGAGTGGATGTATGCATGTCTTGGTGGGAATATTAGCGATGATTGCATATACTTTAGATTTTGTCCCTCTTCTTTACAATATGATGCTAGATTGTGGTTTGATTCATTGTCTCTCGACTCACATTTTACTTGGTTGTCATTTCAGGCTGAATTTCTCCGAGGTTTTTTTGCCTATCTTTTTGGATCAGGTACAGGGGCGGCAGGCCATGGAGCAGCATATAGCGAGCTTTGCTTAAGATGAATGGGAGGCATACCATCACGCTTGGCAGAGGTTCACTGATTTGGTGATTGTGTGCCCACACCAGAGCTTTCACGAGGATCATCTTCTGCAGATCTTCTACACAGGATTATCGCCATCTGGGCGGGATTTTCTGCAGATGAGTTGCGGTGGAGAGTTCTTTGATTATTCGACTGAGGATTCGTGGTGTTACCTGAGGGACCTTGCAGAGTATGAGGAGACAGTCCAGCAGGTCCAGGACCAGCCTGAGGAGCCAGCCGAGGGCTCTTTCCAATGCGACCCTATGGAATACCAGGAGAGACCTGTGAGGAGAGTGCATTGGGGCCAAGTAGAGGAGTTTGAGCATATACATTTTGATGAGCAGGAGGAGATGGATGATGGAGTGCGTGTCGACCACGACGGTGACACGATGCATTTTCACTTTGAGGTTGAGGATGAAGCGGATGTGCATGATGGCCTAGAGCAGATTGAGGACACCATGGAGCCTGATCCACAGTCCACTTCAGAGTTAGCTTCACAGGTTGAGGCGATTGAGTACTTAGGGAGGATGACTGAGATGAACTATTTCCGGGATGACGAGGATGATGCATGCTTGGATTTTCCCGAGACGAGCCTACCTCCAGTCCTATCACAGATGTCACTTCCCTCGCCTCAGGATGCGCACTTGCCAGTCATCGAGGAGGTTTATCAGGAGCAGTTACCAGTTGTGGGGAGTGCCGCAGAGATTGTTGATATTGATGTCGAGGAAGAGGATAGTGACGGGGATTGCGAGATGGTATATATTGAGCCCGAGCTCCCTCCTACTCCAGTTTTCTCTTTGCAGCCACTTCCACCTCCTCCTGAGACAGCGTATCATGCCATACCTAGCGTCACATTTCAGGGAAGTTTCCACCATCTCATGCATTGCATTTCTGAAGCCCAATTTGCACTTTCGCATATTTTTGCTTCCGATTGTCGTCCATTGTATTTACATTCTTTTATTTGTTTTGACGACCCATTTTGGAATGCTTTTGTAGGATATGAGGACATGACTTGGATTGATGCAGCTCGTCTCCCACATACCACATATTATCCAAAGGAGACGCTGGGGGTTGCATTACTGGAATCCAAGGAGGCCGGTGGAGGCCTAGCTCCAAAGACGCTCGCAGAGGAGCGTAAGGATATGATCGAGCAGTTGCCACCACTGTTATACATTTTGGATCCGCCATTTGCTAAGGTGTATTCTTTCCAATAGTGTAAATAAATAAATTTTTTTCTTTTAGTGTTTTCGTATGCTTTCTTTTTTTAGGATCTTTTGTGAGATCTAATACTCTTCCAACATTGAGGACAATGCTTATTTTACGTTGGGGGAGAGTGTTAGAATCTTTAGGATTGTTAGGATTTTGGTGTTAAAATTTTTTTTTGAGATAGCTCCATTTTGCCCTCATTCCATGATTTTCATTGCATATCATATTTTAGCCTCCTTATCCCTACGCCATTAGCTTTGTTTAGTCCCTACATGCTTAATGCCATGCTATTTTTTTCGGATTGTAATTTTGGTATCAAATATCTTGATGTTGGATTGGCATGTTTTAAATTTTTTCCAATGTGGATTCATTTGCGAATATGCCATGTATGGAACTATATTATTTGTCGTGATAATCTCTTTGAAATAATTTGGGAAAAGTTTGGTGTAAGTAATTTCATGTTGGGATGAATGATGTAGTTTTTGGTTGGATTAGATTTGGCCAATTTTGTTATGCTTTGTTTTCTTCTAAGGAATGGGTGGATGAATTGCTAACTTGTGTTGGAATGAAAAAGAGAGTTAGTATAAGCGAATGTTTTTTTCTAATCAAATCGAGTAGCCGGTGCCCCCACGAAACATTGGGGAGGACGTCAAAGATGAGATTTAGGGAATCATTCCATCCATTTGCATATATAGCGTCATCGCGTGTATGCAAAATGTGGTCGTGTTTGCATTTCATAGCGTTATCGCGTGAATGCAAAACATAAACATCAAAAAAAAGAAAAAAAGAAAAGAAAAGAGAAAAGTGAATGAATAAATGAAAGAATAAGTAACATGAGTGATGCAATCTCATCTCCCACCACTTAGAGGAAATTTCTTTTGTTTTGGCCATTTCCATGAAAATTTAAAAATTTGACATCGTGATATATCCTAAAGAATGTGATACGGGCTTATTACCTTACTTTTCTTTGAATTGGATTGAGGGGAATTTCATTTGTTGTTTACTTTCATACATTGGGTATAATGTCTTTGGAATCAAGTGGAAATACTATTTTGTGAAAGCCATGATGATATCGTGAGTGTTTGGTGCATGTTTTCAATTTTATCCGAATTTATCGCATATTTTGCTAGGGACTAGCAAAAAGCTAGTTGGGGGTGTGATTCGGGATATAAATTGCATATCCCCGCCATTTATGGGCGTTTTATGTGTATATCATGTTAATTTTGGCTTGATACTGGCGTATTTGTGATATCTTGGATTATTAAAGCATATCCCTATTTTATACATAAAACGTGGTTTTTTTGAACTAATTTTTACTCCTCTTATTTTTCAGGTACTTCTGGGATTTTTCTGGATTTTCGGAAATTTTTCCAGAATTTTTTGGAGCTTCGGGCTATTTTTTGAAGATTTTTGGAGCTAGAATAGCATTTCTGTAAATTTCGAAAAAGAAAAACAAAAAAATAAATAAACAAAAAATCCAACCCATCGGCCTGCTCTCCTGAGCGGGCCGCACTCCATCATTTATAAAAATAAAAAAAGAACAAAGCGCTGGCCGGCCGGCCCACCCGCCCAAAATTTTGAAGCGGCGAGGGCGCCCGCTTCAAGCGGGCAGGCGCGCTTCATTTTGCGGGTCGGATCCGACCCGATCCGACCCGCAATGCCTGTAATAGGCTGGCCTGTGCGAAAATGGGGATTTTCTCGGCTGTTCTTGGTTTTGGGGGGCTGTTTTTGATTTTTCTAGGGCTTGGAAGGGGGAGGAGGCCATGGAAGCTTGAGGAAGCTTGGTGGAGCTTGGAGAAGCTTAGTGGGGGAGCAAATTGGTAGAGGAAAGGCTCATTTGGGAAGATCTTGGGTGAAATTTTTCCTCTTCCACTTTGTATTTTGATATCTCTCTTTTGTAATAGACTTGGGTTAATTTTGAATGAAGTTTTCTTCTTGTTTACTATGATTGAGTAGTATTGATTTGCTTGGGTTGTGATTCATTAGGGTTGGTTGTTAATTTTAGCCCTAACTGCCTCTTGCATAATTTCATGTTAATGTTGGATGATTATTAGGGCACAATTTGATTGGTTAAGGCCCGAGAGGGCACAATTTGAGAAAATACCATGCTCATATTTGATTAGTGCTACGATGATACATCCATCCATGTTGCAAATTATTGTGTTCTCAAATGCTAAATTTTCCGATTGAGTGTCCTTAGCCGGATAATCAATTGAGTTAAATGCGGGTAATTAGAGCTTGATTAACGTCGATCTTAGTGAACCCACAACCCATGCTCCTCACCTAGCTATCCTACTCCACATTTGGCTCTCTAACCCTGCCCACTTAGGATAGGATTATTGTTTTCACCATCACTCTTTTTCCACTCATCCACCGTTAGCGAGGTGGTTGTAACACACTATTATTTTTCTTTATCGATCAAACTTGTGAAAATAGAACGACGTGTCCCTGTGATCCGACCCGGTACTCACCGGTTATTTTTATTGCATTGACACTCCTACGCTTGGGAGTGGAAGGCGTGCCTCGTGCTCGTCCTTCCGCAGTCAACCACCTACCTCAAGAAAGCCTCTTTCTTTCTCTCTTTTCTTTCTCCTCCTTCCACCCTTCTTTCTCCTTGAAGAACTGGAGTTTTCTTGAAATTTTTGGAAGTAAAGTTTAGGGTTTTTGAGCTGGGATGAAGAAGAAAATGGGGGAGAAGGGTTCGGCCTGGTTTGGGAAGAGGAGAGGGGAAATCGAAAATGAAAAGAAAAGAAAAGAATGTTAAAGAAGAAGATGGAATGTCCTACGACCTATTAGCACTAGAACCCTCTTTAGGATAAGCTTGCACAAGGTAAAATGACTTTAATACCCTTCCAAAACTACCCCTCAACTTTCAATTATTTACAAGTTTGTCATTACTTTATGCACACACAACTTTAGTATGTACGCATAGCAGCTTTAGTCCAAATGACCGTTTTGCCCCTAACCCTTCTAAAAATTTACGAGTATGCCACTAATCCCATCCCTTTTCACACTAGCTCCTCTCACACTAACCCACTCTTTCAAAATTTTACAAGTATGACATTACTTTACACACCCACCTTTACTCTACACACACTTCCACCCATATAGCCAAATGACCAAAATGCCACTACATTCTTCACGAAATTACACAACTGCCATCAGCCACATACACGCCATATCACCTCTTATCAGCTCATTATACTCCCTCTACTCGAGCGTAGAGGACTACCGTATCAATCGTCGTATATGGCTAAACAGGCCATGACATCCGCCCCTCCTCACGGCCGATGACTACAAATCGAGGAGGGGGCCGGCATCCCCCGGCTGACGATTGCAAATAGAAGGGCCGGCAGCCCCCCTTCGATGACTTCACGGGTGGGCCGGCAAACGCCCCCGCCAACCCCTCCAAACCGTTACCACTTTCATGGAAAACGGATGTTTCTCGTGGAAAATGGCCCCGAAGGCCAAAACCCCTAAACGGTAATTTTTGCATCCCCGCAGGACGAAAACGCGCACTTGCACAATTTTCGCGGCTCTGAAGACCGACGATACACGAAAAACATAACAAACCCTAATTAGGATTTTTGGTACAAATTTTTGAACACCGAGAATTTTTGGGACACAGTAAAAAAATTTTACACCAATATTCACCATTATTTTGGTCATACATACCTTTAATTTGGATTTTCTGAAGCATGTTAATTTTATATGATATATTTTTAATGCCAGTAGCATAATTATATACCTGTGATGAAATCATTTAAATGCCTGAAGTATACTAAATCTTTATGATACATTTTTCTTTAATGCATGTTGCATAACTACATGCCTGCGATGAAACTATATATGCCTGTTGCATATACTATGTTCTGTGATGCACATTTTATTTATCATGCTAAAATCTCTATGATATATTTTTAATGCATGAAGCATAACTATATGTCTGCGATGAAATTATTTATATACCTGCAGCATATAAATAACATGTGTATACATCATATATGTTTCAATTCATGTTAACTGAGCATACATTTTTAGCTCACATACTTGATATTGTTTGCATGGATATTTTAGTTTCTTTCAACTATTTTATTGAGCATACCTTTTTAGCCCACAAGCTTTATATTATGTGCATAATAAATCATTAAATGTTACACAATGTACACTTATATGCGCATCCCATGCTTATGCTCATGCTCATGATATGACAATGGTTTATGACAACAAACCAATCATAATTTCAAAAAGTTTAACATCATATCCACTTTGACAAATTGAACCTGAAGTTCAAATCAAATCAAAAGTCAACACCTTTTTACTCAAATAAAATTAAAAATTACCAAATACGATGGATTATGCGAAAATCATTTATGCGATCTTTTTAGAGACACATATTTTGCGGTAAATAGATCTCTCAGGTCTATAGTCTATATAAAACCAATATTGACACCAGCAGTTGTCATAACACCGCTAAACCTTTTAGAGTAATCTTACTTTACAAGGTATGATTCTTGAATCTAGCCTTAATTTTAAGCGTACGCCCGAAGTCGTGACTTAATAGATAAGTGAAAAATTATAAATTTCGTAGCCACGTATTTGTTTCCCCTTGAGCATGATTCTCTATCCACATAATACTTGAATGACTCAATAAAAATGGCCTGGAGATTATACTTGAGCATTCAAATAGACTTTTAAAACTCTCTCATAAATTAGAAAAGTTGAAATATAGACACTAAGTCATTTCCCCTGTATATATCTACTTAGTAAGACTAATATTCATTCTTCCTTATAAATAACAATAAGGAAGACTGAAAACAGGGGAAGTCCTGACATAAAATGAGAAAGGGAAGATATGATATATCTCGACATAGAGTACGCAATGGCAAACCATTATCAGACCAGAAGTTCTAATAAGACCCATAATGCTTTTGCAACATGAATGTGCATTAACTTATGCCATATAAAAATATATACATATCTAGTCTAAACGACCAAAGTCAATTGACCTTATGTATATTTGGCTACTCCCCGAGGACAAATAAACTTTGAAAACAAATTTAATCTGTTGTCATAACATAAGTCTTAATGAGCATAATTGTAGCCGTATGCTTTCAAAAGCATTTAACCTTAATAATAGTCCAATAGAAAACTATTCTTGGGACGTCTGCTTGAGATTCAGGCTTTGCAAAGCTGAATACTCTATATGAGAATGCCCAATAGTCTCAAAAATCAATAAAAGAAACTTACCAAGTTTCGATGGATTTCGTCAAAACAAAATCCCTAAATATGACTCAAGAAATCAATGAAGCCTGAAGCTTTGTCCCACTATGATCTGCGTAATAGTCAATGTGAAGATGAGATCATTCACATTTATAACACAGTTCACCTATTACCGGACAAACTTAACTTGAGCATTTTAATGGACTTTCAAAAGTCCCACATAAATTCGAAAAGAGGAATTAATTTGGAACACCAGAAGTGTCCAGAATCGTCCAACTATTAACTTTGGAACGATATAATATACCACCATGCATTGATGATGCAAGACATCATTATTTAATCATATAAATCTGAAGAACCCGAAGATTCTTCAAAATGGTGAAGTTTTCATTGTCCCATTCATAAGGAAAAATGATTACAAGATAATCTCCATTCACGTGGACATTGACTCTCTTCACTTCCTCAAAAGAATTTAAGATGATATATTTACTATCATCATTAAAATAATAAGACCTTTAGGTCTCTTGAGAGTATTTGAGGGATAAAAGTGGACTTCTCCACTCCCTATATAGGGCTGATGATGTACTTTAGAGTACTCATCAATATATCTTCTAAAAATGGTCATAATCAAACTTACCATCCAACCGCAGTCCAGCTTTTAACAACATACATTACACATTAATAAATGGCAGAAACATTGGATAATACTGGGAAATCAAATAATATATACAAACGGAATAATGTCGAACACCCTGAAGTTTGTGTTTACAACCAAAAATGGGTTATATAAATAAATCATTAAAATGATTTAAACGGTTTACTTATCCATTAAAAATCCAGTTGTATGTGACTACATGGGGACATGCAATTACAATGCAAACCATCAAAACGCCTCCTTAGAAACTATTTATATGAGCTTGATCACCTCATAAGTCAGGTCATCCTCTGTGTGACGTAGCCACTCATCGACTTCTAGGCTGGTCTCTCTGCCAGAAAAGTACATTGGTCGCAAGGATCGGAACTGCTTGTAACTCGAGGCCTTCGGTGCAGGCGCCTCGTGTCCAGCTGCCTTGTCCTCCAACCGCTGCAAGTGGTCCAAAATTCCTATCAGGACCTTCGCCATCAGGGCGGACTCTGAGGTCCGGTCTACTGAGCTACCCGAAGCTCCGGTCCCTCCAAACCATCCATGTCATGGCCTGTTTAGCCCTATACGGCGACCGATACGGTAACCCTCCACGCACGAGTAAAGTGAGTATTATGGGTCGATAAGAGGTGATATGGCGTGTATGTGGCTGGGGGCAGTCGTGTAATTTCGTGAAGAGTGTAGGGGTATTTTGGTTATTTGGCCATATGGGTGAAAGTGTGTGTAAAGTAAATGTGGGTGTGTAAAGTAATGTCATACTTGTAAAATTTGAAAGAGTGGGTTAGTGTGTGAGGGGCTAGTGTGAAAAGGGATGGGTTTAATGGCACACCCGTAAATTTTTAGAAAGGCCAGGGGCAAAACGGTCTTTTGACAAAAACTGCTGTGCGTACACACTCAAGTTGTGTGTGCATAAAGTAATGGAAAACTTGTAAATACTTGGTAGTTAAGGGGTAATTTTGGAAGGGTATTATGGTAATTTTACCATATGCATGTTTATCTTGAAGAGAAATCTAGAACTAGGAATTTTTTTATTACAATTCTACATTCTTCTTTAACTTTCTTCTCTTTTCTTTTCTTTTCTTCATTCATCCTTATCCTCCTTGACCATGGCCGAAATTCCCCCATTCCCCTTGCCATTTCTTCAAGCTCCAAAACCCTAATTTTCGTTCCAAAAATTGAAGAAAACCCTAGCTCACTTCAAGGAGAAAGAGGGGTGGAAGGAGGAGAAAGAAAAGAGAGAAATAAAGAGGATTCCTTGAGGTAGGATTCTAACTATGACTTGGGAATTTTTATTTAGGGATATGAGAATGTTAGGATGTTATTTATGTTGTTTATGATCTGAATTTCATGTTTCATGTTTGCATTAGCCCAAAAGATTCAATCTTCCCTTGTATTTCCTAGCAAATCACCCTCTCCTGAAAAACAGAATTCTGTAGGTGTGTTTACACATCAATTCTGATTTCTGTTGTCGGAATCACTTTCTGGAAAAAAAATACGTAGCTGTAGATCTTGAAGTCCTACTCCAAATTCATATAAAATTTGTCATATGTCGGGTTCTATAAGTATGAGTAAAAATTCATTGTTTGCAAGATGTCTGAAATTCTGTCAAGCTGTACACAGTTCAGCAAAATGAGCACTATTACCTGTACACTCTATGGATTTTGCTGATTTTGGTCTTGTTGGAAACTTAAGAAGTTTTTCTAAAAGTTCATCAGAGTGCTTATATGTTGTAATTCTGGCTCCAACATGCTTAAAATTGGTTTTGAAGACAGATTCAGAAATCTGTTTGAAGAACAGATTTGACACACTTTACTAAATAATTCACTATAAATCATATACTTCATATTTCTGCATGAAATTTTATGGATGAATCCAAGACTAGTATATCTCCAATTTCATTCAGTAAGTTTCGTCAAATTCATATGAGAAATTGATGAAAAATGCTGACTTTATGGTTGATCCTGCAAATTTCATTAAGTTGGAATGTTTTGGATGAAGTTGGAATTGGGTTGTAATGTTTATTCTCCATCCCACTGTGCATGAATGATGTTGACCTCTCAGCCTCAGCTCCAGTGGGCCCTGCGACAGATGGAGATAGAGGTCGTTCTTCCGGGCATCAAAGCAACCATATTGAACTTGCATGTCCAGTCCGATCTGGTGGACCGGATCAAGGCCGCACAGTTTGGAGATGAAAAGCTAAAGAGGATCCGAGAACAGGTAGAGGCCGGACTTCGGACCGATTTCCACATTCATGAAGATGGCTCTCTTAGATTTGGGACTCGGCTATGTGTGCCAGCTATTGTTAATGCTTTTTGCCGGTTGGTTTCATTATCACAAAGCCGCTTAGACTCCTTCTTTCGTCTCGAAATATGGGACCACTTAAGAGGACAACTTTTCCTCGCTACTGACAGGCTAAGATTGATCTGTTAGACGAATAGTCAGCCATCAGCCAATCATCAAGCTAGCCCACCTTTGTCTTTGGTTTTTGCTAAGGAGGCCTATAGTTCCCCATATTCAATTCATCCAGGAGGGACAAAGATGTAACGCGACCTGCGACAGCATTACTGGTGGCATGGGATGAAGCGCAGTATAGCCAGAAGTGTGGCCTCGTGTTTGGTCTGTCAGCAGGTGAAGGCCGAACACCAAAGAGTTGCAGGTCTGTTGCAGCTTCTCCCCATTCCTGAATGGAAATGGCAACATATGACGATGGGTTTTATGACCGGGCTACCCCGTACACCCAGGGGGAATGACGCAATTTGGGTAGTCGTTGATCGCTTGATCAAGTCTGCACATTTCATTCCCTTCCGGGTTGGACAGTCTATCGAGCATTTAGCTCGAAGATACATGGAGGTAAAACCCATTCGTCACCCTTACATTTCCTATAGTTGGTAGTGTGAGGTGTTTACCATAATGTTCTATGCAGGAGATCGTGAGGCTTCACGGAGTTCCTATTTGTATAATCTCTGATCGGGACACCAGATTCACCTCACATATTTGGAGAAGTTTGCAGTCTAATTTGGGGACTCATCTCAAGTTTAGCACCGCATATCATCTTCAGACGAATGGGCAGTCCGAGCGAGTTATTCAAATTCTCGAGGACATGTCGATGGCTTGCATGCTGGACTTTAAGGGATCCTGGGAAGATCACTTACACTTGGTGGAGTTTGCTTACAACAATAGTTATCAGGCAAGCATTGGAATGGCATCGTTTGCTGCTTTGTATGGAAGGAAGTGCAGATCGCCTCTAAGCTGGGATGATGTTGGGGATCGTGAAATCTTAGGACCTGATTTGGTGGTGGAAGCGATCGATGTGGTACGGACAGTCAAGGAGAATCTTCGTATCGCTCAGGATCGCTATAAGCATTGGGCAGATACGAAGAGGCGTCCATTGGAGTTTCAGCCAGGTGATTATGTGTTCTTGAAGATCTCCCCGACAGGTGGCACGATTCGTTTTGGTAGACGAGGAAAGTTAAGCCTGAGGCTCATTGGTCCATTCGAGATTTTGGCTCGCGTTGGTGAGGTTGCATACCGCCTTGCTTTGCCACCCTCCCTTGAAGGCATTCATGATGTATTCCATGTATCTCAGCTTCGGAAATATGTGGGAGACCCTAGTCGCCTCGTGGACTTCTCAGAGATTGAAGTGCGTCCTGACCTGACTTATGAACAACAACCAGTAGCCATCCTGGATCGGAGACAGAAGATACTGAAGAAGAAGGCCATTAATTTAGTAAGAGTCATGTGTCAGCAAGAGTCCCCTGGTGAGTCCACCTGAGAGCGTGAGGACGAGATGAGAGACAGATACCCTCACCTGTTTATGTAAGTACCTTATCCTTGGATCAATGTCTCTTTTGTTAATCTTGAGTGCAAAATTTTGTAGAGACAGTGGTGTAGGGTAATATGTAGGGGGCCTGGGAATTAGAAGTATTTTCTTCTTAAAATTGAACCCTTGACCTTTGAAAGTTCGAGGACGAACTTTAATTTAAGGAGGGCAGGATGTCATGGCCTGTTTAGCCCTATACGGCGACCGATACGGTAGCCCTCCACGCACGAGTAAAGTGAGTATTATGGGTCGATAAGAGGTGATATGACGTGTATGTGGCTTGGGGCAGTCGTGTAATTTCGTGCAGAGTGTAGGGGTATTTTGGTCATTTGGCCATATGGGTGAAAGTGTGTGTAAAGTAAAGGTGGGTGTGTAAGGTAATGTCATACTTGTAAAATTTGGAAGAGTGGGTTAGTGTGTGAGGGGCTAGTGTGAAAAGGGATGGGTTTAATGGTACACCCGTAAATTTTTAGAAAGGCCAGGGGCAAAATGGTCTTTTTGACAAAAACTGCTGCGCGTACACACTCAAGTTGTGTGTGCATAAAGTAATGGCAAACTTGTAAATACTTGGAAGTTGAGGGGTAATTTTGGAAGGGTATTAGGGTAATTTTACCATATGCATGCTTATCTTGAAGAGAAATCTAGAACTAGGAATTTTTTATTACAATTCTACATTCTTCTTTAACTTTCTTCTCTTTTCTTTTCTTTTCTTCATCCATCCTTATCCTCCTTGACCATGGCCAAAATTCCCCCATTCCCCTTGCCATTTCTTCAAGCTCCAAAACCCTAATTTCCATTCCAAAAATTGAAAAAAACCCTAGCTCACTTCAAGGAGAAAGAGGGGTGGAAGGAGGAGAAAGAAAAGAGAGAAAGAAAGAGGATTCCTTGAGGTAGGATTCTAACTATGACTTGGAAATTTTTATTTAGGGATATGAGAATGTTAAGATGTCATTTATGTTGTTTATGATCTGAATTTCATGTTTCATGTTTGCATTAGCCCAAAAGATTCAATCTTTCCCTTGTATTTCCTAGCAAATCACCCTCTCCTGAAAAACAGAATTCTGTAGGTGTGTTTACACATCAATTATGGATTTTGTAGTTGGAATCACTTTCTGAAAAAAATACGCAGCTGTAGATCTTGAAGTCCTACCCCAAATTCATATAAAATTTGTCATATGTCGAGTTCTATAAGTAGGAGTAAAAATTCATTGTTTGCAAGATGTCTGAAATTCTAACAAACTGTACACAGTTCAGCAAAATGAGCACTATTACCTGCACACTCTATGGATTTTGCTGATTTTGGTCTTGTTGGAAACTTAAGAAGTTTTTCTAAAAGTTAATCAGAGTGCTTATATGTCGTAATGCTGGCTCCAACATGCTTAAAATTGGCTATGAAGACAGATCCAGAAATCTGTCTGAAGAACAGATTTGACACACTTTACTAAATAATTCACTATAAATCATATACTTCATATTTCTGCATGAATTTTATGGGTGAATCCAGTACTAGTATATGTCCAACTTGTATTCAGTAAGTTTCGGCAAATTCATATGAGAAAGTGATGAAAAATGCTGACTTTATGGCTGCTCCTGCAAATTTCAGTATGTTGGAATGTTTTGGATGAAGTTGGAATTGGGTTGTAATGTTAATTCTCCATCCCAGTGTGCATGAATGATGTTGATACCTATAAGAAAGTTGGTTATGCCATTTACTACTAAATTTGACGGTGTGACACATTCCATTTACATGGCGACCGCCATATGTTCATTAAAATGCCCAATTAAATGTGAATTTGAAGTACCTGGAAAAATGGCCATTAAAATGTTGTGTTATGTATCACATATATAAACTTGAATATGGCCTTTGAATATGATGACACATGACATGTTACCTGGGATGTCTCGATCTGCTCTAAGGCGAGTGAATATCCTAGTATTAGGATGGGAGAAGTTTGGGTATAACTTAACTATAAGGGGCTGGAATGAGAAGTTGGGAAAAGTGATATGTGTTACGCGATATTATTTTACCTACTCGCCTTTACCGGGAGTGGAGGGAACATACAGAGGTTGTGTTATTATGTGGAGCGTCTCACTCCTGCCAGGGACGGGGGAGCTGAGAGGCCTGACGTACAGTGCCCGTGTCCACTGCGTCGTGTGCTGTATTTGTAATGCCCTGCTAAGCTACTGCACAAGTACTAGAGGGGTGGTGAATAGTACTTTAAAATAATTAAGAAGATAATTCCTAATTATCTTGCAAACTCTACCAATCAATGCGAAAATGCAGAAATGTAAATATTAGACAATAAAGAAAACAATCGCAAACAAGCAATTTAACGGGTTCGGATCCACCCAAGTCTCCCCGACTTGTTTCCGGTGATCCTACGTCCCAACCACCCGGATCCCCTCCGGATACTTGAGTTAGAAACCATAACTCAAGATTTGCACTATGAAATACTTGTAGAAAACCTCTACAAAGTCAAATCATACACAAATCGAAATGTGACTCCCACAACCCGGGATCACAAACAAACTCTCACAACCGAGAGTGAATCACTTGCAATATTCAAAGTAAATTGAAATAGAATTCTTACCGACAAAATCCTATGCCTTGAGTATACTTACGAATTAGGGCAAAACGGATTTTGGGAAAGATGAAGAGGCACCAAACCCTAGCTCCAAGTAGATGACCAGCAATGGAGTCCTAGGTAGATGTTGGTGACCTAGAATCAAGCACTTGGCTTGAAAGACTCACAATCAATGAATCTCTCTTTTGAAATAAGAGTGAGGGAGAGATTCTTGAATGGAAATGAATGAGCTTTGAATGAGATTGAATGCTTCTCTTTTGATCTCTAAACTTCTCTTAAAATCAGACTTGAGTGCAATGAATGCAGCATGCCAAGTATATATAGGATAGAGGAAAGAGAGAGCAAAAATCGTGGCATTAAATGCTCCAACGGCTCTATTCTGAACCAAACTAGTCGGTCAAAGAACAACCACTGACCGACTAGTTCATCAACTAGTCGGTCGGTGATTCAACATGAACCGACTAAGAGGTGAACAGGGAATAGATGAAGTTTCAGACTTATAGAACTAGTCGGTACAAGAAGACTTGCCAACCGACTAGTTTCACAACTAGTCGGTCAATGAGTGAACTTAAACCGACTAAGAGATAAAACAAATAGTCTGAGTACAAATTGATTTAGTCGGTCCAAGAACAAATGTTGACCGACTAGTTCATCAACTAGTCGGTCGACAAACGTTCTTTGACCGACTAACAATAAACAGTAACTAGGCATGTACAGGGAAAGCTCAACTAGTCTGTCTAAGAAGGATCACTGACTGACTAGTTCACCAACTAGTCGGTCGGTGAGTCAACGTAGACCGACTAACTGTAAACAGTAAAGAGCTTAGAATTGAGAAGGCAAACTAGTCGGTCCAAGAAGCTTTGTCGACCGACTAGATCACCATCTAGTCGGTTGGTTCTTCTTCTTGAACCAACTAACATGCACTAGAAGTCGCGAATCGAAGCGCGAAGCTTCAGGAAAGTTTGTATGGACTTCTACTAAGATCCTAGCTCTAAGATATGAGCGTTATGAAGATTAAAACGTAAGACCTACTCAAGGCTTAACATTCTACGAAACGAAGCTAGAAGACTATAAATAAAACTTGACGAACCGTCTTCGAAAGCTTCGATCCGAATCTTCATGACTTCTAAAATGATCCTTGAGCTTCAACGAAGCTTTAGGCACACGATCACGCGTATTGAGAAGTCTTGAGTCGTCGCTTTGGATGTTCATATAAGTTTGGTGATGATCTCCATAACTGCGCTCACAAAGAGTTAGTTCACGATATTTATGTTTGTTCATCATCCAAAACCAAATCCGGGGAGTCCAATATCCAACATTCTCCCCTTTTTTGGTGATAACAAACCAACATAAATAATAATAAAAAATAATGATTCAAATGTAATTTACTTACTCCCCCTGCATTGATGACACGTTAATTCCAAATTAAATAATAATCATATGCATCAAGCAGACGAGTAAAGTATAAAATGAGAATCAAATATTGAAATTAGGATTTGAAATCCATTTTTATATCTTAACTCCCCCTGAATCTAACATATCAAATTAGATTAAATTATCATTTAGTTCATCGTCATTATTATATCTCTCCCCCTTTGGCATTAGCAAAAAGAGCGGGAGGAGATCAACGCCAACAACAATGGCTTCAAATAAAAACACGGGAGTCGTAGAATACGACCACAGTCCAAATGACACCAAAGGAAAATACGAAGGAAATCAAAGCGTGTCAATGAGACCAAAGTCGAAAATCGATAAATAAAATCATCAAAACTCAAATTAATTTTACGAATTGAGTTATGGAATATACTCTCCAATATCAACATTCTTGGTTAATTTAGTGCATGGAAAACAATTCTATGTTTCCATAGAAATAATTTTTATTTAACCAAGTTATTATCGTCGAGCGACGAAATCAAGCATCAGAGACATATAAAGTATATAATGTGCACAAGAGAATGAAATGTCAACATCGATGTATATATATATATATGAACCAATCATGATACAACAAAATGATACATCCGTAAACATACAAAAGTGATCTGCAGATCGAGGCACAAAATACATCATATCACACAGTATATAACATATGTCACACTGGACATCAAAATGATCATACATCACAAATGTAGCATCATAACGCCAAAAATACATCAAAATACATCAAAATATCATAACCACCCACACTATCCTACCCAACTCTCACTACAAGATCTATCATCCAAAGTGCACAGGAGAGTCCTCAGAGAATCTCAGGAGGCAGCGGGAGGATCTGCAGCAGCAGTAGGCTCTGCAGCAGGAGTGGTGGTCACCGGATCAGCTGAAGTGTCCACTGGAGTGATGGGAGTGGCCTTGGAAGCACCAGACGAAGTACCCACCGCAGGTATGGTGGCACCAGGTGTGCTCTCGAGGTCACCGGCAGACGAAGCAGCAGACCAGAAGTACCCTCAGGGGCACGAGCAGCAGCAGCACGAGCAAGCTCCTCGATCTCATCCTCATCTAACTCATCCTCGTCAGAGAGTGACAGAGGGATATCAATCCCCAAGTAAGATGCGATGCGGGTGAGAATCTCCTCAGATCGAGCACAGCGAGACTCTACACGTTTCAACGAATGTGCAAGCTCAGTAAGAGTAGGAGAGTGAGCAGGGGCAGCTGAGGCAGAGGCTGAAGCAGACGGGGTCGTCCTCTGAACGTGACGAAGCGTCGCAAGAGACTTCTTGACGGTCGTCACATTCAGAGGGGGGCCGAGGGGACGCTCATCGTCAGGAGGGACAGGGACATGGAAGTGACGGAAGACGAGAGTCAATAGGCATGGATACGGAATGTGGGCCGACTTGGTGGACTTTCAAATACATTCGAAAGAGTCCATCTTGTCGAGAATGATCCGTGCCCAATTGATCTTGCTCCCCATGAAAGTGCGTATATGTTTGAGGAATGGCTGGGAAGGCAAAGAAGATGAGCCGTACTTCGGAAGGAGGCACGACTTCAAGATCGGGTTAAGAACCCAGGCATTCGGCTTGAAGGACTTGGATGGGACGCCAATCATGGCGGGAGGGATCACGTGGAAAATCTCAGAAAGCATGACCTGTTCAAGGGAAGAGATTGTTGGATACGGAAGACGTTTGTACACCCTTGTGGGGGATGTACGAGGGAATACGGACCTCGAACGTCGCGCACACTAAGTCATGTGCAAAGGGAATCTGTTCCCTTGCGGAGAGGATCTCTGTATGAGCGGGAAAGTCGCATTATATATGCATAAGTGCATGCGACATATGGCTAATAAAGGGGGAATATCTTAAGCTTATGTTGTACCATGCATATGGTACAACTTAAGCTTATAATGTGCCATGTATCATGGTACACCTTAATTAAGTTGTTCCAAAGGAACAACTTACCCTAAAATAACTACCTTGGGGGCTATAAATAAGACCCAAGGGTAGCCATTTTCCTAACACATTTTGCATGAAATTCATGCATGCATCTTCTTCATAGCGAAGCTCTGCAGAAATATTTCCTCTCCCTCCATCCAAGTTCTTAAATCTAAAATAGAGATTTAGATTGTGGGATTAGTAGCCTTACTCCGTTCGTGAGTAGACTCGATCCGTCGTGGCGAATCCGAAGGCGAAGTTCGTAGACTACCGTGCCGCGTACGTAAGCGTAAGTCTAAACTTCATGTTATCGATCCTAACTTTGTTTTGGACAGGATAGGAGATCGGCAAGGCCTGGGAAGTCGGAGAACTGAACGAAGTGCTCCAACAGCAGCGGGCAGTGTTCGATACGGTTGTATGTCGTGAGACACAAAGGGTCATCGCGACATAGCAAGATATCGACACTGCCAGCTGGCATCGGAGCCTTCCCCTTAGGCTGACGTGTACTAGGAGTCGGACGGGAGCTAGACGTCGGACGAGTGCTAGACCTAGGAGGAGGAGTAGGAGCCCTATCGGTAGGCTCGGACTCAGGAATGTATTCCGTGTCGGAATCATCGGGAGGAGTGGGAGCACGGAACGAAGCTGGTGAAACGGTTTCCTTCCTAGGCTTGGTCTGAGATTGGGCTCGGGGTTTCGCTATCGACGTCCTCTTTCACTTAAGAGGAGGCGAAGACGACGAAGGGGGTTGGGTCGTTTTGGAACGGCGTTTGGGTTGTGGGGGTCCGAAGGTGTTGAATCGACGGTCATATGCGATGGACGAGTAGGTTCGATCGGGATGCATGTTCTCGCCATAAGCACGACGATACACAAGCAATCAACTAGAAATCGGAAGATCTGAAACCCTAGAACCGAACCCTAGAAGCTGAAATCGAGATGAATCCTAACCCTAGGAGCTGAAATCTAACCCTAGATGCTAGAAGAGAGTGATACCTAGGAGGAAGAACGGCTCGGGATCGACGGCAATCGGCGGGGATGGCCGAAAAAGTCAATCGGACGGCGGAGGGAGAGGGGGAAGTCGAAAGGATTTCGGGGGTTTTGGCTTAGATGAGAAAATCGCACCGACTAGAAGTGAGATTAGTCGGTGTGAGGGAGTTAAAAGCGATCGGAATGCGAAAAGACGCAACTGTCCCTGAGCACTTAGTCGGTCAGAGTTCAAGCGTTGACCGACTAGATGACCATCTAGTCGGTCGGCCAATGAGCTTGAACCGACTAAGTGCAAACAGTAACAGAAGCCAAAATTTAGGGCTTGAGTTAGTCGGTCTGAGTTCATTCACTGACCGACTAGATAATGATCTAGTCGGTTGGTCAATGAACATAAACCCGACTAACAGAGTTCAAAAATTTTAGAATTTGAAATTTTGAGTTCTCTCCTAATCGCACTTGGACGAAACATCGTAAAACTCTCATTAATCATTATACTACCCCATTAAACATCGAAAATCTTAAATTTGACGTTCAAGAATAAATCGAGCGAAAATTCCGAAAATTCAACAAAAATCTAGAAAATTCCAATAAATCTAGCATGAGCAAATATAATAAAATTTAATAGCATGCAAGATTATTGAACAAAATATGAATCCTAAATCTCAGATTCACCCATAATCCCTAATTCTCGACGCAACCGCACAAAGGAGTCTTCCTTTAGGGGTTTCGTGAAAATATCGGCGATTTGCTTCTGGGTTTCAACGTACACTAATATGATGTCCTTTTTAGCAACATGATCATCTAAGAAATGGTGACTGACATCCATGTGTTTAAAACGGGAATGGTGTACCGGATTCTTAGAGAGACATATTGCACTTTGGTTGTCCACCATGATAGGGCAAGTATCACAGTTTATACCAAAGTCTTTAAGAGTGTGTCTCATCCAAAGAACCTGAGCACACGCGGCACCGGCGGCAATATATTCCGCCTCGGTGGTTGAAAGTGATACGGAATTCTGCTTCTTGGAAAACCAAGAGACAAGAGAATTTCCTATAAAATGGCAAGTACCACTAGTACTTTTCCTGTCAGATTTGCATCCTGCATAATCTGTGTCACTATATAAGATTAACTCATATGTGCTAGATTTTGGATAAAGTAATCCAAAATCAAGTGTGTAACTTAGATAACGGAAAATACGTTTTACTGCTACTAAGTGAGATTCCTTAGGTTGAGACTGATAACGAGCACATACACATACGGCAAACATAATATCGGGCCTACTTGCGGTAAGATATAGTAAACTACTTATCATACCTCGATATAGACGAATGTCTACATCTTTACCGCCCGTATCCTTATCAAGATGTGTAGTCGTGCTCATTGGAGTCTTCTTCCTGGAGGCATTCTCCATTCCAAATCGCTTTAGCAACTCCATCGTATACTTCATTTGGTGGATGAAGATTGCATCGTTCATTTGGCGAATTTGGAGACCTAAGAAATATTTGAGCTCACCCATGTGGCTCATCTCAAATTGATCCTTCATCACATTAGAAAACTCTTCGCAAAGAGTGAAGTTAGTAGCACCGAAAATTATATCATCAACATAAATTTGAACTAATATTATATCATTATTCGAATACTTAACAAATAATGTGGAATCAACTTCTCCCATTTTAAAACCTAAATCCAAAAGAAAATTCTTTAAACGGTCATACCAAGCTCAAGGAGCTTGTCTCAAACTGTAAAGTGCTTTCTTAAGTTTGAAAACATGATTTGGAAATTTTTCATTTATAAAACCCGGAGGTTGAGAAACATAAACTTCCTCAACAACATCTCCGTTTAAAAACACACTTTTAACATCCAATTGAAAGAGTTTAAAATCTTTATGGCATGCAAAAGATAACAATAATCTAATAGATTCTAATTTAGCTACCAGAGCAAAGGATTCTTCGAAATCAATACCTTCATCTTGCAGATAGCCTTGAGCTACTAACCGAGCTTTGTTCCGGACGACGATTTGGTTTTCGTCGGTCTTGTTCTTGAACATCCACTTCGTTCCTATAACGGTGTGGTTCTTCGATGGCAAAGGAACAAGCTCCCAAACTTCATTCCTCTCGAATTGAATGAGTTCCTCCTCCATGGCAAGGATCCAAGCACCATCTTCGCACGCTTCATTAATATTCTTTGGCTCTATCGAGGAGGTAAAGGCACAATGTGCGAAGTAGTTCACTTGCGATCTCGTCTTGACACAAGGATATTGCCAATGACTTGCTCATGAGGATGGTCACGAAAGGTATGAAGCCGTTTGGGAATTCCCTGATCACTAGGAACATTCTCAAAAGTTTCATTAGTAGGGTTAGTATCAATAGAATCAATAGAATTAGAATTACCAATAGAATCACGTAGGACATCCATGGAGTCATCATCATTAGTAATTCTAGACAGGAAAAAACCTTCATTAAATGAAATATGAAGTGATTCCTCGATCATTGAGGTTCGTTTGTTGTATATCCGATAGGCTTTACTACGGGAGGAATATCCAACAAATATCCCCTCATCGGATCTTGGATCAAATTTGTCCAAACTACCATACATGTTTTTAATAAAACATTTTGCACCGAAAACGCGAAAATGTTTAACTTGAGGCAACCTACCAAACAACAATTCATAACAAGTTTGTTTAGTGCCGGGCCTTAAAAGTATCCTATTAAACACATAGCAAGCGGTATGTACCGCTTCCACCCAAAATTGATGGCCAAGTTGGTTATCATCAAGCATAGTGCGAGCACATTCCACTGGCGTCCTATTCTTTCTCTCAAAAACACCATTTTGAGGAGGTGCGCGAGGGAATGAAAAGGTGTGTGTAATACCAACTTCATCACAAAAAGTTGAGAAAGACTCATTCTCAAATTCCCCTCCATGATCACTACGAATAGTGACAATGGTGGTTCCAATGAGATTTTGTACTTTCTTAACAAAAATTGTGAAGTTTTCAAAAGCATCATTTTTATTACACAATGAAAATACCCAAGTAAATCTAGAAAAGTCATCAACGATGACAAGTCCATAACGTGTATTTCCTAATGAAGCAACTCTAGTAGGCCCAAATAAATCTAGATGTAATAGCTTTAGTGGCCGCTTAGATGAAATGCTTTTCTTAGGTTTAAATGACGATTTTGGAAGCTTGCCTCGTTGACACGAGTCACAAAAGCTTTTCTTTTGAAAGACAAGCTTAGGGAAGCCTCTAATAGAATTTAACTTGGAAAGCTTAAAAAGTGTTCCAAAGTTCACATGACCAAAACGTTGATGCCATACGTGTTGTTCACTTGTGTTGGCAATGAGACATTGTTCATGTGATCTTGGAAGATCTAGGATATATATATCCTTATGGCGTGTGCCGGAAAACAATACATCATTAGTATTTTTATTCAAAATATGGCACATTCCTTTCGCAAAGCTAACTTTGTAACCTTTGTCACAAAGTTGGCTTATTGAAATAAGATTGTGGTTTAATCCTTTAACAAGGTAAACATCACTTATTAGAGGTTTAGAAGGATTACCCACTTTTCCAACACCTATGATGGTTCCGCTCTCCTTGCCTCCAAAGACTACCCGGTTTCCATTAGCAATGGGCACCACTTCGGAGTGCAATTGAGCGTCACCCGTCATGTGTTTTGAACACCCGCTATCGAGTATCCAATTATTCTTGGAGCCAAATTTGGATTTGTTGCTCCTTTTCTTTTTCTTGAGTACCTAAAGATAGAAAATATCGTATCATGGTACCCAAGGTCATTGGGTCCAAAAGATTAGACCTTTGGAAGCCAAGTCCAATTGGACTTAGACTTTCCCACATAATTATCACTATGCACAACATTCATGAAATAAGAATTCATATAAACTTGTTTTTCATTCATGTTTGTGTCCTTTGGGCTCCAAATAGTGAAGATTTTGGGAGCCCTATTCCTATTGGGAGCATGCATGCGTTGTTGATTTCTACGTGATGCATGTCGTGGATATGCATAAGGAACATGATGAAATGGTGCATTATGATATTTATTCATACGATAAGGTGTGTGTGAACATATGCATGTGGAGGAACACGTGCATGAGGGTGTCTCATATGGTGTGCACGTGCCCGTGGATGCGGTGCATAAAAATCATCATATGTGTGAGCATGTGGAGTAGGATGTGTTTTCCTACGTGGCATGGTATTGTTGTACATGTAAGCATGACCCTTCTTTGGAGGTCTACCCAAAGTGGGTTTCTTTCCAAAAGAGGGTGTGTACGAGGTGGAAGCACCATTGGTAGATGAACTACCAATAGAGTGTTTGCTACCACTCGTTGAAGTATCGGAAGTTGGCCTAACAAAGGTAGTGGCCGATTTGGATGAATTTCCCATCTTATACCCCAAGCCAATGTGGTGATTGGTCGGAAGTAGGTCATTTAGGATGTTATCCAAATGGTCCTTACCCTTATTGAATTTATTAATTCGGCCTAATGTGCACTCATACTTCTCGGTGAGAGAATGCATAGAAGCATCCAAAGTGGATACTTGCGATGTGAGTGCATAAACACGAGATTTGAGATTCTCATTCTCGATACTCAAAGTTGAGTTTCGAGAAATTAAATCCGACATCTCATGTTCATCCGATTCCTCAATATGAACATGTTCAAGTTGAGATTTGAGATTTACAATCTCATTTCGTAACTCTTCAACAACGGTGTCGTTGTTGGTGATGATAGTTTTAGGCGAGGTTTGGATGCTAGCTAAATCATCTTTTACCTTAATATATCTATTTACTAATTTAGTGTATTTAGACCATATTTGCTCATTAGCATTTCTAAGGTCATCCATTGTTACCTCATCGCCTTCATTATCGCTATCATCGAAGTGTAGAGGAATATGCCCTCGGATCATTTGTATTTGATGCAAATGATAATTTAAGCTTAGATAGGGACTATTTTGCATTTGATGCAAAGGAGATAAAATGTGTTTTAAATAGTTTAAGACAATATTTAATTATATAAACGTAAGGAAAACCTCACGGGTAAGACGGGAATGTCCCGGTCTAAACCCAGATTCGAACGGCGTCCAAATCGGACGCCAAATGACCAACTTATGCCCAAAACAGCCCATTGGGCCAGACCAGGCAGACCCAGACCAGACTGGGTCTGGCCTGGCTCCTGACCAGGCCTGACAGTGCCAGGGGCCCGCCTGGGCCGGGGCGCCCGGCCCAGGGTCAGGCCCGGGCGCCTGGGCTCAGGCTCAGGCACTGAGCGCCTGGGCCTGGGCCCAGGCGGCCCAGGCGCCCGCCTGGGTGCCTGGCGCCAGGCGCCAGGCTGGCGCCTGGGCGCTCGCGCCTTGACTTGGGCGCCTGACTTGGGCGCCCGTGCCCAGGTCTGGGCCTGGGCGCCCAGTCTGTAGCTTTTGAAGCTGTGGGGCCCACTTGCTGGGCCCCACAAATGGGTGCAGAACCCTAGGTTTACTGGGCAGTTTTGACGGCTGATTTTAGTCGAAAATCAAGCCTTGGACTAATCTTTGGACGGTCAATTGGAGGGTCAAACGAACTCCGATTGACGAACGGTTTTTTCCTATGCGTTCACCGTTGAACACCCTTCGAATTGATAGGTTGTATCAATCCTGAAGTTCAACTGTGAGAGAGTTAAAATTCACGGAAGTTTGCACTTTGTGAAGTGCAAACTAACTTGATTTTAATTAACTCAAATTAATAGTCCCACATCGGATTTTGAGAGAAGGGGAGCAGTCAGCCGCCTATATAAATAGGGGTCTGCTCTCTTCCTCAAAACTCGTCCCAAGCTCTAGATCTGAGAGCTCTCGTAAATGTTGGAGCACGCTCGGATCTAAGCTAAATTAATATTTCTCCTCTCCCTATAAATTTCTGCCTTGCTCCTAAGGAATCTAGCAAAGCCGCAAAGGAGTTCGGATTCAGATCCGAAATCTAGGCGGAGGTTTCACTCGCGTGAAACTTTCTTCAGCGCGTGGTTGGCTCAGCGACACGGGATTGATCGCCTTGGGATGCGGAGCGGTTCGCGGAGCGGATCGAGGAGCGGTTCGGGAGAGCGGCTCGAGGAGCGGCTCAGCGTGGGACGGGAGCGGCTCGGAAGACGGTGCGGAACATCTCGCCTGCTCCAGGGTTGAGATTCCGGGTATGTGTTTATTAGCATTAGTTTAATTTAATCGCAGTAGGCTAGATCCTTCTTGGGATGGTCAGACCCATCCCAAGTCGGCATAGATCTTGGATTAGGGTCTTGGACCTTAGGGTTAAATGTTAATTAGATTAACATGTTTATTTTTCCGCTGCTTTTCTGTCTATGTTCCGTCCGACTTAGGACGGGCATAGAGTTTTTGTGCCCTAAGGGTCCCTGAAAACCCTTCAGTGGTATCAGAGCAGGTCTGTGTTACGATCTAGCCTGCGATTTTATTAAACCTGAAATGCTTTTAAATACTTTTTTTTAAAAATGTTTTTAAAGTTATGAGATAATTTTCAAAAATGTTTTAGATGTTCAAAAATTCTATTTGATAAATTTTGAACATGGAAATTTTTTAAATGACGTTTTAAAATTTATGTGATAATTTTTAAAACTAATTTTAAATCTTTTAAAATTTATGCGATAAGTTTAAAGTGCCTAAAAATTTTATATGATAAATTTTTAAGCATGAAAGTTTTTTAAAATGATGTTTTAATTTTATGAGATATTTTAAAACTGATTTTAAAGGTAAAAATTTTTATGCGATAAATTTTTAAAAAGGTAGTATGCAAATTTGTGATTTTAAAAACAATTTTTTTATGAGATAAAAATAAAATATTTTTAAAATCATTTTTTAAAATTTAAATGTTAAATTTATGTTTGCATGCTAAAATTGTTTATGTGATAGACATTGTTCTATTTAAATTGTTAAATAGTTGTACACCTTTTATGCGATAAATTAGTGTAGCTTTATGGCTAGTTCATCATGTCCCTTATTTGATAACACAAGACAACCTTTTAGGTTAGCCATTAAGAAATGATTAAAATTTATTACTTGAATTTTAATGACATGCTATGTTTTAATAAAACATTAACAATGCTTCAAGACCTAATTCCTGATTAGGGTAGTCCTTTTAATGAAAATTTTAATTCTAATTGTTATTATTAATTCTCATTAAAGGACTTCGCTTTTGGCGTTGGTTAATAAATTTATTAAAATCCTAATGACGATTAGGATAGCACGTGAACCTTATAGTTGATAAGGATTTAATAAAAGTTATTAAACAAATCCTAAAATTTTGAATTTAAGGATGCAACTAGTTAATAGGATTAATTAGTTGTTAATAAAAGCTGTTTAGTCTATGGCACACATACAAAAATGACAAGCTTCATTCAATGGATCATGATCCAGTTAATGTGCTTAGCTAAGAGTTCTGGATCAGCCTTTAAGGGATAGTGATCCTGGCTTAGTCAATTCCCTGGCTGTGTTCCGCTGGACCGCAATGTCACGAATCTTGATTGTATGACACCCTGGACTATATCTAAGTCAAATACGTTAATAATCTTTTTCAAGATTAGCCGTAGCCCTCCTTGTTTTAGGGGTTAGCTACTATAGGACCCGTGTTACTGTTGTTGAGATACCCTCAAGCTGTGACATGTCAACCCTGTAGAAACCAACTCCTTAAATACATAAGATGAAATCTTGACTGACCCAAACCGCCGTCTCGTACCCCGAGCGCCGGCGTAAGTTAAGTCAATGATGTAATTTGAATAGATGTAGTCTAAGTCCTGACCCAAACCGACGTGTCGTGAATACCCCGAGCGCCGGAGTAAGTCAGGCTAGACACGAAAATAAGGGTCCGACAAGACAAGACATTGTGATTTGGATGAGCACCCTCATGATCACAAATGGCTAGGGGTAAAAACCGATTAAGAGGGTTATATCTGATATGATCGATGAAGAGTCATCTTCCGATCGCAGAGTCAATCAACTTGTTGAGTTACCCTCAAGGTTGTTAGGCTCAAGGTGATTGGACCTCTTACCCATTAATTTTAATTCGATTAAATCGTTCGTTATTAAGCTTTGAAACGATCGTAAAAATAGTGGGAGGATATAGATAGATAAAAGCCATTCTACCTATATTTAATTTTGAACATATGCTAAACTAGGGCAAGACTATGTTTACGGAAGGAATCAACTTATAATATTTTAATGGAATAAGTTAATTGGTCAAATATGTTGATTAATTGAATATCAAGTTAAATTCTAATTGATAGAATTAAAACTATATTCTCATTGACATTAAAATGACCTTCTAAAGAACAGACTTAAGAAATATGATTTTATTAAGTTCTGGGTCCAACAAATAAATTCACGCTACATGTCACTCGTCTCTATATGAGGCAGCTTGAACATATAGGAAATTCGAAGTATGTTTCTCCCTACAACTTGTCGAGCTACCCTCAAGGTTGTATAGACAAACAATTTTGATCCACAAAGTTCAAGAATTCGATCAAATTGTTTGAGTCGAATACGAGTGCATGAGCGGTGCAAGGCTATGTATCCCAACCGGATCTTGAGACAAGCAACTTCTTGAGCTACACTCGAGATTGCAACTCTCAGGCGTTTGGATACATGAGATGCTTGCATAGCTATTTATTTATGTTGGGCTATTTATATCTAAATGTGATTTAGAAAAGGAAGAAGGCACTCCGGAAAGTCAATTGAGAAAGTTAGTTTAATTTATCATTAGTAAAGGCATAAGTAGGAGGAAATAAAAATGTGACATATTTTGATGTCACGATTTCATAAAAATTGTTATACAAAAGGTTAACACATTTTGACGAATGTCGTCACATTGCTTCTGAAGCAATAAGTAATATGTATAACGATAATATATATATTAAATGTTAATATATATAAACACACAAGATAGTAGCTAACTTGTATGGCAAAATAGACTAGGCCGTATCGAGAGACTAAGCTTCACAAGTCACATAAAGAGGGGTCTGACCACTCGTATTATGAAGTCTACGGACACTTGTGAGTCTTATCCTCTTAGATATAATGGCGGAAACCCATCTGTGAGACAGTGGGAGAAGGAGTTGTCGAACTCAGTCTAGTACATACTGATGTACCCGAGTCTAGATTAACCAAAATAAGTTATTTGTATATTTTAATAAGACACTTGTTCTTGATGAAACACAAGTCTGATAAAATAAAGAACGAATGACTAAAGTATTTAAACTGATTCGATTAGATCGAATGGTCAAATACTTAGCTACATTAAATCTTGCGTAATTAAAAGAAAATGTGATTTTCTCTCAGGTCAAGTCTGTTAACACATCCGTGTGTTAAAAAGTATGAATCATACTTAGTTAGACTTGGTGTGATCCATTGTAAGTGACTCTGAGTTAAGTCCTCCTTCTGGGTTAAGTCCCAGATAGTAATGCCTAGGTTTTGATAATGTCCTGTGAGGACATTATCAATAAGATATTCATTAAATCAATCATTAGGAAGTTGTATAATTACTCGAATTTCGTGAGACGAAGAGTCGAGTTAAACATCATAACTGATGATGACTTAGTCAACTTCCGGGATGAAATTCGGAGTAGTAACTCCGATTTATAACTTGATGCAATCTAAATAGGTCCGTGTGCGTAAATAAATTTTGGAATTTAGTTTACGTGCCCAAGGAAAACGTTTCCTCACTTTCTGCAAGTAAATCTTTAAGTTGAAAGATTGGTGCAGAAAAGAAAGTAGTGAAGTGCAATCATGTTGGTCGAGAACGGTTTTCATATTAATTCCTATAAACGGATTATGTTGAAACCGTCTCGCCAGCAGATGTGCACAGATCTACTCGGACCAAGCTCGATGTAAAACGCTCAAAGTTGACCATGAAAATTGGAACATTCACTTATAAGTTCGTTTTTCTAAATATGATTTAGACGGACCAACTTATATGAATTAACCAGAAAGTTTTCAAGGTCAGTGGGAGCGTATAAATTACATGCGAGACATCAAAGGAATGGAACATATATTTTGACAAAGTGATCAAAAGAGTTTGATACTTTATCAGAAATAAATATGAGCCATTTGAAATGACCAGAAACTAATTTAAATGATTATCGTAAGGTACGATGAACTGGATAAGATACAAGTAAATAAAAATATTATGGATTCCGAACGACCAAGTGAATTATTTGAATGAGATTCAAATGGTTGGTCTAACATGAAGACAGAAACCCCTTAAGTTTATAGTGTAGACGGTTTTAGCAGATCCACTCACGAAGGCTCTACCACATGAAGTCTGGAAAACTTATATGTAAAAACGGTATAAGATACCGAGATAAATAGGCCGGAGTGCGAGTGGGAGATGTTGAGAGATAATACCATCAAGGTAATCTATCTCTGTGTGTGAATAGCACAAACGTCTTGTTCGAAATAACAGTAAGCTGTTTGGTAATAATTTATCTAAGTTATGTTATAATGTAGTTAACATTAGATATTAACTTAGGTAAAGTCCTGAGACTTTATGCGAGGTCAAACAGGTATCGAGATGAGTATCTCGATCATGGAGAAATGTTTGACCGTCTGTAGCATAAGTCTAAAAGGGTTCGTGGTCGTAGATGTTTCGAGACAAGGATATCGAAACATCGGATAGACCATTGTGTCTTAGTCTTCACCGTTTAGCGGTGGCGATGATCTCATGATCGCTTGACTTGGCAAAGTCGTAGACGAGACACAGGTGCTCATTAGAGAATGAGTTCACTAAACGATCCACAAGAGTTATCATATGGTTATATTGACCAATCTGTCAATGATGACTCTGAGTGATGATAGGCTAGTTGGTCTTTTGAGTTGAGGTCATTTTGACGAACCTGTGCGTGAACGGTGCCACTTAGATCAAATGACCTAGCTTCGAGGCAAGGCCTGTCGAAAGGTCTTTGTTTGGGTGACACTTGAAGCGTATAAGGAGAGTAATGACCAAGAGAGGATTCATCTCTCCCGGTCAATGGGAGTTAGTGTCGTAGGGTTAGTTCGGTCTTTAGTAAAAACTCTGGCCAGAGTATGTTGGAAGAAGTCCAACATTTTTGACTAAAAGATCGATAGAAACTAACCGGAGTCAAGCTATTGGGGTTGACAGTTTGACCGTACCCTAGACTTGATCTACACGACATAATTTAGACGAAAAGACTATAACTGCGGAATTCATCACAGAAACAGTCAGGGTGGTCCCGACAATACTCATGTCAATGAGTCAACCACATAATGATGATTCCTGAAGCAGGGACGGCAACCACTGCTCGTGGTCACTACCGTATAGGGCTTCGAGCCCAACATGTTGTAAGGGTCAGGCTGTAGGGTCTCACACAGAGTGCGATCTTCGTCTAGTAATAGGTAGAAATTAGTTAGGGAGAATAATTTGCATTTGATGCAAGGGATAAAATATTGCAAAAGATGTTTGCAATCATCTCCTGCATTCGGGATAAATGATCCTGAGTGCAAGTGGGAGATGTAGAGGAATATGCCCTCGGATCATTTGTATTTGATGCAAATGATAATTTAAGCTTAGATAGGGACTATTTTGCATTTGATGCAAAGGAGATTAAATGTGTTTTAAATAGTTTAAGACAATATTTAATTATATAAACGTAAGGAAAAGATTACGGGTAAGACGGGAATGTCCCGGTCTAAACCCAGATTCGAACGGCGTCCAAATCGGACGCCAAATGACCAACTTATGCCCAAAACAGCCCATTGGGTCAGACCAGGCCAGACCAGGTAGACCCAGACCATACTGGGTCTGGCCTGGCACCTAACCAGGCCTGACAGTGCCAGGGGCCCGCCTGGGCCGGGGCGCCTGGACCGAGGCGCCCGGCCCGCCAGGGCCTGGGCGCCCGGCCCAGGGCCAGGCCCGGGTGCCCGGGCGGCCCAGGCGCCAGGCTGGCGCATGGGCGCCTGCGCCCAGACTTGGGCGCCCGTGCCCAGGTCTGGGCCTGGGCGCCCAGTCTACAGCTTTTGAAGCTGTGGGGCCCACTTGATGGGCCCCACGAATGGGTGCAGAACCCTAGGTTTACTGGGCAGTTTTGACGGCTGATTTTAGTCGAAAATCAAGCCTTGGACTGATCTTTGGACGGTCAATTAGAGGGTCAAACAAACTCCGATTGACGGACGGTTTTTTCCTATGCGTTCACCGTTGAACACCCTTCGAATTGATATGTTGTATCAATCCTGAAGTTCAACTGTGAGGGAGTTAAAATTCACGGAAGTTTGCACTTTGTGAAGTGCAAACTAACTTGATTTTAATTAACTCAAATTAATAGTCCCACATCGGATTGAGAGAAGGGGAGCAGATAGCCGCCTATATAAATAGGGGTCTGCTCTCTTCCTCAAAACTCGTCCCAAGTTCTAGATCTGAGCGGCTCTCGTAAATGTTGGAGCACGCTCGGATCTAAGCTAAATTAATATTTCTCCTCTCCCTATAAATTTCTGCCTTGCTCCTGAGGGCTCTAGCAAAGCCGCAAAGGAGTTCGGATTCAGATCCAAAATCTAGGCGGTGGTTTCACTCGCGTGAAACTTTCTTCAGCGCGTGGTTGGCTCGGCGACACGGGATTGATCACCTCGGGATGCAGAGCGGTTTGCGGAGCGGATCGAGGAGCGGTTCAGGAGAGCGGATCGAGGAGCAGCTCGGCGTGGGACGGGAGCGGCTCGGAAGACAGTGCGGAACATCTCGCCTGCTCCAGGGTCGAGATTCCGGGTATGTGTTTATTAACATTAGTTTAATTTAATCGCAGTAGGCTAGATCCTTCTTGGGATGATCAGACCCATCCCTAGTCGGCATAGATCTTGGATTAGGGTCTTGGACCTTAGGGTTAAATGTTAATTAGATTAACATGTTTATTTTTCCGCTGCTTTTCTGTCTATGTTCCGTCCGACTTAGGACGGGCATAGAGTTTTTGTGCCCTAAGGGTCCCTGAAAATCCTTCACAGAGGAGGAATCTTTATCTTGCTCCTCTCTAGCCATGAAGCACATATGTGCTTGCTCCACTTGCTCATCATCCGACTCTCCGCTTGAGGAATTCTCGGAGTCGGTGAATGTTCCGACAAGCCCCTTTTTGTACCCTTTCTTGTACTTCTTGGACTTGTCGAACTTCGGCGCCTTCCACTTCTCCTTTTGCTTATTTTGAGGACAATCCGCTTTCATGTGTCCTGGCTTATTGCATTTAAAGCACAAAGGAGAGGAGGCGTTAGTAGAACTAAACTTCGATTTGTTTTTGTAGTTACCTTTCCGGAAGAACAGGTTGAACTTCTTTGCCATGAGGGCAATAGATTCCAAGTCCAACTCTTCTTCCGATTCTTCATCATCGATAGATGTGGATGTAGATGGAGCGGCCTTGAACGCAATCGCCTTTTTCTTTGGCTCGTCTTACTTCAAGTAGGACTTCATCTTGTCCTGCAACTTCATCTTGCTATCCTTGCGTACCTCATACGACATTAAGGTACCCATTAGTTGAACAACGGTATAAGTTTTCATGTCATTACCTTCCTCGATGGCAAAGGTATGTTTCTCCCAACAAGAAGGAAGTCCATCGATGATCTTCGAGACTTTCTCCTTTTGGGTGTAGGTTTTACCGAGAGCCTCCAACTCGTTGGTGATGTCGACGAAGCGAGCATAGTACTCCTTCATCTTCTCACCCTGTAGCATATGAAATAACTCGTAATCCTTATTTACAACAACGAGTTTGGAGTCTCTTACCCTACTAGTTCCTTCATGCAAGATGAGGAGGGAGTTCCATATTTGATACGTACTCTTACATGTGCATATCTTATTGAAATCCTCGGGCTCCAAAGCACATTGCAAGGTGTTCATTGCCTTGGCATTGCTTACCTCCGCGGCGACCTCCGCGGTAGTCCACTTCTCGAAATCTTCTTCGGCGGGCTCGACATACTCCTTCATCGTGGCCCTCTATAATGAAGCACTCCGGAGGAAAGTTTCCATCCGACATTTCCAGTACCCGTAGTTGGTACCATTGAAGAAGGGAGGCATCGTCGAGGAGTGTCCTTCCATTACCGAAGACGCTCCTTCACGGTTCCTGAAGGTGCTGTGATCTGAAGGTGGACGAACGGTCTTGTTGTCGTTGGTAGACATAGCTATAGACTTGGCTCTGATACCAAATGTAATGCCCTGCTAAGCTACTGCATAAGTACTAGAGGGGGGTGAATAGTACTTTAAAATAATTAAGAAGATAATTCCTAATTATCTTGCAAACTCTACCAATCAATGCGAAAATGCGGAAATGTAAATATTAGACAACAAAGAAAACAATCGCAAACAAGTAATTTAACGGGTTCGGATCCACCCAAGTCTCCCCGACTTGTTCCCGGTGATCCTACGTCCCAACCACCCGGTCCCCTCCGGATACTTGAGTTAGAAACCCTAACTCAAGATTTGCACTATGAAATACTTGTAGAAAACCTCTGCAAAGTCAAATCATACACAAATCGAAATGTGACTCCCACAACCCGGGATCACAAACAAACTCTCACAACCGAGAGTGAATCACTTGCAATATTCAAAGTAAATTGAAATAGAAATTCTTACCGACAAAATCCTATACCTTGAGTATACTTACGAATTAGGGCAAAACGGATTTTGGGGAAGATGAAGAGGCACCAAACCCTAGCTCCAAGTAGATGACCAGCAATGGAGTCCTAGGTGGATGTTGGTGACCTAGAATCAAGCACTTGGCTTGGAAGGCTCACAATCAATGAATCTCTCTTTTGAAATAAGAGTGAGGGAGAGATTCTTGAAAGGAAATGAATGAGCTTTGAATGAGATTGAATGCTTCTCTTTTGATCTCTAAACTTCTCTTAAAATCAGACTTGAGTGCAATGAATGCAACACTCCAAGTATATATAGGATAGAGGAAAGAGAGAGCAAAAATCGTGGCATTAAATGCTCCAACGGCTCTATTCTGAACCAAACTAGTCGGTCAAAGAACAACCACTGACCGACTAGTTCATCAACTAGTCGGTCGGTGATTCAACATGAACCGACTAAGAGGTGAACAGGGAATAGATGAAGTTTCAGACTTATAGAACTAGTCGGTCAAAGAAGACTTGCCAACCGACTAGTTTCACAACTAGTCGGTCGGTGAGTGAACTTAGACCGACTAGGAGATAAAACAAATAGTCTGAGTACAAATTGATTTAGTCGGTCCAAGAACAAATGTTGACCGACTAGTTCATCAACTAGTCGGTCGACAAACGTTCTTTGACCGACTAACGATAAACAGTAACTAGGCATGTACAGGGAAAGCTCAACTAGTCTGTCTAAGAAGGATCACTGACCGACTAGTTCACCAACTAGTCGGTCGGTGAGTCAACGTAGACCGACTAACTGTAAACAGTAACGAGCTTAGAATTGAGAAGCAAACTAGTCGGTCCAAGAAGCTTTACCGACCGACTAGATCACCATCTAGTCAGTTGGTTCTTCTTCTTGAACCAACTAACATGCACTAGAAGTCGCGAATCGAAGCGCGAAGCTTCGGGAAAGTTTGTATGGACTTCTACTAAGATCCTAGCTCTAAGATATGAGCGTTATGAAGATTAAAACGTAAGACCTACTCAAGGCTTAACATTCTACGAAACGAAGCTAGAAGACTATAAATAAAACTTGATGAACCGTCTTCGAAAGCTTCGATTCGAATCTTCATGACTTCTAAAATGATCCTTGAGCTTCAACGAAGCTTTAGGCACACGATCACGTGTATTGAGAAGTCTTGAGACGTCGCTTTGGATGTTCATATAAGTTTGGCGACGATCTCCATAACTGCGCTCACAAAGAGTTAGTTCACGATATTTATGTTTGTTCATCATCCAAAACCAAATCCGGGGAGTCCAATATCCAACAGTATTCACCCCAAATTTGGGGTGAAGTCTAGGCCATTATCTTTAGGTGATACCCATGCTTCCAAAAATCATTAACATCAACTAACTAATGAACCATATGTGTTGTTGTTGTTGCACACTTGTGTGTTGTACTCTTTACCTTGGTTGCTTGTATTCATATTGCCTTTATACTCATAACCCCTAAATGATTTTCCCTGCCCTGGTTAGTTTCCTACTGGGCACGTTTGACGTGCTCATTTTACTTTTAGGTCTTGAGCAGTCGACACCGGAGCAGAATCTTCCTCAGGAGATTACCCAGTCGTGAGTTGTCACCCTGGGGACACTACTCTTTTGGGCTGTGTTTGTAGTGTGCGTTGGGTTGAGCAGTGAGGGAGTGTCTTTTGTAGCTGTGGTATGTGTTAATAGCTTGTGGTAGTTCTCATGTATATCTGAGTTAGTTTCACTTTCTACTCTATGCTGGTGTGTAGCATGCTCTTTGGTTATGCAGTTATGTGGGTTTGTATTTTCTGTGATAGCAGTATATGTGTTGATTCTTTCTTTTACATATATGTGATGTATGATCCCAGCATTCGCAGTGGCCTGCTTATTGTTTTTTTCTATTCACGCTTGGTGTAATACCGCGGCTTTTCAACCTCCACCCTCCCTTCCCATGGTTTGTGTTGCATTACAAAGTATTTGTGGGAATGGGGCGTGACACTCCAGGTGTCCCGTCGCCGCCAGACGTCCCGTTCCCTGCCTCCAAACTGCGGAGGAGAAACAGAACAAATCTGAATTAGTACCTCATATACATCTTGAAGCGTTGAAGCATTACATGTGTCGTCCTTACACAATCGCAGTGTGTGGTGACCTGCATGGGCCATCACAAAATCTGTCACGCCCTGGAGCCCAAAATAGGGCAGGTGTGACAGCCGTGGTACGGGAGTACCAAGCGTTAAGGCGCTACAAGAGAATTAGCAGGCCACTGTAAATGCTAGAACAACACATGCAATTATAGTAGGTGCAAAAGTAAAGCACGAACTGTAAAGCTCCAGCACAACACAGAAAGTACAGCGAGGCGGCGGCAAGTAACAAACGGGAGAGTACGAGTGCACATCACAGACCATCTACTATCAACACACCACACGATCATATACTGTACAAGTACTATCATCAGGGGCACGGGGCACAAAAGATAAGGGGAAAACAAAAGTAACTGCTCACAAAAGAAACTACCCCGACCCACTACACCTGAGCCCTAACTAACTGCTCTGGGCTCCTGTTCTGGAAGTGTCGCCCCAGGGCGTCGGTAGTTCAACTGGTGAGCTGTTGTCCCTGGACCTGTACCTGGAGAGTGGGGGAAAGGGACACGTCACAGCATGTCTAGTAGGAAACTCAACCACACAAGCCATAATCACCACACAACACTGCACCTGGGACACTAGTACTAAGTTTGATAAATTAATGTTCGTTGTTTGGAACCTAAACATCAGGTGGGACATGAGGGAGCTGGACCTCACCTACAAGACGGGTGGAAAGAATCTCCGACTCTCTGACGTGCTAGCTCGTCAGGAGCCTTCGTAACCCAACCTCTCTCTACGACCCAAAAGGGCCACGACCTCGAAAGGCCAATGAAACCATACACCCCAAAGAGGCACGACCAGTCCCCGCAGTAGGAGGGCCAAAGAGAACAACCTCGAAAGTCCAGTCTGCATCATGTCCACCTAATGGTTTGGTTCTCCCATCCCATTCCCTAAGATGCTCACCCACCTTATAGTGGAAAGAGACATCCCGGGCTTTCATTCTAATCATTTATCAATTAGCATTGCATTGGGTTTAGTTGAAACATAATGGTGTAAAATTGCATATCCATCCATCAATGTAACGAATCAAAACAACATTCTCATATGTAAAGGAAACATTGTCGTGGGCATTATAACCATATTCATTAACGCCTTCAAGGCATAAGCAAAATTTACCATCCATCAACTGCTTAAATAGGAACATAAGAATATGAAACATTAATTACAAGCGATTTCCAAGGAAATTTGAACTCAACCATCCAAGCACTATTAATTAGAACATGCCATAGAAAAACAACTTCAAGTGTGTGGTTACTAGTCTTGTTTGGAAGGAAATAGAAGAACAACTTGGGTAGAATGAAACAATGCATTAATATAGTTAAAGCTTTGGATTTAAGCATAATTTGTAGGATTCATAAGGGGGCTACCTGTTAATAACTATAAGTGACTAACCCTAACTCTTTGCTTATTGCTATGATGGTCAAAAAACCCCTCCAAAGTCATAGTGTTGTTACGGAACTTAAGTTTTTCCAAAAAGAGTTCTTGAACTACTACATGTAGTAACTCCTAAAAAGACTTAAACTTACTAATAGTTATAGATAAACTAAAATTCTTATTAAAAGTCGAGTGTTCACAAGTTCCTTTCCTGTGCTTATGGAAAATCACACATTTTATGGAAACTCACATTTTTTATTGGAATTGATCCAAATTGATATGAAAATCAAAGCTTACATGGAGGGGACTTGTAGGAACTTGTAAATGATGTTAATTAAGATTCATATGCTACCTAAAATCATTTCGAGCTTCTAACTTGAAAGTCGTCAAAAACCATCTTTCTAATTTTTCTTTTAAGCTAATTTTTCAAATGGGTTTTCATTTAAATATGGATTTTAAAGGGAGTTATCAAGTGGCATATTGTGTAGTAATTCCAACATACGTTTCTAATGTTTAAGATGTTATGGAGATGCTTACGGAATGCTCGTAAAAATTTCAGCAGAGTTTCTCTCGTATTTATCTAATTTTTCCAATTACAACCTAAGGAATATTACAAGAAAAACATGTTATAATCACAAAAAGATCATCTTGCTCAAGGAATCATAGGGAAAATAATCCCCTAACATCAAAACATAAAATCAACCAAAACTAAACTTGACCCAATTCTCAATTTGAACCAAATAACAATTTCTACAAAGATGAATGAATAAAATCGTATATTTCTACACATGGCAACATGTTGGGAGTGTGGAGAGAATCCTACATTCCTAGTGCTTGTGAATGGTTGGAGGAGAGCTAAAGAAACCCCTTTACAAGAACTCCCTTCTTCTTCTTCTAAATTACCTTCCCTTTCTCTATCTCTTTCTTCTTTCTCTTTGTTTGGTTTTTTTTTGAAGTGCAGGTTTCGGCCACTCACTGGAAGGGAGCCAATGAATTCAATGGAAGGGAAAAAAACAAAACAACAATGGAGAAAATGATAAGCTTGTAGAAGAGAAAGAAAACAAAATATCTTCATGGCTTTCATTTATTTACAATTTTGCTATGCCTAGCCTCTAATTAAAAAAAACACTCAACTTAATGAGTTAATTACAAGGTTGCCATTACCAATTAGGTTAGCTCATCATTTTAATTATTTATAAGTATGCCATTGTCTTTCATTTTCATTTGACTAAATACCCTTCTTTGGGTATAATTGCACCTAGTTGGACATGTAAGTAAACTTGGTTCACATTAGTGGTTAATATGAGAATTTTCCATATAATTGAAGGAGGAATACTTGTATTATCACTTAAGAGCATTACAACAATGGACGAGCAATCCATTGTAGTCTCTTTATAAGAGATTTGGCTAACCCGTTCTGGGTGTGAACATGAGCTACATGATGTTCAACTTCTATGCCAGTTGCTTGGCAGTAGTATATGAAGACTTGTGATGTGAATTCCCCAGCATTGTCCAGACGAAATTTCTTGATCTGGTTCTCTGGGAAATGTGCCCGCAACTTTATGATTTGTGCCAGTAGCTTTGCAAAGGCTACGTTACGGGTGGACAGGAGGCACACATACGACCATTTGGAAGATGTGTCGATCAGTACCATGCAGTACCGAAATGGGTCACTTGCGGGGTGAATAGGCCCGCAAATGTCTCCATGTATTCTCTCTAGGAAGCTCGAAGACTCTGAGTCCACCTTCAGGGGGGAGGTCTCGTAATCAATTTCCCTTTGTGACAGGGGGGACAATGAGATGCACCCTTTCGAAGTAGCTTCAGGCTTTTCGAGTTAATTCCACGTGATTGGAATATGATGCGGCGCATCATATTCCTTCCAGGGTGTCTGATTCTGTTGTGCCAGAGTTGGAATTCTGGTTGATTGTCGCACTTCTGGTGCTCAAGTGTGTTTGCTTTCATTGCTTTTATCTTTGTATGGTAGAGACACTACGGGAGTCACTCAAAACGCTCGATGGTGGCTTTAGCACCGTTTTTATGAGTCGTTACATACAAGAATTCTCTCACCGTCTCAAGGTGGTATCCGTTTAAACGGATATCTTTAAAGCTTAACAGATTTCTATGAGAGATAGGGAGAAAAGCGCATCTTTTATTCGAAGTTGTGTTTTGTTGGGGAGCATAAAAAGTGCTTCCCCTGATCATTCAATAATTCCTGATGGACCGTAGATTGTATTCACGGTTCCATCGTATTTATGTATGCTTTGGAAAAAAGCAAATGTCTTGAAGGATTGTGTGCGTAGAGGCACTGTCCACTAGGCATTTGTTATCCATCTATTTTTAAGAGAGAAAAACATCGCAGTATACGGCACAAAAAGATTTACTAAGAATTATTTAATGTCTGAAAATTCATCCAACATGCTAGAAATCAACCAACAAGAAAGTAAATTGTTTCTCAAATTACAATGCATAGCAGAAAGTAGATAATGCTTCATTCGAGCAGGTCATCGTTTGAGAAGTCCTCAACGATCAACCTGATTGGTGCCAGGTCTTCATGTTCCACCAGGTTTGTCTCAGCTTGCTTCTGGCTAGCTTTGTACAAGTCCTGTAGGTGGCGTGGAGTCCGACAATTCCTGGACCAGTGTCCAATCATGCCACACCTGTGGCACTTATCTTCCCAGTCTTTCATAGGGCAGATGTCTGACCGTTGTCTTTTCTCTTCCACACATTTTTCTTCTTTCCCTCATTGTTGGTTCTTGGAGGAGGTCCTTTAGTCTGCTTCTTTATTGCCTTTCCCTTCTGGGGTTTGCCTTTGAAGTTCGTCCTCTTCTTCTGGGAGGAACTGTGATGCGCTTCAAGCGCAGGAGCAGTGCTGGTAGGGCGTGAGTTATGGGTGGCCAGAAAGAGGTCTCTATTCTGCTTTGCCATCAGAAGGCATGAGCGAAGCTCTCAGTATTTCGTGAACTTTCGTTCACGATACTGCTGCATTAGTATGACATTATTCTCGTGGAAGGATGTATACGTCTTATCTAACATGCGCTCCTCCGTCACTTTCTCACCACACAGCTTCAGGCGTGAGGTGATACTAAAAAGTGCCGAGTTGTACTCGGTGATAGACTTAAAGTCTTGGAGACGGAGCTTCTCCCATTCGTATCGCGCTCGGGGAAGTATAACATCTCTTTGATGTTTATACCTATCCTCGAGGGCGGTCCATAACTCATAAGAGTCTTCCACCGTGAGGTACTCGGCCTTCAGGGTCCGATCGATATGACGTCTGATATAGATAATTGCTTTCGCTTTATCTATGTCAGTAACCTTATCGCCTGCAGCGATGGCATTGCTCAGTCCCTGTGAGCGCAGATGGAATTTTATATCCAACTGCCAGCTCAGGTAATTTCTGCCTGTAGCATCCAATATGTCAAAGTCGACGCTCGCAATTTTAGCCATTATCTCTAGCATGTTCAAAATGAGCAATAATCAGATATTTTTAAAGAAAAATAAATAATTAAGCATTTCGGACACAGATACTTGCTGTGTGGATCGGCTAATCACCATTTTAAGTAAAGTCCATACAGTCCCATAAAAATGAAAATACATCTTGGGAACCCACGTGGGGCTCCTATTCTTCTGGAATGGATCTTCATCTTCGTGGGACGTCTGCCGGTCTTGGAATTTTTACAATAATATCCTCACTACATTTTTCTCTCAAGAAAAGAAAAGAAAAGAATGCGAGGGAAATAATGGTGATAGCTAGCCGATCCAAAACCATAGCAAATATAAGTATACGTCGCAGAAAAATGCAGTAGGCATTTTATTACATTGCAGACAATTAATCATCACATGCAGTTTACTCATTACAGGCAAAAAATCATCACATGCATTTTATAGTGGAAATGAAAATATTTTCGTTCAATAATTATTGGACCACTGGGCAACGTCATACACCGTTAGGTTAGTTGACTAACGGCAGAGCGGCCACATGATCTTCCTAATTATTAAACGTATGATAATCAGATAATCCAACCAAAATGCAATGAATTAAAAACGTGTAATCTATCCAGATTTTAACGAAAAAAATCGTAATCAAATCTGAAAAATAATTCAGAATAAAGAATTTTTGTGGACAAACCATAGTTAGGGTTTTTCGTCGCGTGAATTGCCGCTTCTGTCGGCTAGGGTTTCGGACACGCGCGCGCACCCGGGGGGGCGCTGCAGGCGGCGGGGCCTGTCCGTCGCTGCTGGCGGCGACAGGATCGCCCGCCGCTGCAGGCGGCGGGGTCTGCCCGCCGCTCTGCACGGCGGTAGTTGCCGCCGCTGCAGGCGGCGGGATGTGCCCGCCGCTCTGCAGGCGACGGAATCGCCCGCCGCTGCAGACGGCGGCGGCGGTTGCCGCGGCTCCGGGCGGCGGCTGTTGCCGCACGCCGCTGCGAGCGGCGACGGCGACGGCAACGGCGCGAGGTCGGGGATCGCGTGCGCGGCTTCCGGCCGCGCGGCGATGTAGAAATCCCCCTAGGGTTTTGAGATTTTTGGGGAAGAAGATGATAAAAATCTGATTTTTAATCTTCAAAACGGCGTTTTTATTGATTTTTAGCAATAAAAACGACGATTTTATATTAAATGGTTGATTTAGCATGCAAATTTATTGAAAGAAAACAGATCTATACTAATCAAGACATCGATCCAAGTATTTGGATCTAAACATATGCGCATATAAATTTAGATCTAGGGAAAAGAATTCCCTCTAGATCCTACCCGCCGGATCTAGCGACGTTCGGTGAAGGAAGACTGTACGCATCGCGTTCGTCCGTCGGCAGGGGTTCGGCTCAGCCTCGAGCGTGCTGATAACGTGTTGTAAACTTAGTGGCTAAGTAACACGTAGCACTGTATTTATAGTAATAGGTTGACATAATGGATGACCACCTAATACACAGATATGCCTCCAAAAAGTCCGTTTATAAGAAGTACTTGTTATTGAGGGAGGCCTTTGGCCTCCCCTCCTTCATTTTTAGCTATTTGAAGGACTCTTGGCCTCCCCACTATGAGATAAATAAATAGAGCACCATGGCTCTTGGCTATGGTTACTCATTCTAAGCAATGAAATGATCTATCTCTCTCTCTCTCTCTTGAGTTCATTATCATCCAACACGTTATCAGCACGTGTTCTCTATTCTTGAGCAAAAATCTTCATCTACATTCATCCCTACGCGCAAGGAATCTAACGTTGCTGCGGCGGTTCGTTGGAGCGTTGCGGCATCCTAAAAGCGTTCGGGAGCTTGGATTATTATTTCTACGGATCATCGTCGCGTTCTTCCCTAGATCATTGATCTAGAGGTAAAACCCTATAATCCTGTAGATAAAATTAGACTAAATAATTTTTACATTGTTTTAATATACAAGTAAAAAAAAATTTAGTCTAATAAAAGGGAAAATTTTTTATCCCTATTACAAAGTTTTTTTTTCTATGAAAAAAAAAAATTTTTTCCTTTTGCCATTAAAATTCTTCGGTGGGAAGAAGAACCGGAATGAAATCCTCCCCTCCCCCCTGATAGAGGAGGGGGCCTTCCCACAATGCCGACCATGCCCCCCCTGCAGTGGAGAGGGGGGCCTTCCGCGCCGCCGCCCCCCCCCGCTGAAAGGGGGCAACCTGAGGCTGAGGCAGAGCCCTGAGGCCGAGGCCGAGCCCTGTGGCCGAGGCCGATGGCAGGCAGAGCCCTGAGGCAGAGGCCGAGCCCTGAGGCTGAGGCCGATGGCAGGCTGAGCCCTGAGGCCGAGGCCGAGCCCTGAGGCCGATGGCAGGCTGAGCCCTGAGGCCGAGGCAGAGCCCTGAGGCCGAGGCCGATGGCAGGCAGAGCCCTGAGGCCAAGGCCGAGCCCTGAGGCCGAGGCCGATGGCAGGCAGAGCCCTGAGGCCGAGGCCGAGGCCGAGGCCGAGGCCGAGGCCTGAAGCCGAGGCTAATTGTTTATTTTTGGCTCGAAGCCATAATAATTGCGACAAACAACTTTGCAGAACTGCGAAACGGGCCACAAGCGCTTATACTAAAAATAATTTTTGGCCCGAAGCCACAAAATTCTACAGAAATTCGGCTTCTTCATAATTTTAAAGAAGAATTAAATTTGCAAATTGAAATTTATGAGAAAAACTTTGTAAAATCAATAATTACATTTATATGTTCCTCTATTTATTTAAACATCTCTCTTGCAAAATTATTATGTATGGTTTACTAGAATTTTTAAAAAATATAATCATCTCAAAGATCCTGAGACCGCTCTGCCGTTAGGTAATTAACCTAACGGTGTATGACATTTCCCCGTGGTCTACGAGATAGTTATATTTTCTAGTTTACTTTTTCCATATTTTTTATGCTTGAGATATATGCGTGGTTATTTAATTTATGCCTGTAGCATATAAACTGCGTGGATGTTTAAAATAAGTAAAAATGTGTTTTTCGGGATCGGCCATTGTATACCTATTTACTTTCCTTGCACTTTTATTATCTTTTGAGAGAATTTGTAAGTGAGGAAATTTGTATTTAAAAGCCCAAGCTCGATGCAACAGCACATAGAATTGATGAAAACTCCTTCAATGGATCATGATGTCGGTCAATGTGCTTGGCTAAGTTTGCTGGACCAACCTAGCTTGACTGGGTAACAAGTGGTCCTGGCTTAGTCAATTCCCTGGCCGTGTCCGCTGGACCGCAAGGAGTCGATTCATGACTGTGTAAGCCAAAGCTCGATGCAACAGCATAAGAAGACGGATGCAGAAATAGGGACCCACCCGGGGTTTCCAAAGTTGTATTTTTCAATCTCTTTTCTTTGGACTGTAATCGAACTTTGGACTGTTTATTATTTTGGGTATCTGGCCGATCCCCGCATTTTTACTTATTAATTTATGCATGGTTTGTTGAATTTATTTTAATTCATGATTATCTTTAAATTGCATAGATAAAATGGCTAAATTGGCAAGCGTCGATTTCGAGGTGCTCGATGCAGCTGGCAAGAATTACTTGAGCTGGCGAGTGGACCTGAAGTTCCACTTGCGCTCCATGGCGCTCCTGCACTCCATTCTGGCCCCCGCAGTGGCCCAATCATCGGCTCCCGCAGCATCCGATGCATCTGCTAGCAAAGCCCCAGAAGCGGCCCTTTAAGCTGGCAGTACCTCTACCACTGTCTCTGACATGGATAAGGCGAAAGCCATTATCTATATCAGACGACACATAGATCGGACCCTGAAGGCCGAATACTTGACGGTAGAGGACCCTCTGGAGTTATGGACAGCGTTAGAGGCACGCTACAGACATCAAATTGATGTCATACTCCCGCGTGCCAGCTATGAGTGGGCGAACCTCCGACTTCAGGACTACAAGTCCGTTGCTGAGTACAACTCAGCACTTCACAACATCACCTCACGCCTGAAGTTGTGTGGTGAAGAAGTCTCGGAGCACCGCATGTTGGAAAAGACATTTACCTCGTTTCACGAGAAAGATGCTATCCTCATGCAACAGTATCGTGAACGCAATTTCACGAAGTTCTCTGAATTGCTCTCTTGCCTCCTTAGGGCAGAGCAGAATAGAGACCTTTTACTGGCCACTCATAACCAGTGCCTGGCAGGCTCAGCACCTATTCCCGAAGCCCACAGTGTTCACCCCCCGAAGTGGAAGAACAAGAAGAGGGGCAGAAAGAACAAAGGAAATGCCCCTATGAAACCAGCCATTGCTCCTCCCCAAAGCAAGAATAACAAAGGGTAGAAAACCTTCACTTGGAAACGTAAGAACACTGATACAGTGTCAAATCCAAAGAAGACATGGGAGGACAAATGTCATCGTTGTGGCATGACTGGACATTGGTCCAGAAACTGTCGCACACCTCGCCACTTCCAGGAACTGTATCAGGCGAGCCAGAAGCCTCCGCCTGAAACAAACATGGCAAATGTGGAAAATCCGACAAAGTTCACTTCCAAGGATTTCGAAAATGACGACCTGCTCGATTGAGCCTCATCTTTATCTATGCTTTTCAAAGAATAAATTGTAGCTTCATCTCTAGTATGCTTAATAAAGACGATCTTTTATTTTGAATGTATGCATTTTACATTTCCATCAATAAATTTTCGTTTTTGGCTTATATAGATGATGTATGAGTGCTTAGTGGACAGTGCCTCGACGCACACTATCCTTCGCGATGAATGCTATTTCAATAGCATAAGTAAATATGACGGTCCTGTCATTACAATTTCAGGACTGTCCAAAATAATCGAAGGATCTGGTGATGCAATATTATTGCTCCCAAATAACACAAGACTAAAAATCAATAATGCACTATTTTCTCCAAGATCAAATAGAAATCTCATAAGTTTCAAGGACATCCGTTTAAACGGATATCACTTAGAAACTAGAGATGAAAATAAGGTTGAATACATGTATGTCACTCTTCGTAAAGATGGCCAGAAGACCATCTGCGAAATATTTAAGGGACTCCCGTCGGGTCTCTACCAAACATACATTCAACCAGTTGAAGCCAATATGACTGAGCACCAGACGTGCCAGCCAATGCCACCATTTCAACTATGGCATAACAGACTTGGTCACCCTGGATCCATTCTGATGCGACGCATCTTATCTGAATCCCGCGGACATGATTTGAAGAACCAGAAGATTCTTCAGAAAGGTGAATTTTCTTGTCCCCCTTGTTTCAATGGGAAACTAATAACGAGACCATCGCCCCTAAAAGTGGGTTTAGAGTCTCCTGGCTTCCTTGAGAGGATACATGGTGACATTTGCGGGCCTATTCACCCCACAAGTGGCCCATTTCGGTACTTCATGGTACTAATAGATGCATCCACAAAATGGTCTTATGTGTGCCTCTTGTCCACCCGTAACCTAGCTTTTCCAAAGCTGTTGGCACAGATAATTAGGTTACGTGCTCATTTCCCCGATAACCATATCAAGAAACTACGTCTTGATAATGCGGGCGAATTCACATCTCAAGTCTTCGAAGACTATTGCCAGGCAACGGGTATAGAAGTTGAACATCCAGTAGCTCATGTTCACACCCAGAATGGATTAGCAGAGTCCCTTATAAAGAGACTCCAATGGATTGCACGTCCATTGCTTATGCAATCCCAATTGCCGGTGGATGCTTGGGGGCATGCTATTCTGCATGCCGCATCTCTTATCAGGATACGCCCCTCTGGAGGCAATACATTATCTCCGATGCAACTAGCATACGGCTCAACTCCAGATATATCTCATTTGAGAATATTTGGTTGTGCGGTCTATGTTCCAATAGCACCACCTCAGAGGACCAAAATGGGTCCTCAACGTCGTTTATGAATCTATATTGGATTTGATTCACCCTCGATCATTAGATACCTAGAACCCCTAACGGGGGACGCATTTAAGGCACGTCTTGCTGATTGTGAATTCGATGAGAAAACTTTTCCAAAGTTGGGCAAACATTCCAAGAAGCCTGAAGCTTCGGAGACCATTAATTGGGAAAATAAGTCTTTGTCCTTTTATGATCCGCGTACAAATCTGTGTGAAGATGAGATCCTGAAGATCCTTCACATCCAGAATACAGTACACCAATTGCCGGATAAATTCACGGACAGCCAGAAGATCGTCCGTTCACACGTCCCTGCTGCTAACACTCCAGCTAGGATTGACATCTCTATAAATGGATGCAATCCACCCGCAGCAGAAATGGCTGTACCTCAATTGAAAAGAGGACGGCCACCAGGTTCAAAAGATAAAGTTCCTCGAAAGAGGAAGATTCCTGGTGAAAATAAGATTATCCCTCCACAGGATACTGAGCTCAGGACAGCTACCTCTCCCCTCCTAATTTCCCCCGCAGAGGAAACATTAGGAGAAACATCATTAAACTTTGTACGTACTGGGGAGGTACTGGACCGACATAGCACAGTCGTCGACGACGATTTTGCGTTCACTATTGCCGTTCACGTCGCTGAATACGACGATGACGTCGAACCACTTTCTCTAGCGGATTGTAAACGTAGAGATGATTGGCCAAAGTGGGACGAGGCGATAAGAGTAGAGCTGGACTCACTCTCGAAACGCAAAGTCTTTGGACCTGTAGTCCAAACACCAGTAGGTGTTAGACCTGTGGGATATAAGTGGGTTTTCATTAGAAAAAGAAATGAACAAAATCTGATCGTCCGCTACAAGGCGCGTCTTGTAGCAAAGGGTTTTTCCCAAAGACCGGGTATCGATTATGAAGATACATACTCCCCGATAATGGACGCTATTACATTCAGATTCTTAATAAGCCTATCATCTCTGGCAAGCCTAGAAATGCAGCTCATGGACGTTGTGACTGCATATCTTTATGGCGATTTAGATAAAAAGATCTATATGAAACTACCAGATGGGTTTAACTTACCCACAGAGATGAAAGAGATACCTCGGGAGGTATTCTCTGTTAGACTACATAGATCCTTGTATTGACTAAAACAGTCAGGCAAAATGTGGTATAACAGACTAAGTGATTTCCTTGCACAGCAAGGATTCACTAATAACGAAGTCTGCCCGTGCATCTTTATCAAAAGAACGGGAAAAGGATTCGTCATCATAGCAGTTTACGTTGATGACTTAAATCTCATAGGCTCTCCAGCAGAGATTAATGTGCTATCTGCAAGGCTAAAGCACACTTTTGAAATGAAAGACCTAGGCAGAACGAAGTATTGCCTTAGCTTACAGATTGAACACCTACGAGGTGGAATCCTCCTACATCAATCCAATTATACCAGGAAGCTTTTAAATAAGTTCCAAATGGATAACTGTCATCCTTTATGTACCCCTATGGTCGTGAGATCATTAGACGTACAAAAGGACCCCTTCCGGCCTCTGGAAGATGGGGAGGAGATACTGGGTCCAGAAGTACCCTACCTAAGTGCCATTGGTGCACTTCTCTATCTGGCTAACTGCACGCGTCCCGATATAGCGTTTGCAGTCAATCTCCTAGCCAGACACAGTGCAGCGCCTACAAAGCGCCACTGGAATGGAGTAAAGCATCTTTTGCGATACCTCCAGGGTTCCGTAGACCTTGGACTTTACTACCAGAGAGGTGCCTCCTCCCAGTTACTTGGTTATGCCGATGCAGGCTATCTTTCAGATCCGCATACGGCAAAATCACAGACTGGTTTTGCCTTTACCTACGGAGGTACTGCTATCTCCTGGAGATCGGTAAAACAAACCACTACTGCTACATCTTCTAACCATGCAGAGCTCATCGCGATCCATGAAGCGAGCAGAGAATGTTTTTGGCTACGCTCCGTCGTCCAACACATTCTCCAATCCACTGGCCTGAAGACCGGTGATCTGGAGCCTACTGCCCTATTCGAAGACAACGCCGCGTGCATTGCTCAGCTTCAGAAGAGCTACATCAAAGGCGACAGGACAAAGCACATTTCTCCCAAGTTTTTCTGGACGCACGAGCAGAAGAACGACAAGCAGATTGAAGTTCGACAGATCCAGTCATGCAACAACTTAGCTGATCTTTTTACTAAGGCATTGCCTAAATGTACTTTTGTAAAGCTTGTAAAGAACATTGGTATGCGACAGTTGAAAGACCTGCAAGCCTGAAGCTTGTACGGATCAGGGGGAGTAACCTGTGGGTTGCACTCTTTTTCCTTAAGCTGTTGGGTTTTCCCATTGGGTTTTCCACAGCTAAGGTTTTAACGAGGCAAACACACTTACTCTGGATCCAGAAGTATCCACCCCTTGCCTCAGTAGCTGAGACCGAAGTGATGAATGTGTAAGGGGGAGTGTTATGAATGAGGGAGGCCTTTGGCCTCCCCTCCTTCATTACCCATTCATTAGGTCCCCCATTACTTAGAGTAATGTGGACCCTTGGTCTACTAGAGACTCTTGGCCTCCCCACTATGAGATAAATAAATAGAGCACCATGGCTCTTGGCTATGGTTACTCATTCTAAGCAATGAAATGATCTATTTCTCTCTCTTGAGTTCATTATCATCCAACCGTACTTGTTATTTTATTTTTTAGCTATTTGAAGGCATTCGAAATTGTTGTGTTTTTAGCGGGGAGCAGCGATGGCCGCCGCCGTAGCGAGGGCTCCATCTCCGTCATCGTGTTTGTTCTGTCAGATCGCTCGCTCTTCTACTTCCACTCCTATCCTCTACGCAGTAATTCTTTCGTTACACACACACACACTCTCTCTCTCTCGCTCTCTCTCTCTCTCGCTCTCTCTCTCTCTCTCGCGTTCTCATGATTCATGTGTTGCCCTAATTCCCAAATTACAGGACGATAGGGTCGTCGCATTTACCGACATCAAGCCTGCTGCATTCAGGTGATTCTCTTGTTCTTTTGTTTCTGATTTGTTTTGTTCTGCTTTTCCATGAGTTTTGGGATGAAATTTCTGCAGAAAGGTTGCTCATTTAGTTGGTAACGTTCAAGATTAATTTTTTTTAGCATTTCTAATTTTTTAATTTCCACATTGCTGGTTCTGTTATTATTCAGCCTTTTAATATTTGAAGAAAGGACAATTTTTGAGTAAAGTAAAAAAAAATTAAAAAAATTAGCAAAATAACCTAAAAAATAATTAGGGAAATGACCAAATTTTTGCCAACTCAGCAATCAAGGCACCGAGTTTGCGCTAACTGGGCCTTTTTCGGGTTGGCCGGGGTTTGCAACCAGACCAAAATTGGACTCATGGATGAATTTTCAAATGGCCAGGGTTGCCATCCGGGGTTGCCAACTGCAACCCCTACCAAATTTGGACTCGTGAATGAATTTTCAAGTGATGGGGGTTGCCAACCCCGGCTTTTTAAACAAAAAATGAGTTAACATAACATCAAGATGTTTAGAATGGCAGTGTGATTCTTGGCCATGTTATTAGAGGTCGCGGGATCGATTCCCGAAAATTTCTCTTTTTGTGTAAACCCATTAAACCCGGTCAATTTGATTTTAAAAAAATGAGTTAACATAATATCGAGATGTTTAGACTGGCGGTGTGATTCTTGGCTGTGGTATTAGAGGTCGCGGGATCGATTCCGGAAAATCCTCTTTTTGTGTAAACCCATTAAATAATTTTGTGTGAATAATTACAAAAAAACTAATTTAAGAACATTCCAGGAATTGATCTTGGAACCTCTCACCCCTTACCTAAGGGAAATACCACCAGACCAATTGCATGCTTGCCTATGAAATATGTTGTATACAAATAATTTATATGTAGTATAAATCAAATCCAGGCCAAGCCCAATACAAAATGACCGGGGTTCCCAACCCCGACCAAACTCAGGCAGTGCATATTGATTTGGCCAGGGTTGGCAACCCCGGCTAATTGATTTTGCCCCCACTACTTGCGATTTAGCCAAGGATGGTAACCTGACAAAGTGAAAAATCGCACAGTTAGCGCTGACTCTGTATCTTTGTTTCAAGGTGGCGAAAGTTTGATCATTTCGCTAATCATTTTTAGGTTATTTCATTATTTTTTAATTTTCAACTTTTCTCAGAAATTGTCATTGAATAAATTAAATGTGACAAAAGGTGACAAATTATTTACAAACGTTTAGCCAGTAAATTTTTGATGAATAACTTGTAAGGCCGATTCCCCACATACTGTAACGCCCCGTTTCCGGGTGTCATTACTTTTCCGTTAATTGTGCAGGCCATGCAAGGTTCCAGTGAAGCCAACATAGAGCAACAAATAATTTCATAACAGAATTAACTTTATTCATCATTCCAAGAGGGTACTAAAGCATAACAAGAGACAATCTACTAGTCTTTATTTCTAAACAATAATAAAGCAACTAAACCATAGAAGAATACTCTCCTTACTAATCCTTGACTCAGAAATCAGCACTCTCTACTGGAAATTCCGACTCCTCGAAAGCTGGAGCCTCCTCGTACTCTGGTTCAGTTTCCGTTGAGAAAACATTTGAAAGGATAAAGTAAACAATATTTGTAATAAACAACAATTAAATCTTTCATGCAACCCTACTCCTAAGCAAGCCAACAACACTAAACACTAGACTAAACCTTTCTAACCAATATATTCTAATCTTTTATTATCCTCGTAATGTAAAGAGAAAGAGCGGGCTAAAGAACAACCTCGGGTTTCACCGGCGACCTCACCGGTGCCTTACATTTATTGGTCCAATGTATTCATCAAGGAACCCAATCATGTCATTCAGTTCTGTCAATGAGCGTAGTCTTCGCTACCCTTTCTAACTTTAATTAAGAGTTCCAAACCCCATGTCATTCTAACTATCTATTTCAATTATCCACTAGTTCTATACTTTATAAACTTTGTAGGAAGAAAAGCGCACAAAACTAATATGTCGTTAGAGACAAGTCCAATGTAACATTATTTCACAAATACTGAATTTTGCACAATTTTAACAAGTTTATTTGTTAGCCAAAACAATTCCATACATCAATTTTTACGGTGAAGGAAACTATATTTAATATGACCTAAAAATAGTTCTAAATGTAATCAATTTATTCAAACATTTAAAACTAAAACGAAATTGTTTATGAAATGAAATAATTCAACTATAGGATCAGATTTGTATTTATTGGTATCCATGAGGGGTTCTAGCTCTACCTAGCTCAGGAAAGTCTCCTCAAATACTGAGATAAAGACAGCAGTCCCTCTCATTAAAATCCCACAAAGAGTCCACACACAACCATACCAATAAAAAAATCAGCCACGTATAAAGGACACGAAATAGGATTCAGTTGCAATTTACTGTAATCTGAACAGTAACTATATAGAGTCGAGCCCTAAGGCCCCAAGAACACAAGTGGCAGCAAGTATAGTAAAAGAACAGTCATCAGTCCAAGTAAACCAACCAAAGGGCTAAAAACAGCCACGTCAATATTTACAGAAACAGACAGGTGCTTAACCGAACCCCTCTGTTGAGGGAGACTCCCCTGGCGGCTAACTCTAGAACCCCAAAGACCCTAACACAATTGTACGGGGCTGCGGTGTAGTTGCCGCCTCGCCCTAAAGATGCCATGCGATCAAAAGGGAGGAGAATCCCTTCGTATGAACTCGAATCATCATCTCCTATTCCCCAAAATTTTCGAAAAACCCTAATCCTTCACAAATCGAAATGAATGAATGAAATAATTGAGGTTCAAAGCAAATAGGGTTTACCGTGAATGTAGAAAGACCAAACCGAGAACACCCGAACAAATCAGATAAGAATTGAAAATTAGGCCGGGAGAAATCCGAATAAAATTGATCTCGATCAGAAATTTGAGAAGAGGAAAACAATTTCTCGCAAGGGAGAAACCCTAAAAACCATCGCATATAAATAGAAGAGAGAAAGAGAGAGAAACAGGCGAGGGGAAAGAGATAGGAGAACTTATCGGAGCCGGAATCTTCGGAAATAGCGACGCTCGAGGGATCTGGGGCTAGGGTTTTCAAAGCCCCATCAACGGCTCTCGTCGACGCTGTTGCTGGCCGTGCGATGTGAAGGGATCGAACACACGAAGGAAATGGATCGGGGCTTGCTGGGTCGGTGAGAGAGAGAAAGAAGTGAAGGGGGTTTAGTTGGGTTAAATTGAAAGGGAAATGGGCCTGATGGGCCTGTGCTTATAAAATGAATCGTTACATCCTCCCCCCTTACAATAAATTCCGCCATCGAAATTAAAAGAATCAAGACTTACTCAAAAAGATAGGGGTAGCGCTCCATCATCTCGTCCTCTCATTCCCAAGTAGCCTCGCCTGGTGCATTACGATGCCATAATATCTTCACCAAATTGACTGTCTTGCTCCTCAGGTTCTTCTGCTGTCGATCGATGATCTCCACTGGCTGCTGCTCGTACGTCAGGTCTGGGCGCACTGAAATCTCCGAATGGTCTACCATGTGTGCTGGATCTCCCACACATTTGCGTAGCTGAGAAATGTGGAACACATTATGCACTCCTTCTAAGGATGGAGGTAGTGCAATCTTGTAAGCCACTTCTTCTACTCGCTCAAGTACGTCGAACGGTCCGATGTAGCGTGTGCTAAGCTTGCCTCGTCTGTCGAAACGAATCAGACCACGATTCGGCGAAATCTTCAAGAATACATTGTCTCCTTGCTGGAACTCCAAATGTCTTCGTCTCAAATCTGCCCAATGCTTATATCTGTCTTGAGCCAGCTGCAGTCTGTCTCTGATCGTCCGTATCACATCAACTGCCTCTACTATCATCTCGGGCCCCATCAATTCCTGATCTCCAACGTTGTCCCAGCTCAAAGGGGACCGGCACTTCCTTCCATATAATGCTGCAAATGACGCCATCCCGATGCTCGCCTGATGACTGTTATTGTATGCGAATTCTACGAGGTGTAGGTGATCTTCCCACGACCCCTTGAAATCCAACATGCATGCTCGCAACATGTCCTCAAGGATCTGAATGGTGCGCTCTGACTGCCCATCTGTCTAAGGATGATAGGCAGTGCTAAACTTGAGATGAGTGCCAAGATTCTTCCGAAGGCTCTTCCAAAAATACGATGTGAACCGAGTATCTCTGTCTGAAACTATGCTCACCGGTACTCCGTGTAGTCTCACAACTTCTTCCATATATCTCTTAGCAAGAACCTATGTAGTCTGACCAACTCTAAAAGGTATGAAGTGCGCAGACTTCGTCAAACGATCCACGATTACCCATATAGCGTCGTTATGCTTCTTGCCTCGGGGCAAGCCAGTCACAAAATCCATCACACACACCCCCAAAACAGCAACCATGCTTTGTGGACTGAATGTTTCGCCCCATTAGAATTCTTGGGAGGCATCCAAAGAAAGCCGATATAAAAAATGAAGTAGATTGGCAATCTGTTCCAGTTTTGTTTGACAAACTATGCATTTGAAACATGTGCTCCAGTTGAACTTGGCTAAGTTTGCTGCATGAGAATACAACCAAATAGCTCAAGCACGGGGGAGCATGTACCTATGAAGCACATGGCCAAACCAGATGGTTTTGGTGGCTGCATGCACATGCTTTGATATATAAAGATTTTAATAGTAGTCGTGGGCGGTGAACTTTCGGAACCAATGGAATCAACTTGCTATCAGATTGGTGACTAGTATTTAACACCAGCATTATAGTAAATTTGTGATGACACAGATGGTACATTATGTAAATCATCGGAAATTAAGGATATAAAAGTTTATGCATAGGGACATATCCATCAGCTAATGTAACTCTAGCTAACGAATTGTTATACTCCAGCTTAGAGAGGATATATGAGTTTCCAGTCATATGATCCGTAGCTTCTAAATCGATTACATAAGGTCTAGACACTGAAGAAGAAAAACTTGCAGTGGAGTGATGTGAAGTTACCTGACTTGGTTAGTGTAGTAGTTGGTTGAAACTATGATGACATCAGTGAAGCCTGACACTATTAAAACATTATCCATTGATCATATTCCTAGCGATACATAAGTACAGTTGTCTCTGAAACTCATTGTTTGGGTGTAGAAGCAAAGTAAGTAGATATTATTCAGGCTGTAACTTTTAACACGTGGCCATCATGACTCTGTTTTTTGCAATGATAGGAAAACTTCACATATTCATTTTTAAATACTAATCGGGCTCCCATATCCGGTTTCGACGGTGCTTCCAAAGCCTGCAGCAATAGGATTCATGCAACCCCTCCAGCGGGATGTTTGTATCCCCATTTGCTATAGCCTTTTGGCAATGCCAGGAGTAGAAAATGTACATTGATCTTTTTCCATCCATCCAAATTACTTCTGTTGTGCCGCCAAATCAATATGGTTATACAACTCCTTTAACACAGCTGTAGATGAATCATCAAGGAAGATCATTTGAAGTAGGCTGAAAGTGTTGGATGAGTTGATTGTTGAGCTCTCAATCACATGTAATCGTGTGGACACATACCCGAACAATAAGCCTTTAACAAAGCCTAGTATAAAGATCTGCTTTCGATGTTTATTTGTATTCTGTGCATTCATGCCACTTGGGATTGGTATCTTTAACTCAAACAATCTGATTTTGTATGGGAAAATTTTAAATGAACTTATGTTCATCTTTCTTGTTATTCTTAAACAACTCATGTATCAACCTGTAGGCTATATTCAAATTGTTTGATTCTGTATAAAGTGCTATCAATCATTTCTACAACTACTTTATTGTCTTGATGTGCACCATCATATCATGCACCTTAAGTTTCATACTATTCATCATCTGGTTGTAGATCTGGTTGTAGAGTCAAGCTTTATCTCTCTTTCATTTATCTGTATTCATATTTGAAGGTCCATTAGGTGCTTCTCCTGACCTTATTGATATTGTAATTCTTTGCTAGTCCTTGTTACTTTTGTGTCGTTCAACTTTCAATTTGTGATCTTTTCAGAATTAAACACTTGAACAATAGGTTTTATGTTAGGTTTCAACATGTTAGTCGTGCTAGTAGCAATAGACCATCCTAACACTTAGAGTGCAGTCCCCAACCTACGATCATTTTTGGATCAAACACACTAAATAAAGATCCTTCCTTATGATCTGTCAATTCATCTCATACAGAAAAAATAACATAAGTAAAAGAAATAAAAGAAAAGCAATTAGATCTAAGAACAGTTCAGATTTAACTTGCTACAATAACAGTTTGATAGGAACCAACAAAAAGTTCTGAATTTTATTTTATAAAAACTGAAAATAAGAAGATAGAGGCCACGTTCGGGAGGTGGACCGCTCTCCCAAGCTGCTAAATCTAGAGGACGGCCGCGCTCTCCTATCAAAAGAGGGAATTCTCAACCTCTAGGAAGTTTTTCTCAATAATCAAGTATGAGAATCCCCAACCCCCTAAGCCACATATAAATACTAAACTTAAAATAAGAAAATTATAGAAATATCCCTAAACCTGGAAATTTACGAAAAACCCCTAAAACTAAAAATTACAAAAAACTGCAAAATTCCATATTTGCAAAATTCCAGATTTGCCGTTCTGTAGAAGATACCGTCTTATCATTACTTCGCTATCGAAGAACCATCTTGTCCTCATGGTGGTGCATGAAAATCATGACATGCTACTCCAAGTGAAGATGCTCATCTCCTTCTGGCTCTTCTCCCTCTAGCTCTTCTCCCTCCACCACATCGTCTTCATCATCCTCGTCCACTATCATAAGCTGGAGTTTGCAAACTCCACAACGATGCCCGGGCGTAAATTTCTCATCGCACTTGAAACACAACCTTTTCAACATCTTCTCCTGCATATCGTCTCAGTCATCTTCTTAAGCTGTTAACCAGACTGTGAGTCGTCGTGTTTTCCCTGATGGCCTGCTTTACCCCTGCTGATGCCTTCTGTCCTCTTGCCGCTGGCTGGCTGTGAAAAGAGAAAGCACTCGCAGTCCCTTTAGACCTCTTCCGCTCAGCGAGACGTTCCTCTATCAACTAGGTCAAGTCCATAGTTTCCATCAGTCCTTAAGGTCTATGTATGTGAAGCTTGGCGCGTATGTTGGGCTTTAGCCCCTTCATAAAACTCCCATCCAGTGTCTTCTCCGAGACCCTTCGCACACGACCTGATAGCGCCTCTCTGTACTCCTTAACCAAACCCTCGTGCTTGAGCGCAAGTAACTGCTCTTGGAGATTTTCCCTAATGTTTTGAAATCCGTGCACTAAACAATCCTTTAGCTCATCTCACGAGAGGAAATGCTAATCCTTGAGCTCATCTCACGAGAGGAAATGCTACATCTGCTCACTCCATTTAAACTATGAAAGCACCTTTCTCTCGAAGCATATGCACGTTGCCTCCAGTTTCTGTCCCTCCGTTAGATGTGTTATTGTAAAGTATCTCTCAGCTCGATAGATCCAGCCATAAGAATCATCTCACGCGAATATCGGTATTTTTAGCTTCCTTACTCTCCATCCGCCTAAAAACCTCCATGATCCGCTCACCCTCCAACCTGTCTGTGACGATGTGGATGATAAGTGTCTCGCCATCTATCATTTTGACACCCATTACCTTGCAGTGGGGTGTTATATCTATCTCCATTGCCATCCCAGTCACAATTGCCCCAAATAAGCCCCCTCTATTTGCCTCATGGTCAGGGTCGTTGCTGTAGTACTTTGGATATGTCCTCATGGGCCAGAAGTGAACGCAGTCACCTCTGCAGTGTATCGTGTGTCGTATAGATCCAGAAAGTCGTCGTTGCCTTCGTCCTGCTCCAGGATGTAGTTCTGATGGCTGTTGGGGTTTTGGTGTGTCGTTACTCGCTAAAGGGCCGCGACCCCCACCCAACAGTCTCGCTATACGTCGACAGTGCCCCAGCGGCCCTGCAGAGTCACTGCAGGGGCTGGGCGTCGCTGCAGAAAGCCTGCAGGGGCTGTCCGCTCCTGCAGATTGAGTGCAGGGGTCGGCCGACCTTGCAGGAAATCTGCAGGGGCTGCACCGATGTTTCGGGGGCGGCAGCTAGGGTTTCCTCCTGTCACGATCTCTCCTTCTTCCTTGAAGTAGTCGTCGGTGTCAGAGAGCAAACCCTCGTTGTATTCCTCTACCTTTTCCTTCTCTTTTGCTATAGGTTTCGCCTTTGGATTTTGAGATTCTAGGGCAAGTTGAACCATTTTTTGTGTGAAAGCTTCAAACTTTTCATCCATTCGCATCTCAAACACTTGCATCTTCGCTTTCATCGTAGTCGTCATGGATTCCACTGATGCGAAACTCTCCTCCGTGGTTTTCTTCAATTCTTCAAGTTTGATGTCGTATTTTTCCTCAAAAACTTCGATCTTTTTCTTTTGATCTCGTTGTCGTCATGAGGATCTCGCCACTCTGATACCAAATTAATAGGAACCAAAGGAAAGTTCTAATTTTTAGTTAATAAAAACTGAAAATAATAAGATAGCGGCCACATTTGAGAGGTGGGCTGCTCTCCCAAGCCGCCATTTTTTGGGGACGGCCACACTCTCCTATCAAAAGAGGGAATTCTCAACATCTAGAAAGTCTCTCTTAATAATCAAGTATGAGAATCCCTAACTCCATATAAATACTAAACTGAAAATAAGAAAATTACAAAAATATATCATTAGACCTGGAAAATTATGAAAAAACCCATAAAACTGAAAATTACAGAAAAAGCCCTAGAAAACGGCAAAATTTCAGATTTGCCCTTCTATAGAAAATTCGGTCTCATCACATTTTTACATTCAACTGTGAATTAAGAGTTCAGATTTGAATAAGATAAAAAACAAAGAATAATAAGAAACAAAGAATAATAAGAAAAATTAGGGGCGGGGGGGGGGGGGGTGAAGGCGAAGGCATATCAACAACGTCGTTGGCAGGTGGTGATGTGAATATTGGCGGGAAGTCGAAGATTGAGTAGGCAAGAAATTGAAAGAAGAAAGACAATGAATGGATTTTCTTTTTTTATGTTTGAAAAATGATTAGGGTTTTTAGACGATCATGACCTTGATACCATGAAATAATTTAAAGAGAGAAAATGGTTTGATAGAACTTGATGATTTCCATCTCCTTTATTCATATAAATAAGATAAATAAGCACATTGGTCAATGAATGCGAAAGCATGCAGTGCATGCATTGCATGTAAGATCACACTAATTACTTGCAATTCTAACACCTTGCAATGTCGGATCGTACTAATTACATCTCTATTCCAACACAAGAAAAAATTTGAAGTATCATATGATCTAGGTAATTTTGTTTTCTAGATGAATTGTAAAGTTCTGAATCTTCTGATAATTGAATCTAGGGAATCACATCTTTGAGATGATATCCCAGTTTTTTCCTTTCAACCCATTCTAACTATAGATTGCATATAAATTTCTTATTGTCGTAGTCCTTTTAAATTTTGCCAAATGCTTTATGAAAAGTTCCTTAATATCCATTTTAATTTTAAGATTCAAAAGACTTCTCATGTCTCCATAAATCAATTAGCAACCTGAATTTCTTACGGGAATCAAGCTACAATATTACGCTCGTGAATCTCCTCTAAGTTCTTCCAACCTCCTCTTAACTTAAATAAAAATCTTTTCTCAAAGCCTTTAATCAGTTCTTTCCAAATTTAGTTGAATTCCATGTAAATGGCCATATATCTATAACAAGAACCATTGTAGTCAATTGTTGCGGCCGGAAATTGGAGTAAGGGCAAATGGGTAAAATAACAATGAGGGGGTGTTTGTCTATTTAAAGGGGGTTGAGCCGGCCCTAGAAGTCATGCGAAAATTGAGAGAATATTTTATTTTATCCCTTAGATTAATTGTATTAGGATTTCGGCTTTCCCCCTAGGTTAAGAATCGTCTCCTAGTTATTAGTTAGCGAGTAGATTATTGTATTAGGGTTCCTTTTTAATTGTGAGATCTGAAATTCCAATAAAAATCCCATTTTTATCTTCAAATCCCTAGCGAATCGCATCAAATTGGTATCAGAGCGGTTGATCCATGGCGAATACGCGAGCAACGGAGCGGATTGAAGTCTTGGAAGGGAAAGTTGAGAGGATTGAAGCCCAAATCAGTCAATCTCCAGTCCTCTGACAATGCCACTTCAAACTTCATAGAAAATCTTCTACTGAACACACACCGAAATTGTACTTATGTAAATTTAGCCTTGTTAGGAGGGAGGGAAGGAGGTGGAGGCCCACGAAGTCAAGGGGGATCCCTAAATTGATTTTTGAAACAATGCCTTCGAGATTTCAGTTCACAGCATACAATTTTGGCATGACCTTTTTGTGGAGCTATTTCTGGTTTGGAGTTCTGCTTTGTGTGCGACCACATTTTGATGGAAAAGAATGGCCTGATAATTTTTGTAATCAATTCTAGTTTATTTTCACTGCAAAAGTTAGGCTTAATTAAGTTTATTTTCCTTGCCACTTGCTGGATTTCCTAGAGTTTGGACGTATTACATATTCAGTCCCCTTAAACAAGGATCTGAATGTGATGTGCTCATGTCAAATTTATGAGCTAGTGTAGAACAAGTTGCGAACTGTGAAATGACTGCTTAGGAACATGGAAAAGGGTCTCCAAGATTTTATCTAAGATTCTAAATAATGTGATTGTTAGTTGCGGCATTGGTTAGTGTCAGAGTTTGTGACTTATAAAGTAACTGTTACCGTTGAGTAAAATCGAGTAACATTTTCTTAGGTCATATATATTATCTGGTGTTTATTTATCTCTTTTTAGTTAATATTTTCTCTTTAACAGTGCTGTGTGCAATTATTGATAGGCACTATCTGGTTGTACCAATAGAGCACATATCAACTGTCAATGATCTCAAGAAAACAGATAAAGATTATCATTTAGGTTTGTTGATTGCTGGTTTACAATGTTAAGGTGTTCATAGTTATATTTAAGAACTAATTTTTGAACAGCTTGACATTTTTTTGTTTCATATTTTATGTGCTACTTGTACGTTCTGTAACTTCCGCACTTTCTCAGTTAATCACATGCTGGATGTGGGGCAGACTCTTCTGCAGAAAGATGCACCTGGATCTAAATATCGGTATTTGTAGAAAACCATGGTGCATTCATCATTAATTTATGCTTTTTAATTTGTTTTGATATATTCGGGGTAGATTTTTTTGGTTGATATATGTAAATTCAGACTTATTTCATTGTGTGGTTTGTTTTTGTCCTAGATCTAATGGCTAGAGTAATTGACTTTCCGCTTAATTGGTCGCTTATTAATTATTTAGCCATTTTGACTTTTCTAATTCTTTTGGTTTAAAACAACATGGGGATTCTGCTTATAAAGAAGAAAAAATTAAAAATTAATATGCGGATGTATAATTTAAATCTAAACAGAAAGAAACGTAAGCCAAATGAATATAATTAACTTCTATGACCATCCTAATCTTTAAGTACCATACATTTCCATAAAATACATAGATATTATAGAAAACAGCTTTACAAAAACCTTGCGCTAATGGATTAGAGTCTAACAATGTTTATCGAACAAACTTAACTCATTTTACATTCTCCCTCACGCGGGGCTTGGAGCCACCTGGAAATGCCTCTGATATAAACATGTGTGTCTTGTTGGAATGATAAATGAGGCATTTTCTTTGCCTTCTGCAAGCAGCTGTTGCTTCTCTAATTAAGATTAGTATATCCTATTTAGGATATCCTAAATAGGATATCCTATTTATTAGGATATCCTATTTCTTTCGCTCTTTTGCATGATTTGTTTTGTTTTCTTTGTTGAAATTCTCCTTAGATGCACTCCCTACATTGGAAGAAGAAACTCTCAATAGTTTTTGATGCATCTGCACTAAAGCTTAAAAGATTGAGATTTCTTTTTACCGAGGTCCAAAATATCGGTTTTGGTCTGAGCATCGACTAGTTGTTTGTAGTATTGGTATCAGTTAGTTGTTTGTAGCAAGGTTAGATGTTTCAGTTTTGGTCTTCCAAGCATTTTAGGTCTCGGTCAAGTTTAGCTCGTTTCAGTGGTTTGGAGTTTCGTTTTGTTTCGTCAGTATCGGTCCGATACAAGTTACACATTTTGCTAAATATACGTAAATATATTAAACTTTTTTGCTAAATATATTTTGCTAAATATAATACACCTTTTGCTAAATATATCAAATCAGTAGTTTTGCTATTCGTGTTACACATTTTGCTAAATATATTACACTTTCACAAGTTTGCCATTCCCTTCCGTAGATTTCTAAAAGATAATGGCAATCTAGTAAATAAATGCAACATGGTTAGCAAAATGTGTGAGGTTAATAGCAATAAATATCATCCATGGTCTGCCCATAGTGTTATAGTCAAATTACACATTTTGATAAACTGTTTACATTTGTTTACATGTTTGTCATTTTCTTTGGTTAAAACGTTTAAAGAGTATGACAAACTTGTAAATAAATGTAACATGTTTAGCAAGTGTGTAATTAGACCAGCAGCACTCAGCGTGTCGCGTGTCGCACACGTTTAAAGCAAAACGAAGGGCTTAATCGTGCGTCTGATATTTTAATTTTTCGTTCTTCTAAGCAAAACAAATCGACGATAATGACAAGGCTATTCGAATACTCGACGAGGCTCTTACGAGGCTCTTCGAAGACTCAAGGAAGTCTTCGCAGCGAGGATCTTCAAAGACTCAATGACGATGACGACACTGAAGGTAAGTTTTCAATTTTTTGAATTTATTTGTGAATTTCACGATTGTTTGTTTTATTTAATTTTATAATTTGTTTTGGCCGAACGGTGCTGCTCCGGCCAAAAACGAAAATTTTCCGTCATTTCTCCTGGTTACCTTTGAAACCAAGACAAAATGCTCGATAACAATATGTATCGGGTGAAGCCTCTATCCATGGTTTATAGTATTGTTATCAGCTTAATTTGTCGTATCGGGTGATACACGTCGGAAGTATCGTCGGAAGTATCGAACTTTATGTATCTATTGGCTTGCCTCAAAAATAATTGTTGGTTGCACATAGATTGCTATCTTCAATGAGTGTTTTATTTATCCATAGATACGTCCTATTATCCATGGTCTACTTTCTTTCTTTTTTAACGGATAGAGATCCAATTTAAAATTAAGATATAATCTTTTTATTTATTTTAGATTTTAGATAAGATAGAGATTGAGTCCTTTTAGTATTCTAGTTATTTTCAATCTTTTGGTTATTTTATTTAAGCTAGAGTTTGAGTTCTTTTGAATCTTTATTTATTTTAGATCTTTTATTTATTTTAGAGTTTTTACTCCACAGTGGATGTGAATTTTGAAAGCCAAGTTGTAAGACTATATATCATCCACAACCTTATTTATTTTTTAAACAATGAATGAATGAAAAAAGAGTTGTTTTGAGAAAGAAGCTTCTTTTTTAAATCATTCTTGTGAGACGCAAGAGAGTGGGCGCACAAGAGCCCTGGCGAGAAGTTTAGATCTCTAGATTTATGACATGCTGAGTTGTTGGGGTTTACAAAGGATGGCATGTGTGAGAAACTCTTAACATCCCTAATTTATTTAGAATCCCTAAATTTCTCAATTTATTCTTTCCCAATTTTTCCAATTAAAAAACCTCTATCTATTAGTTTTTTCTATTTGTTCTCTTTAGTTCTTCCGTCCTACCTCATTAATTAATCCGATCATGAGCCAATATTTTGAACTTTGATTTTGACTTTGAAATGATATTTTTCTAAATCATTATGAAATAAAAAAGAAAATCAAATTTTAGTAACTAAGACATTTGATTTCTTATATTAGGTATTATTAGTTAGTATTGGTGGTTTTCGCCAATTTTTTAGTGGTCTTGTATCAGCATGCTTGAAATCTTATATGATGAGTGTATGTATCAATATTAGCTAAGATTTCAAATCTTGCTTTGTAATTTATTTGATTGTATGTGATTGTCCAGTAAATGCAATCTTGGGTGTGATATACGTAATGTACCACTTATCAACTATCATAAATGCTTCTTGCTATTCAATTCCATCCTCAATGTAATACAATATAATAAAGCAATTGCTAGGAGAATGCTAATAAAAAATTTCTTTTCTCATCAACATGCACCCACATTTCCTTATAAAACAAAACAACACCACCAATGCTAGGAAAATGCTAATAAGATTTTGTCATGCCATGCTTCTCGGAAACACGACACTTGTACATGCAAAGCAGGTCTTACTGGTTATCAGTGGAAATAATATGGCCAATAGTAGATATGTGTTAACAGTCATATAAATTTTTCTTATTCCACACGAGGAGCATAAGTTTGAATGCAATACAATTGTTACATTAATTATAAAAACATGAAACAATTGGACTGGTCCACTAAGGACCCAATATTGAAAATTCTGCGTCATGCACAGTAAAGTCAGCTTCCTCCTTGATTGAAGTTTCCTCAAACTCCTGGCCAGTACCAAACGGAATTAGCAAAAACAATAAAACCGCCATGATAGAAGTAAAGTATTCTGAGGTTAGAGCTGTATGTTAAAATATGGCTAAAATTAAAACAGTGAGAAACTGTAAAACAGTAGTATGCCAATACTAAATGACAAGCATGCGAGAGAAAAATAGTATCAATAAACAATAAAGTAACAGTTACAATATGGCAAGAGATATAATAGTATCTCGCTAGCAAGCAACCAGGACATTAAGCTTAACTATGATCATCCAGGCATGACAATAAGGAACTATACACTAAGACCAAGCATGATATACAATATCCAACAAGTATTATCTTGTATGCTAGACTGTGATATCTTATATTAGGGATGTGACTTAAGTCTGAGGGTATATGTTCAACTTAGGCAGGAAACATGTCATGTGTATAACCCCAATACCAGTGTGGATATCGAAAAAATGAATATTATTGTATAGCCCCTCATTCCATAAAGGGAAGATGAAAATAGATATATGTAGTATACCATACTTCCGTGAAGGAAAGTGAAAAATCGGATATAGTAATAACCAAACTCCCATAGAGGAAAGTGGAAAATCGGATAAAGTAGTAACCCCATTCTCATAGATGAAAGTGAAAAATCGGATACGGTAGTAACCCCATTCTCATAAAGGAAAGTGGAAAATCGGACACAGGTAAATCCATCATCGCTCACATACCCTCCAAAACTGTGAGCTTTCCCATAGCTAATTGAATCTATGTACTAAGTTTAGTGTATGTACGATGCGTCAAGTTCAGTGTCATGTCTAACAATCAATTATTTGGGAGTATGTCCCAACTGTCAATATAACCGTAAGAAGGATTCTAAGGTGGCTTCCATGGTTCTAAGAGGTGGTTCCCGGTGTCCCGTGATACTTAGTCTCATGTAACACTTAGTTTTCAATCATGAACATGTACAATCTTCAGAGTCTGTAATCAGTATACAATAACCCGTCAACAGATATGATATCAAGAGCATGTACTGGTGTATAATATCGCATGAAAACAGATACAATATTGGAAGCATGCATCAGTGTGTTATATCCAGATACAATATCCAAAGCAAGTGATCATTGTAAAATATCTGTTGTAATCATGGAACATAATAAGATCAAGTATCTTGCCATTGTTAATTACTATCAGGACGCGAACATGTTATATGTGGATCATGTGTATGTGAATCATGTATTAATGTTATATTGTTACGAGAACTATGTAATTCAATTATATTGTATGCAATTTCAATGTCAAAGTGAGTGTTTAAGTGTTGTGACTAATGTCATTTAGTTATTGTTTTCAAAGATTACATGTCATAAAATAGTTGTAGTAACTTGTCTAATCATGTAACAGTTGTGGTACTTTCAATTCCTTTATCGTGGTGGTTACTTTAGCATGTATCATATCAAGATAAAAATGAGTCAAAAGACTCCCAACAAGTCCAAGTGGTCTCATCATTATTAATCTACATAGTTATGGGTTCTATGCATTCTAGCTCATCTCAATTCCATGATTTCCAAAAATTTCAGGCTCAAGCATTTAAAATCCAACAAGATCAGTTATCCAACAATATGTCACAAATGAAAGCAATATCCATTCAATTCAATGTCACATTTCAAGCATAGCCCCAAAACTAATTGTACATCCTAAATTGGATGTCAATTATAATTTATAATCTTCTGCAAATTCCAACAAGATCAATTATCCAACAATGTCACAAATGAAAGCAATTTCTATTCAATTTAATGTCACATTCCAAGCATAGCCCCAAACCTAACTATGCATCCTAAATTGAATGTCAGTTATAATTTATTATCCTCTACATGCTGCAAAGTAATTCCACAATATTTAAAGAGACAACGTCATGCTTTAATCTCAGAGTAAATCTCATCCTCGATCAATATTTAGAGTCAAATCCATCAATTCATATTCAGCTCCAAGTCATCAAAGTTTCAGTTCAGATTGCATCAATATAAATATGCACTTGCGACTGAAATAAACCACAAAACTGAATTTCAAAAACGGCAATGAACGGGAACAAAAAACTCGCATCCAACAGAGAGCAATGATCTAAATATCGGATATCAATCGCTTATCGGCTTGAAAAATTTGATATAGGATGCAAACATCGGGGATATTGACTAAATATCGGAATGTCATATCGGAGGCTAAAAATGATGTCATATATAAGTATAGATGTATATAAGAAGATATAAACTATATAAACTTAAATGAGTATACTTATCTCATTAAACGTGAATGTTAGCCATTCACTCGATGAAATTTTTTTAGTCAAGAATCAAGAGTGTACAATACCTACAAAAATATGATTTCATATTACATTAATTATGATATCATTTTAATAATATAACTATGTTGTTAACTATTAAGCAAAAATTAATTAACACTTTAACAACTATTCCACAAAATTATTATTCATATTACATTAATAGGAATCATGGGATGTCAATTTTTGATTAGTTATCATTACAAATGAGCCACGACAATAAGATAATATCATAATATAGCTATAAAATCAATTGAAAGTCTGAAAGTTAGGAAAAATCAGCATGTTATTATCACCAAGACATTTATCCGTGAAATTCATGTCACCGTGACATAATATTGTTTGCTAGCCCATATCACATATCAGTTTTTCTGACTGTTAAAATTACTTGCAGATTTGAGAGTGAAAGAGCAGGAAAGCATCGAACTGTCGAAGAGAGAAAAGAAGATATTGATTGATTCACTGATGCGTCGACTGGAAACTAAAGGCGGAAGCAAATCAAAGAGCGGCGACTGCAAATTGACGCAAATAAATATCACCAAAAATTGGGAAAAAAAGTAGCCGATCAATCTTATGCGAAGACTGCAAACTGAAACTGATCAATCCTCACCTTTGGACTTAGGTCAAAGAGAGAGCCACGTCGTCAGTTGAAAGAGAGATAGATGCATTGTTGGTCGAAGAGAGATGGTCGAAGAGAGAGGAAAAGTTGCGTCGTTGCTTCACCCAAAAATGTGTTACTCTCAAGTGTAAGAGTTCGTGCAAGTAGTAAAGTTCCGGGAGTCCGGATATGGTATCCTCGGGAGAAAACCTGTTGCAACCACAAGTTCAAATCAATTAGAGAATAATCTTAGAGAAGCCAGCTACTTTGAATGATGTTTGTTTAATGATGATGAAAGCGGTTTTCAAGTTTATGGAAAAAATTAGCAAAAGTTTTGCTTATGAAAATATATAAGAAAAGTATGTACACGTTATGGTTTCATTAGGATCCATGATTTACGATAGTTTGGTTGAATAGAGATAACTCAATGACTACTCTTTTTGGGAGAAAGTTATCGGAAGGTGCCTTCGTAGGGATTAAGTACGATAATGATAAAAATAGTTGTTAAATCAATGATTTTTATAAAACTTAATACTTCCTTTTGGGAAGATCAAAACTCGCCCTTGTGGGGGTGATCATCAACTCATTCATAATTTTTTGGAAAATGAAAGAGAAGATTAAAAGTAAAGATAATGGTTTTAACAATGTTACCTTAAAAACATAGAGATTCAATCCAAACTAACGCAAATCACATCTCCTAACTATGTCATAACATGTACAATAAAAATTTAGCTACTCATAATGAAAATAATAGAATTATAATTATAATAAACATGATTTTATTCAAAGAAAATGAAACTTAAAAGAAAAACAAATAAGTTGAGAAGATACCACCAATTACTCCCTTCAAACTTTGCACATGAAGCATCTTCTTCTTCCTCTAAAATCCTATGACAAATCACTCTCAATAACCTCTCTAAAATCAGGATTATATAGGAGAAAACTCCACAAAATCTGATGCCAATAGCTCAAGAAAAACACATATTTATAGGCTTTACACTCTTCACGGGGTTTAATGTGTTCGGCTCTTCATCTTCCCCATAATCAATATATAAATAACTCCAATGTATCAATAGATAGTGGGGATTTATTTCCACTAACAGCTTGCCCATGAATTAGAAGGTGAAGGGACTGAAAACTGTTCAGAATTTTCTTCAAAAATCGCACAAAAAACTTCACAAATGGCTTTGAACTGCATATCGGGTCTGTCATTTGAGCTTCCTGGGTTGAATCCGCGCCTGCAACCCGCATCTGCGCCCGCTTGGAAGAGAAATGGGCGGGCTGCTTATCAGCCCGACCCGTGGGATTTGTGAACGTGGAAAGAAAGTCGCTCACGCGCGCGCAGTTTTTTTAATTTCATTTTTTCTTTTGTTTCTTTGAACTGTTTTGATTCCGAAATTTGTAGAAAATTCCCCCGTGCTCCGAAAAATCCGAAAGAATAGCCGTTGGAATCGTGGGCTCGAGCTCTAGTCCTGAAAATTATGAAGAAGCACAAATTAGTTCTCAAAAATTAATAGTTGTGCAAACTATGAGAGTAAGCTCTAATATTATATGATAGTCTAATTATAAGTATGTTAGAGATCTTTTAGCACTTATGTATGCACAAATTGTGGTCCAATATAGGGAAATAAGGTAATATTATGCTGAAATCGTGCCCCCCAACTAGCTATTTGCTAGTCTCTAACAAATTATGCGAAAAATTTGGATTTAAGTAGAAACATATACCAAATTCATGATATTATCATTGTGCAATCAAAAAGTTATTTCTATTTGATTTCAAAACCAATATACACAATGTATGAAAGAAAATAACATATGACACCCCCTCAATTTAATCCAGAGAAGAGTAAAGTAGTAAGCACAATATGCATTTGTTAGGATATATCACAAATCATATCATAGTTTTCAATTTTCAAGGATTTGGTCAAAACAATGCAAAGATTCTTCTAACTTATGGGGGTTGAGATTGCATCAATCACGTTCCATCATTTATTGCATCATGAATCATACTCATTTATTTATTTATTTTTGTTTTGCATTCACGCGATAACGCTATGAAATACAAACATGGCTACCTTTGTATACACACGATGATGCTATATAGACAAAGGGCCAGATTGACCCCCCTAAATCTCGTCTTTGGTGTCATCCCCAATGTTTCGTGGGGCCCCGGCTACTCAACTTGACTAGAAGAATAATTCACATATTTACTTATTATATTTCTCATTATCAACTTAAATTATCAACTCAACCATCCACTCATTAGGAGTCACCAAACATATGCAAATGGCCAAAATCCTATCCAATTTAGAACCAATCAACTCAATTGCTTCATCCCACTGATACATAACAATAACTTGCACAAAACTATTTCCAAATTATTTCAAGGAGAGTATTATGACATATAAACTAGTTTCATACATGGCATATTAACATTCGATTTCAATATGGAAAAGAAATTAACACATGTCATTCAAACATCTATGAATTTGATACCAAATAATAATCCGAGAAAAATCGCATGTAATTAAGCATTTAGGGACTAAGCAAAAAGAATGTGATGAAAAATGATGAATCCTTCTCCAAAAAATTTATTTATTTATTATTTTTAGTTTTGATTTATCTATTTTTTTAAAATAGAAGAAAGAAAGAAAAAAATGAAAAGAAGATTAAAAAAATCACGAGAAAAAGAAAAAAATAAATAAATAATAATCTATACTTCCCCCAACTTAAAATAAGCATTGTCCTCAATGTAAAGGAGAGCAGTCATGAAGAAGAAACACCTGATTAGTTACCACCCGAAGGTGGGTCCGTGAGATTGATGGTGCTCGCCTCCTTGGGCCAAGGTTCATGAAAATGCTTCAATCGTTGGCCGTTCACCTTGAACTCACTTCCGTCTTTCTCATTCAATAGTAGTACCGCTCCATGTGGGAAAACTTCTTGGACGATGAAAGGCCCAAACCACCTAGAGCGAAGTTTCCTAGGGAAGATGTGGAGTCTGGAATTGTAGAGAAGAACCTTCTGGCCTGGTATGAATTCTTTCCTAAGGATCATTCTGTCATGAACAAACTTCATCCTTTCCTTGGATATCTTAGCGTTATTGTAGGCATCTCTCCTCAGCTCCTCTAGCTCTAATAACTGTAACCTGCGAGAGGCAAAAGATGAATCAATATTAAAGTTCAATTTCTTAATAGCCCAATAAGATCTATGCTCCAACTCAACAGGTAAATGATAAAACTTCCCAAAGACTAGACGGTAGGGAGACATCCGTAAAATTGTCTTGTAAGCGTCCTGTAAGCCAACACTTCAGGTAAGCGCAAGCTCCAATCCTTCCTTGATGGATTAAACGTCTTCTGTAGGATCCCTTTAATCTCTCTATTTGCCAGCTTTGCTTGACCATTGGTTTGAGGATGATATGGAGTAGAAACTTTGTGCGTGACCCTAAACCTTTTCATTAAATTGGCAAACAAACGGTTGCAGAAATGAGAACCTCCGTCACTGATCAAGGCTTTGGTGCTCCAAACCTAGAAAAGGTATTCTCTTTGAGAAATTTGAGCACAATTGAGGCATCATTCGACCTGCAAGATATAGCCTCCACCCATTTAGAAACATAATCAATGGCAACCAATATAAAAGTATATCCAAATGAAGGTGGAAAAGGTCCCATGAAATCTATACCCAAGCAGTCAAATAATTCTCTCTAAAATGTGGTTTAAAGGCATCATGTTTCGCTTAGTAATTCCTCCTAACTTTTGGCAAGGAATGCATGTTTTACAATATCGAAGGGTAGCCTTAAACATAGTTGGCCAATAAAAGCCACATTGCAATATTTTAGCCACAGTTTTATTTGCAGAAAAATGTCCTCCACACACCCCATTGTGACAAAATTGTATCACACTACATATCTCATGGTTAGGGATGCACCTCTTAATAATTTGGTCACTACAGTATTTATAGAGGTATGGATCATCAAAGAAAAAATATTTTACCTCGTTCTTGAACCTTTTAACATAATGAAATGATCAAGTTTTAGGGGTCTTACCAGTCACTAAATAATTTACTATATCTGCATACCATGGCAAGGTGGAAACGCTAAAAAGATGCTCATCAGGAAAGGAGTCCTCCAATGGTACTTCTGCTGAATCAAGGCCGACTGTCAATCGTGATAGGTGGTCAGCTATTAAATTCTCCACACCCTTCTTGTATTTGATTAGGACATTGAATTCCTGCAACAATAAAATCCATTGTATTAGTCGAGGTTTAGGATCTTTTTTAGACAATAAATACTTCAAAGCAGAGTGGTCCGTGTAAATCAAGATAGGAGATCCTAAAATATAGCTCCTGAATTTCTCCAAGGCGAACACTACAGCCAGCAACTCCTTCTCTGTGGTCGTATAGTTCCTTTGAGCATCGTTCATTGTTTTGCTGGCGTATGAAATAACCACTGGGTGCTTGTCTTTCTTTTGTCCAAGCACTGCGCCAACTGCGTAGTTGCTAGCGTCACACATGATCTCGAATGGTAGTGACCAATTTGGAACCTGCAAAATCGGAGCAGAAATTAGCAACTTTTTTAAAGTTTCAAAAGAGTGTTGACACTCAGGTGTTCAATTAAAATCCACATTTTGAGATAATAAGTTGCTAAGAGGGCGAGAAATGGCACTGAAATCTTTAATAAATCACCTGTAAAAGCATGCATGACCAAGAAATGAGCTGATGTCCCGCGCACACTTGGGACTTGGTAGCTTCTCAATTATTGCTATCTTGGCTCTGTCTACCCGAATCCCCTCCTTTGAAGCTACATGACCAAAGACAATGCCCTCAGTGGTCATGAAATGGCATTTCTCCCAATTCAATAGGAGGGTCTTCTCAATGCATCTGTCAAGAACACGAGCCAAGTTAGCTAAACAATCATGGAAAGAACTACTATACACAGAGAAATCGTCCATGAATACCTTCACAATTTTCTAAGTCATATCATCAAAAATACTAAGCATGCATCGCTGAAAAGTAGCAATGGCATTACATAGACCAAACGACATTTTCTTAAAAGCAAAAGTACCAAAAGGACAAGTAAAAGTCGTTTTCTCCTGATCATCTGGTGCAATCTCAATCTGATAGTAACCTGAATAGCTGTCTAAGAAACAATAGTACTCATGTCCAAACACTCTCTCTAAAATTTGATCAAGGAATGGTATATGGAAGTGGTCTTTCCTAGTTCTGGAGTTCAGTTTCTTATACTCTATGCACGTCATCCATCCTGTGGTGGTTCTAACATGGATAAGTTCATTATTCTCATTTCTGACCACAGTGATGCCGGACTTTTTAGGAAAAACCTGAATGGGACTAACCCATTTGCTGTCAGAAATTGGGTATATAATACCTGCATCTAATAATTTTAGAATCTCGCCTTTTACTACTTCTTTTAATGTAGGGTTTAACCTTCGTTGAAATTCTCTAGTAGGTTTGGCGTCATCTTCTAAGTAAACGTGATGCATGCATACAATGAGACTAATTCCTTTAATATCCGCAATAGACCAACCAATAGCCCCCTTATGCTTTTTCAAAACTTCAATTAAAGAGCTTTCCTGTTCTAAAGAGAGTTTAGAAGATATTACCACGGGAAATCTATTTTCATCTCTTAGAAAAGCATACTTGAGAAAGTCAGGAAGTGGATTGAGTTCAGGCTTTGGATCCTCCATTTCTGATGGTTTGAGAGTTGATGGATTTGATGGCAAGGCCTCGAACCTAGGCTCCCATATCGCATTGAGCTCATTCACATCTTCCTGCACAAAAGAGATCTCATCAGTATCCTCCACAATTGTAGTATCACCATCAAATTCAGAGATAATGAAATCATTCACCAAAGAATCAATCATGTTTACCTCTTCAACTTCATCATCCACACTTGGAAGCTTACATGTATTAAATTTGTTCAAATCTAAAGACATGTTTCCAATTAGGGCATTACATGTTGCAAGGAAAGGTCTACCAAGGATGATGTGAGTAGAATTTGTAGCTTAAGGTTCTTGAATGTCTAAGACTATAAAGTCTGCAGTGTAATAAAATTTGTCTACTTGGACGAGTACATCTTCAATACACCCCTTAGGAACTTTAATAGACCTATCAGCTAATTGTAATACAACATATGTTGGTTTTAGTTCCCCTAACCTAAGCTGTGTAAAAATAGGATAAGGTAAAATGTTGACACCAGATCCTAAATCCAATAAAGTATTTTCAATCTTTTTAGTGCCAATATTATAAGTGATGGTGGGTGATCCAGGATCTCTAAATTTCGGTGGTGTGTTTTGTTGCACTATGGAGCTAACCTGTTCAGTTAAAAAGGCCTTTTTCTTTACATTTAACTTTCTTTTAATTGTACAAAGGTCCTTTAAGAATTTAGCATATGCAGGGATTTGATTGATGGCATCAAGCAAATGCATGTTTATTTGGCACTTTTGAAAAATTTCACGAATCTCAGATTGGTACTTATCTTTTTTCGTTTGAAGTAGCCGTTGAGGAAATGATGCTGAAGGTACATGTGGTCCATGCTCTTCCTCTTCAATGTCTTTATTGTTCAGGCCACCGTCTGTGCTCTCCTCTTGCTCAGGTTCTTGTGGTTGAATCTCATCCTCTTTTTCAGGTTCGTTGCTGGGTGGATCAGGTTTCGGAATTTCCTTCCCACTCCTTATCGTGATGACAGCTTGGTAAGGCTTTATGTTACCTGCAGAAGAAGATGATCTCATATTAGGATTAGGAAATGGTTGTGATGGAAGCTTACCTTTCTCCAAAGTTGTTGTAAGCTTAGCCAGGCTTTCGCTCATTTGTTGGTTTAGGGTCTGTTGAGCTTAGAATTGAGCATGTTGTTGCATTTGGGCTTGTTGTAGTTGAATAAGCTGTTGAAGTGCATCGCCAAATGGTTGCATATGTTCTTGCGTTGGCTCTTGATTCCTCCTCTGTTTCCCCCCTTGGTAGTTGTTGAATTGTGGTTGTCTAAAAGGAGGAGGTGCTTGTTGTTGTTGCTATTGTTGGGGTTGTTGGGGTCCCTAACTTAGATTGGAATTGTTTCGCCACCCCCTATTGTTAGTATTGAAACCTTGGTAATTGGTTGATACTTGGTTTACCTCAGTAGGGTTGCTTAGCATGCTCTTCAAAGCTGGAAGTGTGGGGCAAGTACTAGTGTCATGGCCACCAACCTCGCAAAGTGTACAGCTTTGTACGATCTCAACTCCTTTGGATCCTTTCAAATTGAGGGCTTGAAGCTTCTTTATGAGCAAAGCTTCCATCTTCGCTTCCATAGCATCCTCTGGCTTCAAAGTGTGCATCCCTCCACGTGATGGCTGGGAAGGTGTTGAGATTGCTCCTCTGTCATACTCTGAAGTAGTGTTCCATGTTTGTGCGTTCTCCGCTATCTCCTCTAAGTATGTCCAAGCTTCGTCTGGCTCTTTATCGAAGAATCCCCCGTTGCACATCATCTCTACAAATTGTTTCATCTGGGATTGCATTCCATTGTAGTATAAGCCAATAATCCTGCTTTTGTCAAAGCCATTATGTGGACACGCTAGCAGCAGCTCATTGAACCTCTCCCACGCTTGGTAGAATGTTTCCTCGCTTTTTTGGGCAAAGTTCATGATCTGCCTTTTCAATCCCTGTGTCCTGTGTATATGAAAGAATTTCTTTAAAAATTCAGCTTGCAATTCAATCCATGTATTGATAGAACATGGTGGTAAGGTATTCAACTAGTTTTTAGCTTTATCTTTTAATGAGAATGGAAATAGTTTTAGATATATCGTGTCTTTACTAGTTTTTCCATCGAAACAAGTCAAGCACACTTCCTCAATTCCTTTTATATGAATATATGGGTTTTCCTTGTCCATTCAATGAAAAGTGGGTAAGAGTTGGATTACCACTAGTTTGAAATTAAAAGAATTTGCATCCGCGGGTAAGACATCATGAGGATGTGCTAGTTCTAGTGGGTCTGAGATGATCTTTTAAAGTTCTAGGAACTCCAGGTTGCATATTATTTTCATTGTTGTTATTAGTGTTTTCATCATTATTAGTATTATTTTCAGCCATTTCAAAGTGTCTAGTCAACCTCTTTGTTTTAGGAGTCCTACGCCACATAAACCAATCACAAGTTCTTTTTTAAAAAAATTCAAATTTTTATGGTTTTTTATGTTGAATAAAGAAGAAGAAAAAAATTATGAACAACAAAGTGGAAAGATCTCACCGAAGGTCCTCTGAATGAAATAAACTTTGGTAGCAAGCAGTTCTCCCCAGCAACGATACCAAAAACTTGCTTCATCCAAAATGTGTTACTCTCAAGTGTAAGAGTTCGTGCAAGTAGTAAAGTTCCGGGAGTCTAGATATCCTCGGGAGAAAACCTGTTGCAACCACAAGTTCAAATCAATTAGAGAATAATCTTAGAGGAGCCAACTACTTTGAATGATGTTTGTTTAATGATGATGAAAGCGGTTTTCAAGTTTATAGAAAAAATTAGCAAAAGTTTTGCTTATGAAAATATATAAGAAAAGTGTGTACACGTTATGGTTTCATTAGGATCCATGATTTACGATAGTTTGGTTGAATAGAGATAACTCAATGACTCCTCTTTTGGGAGAAAGTCATCGGAAGATGCCTTCGTAGGGATTAAGTACGATAATGGTAAAAATAGTTGTTAAAGCAATGATCTTTATAAAACTTAATACTTCCTTTTGGGAAGATCAAAACTTACCCTTGTGGGGTGATCATCAACTCATTCATAATCTTTTGGAAGATGAAAGAGAAGATTAAAAGTAAAGATAATGGTTTTAACGTTACTTTAAAAACATAGAGATTCAATCCAAACTAACGCAAATCACATCTCCTAACTATGCCATAATATGTACAATAAAAATTTAGCTACTCATAATGAAAATAATAGAAATTATAATTATAATAAACATGATTTTATTCAAAGAAAATGAAACTTAAAAGAAAAACAAATAAGTTGAGAAGATAACACCAATTACTCCCTTCAAACTTTGCACATGAAGCATCTTCTTCTTCCTCTAAAATCCTATGACAAATCACTCTCAATAACCTCTCTAAAATCAGGATTATATAGGAGAAAACTCCACAAAATCCGATGCCAATAGCTCAAGAAAAACACCTATTTATAGGCTTTACACTCTTCATGGGGTTTACTGTGTTTGGCTCTTCAGCTTCCCCATAATCAAATATAAATAACTCCAATGAATCAATAAATAGTGGGGATTTATTTCCACTAACAGCCTGCCCATGAATTAGAAGGTGAAGGGGCTGAAAACTGTTCAGAATTTTCTTCAAAAATTGCACAAAAACGTCACAAATGGCTTTGAACTGCATATCGGGTCTGTCATTTGAGCTTCCTGGGTCGAATCCACGCCTGCAACCTGCATTTGTGCCCGCTGGGAAGAGAAATGAGCGGGTCGGGCTGCTTATCAGCCCAATCCGCGGGCTCTGTGAACGGGGGATTCCGAAATTTGTAGAAAATTCCCTCGCGCTTCGAAAAATCCGAAAGAATAGCCGTTGGAATCGTGGGCTCGAGCTCTATTCCTGAAAAATATGAAGAAGCACAAATTAGTTCTCAAAAATTAATAGTTGTGCAAACTATGAGAGTAAGCTCTAATATTATATGATAGTCTAATTATAAGTATATTAGAGCTCTTTTAGCACTTATATATGCACAAATTGGGGTCCAATGAAGGGGAAATAAGGTAATATTATGCCGAAATCAGTCGTCGATCGAATCGTCGAAAAGAGAGGGAGAGCTGTGTTGTCGGTCGAAGAGAGAGGGAGAGCTGTGTCGTCGGTGAAGAAAAAGGGAGAGCGACGAAACCATCGGTCGAATAGAGAGGGTGAGCGGTGAAATCGAAGTGAAAGAAAATTAAGGCTTTTGGCCCTTCCTCGCACGACTTTGTCCCTTTATATATGGTTATCGGGTCGAGTCGGGGTAACGAATTACAAACCTGACCAGTCACCCGACCCTCTAACCAAAATGGAAAAAACCAAAAATCGACCGATATTTCGAAGCGAAATATTGGCCCACTATATCAGCCCCGCAACCGATATTGCGGCCGATATCGGTGAAAAAACGGAAAATGCAATTTATCGCATTATATCGTATCGCTCATGGCTAATTTCTGATATTGTGACCGATATATCGGATATCGGTCTGATATTTAGAACACTGACAGAGAGTAAGGGCAAAGCCAGCAACCCACAAAGGCAAGGGACAAAGCCTACTGCCAACAGAGACATGGGGCAAAGTCCATGACCAACAGAGACAAGTGACAACGAGGCTCACACCAACAGAGGCAAGGGGCAACAAGGTGATGCGTTTCGCTAGGGATTTGATGATAAAAAGGGGGTTTTATTGGAATTTCAGATCTAGAATTAAAAAGAAACCCTAATACAATAAATCTACTCGCTAACTAAGACTAGAAAACAATTCTTAACCTAGGGAAAAAGCCAAATCCTAATACAATTAATCTAAGGGGATAAATAAAATAACTCTCACAATTTTCGCATGCCCCTCTAGGGCCGGCTCAACACCCTTTAAATAGAAAACTCCCCTATTTGTTATTTTACTCAATTGCCCCTCCTCTTAATCACTAGCCGCATCACTACTCCGTCCCTGAAAAACCACCTTGTCCTCAAGGTGGTGCATGAAGTCCACGAATGAGGTCTTCCGTTCGTTGGCACGAGTCTCCTCGCCTCCCCCTAGATCAAAGGGCCACCCACCATCTACATCTTCCCCGAAACGTTGCTGCATGAGTGGGGAGATGTTTGTGGCTGAGTCTGCTACACCGTGGCTCTTTCCGTTCTGAAATTGGACTCCAAACGAGCCCGAAAACGTCGAACCTCGGAAACCGCGCGGAAAATAGGCAGAAAATTGCTCAAAATTTCCCAGAAAATAGAAAAGAGCACTGTTCATCGGCTCCAGCCGAGCCGATGGTGGAGTTGGCTCGAGCCGTCGGCTCGGCTGAGCCGCTAGGAGCCGTTGGCTTGGCTCGAGCCGACGGCTTTGGCTTGAGGTCAACTGGATCGAGCCGACCCCGAGCCGCCATCGGCTCGCCGGCGCCGATTGTATTTTCCGGCGATCTCGCCGACTGTTGCCGGTGAAACGTGGGCCGTTGTGTTCGTCCGGGTCAGGCGAGCGGATGGAGGCAGTGTCGAACCAAGATGGCGCCGGCGATGGCGCCGACGACGCTCCAAATCCCCGATCGCCGGCGCTGTTCGCTGTTTTCGGCGGCGCCGGCATCTGATGGTCACGACGGCGGGTCCGTTGGAGTCGCCTGGACGAGGCGAAGCCGAGGGCAGTGTCCGCCGTTCGAAACTTCGACGGCGACGACGGCGGCGGCGATCGAAAACCCTAATCGTCGCCGATCTCTGCTTTTCCTGGCAGCTCCGGTGACCATTGGCCACGGCGAGGGTACCCCTAGTTTCGCCCGGGGGAGGGGGTTGATCTGGCGGTGGCGACGGCCCCTTACATCGCCGAAGCCGTCGCGGCGAAGTTCAGAAGCCCTCGTCGCCCTCTTTCTGGGGTTTGCCCGCGCCGCCGAGGCCTTCTGGGAGGCCGCCTGGGTTGATGCGTACTTGAGGGAGGTCGCCGGAGCTACGGCGATCAATTGGGAGCTTGACGCGGCGAGATCGGCATCGTCGTCCCTCTCCGACGATAGATTTGCGTCGTTGTTCCCTGACTTCTTCAGATCTGGCTCCGGATCTGGTGGATTTACGCCTGAAAGCTCCAGATCTGGTAGATCTGGACTTAAAATCTTCATATCTAGCCCTGGATCTTTATTTGTGGTCAAAGGCGGCTCCTTTTTGCTTGGATCCACCTTCGGTGCGAGATGCGCGGACAACGCCGCTATTGCCTCCGCTATCTCCGCCAATTTTGTTTCAGTTCTCACTTGATTCTTCTTCATCTCCTCTTTGATCCGTTCCATAGATCTGATGCTCTCCCGGGATCTACCGCTCCGATACCAATTGATGCGTTTCGCTAGGGATTTGATGATAAAAAGGGGATTTTTATTGGAATTTCAGATCTAGAATTAAAAAGAAACCCTAATACAATAAATCTACTCGCTAACTAAGACTATGAAACAATTCTTAACCTAGGGGAAAAGCCAAATCCTAATACAATTAATCTAAGGGGATAAATAAAATAACTCTCACAATTTTTGCATGACCCTCTAGGGCCGGCTCAACACCCTTTAAATAGAAAACTCCCATATTTGTTATTTTACTCAATTGCCCCTTCTCTTAATCACTAGCTGCATCACAAGGCCTGCACCAAAAGAAGCAAGGGGCAACAAGGCCTGCGCCAACAGAAGCCAGGGCAACAAGGCCAAAAAAACCAAACAGGACAAAGAGCCTTACAGGAAAACTCAAAGAGGGCGGAGAGCCTCGTAGGAAAACCACGACGTCACGGCATTGCAAAACAGGGCAAGGCGAAGCCTGAAAACACAACCAAGGCAAGGGCAAGGCCGCAAGACAATCGAGAGCAGGGGGCATCAGCAAGGGTGCCGCAGGGCCCCAAGAACAGCCACAAAATCACATGGATTCAATCCCTCAACAAATCAACAAAACCAAAATACAAATATGCTCAATTTCATCTTATATATCAAGAGGAAAATCCCTAAAAATTAAATCTAAAATAATGAATTACTGCAAATCTACCATTCAATGTGCAGATAAACGAAAAAAATCGTTGAGAGCCGCTCGGACCACGTCACTTCGCCTTGTATGCAGCTACAACTACCCAAGAGGAAGAAAGGTGAAAACTTTGAGTATATCCGAGCTCAAAACAAATCGAAATTACCCAAATCTTAGGAAAGCCAAATTCTTTTAAGAATTTTTTGAGAAGAATATTTTTTTTTTGCATGAAACCCTTGAAGGAGAGGAGAGGAGTAATATAGAACCGATCGATGGAGACAGGAGACCGGCACGGTAGTGACATGAGAGAATTTTTCGTAAGAAGAGTAAATGAAGGGCGGTGGCGTGTAACATGCAGGGAGAGAAGGAGAGCATCGGTTGATGGCTGAGGGAAAAAGAGAGACACATATTTTCTTTCTTTTGGGTTGAGTGGGGGAAAATATATGGGTTAGGGGATAAAACTTAGGAAATGGGCTTTAGGCCAAAGAAAGAAGAAAAGAAGATGAGGAAAATAAGTGGGAGCGGGCTGGGTTTTGTGCCTAATTAGAGAAGGAGATAGATTAAAAGAAAAGAGAAAGAAGAGGAATGGGTTTGGTGGGCTTTGAGGCTGGGCCAGAGTATTACATATTCTTCCTTCCTCATTTCATTTCAGAAACTATTCAACAATTCTTCCGTAGGCCTTTCTTGCGACTTGTTGAATGCTAGAATTGCCGTTAGCTAAAGAACCATGTGGATCAAATTTTATGGACGGCAGATGGTGATGAAAACTTTATGGTTTGAAGTTTATCCCCGCTCTCGTTGCATTTGTCATAACCTCATAATGTAAAAAAAGGACTTTGCTATTCTTCTTAGCTTGTGTGTCACAATAAACCCATCTGTTGGAGTAGTTAACTGATGTTCATTTCAAATAACTTTCTCATAAAACTCTCTTCAATGATGGGGAAATTTCCCATATGCATCAAGGTTGATGACATTCTAGCTGTTCTTGATGTCCGTAAAGCAGGTGTTAATCAGATGGTTCAAATTCGTAGGAAACCCTTGATTACTTCGTATATTATAAAGACTATCAGGTGGTCACAGAAGTTGAGCAATTGCAGCACAATTTATTTTCAAATTTTATTTTACTACCTTACAGGTTATATTTTATATGTTTATTTATTCAACAAGCTTTATTAACATTTTCAATGGTTTTGTTAAGGGTTTGAATCACTGGTGTTACTTGAGAAACAATAGTGATGCTATTAGTTGGAATCATATGGCTGGTTTTGATGATCTTTAGAGGATTTTTCAAATGATATGTTCGATATTAAGAACTTTAGGTCTACTGACGAACACTCCTACCTGCGTGTAGAAAAATATTTTGTCCAGTTTACAATTTTTAGGGGGAAAATACCGTTCAAAACTTGATAGACAGTTTGGTGCTAATTACAACAAATGAAAATGCGGTAATGCTGTAAACCATTATCAAGTTTTCAATTTCATTAAAAGCTTTTGTTTTATTTCTAATATTTACATAGCTACAGTCTCTATAACTTCCTACCGTTTTGCAGATTTGGGTTTCATCAGCCTCCATTTAATAGTGTTAACCATCTTCATCTTCACTGTTTTGCACTACCGTTTATGCCAAGGTATTGATTGATGTTCCGAATTTACCATATTCATTCCTCTTATATATGTCGATACCACAAGGAAAACTAGTATTCTTGTAAATGATTTATATATGAAAGATCTCTGATTGTTTTAATCTATTTAACAGATGGAAAAAACTTAAATATTTGTCGTTGGGACCTCTTGGGGTTTTCATTGAGGCAGAGAACATGTTAGAGAAACTAAAGGCATTGCCAACTGTGGCATCTTAGAAATAGGTAGAAATCTCACTCACAATTGTGTGATCTTTCTCATACATATCATTATACCTGCATCACAAATATTATGTTCATAGACAGATCAGTAACAGTGCTTTGTCAAGAAAGAATTACGTTAGATCATTGTTTATTTGTAAATTGTGATGTACCATAATTCTAAATGATTCCATTATATTGTCTGATCATGTCAGCATTTGTTGCTATAGATGTTTAAGTTTGTTTTACTGCAGTTATATAGTAGCTTTTAGTTTCTTTTCTAACATTAATTGGTGTTCAGATTGCCTACATCAATCTTTCTTCATTTCCTCTTTCTTCTCTAATTTCATCCATATATTATTTACCCCCATTCAACAGCATCATCGTCCTCCCCCGAAACACAGATATGTAATATATATGTCTCTTCTATGGGTGTACAGTTGGTCTTTGGGTTTAGATCATAAAATCCGAGTTAAAATTTTAGGGGTTTAGGGAGTATAAGATGGATTTTGGTTTGGCTTGGAAAATATTATGTGCACAGTTATAGTTTGGAGTTGTGGTGGTATCAGTTGGTAATGATCTTAGAAGTTCGCGCCCAAGTGAAGTTCACAAGGGTTGGGGCATCCCCATTTACCTTTTAAAAAGGGAAAACATATTAAGATGTTGATTTGGATTTTTTATTCAGAGGGATGTGTAGGATGTGGTTTTGTAGCTTGGGCTGCCTCTCGAACTGTTGAAATCTAAGAAGGTGGTGGACTCGAATTGATGGCCTCCCATGGAATAATATCCCATGTCAAAGTTGAACATGGGTGACCCAAAAGAGTACCATAACTATCATGGACTATGTTACAACGTTTGGATACAATATGACAGTTGATAAGTAAAAATAGTCAACATACTAAACTGTGGCATCGGTGGCATCGGTGCTTGTTATATAGCTGAGATACAATACGATAACAATTCTTACTTTAATTCCATTCACAAACTGGAAACTATAATTCATGGTTCTTAAACGGGAAAGTATAATTCATATTTCTAAACTGAAAAGTATAATTCATGTGTCTTTAACACACAGTAAGCTGGAACATATATATTTAACATACCTAACTTGTTAAAAGAAGAAGAGAAACTTGTTTGGCAATACTTTGATGTAAATATTACCCATCACATATAAAGTCACAGTCAAACTTAATATGTTTGGTTCGCTTGTGAAGGCCTGGGTTATTGGAAATGTATGTAGCTGTAATGGTCCAAAATTTTAGTAGGTGTAGTCAAAATTTTCTGAAATTTTACATAAGTTTTCTAACTATTTTTTTCTTTCTCTTCAAACTTTCTTTACATTTCTCTTTTAAAATTTTAAAAACCAACTCACGAGTCACGACCCAAAGCCCAGGCCCATGTGGCCCATCCTCCTCCCATCTTTTATTTGCCCCCTTTCTCTCACTCACAAACCCGATGACCCATTTCCTCTTTTTATTTTGTTAGGCACAAACCCCACAGCCCCTCAACTCTCTTCGATCAAAATAGTCGTGCAGTAGCCTCCTCTTTGACTAGGAACCGAAACCTTAACCTTGACAACCACGCCGCTGCTCCCTCTCGAAATCGGACTCGAACTCCTTATCTTCTACGAAATCGACTCACCAATTTACCTCATCTTCTCTATTTAAGCATGGTTAAACCTAGGATTTATTTTCATACAAAAAAAAATTATATTTTCTCTTCTTCCTCAAAAATCTTTGGATTTCGATTTCGTGGTTCTACTTGGAGCTTGGATTTCTAAGTTCTTTGTGCAATCATCTGTGCACGATAGAATCGAATCTTGCTAAATTTTCAGTTATTTAATTCTTGCCAAAAATTGTTTGATGTTGAGTGTAGAATAGGAGATGATGATCCATGTAGACATGCTAGAGGGAATTTTCCCTTAATGATCTAAATTAACGACACCCTCGTGGATCCTTCCGACGACCCTCGCTGTTGTCTCGTATAAATTCGTTTGCTAAATTTTAATGTGGGCCGCTTGAGGGGGAAGGTTTTAGCAGTGGGTATCTTCCCATTATGGGTTGGTCGGGGTTCTTTTAGCCATCGAGGTTCTTTTAGCCATCGAGGCCTGCTGTGGTTACTGTTGGGGATCTTGGGGTTTGGGGTTGATGTTACCACCCCTCTTGGGGCTGTCTTGCGGTACCTTGGGGTTTTGTTGATAAAGTCTCTGGTGTTTTTTTTTGTTGATGTCCTTTGGTTTGTCATGACATGTGGGTTAGCTGTTGTTCCTTTGGGTTGTCGTGACCTGAAGGGGGCGATTACCGAAGTTCTGTTGCTGTTTGGTTGTTTTGACTTGAAAGATTAGCCGAGGACCCTTTGTTTTGTTCTGTTGGCTTTGTTATGGATTGTAACCTCGTGTGTTCAGATCTTAGGCTAGTTGTGGACGTATGGCTTGATGGTTATTTAAATTGATAGGCTGAAGCAACCCCCTTAGGACTGGCAAAACAGTAAAATAATTGAAATGGTGCCAATCATGAATATGATCATATGCTTTGTTTCTTCTTTAAATTTATTTAAATGTTTAGTTTTAAATTAAATCCTGAATTTGTTTTTATTGTTCAGTTTAATTCTTAAAATTATAGTTAATTGTTAAATAGAAAGTTTTGTTTGAAACCTGAACTTCATTATATTGCATGCCTGAAGTGTTGAAACTTTGTATCAACTAAATTGTGTTAGTTAAGGGCTATGCAATATGATCATGATATAACTGTTTATGACTTGATACTTGTACCTGACACATGCCATGCTACGACTGAAACATTAAATTCTTGCATAGCACTTTAACTATGTAATTTAGGGACCTGAGACATGGACACTTTTGAAACTATTAACATGAAAGCTAAAGAACTCCAGACAACTGTTATAGAACTTGACATGACACGTAACTAGAACTAGAACAACTGTACACCTCTCACATGACTTACATGGTTTTGGGAAACTTATAATTGAGAGACTTTGGGAGTAATTGAAGCCATGCTTTCGGCCCGTATTTAGGAGGATCTTCTTTTTGTGTTTCTTGTCTTAATAATCCTGAGTCCCCCATCCTATTTTGTGTTCTTGGACTCAACACGAAGTTCCACCATGTGTTCTAAGGTGGACTTCAGTCTGCACATCGTGTTCTCCATAATAAGTCAACATAAAAGTGTTAAATAAAACGGTTAATAGAGAAACCATCTCCTATTACTTAGTAGATCTCTTTACCTGTTAGACTGTACATAGCTTGGTACTCCTTCGTTTGTAGCTTTTCAGTTGCATGCCTGTCACTTCCTGCATGTTAATTTAACTGAATGTTTAGTATAGATTTCATCTACTTTATTTAGCATTTGATACATTTTTTGTTGTCTCCGCTAGGTGACGAACAGGTTTACGAGGAGGCACAAAAGTATGAATCTAAAATTCATGTAAAGAACGTGGATTTTTGAGCTTCGGGATTTAGTAGAAGAGTATTATGCAGTTTTAATTATTTATCTCCTTTTGGTCTTTTGTAGTCAAGAGGTTGTAGTTCCCTTTTTTGCACTAGACATTGTACATTCGTTGAAGATGAATAAATAAGTATTTCAATTTTATAATATTTTCTGTTCTATCTCTATATTGTTTTCACTGGTATCTGCATGACTTGCATATTACTTGAAATTGTAACATCACCGAACCTGGGGCGTTACAGTAGCGACTTGATTATCATAATACCTCTCCATTGAGCAGCATTTCAAATTCACATATATTGTAGTAGAGATTGTACTTACGTCATCTTACAAGTTGTATTGGCTTAGCTTGTACTCTGCTTTAGCATTTGACATGTCATATATATTTTGTTTCTTACCTTTTTGATAGAGGTCCGGTCGAGGGAACATCTTTTTAATTTAATTTAAATTAAATTATTTTTATTTTGAGGTTGAGTCCTTTTAGTCTTTAGTTATTTTGAGTCTTTTTTTAATTTTTAGAGTTTTAGTCCCACGCCGATTGGGAGACGAGAGAGTATTGGGTTGTATGCCTATAAAAGGCCTCTAGACTTGTTTATTTAAATGAATGAATTAAATTTAGAGAAATCATCAAAACCTATGCAAGGTTTAAATCCTTAGAAGCATTGGAATTCTTGGCAAAACAGATGTATAATCTCCCTAAAATCTTCCCCAAATCCCCTTAATCTTTCTTGTTCTACATCAAATTTGGTATCGAAATCAAAAGATCCACTATCCAAATTCATAGAAATAATCATCATCAAAACTAAAACCCTAACCTAGACCTAGCTATCACAACTGCAGTCACCGCCTGACGGTCCCGAAACCCACGCTGTCCCGTCCAGGAGAATCCCACGCCTTCGCCGACCTCATCCGAACCCGACAGCACCTCTTCCGTGTTGCGTCACCGCCCACAATCACTTTGATGCTAGCCGGGACGTCACCTGCTACTATTGAGGTCAACGACCCCACCAAAAGACTCCCCCCTCTTGGCAAAACCTTCGGCGATCAGTTGTCATTTTTGTTAAAAAAACACGATCGGCGTCGTTTGTGCCGACCTGCTACAGTGTTGACCTGATTGAGCTGACCCCGACGATGAGCCGAGCCGACGCATTGAGCTGAGCTGCTGACGTGCCATTGCTGTTCATCGACTCCGTCGGAGCTGACACTGAGCTGATCTGACCTGACCTGAGCCGGCTCAACCGAGCCGCGTTAATCGGGTCAACGGCTTGGCTGAGCCTCGGCGCAACATTACACTGTGACCTTTTTCTGAGGATTTTCAGCTGGATTTTATGGAATGTTTGCACATTCTTGATATTTTAAAGATTCTGGATGTGTTTGAAGTCCAAATTCAGTGCCATTCACGTCAGTTGATAGCTAACTCAGCCAAGTATGCATAGATACCCCCGTACAAGAAAATCTGCTCTAAATTATGGAATACTACAATGATTACCACCAAGGGTATTCTCTTCCAACCAATTCTGAGCCTAAGATGTTCAGACAGGTACTATTCTTTTATGGTTTCGATGATAGATATGGACATAATGATTGAGACTTCTTTCGTTTTAATCTTTCAAACGAATCAAAATATACATATGCATGTACCAAGTTACGAGAAGCACTATCTTGATGTATGAAACTTCAAGTTTCTTTTCACTAATGGTCAATATTCAAATCCAATCTTCGATGTCGGTATTTTCTAAGCATCGATTAATTCCATAGGCACCTTAACAACTCTCAAGTTTGAATATTGAGAATAATACCTTAGAAGAAATACGTGAGGTCGGTAACTTTTTTATTCAAGTGTGGGAAAGAATGAAGAGTAAACAAAAGATTCAATTCAAGACAGCACACGATAGAAATTGAGCCAACACCTGAGACTGTGAGCCTGACCATAAGCGTAAGTCAGATTCGGACAATGAAACCCGAACCCGTATTAGAGTCAAAGTAAGAACCATAACTAGAGCCAGAGCCAGAGCTTGATCTAGTACTGTAATTTGATCCAAAGTCTTATTTTGAGCCATTTGTTGAACATGTACCAGAACTGTGAACTCTAAATCCTTGGTGAGAAATTTTCAAAACATGTGAAAGATATAAATCCTTGGTGAGAAGCCTCAGAACTCTAATCGACCCAAAATATTTTCCAAATCTCACAAATCTTTTTATTCTACGTCAACTTTGGTATCAGAGCCAAAAGGTCCACTCTCTCTTCCAAAACTTCAGATTCAAAGAAAAAATCATCATCAAACCCCAAAACCCTAACCTAGCCATAGTCGCCGCAACTGTTGCCGTCGCCGCCGCACGATATCACAACCCATTCCGTCCCCTCCATGAGAATCCAATACCTTCGATGAACTCGTTCGAACCCAAAAGCACCCCATCTGTCGACGAAAGCCCACTGCGTCGTTGCCCATAATCACTTTGACGTTCATCGGCGATGCCTGCCGGCGACGGCCGGGTTCAACGACCACACCAAAAGGCCACTTCTTCAGGCGAACCACATGCTACAAGTTGGCAGTGATTATAGTTTTTGTTTAAAAATGCGGTTGGTGTTGTTTACACGACTTGTTACATTATCGGCTCCGTTGAGCGGACTCCGACGAAATGCCAAGCCGAGCCGCCAACACGTCATTACTGTTCATCGGTTCCGCCCGAGCCGACCCCCAACCGTCCTAAGTTGGTTCGAGCCAATTAAGCCGGCGCGTCAACCCAAAGCTGGCTCAGCTGAACCGCGTTGACCGGGTCATTGGCTCGTTCGAGCCACGACTAAATAGTATGCTATGCCCTTTTAAAGGATTTTTGGCTGGATTTTCTCGAATTTTTGTGCAGGCCAACTATTTTGAAGATTTGGGTCGATTTGATGTCCAAATTTAGTGCCATTTGTGCCAGCTAAGTTCGCATAGGTATCCTTCGTAGAAGGTTTGCTCTAAATTATGAGATACCACGATGATTACCATAAAGGCTATTCTCTTCCATCAAATTCTTAGCTTGAGAGGTTCAAACAGTTGCCATTCTTTTATAGCTTCAATGATATATATGGATATAATGATTAAGAGTACCATTTAGAATATTCCTTCTCCTGTTTTAAATGAAGCAAAATATACATACTCCCGAATACCCATTTATATCCATATTTATCATTGAAGCTATAAAAGAATGCTATAAACAGTTGTCATTCTCGTTTCTTTTTCTCACGAATACCCATTTATATATCACAGGTTTAACCCCCTTTGGTGTTAGGACTACAGGTCCAAAAGCTTTGCGCTTCGAGAGTGAGTCCAGCTCTACTCCTATTGCCTCGTTCCACTTTGGCCAATCCTCTCTGCGTTTACATTCTGCTAGAGAGCGTAGATCGGTCTCATCGTCGTATTCAGTGACGTGAGTGGCAATAATGAGCGCGAAGTTATCATCGATGATTGTGCTTTTTCTGTCCAGTACCTCCCCAGTATATACATTGTTTAATGATATTTCTCCTACATTTTCCTCTTCAGGGGCTTTTAGGAGGGGAGAGGTATCTGGGCTGAGCTCAGCATCCTGTGGTGGTATCGTTATCATTGCTCCAGGATTTTTCCTCTTTCGAGGGTTTTTATCTTTGGAGCCTGGGGGTCGTCCTTTCTTTTGTTGAGGTACGGCCGCTTCTACTGCAGGTGGATTGCATCCATCTTTGGGTATGTCAATTCTAGCTGGCGTATTTGCAGCAGGGACGTGTGATCTGACAATCTTCTGGTTGTCAGTGAATTTTTCCGGTAAAATGTGAACTGTATTTTGTATTTGAAGGATCTTAGGATCTCGTCTTCACATTGGTTTGTACGCGGATCAAAATGGGATAAAGTTTTGGTATCCCATGAAATGGTCTTTGAAGCTTCTGGCTTCTCTGTGTTAATGCCTAGTTTGGGAAAAGTGCTTTTGTCAAACTCACAATCTGCTAGTCGTGCCTTAAAGGCGTCCCCCGTTAGGGGTTCAAGGTATCTAATGATCGATGGTGAGTCGAATCCAATGTAGATACCCAGTCGACGTTGAGGACCCATCTTGGTCCTCTGCGGTGGTGCTATGGGGACATAGACAGCACATCTGAATATCCTCAGGTGAGAGATATCCGGTGGGTTCCCATATGCAAGCTGCATCGGAGAATAAGATTGACTTCCTGATGGTCGTAGTCTTATTAGCGATGCAGCCTGCAAGATGGCATGTCCCCATGCGTTCACCGGCAACTGGCATTGCATCAGCAATGGACGAGCAATCCATTGTAGTCTCTTTATAAGAGATTCGGCTAACCCGTTCTGGGTGTGAACATGAGCTACAAGATGTTCAACTTTTATGTCAATTGCTTGGCAGTAGTCTAGGCAGACTTGTGAGGTGAATTCCCCAGCGTTGTCCAGACGCAATTTCTTGATCTGGTGATCTGGAAAATGTGCCTGCAACTTTATTATTTGTGCCAGTAGCTTTGCAAAGGCTACGTTGCGGTTGGACAGGAGGCACACATACGACCATTTGGAAGATGCGTCAATCGGTACCATGTAGGACCGAATGGGCCACTTGCGAGGTGAATATGCCCGCAAATGTCTCCATGTATTCTCTCTAGGAAGCTAGGAGACTCTGAGTCCACCTTCAGGGGGGATGGTCTCGTAATCAGTTTCCCTTTGTGACAAGGGGGACAAGGAGCTGCACCCTTTCGAAGTAGCTTCAGGCTTTTCGAGTTAATTCCACGGGATTGGGATATGATGCGACGCATCATGTTCCTTCCAGGGTGTCCTAGTCTGTTGTGTCAGAGTTGGAATTCTGGTTGATTATCGCACTTCTGGTGCTCAAGTGTGTTTGCTTCCATTGCTCTTATCTATGTGGTAGAGACCCGACGGGAGTCCCTCAAAACGCTCGACGGTGGTTTTAGCACCGTTTTTATGAGACGTTACATACAAGAATTCTCTGTTTTGTTTATTCACCGTCTCAAGGTGGTATCTGTTTAAACGGATATCTTTAAAGCTTAACAGATTTCTATGAGAACTAGGGGAGAAAAGCGCATCTTTTATTAGTAGTTGTGTTTTGTTGGAGAGCATAAAATGTGCTTCCCCTGATCCTTCAATAATTCCTGATGGATCGGAGATTGTATTCACGGTTCCATCGTATTTATCTATGCTTTGGAAAAAGCAAATGTCTTAGAGGATCATGTGTGTAGAGGCACTGTCCACTAGGCATTTATTATCCATCTAATTTTAAGAGAAACATAGCAGTATAAGGCACAACAAAAGATTTATTACTAATAGTTATTCAATGTCTTAAAATTCATCCAACTTGCTAGAAGTCAAACAACCAGAGAGTAAATTGTTTTTCAAATTACAATGCATAGCAGAAAGTAGATAATGCTTTATTCGAGCAGATCATCGTTTGAGAAGTCCTCGGCGATGAACCTGATTGGTGCCAGGTCTTTTTGTTCTACCAGGTTTGTCTCAGCTTGTTTCTGGCTCGCTTTGTACAAGTCATGTAGGTGACGTGGAGTCCGACAATTCCTGGACCAGTGTCCAGTCATGCCACACCTGTGACACTTATCTTCCCAGTCTTTTCTAGGGGCAGATGTCTGGCCGTCGTCTTTTCTCTTCCACACATTTTTCTTCTTTCCCTCATTGTTGGTTCTTGGAGGGGGTCCCCTGGCCTGCTTCTTCATTGCCTTGCCCTTCTGGGGTTTACCTTTGAAGTTGGTCCTCTTCTTCTGTGAGGAGCCATGATGCGCTTCAGGCGCAAGAGCAGTGCCGGTAGGGCGTGAGTTATGGGTGACCAGAAAGAGGTCTCTATTCTGCTCTGCCATCAGAAGGCATGAGAGAAGCTCCGAGTATTTCGTGAACTTTCGTTCATGATACTGTTGCATTAGTATAACATCCTTCTCGTGGAAGGATGTATATGTCTTCTCTAACATGCGCTCTTCCGTCACTTTCTCACCACACAACTTCAGGCGTGCGGTGATACTAAAAAGTGCCGAGTTATACTCGGCGATAGACTTAAAGTCTTGGAGACGGAGATTCTCCCATTCATATCGCGCTCGGGGAAGTATAAAATCTCTTTGATGTTTATACCTATCCTCGAGGGCGGTCCATAACTCATAAGATTCTTCCACCGTGAGGTACTCGGCCTTCAGAGTCCGATCGATATGGCGTCTGATATAGATAATTGCTTTCGCTTTATCAATGTCAGAAACCTTATCGCCTACAGCGATGGCATGGCTCAGTCCCTGTGCGCGCAGATGGAATTTTATATCCAACTGCCAGCTCAGATAATTTTTCCCTGTAGCATCCAATACGTCAAAGTCGACGCTCGCAATTTTAGCCATTATCTCTTTAGCATGTTAAAGATGAGCAATAATTAGATATTTTTAAAGGAAAATAAATAATTAAGCATTTCAGACACAAATATTTGCTGTGTGGATCGGCTAGTCACCATTTTTAAATAAAGTCCTTAAAGTCCCATAAAAATGAAAATACAACTCGGAACCCACGTGGGGCCCCTATTCTTCTGGAATGGATCATCCTCTTCGTGAGACGTCCGTCGGTTTTCAAAATTTTACAAAAATATCCTCACTACATTTCTCTCAAAAAAGAAAAGATTGCGAGGGAAATAATGGTGATAGCTAGCCGATCCAAAACTGCAGCAAATATACACATACGTCGCAGGCAGAAAAATGCAGCAGGCATTTTATTACATTGCAGACAATTAATCATCACATGCAGTTTAGTCATTACAGGCAATAAATCATCACAGGCATTTTATAGTGGAAATGAAAATATTTTCGTTTAATAATTATTGGACCACTGGGCAACATCATACACCATTAGGTTAGTTGACTAACGGCAGAGCGGTCACATGATCTTCCTAATTATTAAACGTATGATAATCAGATAATCCAATCAAAATGCGATGAATTAAAAACGTGTAATTTATCCAGATTTTAACGAAAAAATCGTAATTAAATCTGAAAAATAATTCAAAAATGAAGTTTTTGTGGACAAACCCTAGTTAGGGTTTTTCGTCGCGTGAACTGCCGCTTCTGGCGGCTAGGGTTTCGGACACGCGCGCGCACAGAGGGGGGCGCCGCTGCAGGCGGCGGGGTTCGTCCGCCGTTGCTGGCGGCGGCGGGGTCTGCCCGCCGCTGCAGGCGTAGGGATGGTAGTAATGGCCCGACCCGACCCGCCCGACCCGACCCACCACGGTTTTGACCCGACCCGCCTCGGCCCGCAGACGGGTCGGGGCAAGCTTGGGCTTTGTATGCAACCCGCCCTACCCCGACCTGCCCCGATAAACTATAGAGGTTCTAAAAAACCTTACTATTTTGATGCGAACCATGCGGTCTGCCCATATCATATAACTCATACTCTGTTCCAATGTTCTCCCAATTAGGCCAATTCCCAATTCCAAATTACCAATAAATCACAATTCTCCCAAATCCCAAATAAAAATTTTATTTGGGATTCATATGGATGACGGTAATGACCCTACCCGGCCCGACCCGGTTTTGGTAAGAAATTACCCGCCCCGCCTCGGCCTATAGACGGGGCGGGGCAAGCTTGGATAGTTAAATACCCGCCCTGCCCCGCTAATTGCCATTCCTATGCAGGCGGCGGGGGTCGCCGTCGCTCTGCAGGCGGCGGGGGTCGCCGCTACCGCTGGCGGCGGCGGCGGCGGCAATGGCGCGAGGTCGGGTGGTCGCGTGTGCGGCTTCCGGCCGCGCGACGATGGAGAATTCCCCTAGGGTTTAATGGTTTTTGGGGAAGAAGAAGATAAAAATCCGATTTTTATTAGAAAAAATCCATTTTTAGTCTTCAAAACGGTGTTTTTATCGTAAAAAGTTGATTTTTAACAATAAAACGATGATTTTTCATTAAACAGTTGATTTAGCATGCAGATCTTGGTAGAAAAATCAGATCTATACTAATCAAGATATCGATCCAAGTTTTTGGATCTAAACATATTCGCATACAAATTTTAGATCTAGGGGATAAAAAGTACATCTAGATCCTACCCGCCGGATCTAGCGACGTTCGGTGAAGGAAGCTCGTTCGCGTCGCGTTCATCCGTCGGTAGAGGTTCGGCTCAGCCTCGAGCGTGCTGATAACGTGTTGTAAACTTGGTAGCTATGGAACCCGTAGCACTGTATTTATAGTAATAGGGTAACATAATGGGTGGATACCCAATACACAGTTGGGCCTCCAAAAGCCCGTTTATAACACATACGAATATAATAAGTTACGAGGAGAAACACCATTTTGGTATATGAAACTTCAAGCTCCTTTTTCATCGATGGTCAATATTCAAAGCCAATCTTTGATGTTTGTATTTTTCCAAGTATCGATTGATTCAACAGGCACCCCAGCAATGCTCAAGTTCGAAAACTGAGAAGTATCCATTAAAAGAAATACATGAGATTAGTAACCCCTTTCTTTAAGTATCCATTGAGAAGCACTATCTTGGTATATGAAAAAAGTTACGAAAATGCAATCTTTTGACCGTAGCTTCTTTAAGGTATCGTAAAATACGAGGAGCAGTATCTCATCATAATTTACAGAGTTTGCATGAACAGAGTTTCAACCAAGGTTTTAGGTCTCGGTTTCGGTCTCGGCTTTGTAGCGTGCGATCTCATTATTTTCATTTCTTTTTCTCACGAATACACATTTGTATCCCACAGATTTGACACCAGTATGTGTCTGGACTATTTGCCCAAAGACTTTACGTTTCTTAAGCGAGTCCAGTTCAGCTTCTATTGCATGATTCCACTTTGGCCAATCATTTCTACGTTTGCATTCAGCAACGGAATATGGATCATGATCATCGTCGCTTCCGGCGACGTGAATAGAAATATGAAATGCAAAGTCATCGTCAACGACTGTACTCTTTCTGTCCAACGCCTCCTCTGTACGTACATAATTTAATGATATTTCAGTTTCTCCCCCGGTAGTTCCTTTGCAGTGGATCCCGGTAGGGGTGAAGGTATGGACATGAGCTCATTTCTCTGTGGGGTATCGTCCCAAGGTCTTTGGATATTTTTATTTTTCTTTGATTTTTATCCTTGGAGCCTGGTGGTCTGCCTCTTTTCTGTTGAGGTGCATTTACTTTTGCTGCTGGTGGATTGCATCCTTTCTCGGGGATACCAATCCTAGTTGGAGTATTTGCAGCAGGGATCTGTGATTTGACAATCTTCTGGTTGTCAGTAAATGAGTTCGATAATCGGTGAACAGTGTTCTGTATGTGAATGATCTTCAGGATCTCATCTTCACATTGTTTTGTTACCGGATCATAATGGGTCAAACTTTTTGCATCACACGTTATAATTTGCTTCACACCAGATTTCTCCGTGTCTGGGCCTATTTTGGGCAGTGATGGTTTTGGAGATTCTTAAATCTATACCTATCAAATGCTATTAAATACTTAACAAACTAAAATATTAATCATATACTATCAAATACTAAATACTAAATAGATAGACTAAATTTGAGTTTGTAATCATATCAAATACTAAATACCTAAAGTTTGATACTTAAATACTAAATATTAGAAAAAGGAATAGATCCTAAAGCTTGCCTTGCGCACCCATCATTTTACTTTGCGCACAAACCACTTATTTACAAGTATGCCAAAAAAATCGATGGGCGTTGCTTTGCCCCCCACCATTTTACTTTGCGCACATACCACTTATTTACAGGGTTGCCACAAAAAATCTGCTTGCTATGTGCACCGACTGTTTTACTATACGCACATACCACTTATTTACAAGTTTGCCTTTTTCAAAAACGCAGCCTCTCTTGAAAGGTGACTCGGGCTTCTCTCTCTTTGCTCTCTGTCTCTCTCACGCTAGATGGTTGAGGTGTGGCAGCGAGACAGGAGGTGGGTTCAACGAGGTAGAAGGCGGGTTCGGCGAGGCGGCGACACGATGCGGTGAGTTCAATTATTTCATCATCTTCCTTTTTTTACATATTCTTCTTTTTTCAGCAATTTTTTCTTGGTTTTGCCTCTTCTTCGTCTAATTCTTCATCATTTTCAAGCCGAAACCCTGAGTTTTCTTCTCTCTTTTAACCGAGATTTCTTTGCAACATATTGATTCACGAAATTTTTTGGGTTTTTAGAGAATTTTTATTTAATTACACATTTTTCTTCCTCCATCTTCGACCGATACTGAACGATATCGGTCAGTTTCGGCCGGTATCGGCCGATACGAAACGGTATCGGTCAGTTTCGGCCGAAACTGACCGATATTGTTTAGTATTGGCCGATATCGAAACTAACCCCTAGTTCAGTCTCGTTACCCACCGATACCGATACGAAACGGGCGATACACAGGGGTATCGGCCGAAACCTCAAACCTTGGTTTCAACAAAGCTGCAAATCGCTTGAAACATTTTCCGTGTGCCTGGTTTGATAAATTTAGAACGATTGTTGCGCTATATAGACTTAATCAAAGTTCTACCCATTCAGCCTTTATTCGATATGCCAACACCATTACTCTTGCTGTCTATGTTTAGATTATATAGCGGTTAATAGTGATGATCATCAAGGTATTCATAATTTAAGATTTTGTAGATTTAGTTGAGCTTATTTCCTTGTAATGGATCCTAGGTCGTTACAGTATTCTCTTAGGATAGAGGTAGTAATCTGCTAAGGGATTTTCATAGTCTCCTGGAAAGTAGCATGCTAATTTATTTAAGACATGCTTGGTGTTAAGCTTATTGAAACTCGAATGGATTCTAGCGTTTGTTTTGATCAAAACTTAGGATCTCCTTTTGATGATCCCTCTGCAAACTATGTCTCTCCCCTTCAATCTCATAACCCGGTAGTCAGGACGTATACACCTTTTCGGAAAAATCCCCAAGCAAAAAAAAACATTCTTGGTATTATCTTGATACAATGGCCAGTGTCTAGCAACAACATACAAGATAATGTGACTTGAGTTTAATTGAGCAACTAGAGAGTCTCGAAGTAGTCAAACAACATATAAGATAATGCGAACTGAGTTCAACTGGGCTACACCTTTTCGGAAAAATCACCAAGCAAAAAAAAACATTCTTGATATTATCTTGATACAATGGTCAGGGTCTAGCAACAACATACAAGATAAGGTGACTTGAGTTTAATTGAGCAACTAGAGAGTCTCGAAGTAGTCAAACAACATATAAGATAATGCGAACTGAGTTCAACTGGGCTACTGGAGTGAAAGTTGATGAAATTTATAGAAAAGGGATAAACGACTGGAGAAAGGTAGAAGAGAAACCAGCGAAGATTTACATTCCTCTTCATGTGAATAAATACAATGTATCAAGGGTATAATAGTACTTTACAAGAGGATATGAATCTAGCTTTATTGGTAGGTGCTGAATGCATATTTCTATGAGATGCGGTGCATTGTATCGGGACGCCTTCTGATATGAATGGCATTGATTGGTTGGAGATCTCCGAGGGATATGGTTGACCTTGCATATTTCTACGAGATGCGGTGTATTGTATCGGGACGCCTTCAGATAGGAATGTCATTGATTGCTTGGAGATCTTCAAGGGATATGGTTGACTTGGTCTCATTTCCTTATAAAAGTCTCGAAGTAGCCAACATAAAAAATCTTTGCATATCATTTAAGAATTGACATTGCATTCAGATGCTCCACTGTACCATCTGGAAGAAATTTTATTGCATACTCCTAATGGTAGGTGACAGTTTGCTATCCAGAAGAGTTTTTCCTGTGGTGGCATCCTGTACAACAAAACCAGAGGATGAGAATTGGATAACGTAGTTGTTATCTCGAGTGAATTTATAGACCGAGAGCAGATTTTTAGAGAATTGTGGAGCATGTAAAATGTCAGGAAGACGTATAGTGGAGTTTAGAGAAGGGATAGAAGAATAGCCAATGTTGACCACTGTGGCGGTATCACCTGTGCCAACAGTACTGTGTTTGTTACCCGAGTATGGTGTCATTGTCTCAAGTTGTGAAGTGGTAGACGCGATGTGATCCGTGGCGCCTGTGTCGAGGATCCATTCACCATCCGTAGAGCGACTTTGATGGACTGCATGAGCCTCAGGTTTATGAACATGCTCACCGATCCAAAAGCAATCGAGGGTGTGATGATTCGGCTTCCAGCACACTTGGAAAGGGTTAGGTCGGCCAGTCGAGTGGTCGATAGGCACACGTCGTCTCTGTCGTCCGACCTAAGTAGTCGGTGTAGGAGGTTCGGGTCGTTGTGGACTACCTCGGGGCTGTATGTTGCTGGTGCGGCCACCGCGAAAGAAAGGGAAAGAGCCGCGGCTTCTGTTGAATCGCCCATATGTGGTGCGGCCACGGTTGTCCCGTCGTCTGTAGTTAGAGATGAGTGCAGAGGAGTCGGTTGAGGGAGAAGGAACAGAGGACATGGTAGTAGTTGGTGTGCTAGAGGTCGAGAGACGTCGTAGCTGCATGCTGGCCTCCTCGGCAAGGAGACTGCTCCATATCTCCTCAACTGTGTAAGGCTTTCCATGATTTCGGGCCATTACACAGAAGGAGTCGTAAGTAGGAGGAAGACCATGGAGGATCTGGCGGACCATTTGTCGCGTGGTGACAGTATCAGGACCAGCGATTTGTAGATGGTCATATATCGCTTTTGCCCGATCTAAGTAAGCGGCCATAGGCTCCTCGGCCATGATGAGGTTGGTGAGTTTGTCTTGAAGTAGCTCAATATGCCCTTCAGAAAGAAAGGCATATCGGGTTTCCAACTTTGTCCACAGTAGATGTGACACCAAGGGCGACGCCAAGAGCAGAAGGAGATAGAGTCGCCTGAATGCTCATGCAGAGGTGTTGATCGGTGATCAACCATTTGTGAAAGTCGGGATTGGGAATTGGCGGCAGAGGAGTGGTGGTGGTGGATTTTGGATCGGAAATTGTGGGAGATGGAGATGATGTAGATCTATCGATGTACCCGAGGAAGCCGTGCGCGTTGAGAACGCCGACGACCTGAGAACGCCAAAGTATGTAGTTTGTGGAGTCTAGTCGGGTGGTGATTAGAGCTGGGAATTTTGAGATGAGAAATTTGAGGTTAGGTGAAATCGGCTCCATGGAGAGGATGTTGTGTATACATACAAGATCTAATTGCCGTTAGGCGAGAGGCTCTAATACTATGATGAAATTTAGAGAAAAGGGATAAACGACTGGAGAAATGTAGAAGAGAAACCAGCGAAGATTTACATTCCTCTTCATGTGTTTAAATATAATGTATCAAGGGTATAATAGTACTTTACAAGAGGATATGAATCTAGCTTTATTGGTAGGTGCTGAATGCATATTTCTATGAGATGCGGTGCATTGTATCGGGACGCCTTCTGATATGAATGGCATTGATTGGTTGGAGATCTCCGAGGGATATGGTTGACCTTGCATATTTCTATGAGATGTGGTGCATTGTATTGGGACGCCTTCAGATAGGAATGTCATTGATTGCTTGGAGATCTTCAAGGGATATGGTTGACTTGGTCTCATTTCCTTATAAAAGTCTCGAAGTAGCCAACATAAAAAATCTTTGCATATCATTTAAGAATTGACATTGCATTCAGATGCTCTACTGTACCATCTGGAAGAAATTTTATTGCATACTCCTAATGGTAGGTGACAGTTTGCTATCCAGAATGCAAAGTAGTCAATTCTCATGTTTCATTCTGAAGCAAGCAGTAATCCATTCATGCATGCTACTTTTCCATTATGATCAACAAGTGCTTTGTGATAAAACTTAGGAACAAACACATAAGAAAAGACAAACATGTAATTGGAACACTGAGTATATAAATGTGAGAAGAAAGAACACAAGTAATAGGATGATGAGTAGCAGAACGACTACTTTTCTGAATGGCTACAGGATGATCAAAATTTTCAGTCGAATAAGAATATTGATAGGAGTGTATGCATGCTAGCACAACAATAATCTTTCAACGCCATTGGTAAACCTTAAGTGGTTTTCTTTGATGTCTCTAAAATATCCTTGACTAATGGAGTAGAAAGAGGAACTACATGATATGAATCGCTAGATGTGCCAACACTCGAAGTGAAGAAACGACATACTTTCAAAGAGGTAATATCCATACAAACCACATATCACCTTTTTTAAGCTCAGGAACATTCGAAAAACACACTCTTAACAGATCTAGGATCGAGTTTATCATGACCTTTTTTCCGGATATGGATAAAACACGCACTCTCAAAAACTTTCAAAGACAAATTAAACAATTTGTTTAGTAGGGAATAAAGGACAAAAAAGGAGTTTACCATGTAAAACAAAAGAGGGGACTCTGTTAAAAAATAAGCAATTAAATTAACACGGTATCACTCTAGATAAGTTTGGGAATATGCATAGGAATTGTTAAGATTCTAGCTATGTCAAGCAAATGACGATTTTTTATTTATGCTACATTTTGTGGTGTATATGTGCATAAGAAGTTTGAAGAATAATATCATTAGCAGAACATTAGTCTTGCATATCATGTTGCATTCATTCCAAAGCATTATCATATCCTATAATTTTAATCATATGTACACAAGAAGAATGATTTTTAATTGCTTTGTGAAATATTTGAAAAATAGAAGAAGGTTTTGAACCATCTTTCATTAAAAGTAGTCTAGTCATTCTTGAAATTCATCTACAAATGTCATAAAATAAGAAAAAAATCATACGAACTCTTAACTTGAGTAGAACTTTAAATGTCAGTATGAACCACCTCGCATGGTGGCTAAATTTTCTAAATTATTCAACCTTTCGCTTATTGTCTCTAAACTACCACAAACTTTTAAAAATTCTCAAAAAAATACTGGAAACATTTTCCAAACATCTTTCTAAACTACCCTTTGTCGATTGGCCGTTAGATTTTTTGTCACTTGCATCTCATGTGAATTTTTTTGAAACCAAATGTTCTTTTCTTTGATGTATAAAAAATATTTTTTGACTGTGTTTAGTATTTAAAATTTTATTTTTTTAGGACCCATATGTCAGTTTTAGGAGCTGGTTTTTCCTTTGTTTTTTTTTACTTTTACTGTTTTCATTTTTTGGGCCTACAAGTCAATTTTGATGTAAATCAAGGGCAAAAATATCACTTTAATGGCACAATTATAACCATTTTGTAGCTTACTGATAAATAGAAAGTTTAAGGAGATTTATAGGAATTTAAAAAGTTCATAGTTTAGTTTTAGAGATAATCCATGCAAGTGTTTGGTAGTTCAAGGAAATTTAGTCCCCAAATTGTGTTATATCAATTATTGTCTCTAAAAGAACATAGACCCTAGGATGTTTCCCACACTGCACATTAGTGGTATTGGTGCTCTTTATATTGATGAGAAAATGCAATAATAGTAAATATTGCCAATTCGTAAACAATACTTATTTCTTGCATATATGAAAACTAATTCCATTGAGGTATGGTGCCAATTGGTATAAAAACTATCCAAAAATTGGTTATAATTTGTAAGCAATGGTTGGTGCTACTAGGTTTTACTTCTACATCAAAAGACAAAAACATAAGGGTATTTACATGCTGTAAGATATATTGGCGAATGCATAGATACTATTTGGTGTGTGAGCATAAGGATCATAAGGGTATTTACATGCTGTAAGATATATTGGCGAATGCATAGATACTATTTGGTGTGAGCATAAGGATGATAGGCTGGCAGAGCAGGGGCGGCGGCTAAAATCCTAGGCGATGGGTAGTTTGGTATTACAGGGCAACGGCTGAGTAGAGAGATTTTTGTTATAAATAGGAGGGGAGAGATCATGAGGGGGAGGATGCGAAAAATTATGAGAGAGATTAGTAGTTATCTAAATTAGTTAGATCTAGGTTATCGTGAGAGCATCGCTCGAATTGATGCCAAATTTTGCAGTTTTACAAAAAATATCTTTTCCCCTAAATTCTTTCACAATCCTATCTAATTGGTATTAGACCTATCAGATTTGGGACCAATGACGGCGAGAAAGGTGGATGCTTTGGAGCAAAATTGAAGAATGAAGTGGAGATTCTCAAGAAAACGACGGAGGAAACAACGATGGAGGAACGACACAAAACGATGGATAAAATGTTTTAGACTCTGGAAGCTATGATGAAGCTACGAATCGAGATGATCCGCCGTCCACCATCGGCGAGTGTTCTGACATGGATGAAATAGAGCTGAGGAGACGCCGGAGATGATTGCACAACGGCGAAAAAAGCAATTCTCATAGGAAAAGCCCGCATGCAGGAGTGAAAAATCAGGAAAGATGAAGGCGGACCGTACGCGGCAACGGGAGGGGCCACTGTCATCGGATCCTCTCTTGAATCGATGGCGGAGTGAGGCCAACTGGCCGCCATGGCCTTGGCGAGGGCCGGATCTTGTCGAATCAGGTGTCAGCCGGGGGTTCGAAGAAGGCGCAGGTAATCCCTTGGAGAGGATCGTGCTCGCCGCACCCTGGGAAGAGCCTATCTGGCTGGAGGCGACCAAATTGGGACCGATGGTAGCGCAAGAAGACGCTGACGAGGCTGTCGAGGCAGCGTACCGACCGAAGCATCAACAGCCTGTGTATCTCGCACACAGGGGACACGCGATAAGGACTGACGATCCATAGGAATCAAGTGGGGGCTTGTCAGGACCTGACAGCTCACCTAATTGGGCGACGTCCCTTGAGACTCTAGAGGGGCATGTCGGCCCTTGGGGAGTAGCCAGAGGGGCCACCAGGGCTCCATAGCCAGACCCAAGGGGCGACGACACCTGGACAGGGGAGCAGCCGTCGGGGCTTGGCAGCCAGCCCGATAGGGGGTGACGGCCCCTGGAGCAATAGTCAGGGGCCCCGTAGCCCCTGGGGAGCAGATCGAGCATTCGCCTGAGTAGGACGACAGGCCCTAGGGGAGGCGGCCCCTTGGAGGCATGACAAAGGCGACAGAGCCCTATGGTGGCTCAACGCTGGGGAGACCTGCGAAGCTTCGACGGTATCATTGGAACATGACATGGCTTTGATGACGACATGTGGTGGATAACGTCTCGACCAATGTGGGGAATGCGATGCGACGGAAGAGGTCCGGTGGGCTGCTGCTGGGCTGAAGGAGGCCCATATGGGGGGTGGCCCCCTGGGACAGAGAAGGAGGTCTCTGCAGCGGCCCATTCTGAGGCAGCGGCGACGACAGTAGAAGCTTTCAGAGCTTCGACGAGGGTGGAGGGGCTTCGCGGTCGTTTGACGACGGATGGGCGAACGATGGTGCGACAAAAGAATGTCAATAGAGGAGTTTGTGGGTCCAACAGCTCTAAATTGGAACGCATAGTAATAATTTCAATACGGGCAACCTCGATAGAGAGCCGGTTAAAGGCACTTTGGCGTTGATTCAAGAATTCGAAAGTTGAAGATACTGATTTTTTGACGGAGATGACATCTATGGATGGGTGTACCGCCTGAGAGGCACTTCACAATGAATCGTCTTACAACGGAGAAGTTGATGGCAATGCTCTATGTTTGGAAGGGTAGGCTTTGGCGTGGTTCCCGTGGAGGGAGCAGAGACAATTTGTACACTCATGGGAGGAATTTAAAGACTGTTGGATCGATTTCGTGATACTCAGTACAGTGATTTGCATGAACATCTTTTTGCACTCAAACAAGAGTGGATGGTCTGGGAGTATAGCGAGAGGTTCGAGTTACTCTTAGGCCGAGTGAGAAATTTCGGAGGCGGTGCTAGAAGGTATCTTTATGGATGGACTCAAGATGGATATTCGAGCCGAGCTACACTTGCTAAGGCCGAGCGGGTTAGGAGAGACGATGGAGTTGGCCCGGATGATTGAGAACAAGTATAGTCGAGTGGCGTGCCAAGGGAGCATCTAGTGGGTTCATTTCCCACACCAGTGTCACGATGGAGGTACATAAGACTCAGCCAATGGATGTTCAGAAAAACCAGGACAAGAACAACGAGAGACGACTCGATGGTAAGTTCAAGTACCTCACGAAGACCGAGATACATAATAAGCATGCAAAGGGATTGTGCTTTCACCACGATGAAAAGTTTGGCACGTGACATCGTTGCTGGGATCGCGTCCTTCAAGTTTTAGCTGTTGGTGATGACATAGGCAAGGATGTAGCAGCTGAGGAAGAAGATATAGGAGATGAAGAACACCCTTATTTGGAGTAGAACGTGATGTGGGGCCGTTCGGTGCAGTTTAGTAGCAGTTTTTGGAATTACATCTTGAGAGCAAGGTATCTCATTGGGATAGAAGTAATGAAAGGCCGGAAAAAACGGGGGTAGTGGCTCAAACCCTAGGCAAAGGGCATCTTGGTAAATTACGGACGGCGGCTCATTAGATAGAGTTTTGTTATATATAGGTGGGGAGAGATCATGAGGGGGAGGATGCGAAAAATTGTGTGAGGGATTAGTAGTTGTTATATAGATTAGTTAGTCCTAGGTTATTGGGAGAGTAGCATTCCTCTCGAATTAAGGCCAAATCTTGTAGTTCCATAAAAATCAATAAAAATCCCTTTTTTTTGTGCCCAAGTTGTTCCCCGATCCTATCAAAGGACAAGCATGTATTATGCTGATTCAAAATAATGCCATTTACTTCTGAGCAGAATGTTTGAGTGAATGTTTCTAATTATTACTGGAGAAGAAATTGCTCCAATTTATAACCTAATAAGACATTAATTACTGAGGCATGAACCGTAGATGTTAGCATACATCCTACCTAAAAGGTAAGCATGTTGTTCCTACATTCTTCCAGTAAAAAACCAGTGCAATTCAATGGGGCGTCTTCTTCCTCGCATATATGAACCATTTCTGCTGAAATGCTGCTTGTGTAGGATACTGGTTTATGGCAGTGTATAGGAAAGCCGGGTGAGATTTGGGAAAGTTGATTCTTAAGCTACACCAGGATTATCTGTGTGCGCACATGCAAAAGTGTGTCTGCTTGCACGACCCCTGTTTTTCTCACTGTCAGTGGTCAAATGGCTTTATGATAACATTAAAGAAGCAACAATTTCAGCACTCGGTAGAAAAATTTCATAGGTCTTACAGTCAGATTGGAGTCAGGACCAACCGATCTACCAACCATTAGTGACCCATATGGCTTCCAACTCGGTACCATCCATAAAACAAAAGCACTAGAATCCATTGGCAATCCTAGAAATAGAATGTTGATAAACCAATAGGGCCGTCCACACTACCGTAAAAGTTAAAGCGCATGAAGAACACACTTGTGCTTCCATGCGCAAACATAAACATCATAAAGCTAGATTGAAGTAAATTTTGGGATGAATGAGGCAAACAGGCTTTCATCAGCATCAGCATCACGAAACCTGACCCAAGACATGCATATGGAAGTAGGAGGTGCACTAGCGAGGGTTGATTTAGCTCTGGAAGTGGCAAGAAGAAAAAGTCACTTTGCTGGGGTTACTGTCGCCGTGGTGGAAGTGGCAAAGTATGTTGCATGTGTGAGTCGTATATCAGTTCTAATTTGAACCATGCCTATGAGCAACTAACCTACCTATAAGCTCCTCTTTATTTCTACCTTGAAGGTCATGAACAGATCATGGCAAGGTTGATGCAGGGTTTGAGACGAAGTTGATGAATGATACAAGGGCAACATGTGTCAGAGAGATGGAAGGTGTGGAGGTTAGTGATAGCAAGGTAATATGCTGTTTGAATGGAACAGTGAACGGAGGTTCTAAAGAGTGCATTGTGTTTCAGATGCATATGCATTGTGTTTTTAGCGAGCGATAATTAGCGGGCTTGTCTAATTTGGATATCATCCTGAGCTGCATAAAGACCAACATTTTCTGTGCTTAGTTTATGATTGATCGATGGATCAAGCTTGGCCTGAATGCTTTGACGCCGCCGCCGCCGCCGCCGTCGTCCATCGTGTCATTAGATGGATAATTGTGCGCAAACTATGTTCCGAGGTATTGGAAATGCAATGCAGGATGCAGCTGGATGTTGTTGGTATTCATATTCTATAGCAGCATTTCGGCTGCTTGTCTGTAGGGTTGCTCGTTGTCTCTATTGTAGGATTCTGGGTTGATTGAATAATGCTTTTAAAAAGGGTGGATTATGTCAAGTTGGCGTCTTCCGTGATTAAAAAGTATGTGCTTCAGCTTGCTTTTTTATCTAAAGAAAGAAGAGCCGTCTTGTTCAAAATCATCTCTGCTGGTTTGAGGGCTGTTTTATCTCTCTTGTGGATTAGCTGGATGGGTCTTTATGAGCAGGATATTAGTTTTTTTCTTTTATGTTTGAGCTCATTATTGGTGTTTTAAATGTAGAGGATTGATATCTACACCGTAGTCATTTTATGTCGACTTTTCTTGCCTTTTTTGGCAAAGAGGAAAGGTGCACCGCACAGAACTGTGGTGGAGATAGCAATCATGTAAATATAAATATCTCCTCATCATTGGTGAGGTTATCATTATTCTTGAGCATTGCTATCTGCACCTCATTCTTTGAGGTGCAGATAGGAGTTAGTGTCAAAGTTTGCCATTTTTTGACAAATAACAAATATGATGGGATATAAGATGTGAAATATTGGCTTTTTTTGGCAAAGATTAATGACATGCACCTCATTTTTTGAGGTGCATGCAGCATTCCTCTTATTCTTCATGGGCCCCTGTGATAGTTTGGTCTGCATCATTTAAGCTCATCATCAGTACTACAAATGATGATGATTATGGTAATGATAAGGTGGTCCTCCACCAACCGTATGGTCGATAATCTTTTTGAATATGGCTAATTTTCTTAGTTTGGACTAAATATATGTCACCTTGAGGTGTATGTAATGATTTCTTTCCAAACACCTCAAAATATTTTGAGAAGTGTCTGCAATGATTTCTTTTCATAAATGAAAAGAAACTATCAATTCTCATTTTCTTCTTCTTATTAAATGTTTTTAACAGTTTTGCTGTGATCATCTGGTTTGTAGGGCATATCCAAAGCACATAATTTTTTTTTAAAAAATAACAAATCAATGATGATATTAAAAAAAAGAGATTTATGTATATCAGGTGTCATCTGATCCAATGGATCAGGTGTCAAGACATAAAAAGATGGAAAGTAGAATCCCCACCTTTTTGTGACTTGACACCTGACACATCATCTATTATCTTTTCTATATTAAATCTTTAAAAAAATAATTAAAATAAGAAGAAGATCCAAGGTTACAAAAAATTTCTTATTTTTATCAACCTCTCCAGAACGAGCCACGTCGCCTCCAACCAGCGGACCCGGGTGGTCGTCGGCCAATCGCTGCATGCCTCAACATCAATCGATATCTTTGAAACACGCAAACTATAATCGAATCGAATATGAGAGTCCAATTTCCCCCCGCGTGCCGTGAGAGCGAGACTTAACTTTCCCCCTTCACACGTGTGGGCCTCTAAACTAATACGGCTGTCTTTTTTGGCTCTTTGTCCGTTGTCTTTTTTAGCTTTTTTTAAAAAATATAATTTCAATAATCCCAACCCCCAATTCAACCTTATCGAATATTTGGTCGAACCGCCTCTCAGTGGACCCGATCCGACACGCACGCCCCCTGCGTCTTGCCACGGACGGTGACGCAAGCAAACACGACCGAGTGGCTTTTTATTCCCTTTATATATAAAAAAGCTGACGCTGATTTTCCAGTTGTCAAACGTGTAGGAAATAAGAATCTTTCACATATCTTCACATTATCGTTCTTCTCCTCCTCTTCACCCACTTCCATCATCGCACCTTCAGAAGGCAATGTGTGTCCAGCAGTTAGGTCCGTGCGTATAGCAACTCCAGGAGGAGTCGGCAGGGGGGTTGGAGTTGGGAGGAAGCAAAGCGTGCGGGCCTCGATATCATTTACTATCATTTCATTCATTCATAATTTCCCTGTTCGAGTTGGAGACTGCAGCATGCTGTCAGGTTTTGCCAGCTGGCTCCAACCTGGACCCCGAGATTCTCCTTCTCATTTCTTGGTGTGTGTTTATATCAATTAATTCCGAGTCCCAAAGATTTCCCTGGGATCGTGTGATCAATTTCTTTGCCCTTTTCGGTCGTCTTTTTGTCCGAAAGACCAACTCTTTTGTATCTTTGGAGACATCTTCAATCTCTTTTATATCTTTAATTAAGATCATACATTGACAATATAACATTGGTTTCTTCTTGCATGCATGCCATTCTGCTCTCTTCCTGGTCTCTTGTCCTCAAGGCTCTTAATTAATTAGGTATTAAGCACTGGATTAATTAATCTAACTCTTAACAAACCAATAATTGTGTTGAAAACACCAACCAACCACAACCCAACGTACGCTAGGTAAGGATCCAAAATATCTTTGGCTTGAACTTTACAATTCCAATCTCATAATAAATCATACAGTTCTTAATTTGACCCAAGAATTAAGCCTAGCTTCTAGTTTTTGAAACTTGTGTTTCATGTTTGCTAAGCGAGCGTTTTGTAACGTGGAAATCTAATCAACAAAAGAGAATAATGTGTATCATATGACATATAATATATCTATTTCATAAACACCCATGTGATACATTGTCTTCTATATAATACAATAAATCACATACTTGCTAGGTGAAAGAGAATACGTCGTACAGACATATATAATAAGTGATATCATTTATATGTCACAGGATGCACATTATTCTGTTTGGACGTACTAAACTAAACGATGAATAGTCTTACTTCAAGAAGCTTCCTGCTCGTCTGTCCTCTCTCTCTCCAAAACCCTTCATAAACCCCCACCTAGTCTTTTCTCTTCTCTTTCAATTTGACTAATAAATAATAATTGAAGATGGCCACAATTTTCTTGTCACTCTTCTTGCTGCTCCCCCTCTTCCTCGTCTCAACCTCCTCCTCCTCGTCGTCCAAAGAAATCCTCCTCCCACTCACCCACACTCTCACCCACCACACCCACGCACCCACCCATCACCTCCTCCGCTCCTCCTCCCTCCGCTCCTCCGCCCGCCACGGCCACCGCCACCGCCACCAAAATGAACAACGACAACAGCAAGGGTCGGCCCTCCCTCTCTCCGCCGGCAGCGACTACACCCTCACCATCTCCCTGGGCCCCACCACCGTCGCCGACCTCTACATGGACACCGGCAGCGACCTCGTCTGGCTCCCCTGCTCCCCCTTCAAATGCATCCTCTGCGAAGGCAAATCGCCAGGCCCAACCGGCCGATTCTCCCCGTCTCCGCCCCCCTCGGATTCAGCCCGCGTCTCCTGCTCGGACCCCTCCTGCTCCGCCGCCCACTCCTCCCTCCCCTCCTCCGACCTCTGCTCCATCGCCGGCTGCCCTCTCGAGGACATCGAGACCTCCTCCTGCGCCTCCTCCCCCTGCCCCCAATTCTACTACGCCTACGGCGACGGCAGCCTCGTCGCCCGCCTCCGCCGCGGCCCCCTCTCCCTCCCCAGCTCCAACATCCTCCCCCTCCCCAACTTCACCTTCGCCTGCGCCCACTCCGCCCTCGCCGAGCCCGTCGGCGTCGCCGGCTTCGGCCGCGGCCTCCTCTCCCTCCCCTCCCAGCTCTCCGCCTCCCGCTTCTCCTACTGCCTCGTCTCCCACTCCTTCCGCCCCGCCCAGCTCCTCCGTCCCAGCCCCCTGATCCTCGGCCGATCCACGTTCTCCTCCCCCAGCAGCGCTTTTGTGTACACCCCCATGCTCCTCAACCCCAAGTTCCCCTACTTCTACTCCGTCGGCCTCGCCGCCGTCTCCGTCGGCGATGCCAGGATCGCGACAAGGTCAAAGCTCACGAGGGTCGATCGCCACGGCAACGGCGGGATGGTGGTCGATTCCGGCACGACCTTCACCATGCTGCCGTCGGAGCTGTACTCGAGAATCGCGAGCGAGTTCGGCCGTCGGATGGACCGGGCCGGGTTCAGGCGGGCCGAGGAGGCGGAGGCGGAGACGGGCCTGAGGCCGTGCTATCACTACTCGGGCCGGAACGACTCGAGGGCCGTGCCGACGATGGGCCTGCATTTCGTGGGGAACGCGAGCGTCGAGCTGCCGAGGGGAAATTACTTCATGGGGTTCGAGAGCGGGGGGAGGCGGGTGGGCTGCTTGATGGTGATGGACGGCGGGGATGAGGCGGGCGAGGGCGGTCCGGCGGGCACGCTGGGCAATTACCAGCAGCAGGGGTTTGAGGTGGTGTACGACTTGGAGGAGGCGAGGGTGGGGTTCGCCCGCCGGCCGTGCGCCTCCCTTTGGGACGAGATGATGCCACGTGGGTGAACGCGGATGCCGATGATGGGGGTGGATGCGTCCCGCACGTGTGGCGTTGGGGACTGTACGCGTGTGGCATGTATGTATTGTGTTGTATTGTATGTACCAATGTACCTTTTGGAGTAGTGTATATACACATAGGAATACTGTGTACAATCTTTACCAATGTACCTTTTGGAGTAGTGTATATCCAACGGCTCGGATTTGATTGACATCTATCAAATCCAATGGCCATGGTTCCTTCAAGGATCACCGGCAGACCATCGTCGTCTCTCTCCGCCAGATACACTGAACTCAAATGCGAGTCCAAAATAAAAAAACAGCAGGGTCAGCGTTCAAAATTGGCACCTTTGTTTTTAAGAGGGGAGGTATGTAGCCCGAATGAGCTGTCATTGTTTGACGTCCAATTAGTTAATGAACCTTAATTGGATGCGTGCTGCGCTAATACAACGATCTCTTACAAAAATTTAATCAGTCGCAATAATAACACTAATAATTACTACTGCTACCTGCAGTGTTCTGTGTTCATAATAGAAATATATTGATGGCACTTGCCATGCCATGCCAGCTTCTTCCATTAGTTCGAGAGGAAAAATAGAACACGCAGATTTAGCCCAAGAGTCCAGATGTCCTTACGTAAGGCCAATAATTTCTTTATTTAAGCCGACAGTCCAGCTGACTGTTGGCCTCCTTCATTCAAAGCATCATCTCAGATTGAAGGCATTCGATGACTAACAGTTAGGCTCGTCATCAATGGCGACAGCTCATGCTAGATGTAATAAAGCGGTTTAAAAGCTAGGTCGTTACCCTCTAATGTCACTCAAAAGCAATTGACTATAAGTATTTGATACGCCTATTGTTGACAAGCCTGCTAGCAAGATTGGGCCCCTCCGGATGAGGCCCATGGGAAAACGCGGCCCAATCTACGAGGCCCACGGGAACTCTCAAACTTGAACCACCCTCGGACCGGCCCACGATATATAGGGAGAAACCACTCCCCCGAACAATGGGGGCATTAAATGCCCGTCGGGGAGCCCCAGCATGGGCTGGCCCGCGACACAAGCATGCACCATGACGGGCGTAGTGGCGGACGGCGGACGGCGCGACAGCGTGACTGAGGACAATCGGCTCCCCCATGACGCATGTTACGAGGTGGAACTCGCACACAATGAATTTGTATTGAGGGAAACCAAGGTCACGGTGGTTCTGTTGACAAGAGGGTTTAGGTTGGCATTTTAACAGGTGGTTAATGGGGTGGAGAGGCTGGACTTGTCGCCGGGGGTGGCCACGGAGTCAAATCTCACCGGACACGGCGGAGGAAGATCGAGTAGTGGGAGGCTGGAGCTGATGTCGACCAAGGGGCGAACTTTCCTGCAGCACGAGCAACTTGTTAGAAGGGCGGGGTTGGGGTCCAACCCTTAGCCCCTCCGATGCCTAAGTCAGTAATAGGACTTAAAACGGGGGCTAGGCACGCCGGTCGGACTAAGGGTGTGTCGACCGTACGTGGCGAGCTATAAGTGGGAGAACAAAGATATGGACGACCTTTGCTCTCGTGTGTGAATAATAGATTGAGAGAGAGAGAGAATTTGCCAACCCCCCTATCGTAAGAAGTAAGGGGTGTATTTATACCTGACGGGAGATGACTAGGTGGGGCTGACCTGGCATGCTGACTCGACGTGCTGAGTTGGCTTGGTTGTCAGCGGAAGCTTCGGACGAGGAGGTCAGGAACATGAGTGCCTGACCTGCTTTTGTCAGACGGCGCAACGGCCGGGGGCACTTTTGTCAGGATGTCAGGGCCGAAAGCATTAATTGTCAGTCGGCTCAGCTGCAGGGGGTGCTTTGTCAGATGGTCGGGCAGCGTTAGTGTCAATCGCGTCCTTATCCTAGGTTGTTTGTCGTTGGTGACGAACTAAAGGTCTGGCTATGCTATCCCTGGCGCCGTGGTTCATGGGGACCGGCCGGGTCGTCCGGCTCGGGGGTTGTCCGGCCCGGCCGCGCCCCCTTTTCGGTCGTGGGTTGTGGGCCGCCGGAACGGAAGGATACGCACATGCCTATGTCAGCATATCCGACGGTACTGTCCGGGCGCTCCCCAAGCGCCTTGCCCCTGGCGGGCCGAGCAACTGTGGTTGTATGCCTCGGCCGGGTGGGGGGAGAGCTGCGAGGTGCGCCCGTTCCCGCGTAGCTTCGGTCTTCCGGGGTGGCGGCCCTTTCGTGAAGGGGAGAGTTAATGGGGTATGTCAGCGGATCCGGGCGGGAGTCGGACTCTTACGATCTTTAGGTCGTAACAACGCCGGCAGGCGCCATGATGGGGAATGGCGTGGCGACGTGGACGAGAGGTGATCACGGCGGAACCACCTATAAAAGGACCAGAGGGACAACGGAGCAAGGGATGGAACCCTAGGTATTCTAACTGAAGGTATACCATCAACGACCTTGGCCTTTCGCCATTCCTTTTCCCTCCCCCGCTCGTGCCGTGGGTCAGCGTATCGATCTCCTTTCGAGCCGCTCCTACCCCGCCGAGTATCCATCAGACCCAAATCTGACTTAGGCATCGAGGGGATACAACCGGAACCAAGGTCCGGCCACCCTAACGAGTTTCTCGTCTGTCCAGGGAGAAGAAGACCGAGGCGCCGAGGCTACCCCTCGACGCTCGTCCGACCGAGGCCGAGTCCACAGAAGCCGAGCCGAGGCTTCCCCTCCGCTCCGCTTCAACCCAGAGCCGACGTCCTCTCTGGATCCAGCGCTCGACCCCGACGCCGACTCCAACCCGCACCAAGTGCACGTGGGCTCGGCACTCCCAAAGGGGTCAACATTGACCCCTTGACCACGTTGACCACTCAACCCCCGGTCAACGATCCCGCGGTGAGAAAACACCCGTAAACATCCCGCGGTGAGAAAACACCCCTCAGATTGCTCGAAGCCCCTCTTGCCTTCCTCGCGATACGAAGCGGGGGTGGGAGACCGCGTCGGGTCGAAGCCTGGCATAGTGAATCGCCGTTCCAGGTTGGGCCTTCCATTCACGTGGTCGGTGACCACAGCGGACCGCACGGATTGGTGGCCTCCTCCCCAGCGGTGGGCCTCGCTCAGCTCGTCTCCTTGGACGGGCACGTCGCCGACGAGTTGCTGAATCGTGGCGGCCAACGTCTGGATGTTGGCGTTAGTCTCCTGAGCGAAGGTCCGGAGCTGCTCTTGGGTGACCGATCGGGACTCACCCGTCCCCTCGGTAGTGTGGCTGAGCTGATTTTCGGAGGGAATGTAATTTCCCTCCTCCTGGACGGGGGGCAGTCTTGCCCGGGACTCCAAATGTCTTTTGTTTGTTTTCCTTCAAATGTACTGCGCTAGGGGATGAAGAAGAAGAAGGTGCCTTGTTGATACAAACGCGGTCTCCTTTTCCACTTTTTGATGAATGGCACGATTGGGAATTCGATCTCCTCTCCCAGAGGGACTGCTTCAACTCGGCGGACCGGAGGCCCCAGACCGAGACAATCGACCGTATGGCTGGGGGCAACTCCCCCAGCGGGCCGATCTAAAGGCCTGCTCGTAAGGCTGGGGGAAGCTCCCCCAGCAGACGGGGACACCGGTCGGTCGTAAGCCGAGGGATAGCCTCCCTCGCCGACCGAACGACCCGTCCGCTCGTAAGGCTGTGGGCAACTCCCCCAGCAGACGGGGACATCGGTCGGTCGTAAGCCGAGGGATAGCCTCCATTGCCGACCGAACGACCCGCCCGCTCGTAAGGCTGGGGGCAACTCCCCCAGCAGACAGGGACATCGGTCGGTCGTAAGCCGAGGGATAGCCTCCCTCGCCGACCGAACGACCCGCCCGCTCGTAAGGCTGGGGGAAGCTCCCCCAGCAGACGGGGACATCGGTCGGTCGTAAGCCGAGGGATAGCCTCCCTCACCGACCGAACGATCCGCCCACTCGTAAGGCTGGGGGCAGCTCCCCCAGCAGACGGGGACATCGGTCGGTCGTAAGTCGAGGGATAGCCTCCCTCGCCGACCGAACGACCCGTCCGCTCGTAAGGCTGGGGGCAGCTCCCCCAGCAGACGGGGAAATCGGTCGGTCGTAAGCCGAGGGATAGCCTCCCTCGCCAACCGAACGACCCGCCCGCTCGTAAGGCTGGGGGCAACTCCCCCAGCAGACGGGGACATCGGTCGGTCGTAAGCCGAGGGATAGCCTCCCTCGCCGACCGAACGACCCGCCCGCTCGTAAGGCCGGGGGCAACTCCCCCAGCAGACGGGGACATCGGTCGGTCGTAAACCGAGGGATAGCCTCCCTCACCGACTGAACGACCCGCCCGCTCGTAAGGCTGGGGGCAACTCTCCCAGCAGACGGGGACATCGGTCGGTCGTAAGCCGAGGGATAGCCTCCCTCGCTGACCAAACGACCCGCCCGCTCGTAAGGCCGGGGGCAACTCCCCCGGCAGGAGGTGACGTCGGTGGTTACAAGCCGAGGGGCAGACCCCTCGCCTACTTAAGAACCCACGCGCTTGGAAGGCTAGAGGCGACTCCCCCGGACGAGGGACACGGCGGAACCTAAGCCAAGGGACAGCACCCTTTGGTGAAAACGGCCGACCCTACTGACAGCGAGACGGGGAACAGCCCAGCCACCTGCGGAGCGACTATTTGAGCAAACCAAACATTACGGCTACAAGAAAGACGATGGTAAAAATACAGTAAGAAGCCAAAAAGGCTGAGGGTCCCCACCGGGCGGAAGACCCCCAGCAGCGGAACTATATAAATCAAGTTGTTCAAAATTACAGGCCCAAAAAAGGAAGAAAAATGGGGGTTCGGGATACAAGGGCCTAAGGCCCTGGGGCACGCGAGGAAGCATCCTCAGGCACCTCGCCCTATTCGGAGCGCGGGGGATCAACAGGCGGAAGCGGCTGTCGGGCGTGCTCCGCGAACTGGTGGAAGGAATCCCGGATGACGTCAACGATCCGAGGGGCGAGGAGGTCCTCGTAGGAACTGAAGGCCTCCCTAAGGACCGCCGTGATCCTTTCCCCCAGGACCCCACCGGCACCCCGCTCCACCTCATCGACGAACCGGGTCATCTGGCGCAGGTCCGCCGGCTCGCTCCGGAGATCGCTCCTCTCCTGGCGGAACGCCTCCTCCGCCTCTTGGGCTGATCTCTGAGCATCGTCCAACTTGCCCCGGAGATCCATCACCTGACCAGCGAGCTCGTCCACCCGACGTCGCAAGTGGCGAGCTTCCATGCGCGCCTCTCGGAGGGCCACCTCGGCGTCCCCGGCCCCCGCTCACTCTCGGACCAAGGTCTCTTCCAACTCTCTCACCCGGGCCGCACGACATTGCACCTCGACGACCATCGTGGTGGCCTGCACAGATAAAGAAGTTAGGCGAGGAACAATCGAGAGACCGAGTCAATAACGGTAGGGCCGCCGAACCTGTTGTAGCTGCCAGACCAGGGTGTCCAACAGCTTGTCGACAGGAGCTCTTTCCAGCAGAGCTCGATCCCGCGGGAGGACCGAGCCGTGCGCCAGCTGGTTAGCCACGGTCCGATCGACAAACACCGAGTCCCCAGGGGCGAACTCGGGGACCGCCAGGGCATTCGCCAGCATACCGCCGGCCCCCACCAGGGAGGGTTCGGACAAGACAGTGGCAGTGGTCACCAAGGTCAGCGGGAGGGCCTCGCCGGAGGTCGGTGGCGCTCCAGGGACCACCGGGGCGCGGGCCTCTCCACCCTCCTCCGCTTCTTCCTCTCGCTGGGACCGGCGGAGGTGGGAGGGGAACGCTTATGCCCCGCATCGCGACCCCCCGAGGGCGCCCGGGGGAGGGGATCGGCACCCGTCCCTCTCCCCTCTGTAGAGGCAGGGCGGTGAAGCTCGGTCCTCGGGGCCTCGCCTTCGGGTAAATTCTCCACAACCGGGGGGAGGGTGATCGCCACTACCGTGGGCTCCACTCTACCCACGGTCGGCTCGGCCTGACGCACCTCTTCGTCAACGGTGCGACGAGGCGCTTGGCCCGAGGGATTCCCTCGGTTCCGGCTCGAACCCCTCCGGATGAGTTCATCAACATTGCGGGTGAATTCGCGCACGGCCATATTTGCTGAAGAGGAAAAAATCAAGGTAAGCAAAAGGTGAAACAAAAGAAGGGGTGGGCCTACCGGGGACCATAAAACGGTCTTGAGAAGCAGGTCGTCCAGCAGTGGCCAGACCGACTTCTCCTCTAAAGTGAGAGAAGACAGCAGCTGAGCCGCTGCCTGGTCGGCCTCGGAGAGGGCCAACGACAAGTCGTGCTGATATAGCCATCCCAAGCCCGTCAATATCTCGGCATCCTCAGGAAATACAACGAAGACATAATTCGAGCTCCAGTCCCCCACCCAACGGGGCAGACTGAGCAGGCATTCCCTCCCCAGGCATTCCCTCCCCGCACAAGCCCGGAGGTGCTGCCACGACCTTTGGCCGACTGTCTGGACCCGATAGTAATGGAAGAGAAGTGGAAGGGACGGCTCAATGCCATGGGCATGGCAGAGCATGATAAATCCGGTCAGCACCGCCACGGAGTACGGGGTCAGCTGGCATAACAATACCATCAGGCGCTCCATGAATTGAATGATAAAGGGATGAAGGGGGAAACGGAGGCCCATGCGAAAGCTTTCGACGTAGACGCCGACTTCGTTACCACAGGGAAAGCAAATCCGCTCGTCAAAAAAGGGGACCCGGACGTCATACGGATGACACAAATACCTTTCCCGGATTTTCGCGGCCACCGGGAAAGTCACCTTAGACGGCGAACTAAGGACTACTGGGGGAACATCATATCTCTCAACGGCCCGGGCCACGTCGTCGCCGACAGGGTCCGTGTAGAGTTTTCTTTTCCCCTTATCCCGCACTGAATTAGCCCCCGAAGGGGCTCCGGGCCCCGAAGGCCGGACATCACCAGACCCAGGCGCCGGAGGACCCCTAGGCCCTGACGCCGACCTACCAATTCTAAGTGTGGCCATGAGACCAAAAGAAAAGAAGGGGGTTACCTTGAAAAGGAGTCGCAGGGAGAAGACTGACGGAAGGAGGAAGCCTGTGAAGACCAGATCAGAAGAGCACGAAGGGATTGAAGTCTGGGAGGCCGGCACCTTATATACGGGACAATCCAGGAATACAAACCGTCTGGAGTGGAACACGTGGCGGCATCCAAGGGTCGACGACGTTTCGAAACCCGTGCTGAGAGAAGATCAAACCAGCCGCGTCATGATGACCCCCATTTAACGGGCTGGCCTCGACTGACGCGCCGGGCAAATCCCCAACAGTCACATCGTCCGAACCGGGCCGGCTAAACCCGAACGGCTCGGACGATGGGGGCAATTGATACGCCTATTGTTGACAAGCATGCTAGCAAGATTGGGCCCCTCCGGATGAGGCCCACGGGAAAACGCGGCCCAATCTACGAGGCCCCCGGGAACTCTCAAACTTGAACCACCCTCGGACCAGCCCATGATCTATGGGGAGAAACCACTCCCCCGAAGAATGGGGGCATTAAATGCCCGTCAGGGAGCCCCGGCATGGGCTGGCCCGCGACACAAGCAGGCACCATGACGGGCGTATTGGCGGACGGCGAACGGCGCGACAGCGTGACTGAGGACAAGCGGCTCCCCCATGACGCCGGCAGGCGCCATGATGGGGAATGGCGTGGCGACGTGGACGAGAGGTGATCACGGCGGAACCACCTATAAAAGGACCAGATGGACAACGGAGCAAGGGATGGAACCCCAGGTAGACCGAAGGTATACCATCAACGACCTTGGCCTTTCGCCATTCCTTTTCCCTCCCCCCGCTCGTGCCGTGGGTCAGCGTATCGATCTCCTTTCGAGCCGCTCCTACCCCGCCGAGTATCCATTAGATCCAAATCTGACTTAGACATCGGAGGGGATACGGCTGGAACCAAGGTCCGGCCACCCTAACGAGTTTCTCGTCTGTCCAGGGAGAAGAAGATCGAGGCGCCGAGGCTACCCCTCGACGCTCGTCCGACCGAGGCCGAGTCCACAGAAGCCGAGCCGAGGCTTCCCCTCCGCTCCGCTTCAACCCAGAGCCGACGTCCTGTCTGGATCCAGCGCTCGACCCCGACGCCGACTCCAACCCGCACCAAGTGCACGTGGGCTCGGCACTCCCAAGGGGTCAACATTGACCCCTTGACCACGTTGACCACTCAACCCCCGGTCAACGATCCCGCGGTGAGAAAACACCCTAAATAGTATCCTTTTTGAACAATGGGAGAGGAAAATTTTCCGAGAACCAAAAAAGTCAGGCACCCTTGTCCACCCTCCATCTCCTTCCGCTAGACTAGAAAGGGACTCCTAGTAGAACTACAACGAAAAATTGCAGTCCTGACGTGGGTTGGGGAAAATGTTAATATTGGCGTAAGTTTATTTAATATTTGAACACAAGTTATTAGTTAATATATGCATCATAGCAGAGCTCTGGAGATTTTGATCATGGGATCTTCTGCTCCCACAAGTTATTGGTTAATATACTTCGGGCTTTGGGCCACAAAGCTGGCGAGCGGGCCTTCCGTTTATTTTTGACCGAATTTCATACAGGTATTTTATTCCGGGCTCGAGCTGGCCCGATTAATATTAGGTTTGCCGATTGGTCGCCGAGCCAGCCCAGGCACAGTCTCATCTATAACTCTTACAAGAACAAAGAACAATTACAAGAACAAAGAAGGGAGAGAAAAGTAAAGATGGGTGGTCACTTTGCGAACATACCATTTTGCTTCGCGCACATACCGCTCAACTTTTCTGGAAAACTACGAAACTGTCGTTTTCAAAAATCCCGAAATACCCGCGTAGAAATTGCTCCGCGCACATACCAAATTACTCGCAGCGCACATCCGACAAAAAAGATTAATCTGCGCACATACCAAAATTACTCATCACGCTCATCCGCCACGGGAAATTACTCCGCGCACATATCAAATTACTCACCACGCACATCCCAACCTAGTTTGGTCAACGCAAACAGACATGGGTTCGGTTAGAAATTTTCTCAAACCACACATACTAAGTTGCAGCGCGCGAAAAGCAAACCGATAGGTTATGAGCTTTTCCAAAGAATTTCAAAGAATTCTTGAGATCCAACCAACATCCGAGGATTTCTTAAGAGATCGAGAGAAGGTGGAATGCGAGATCAAAAGATTCAGAGATTTTCGTACTTTAAAATTGTTCGAAGTAAATGTTAAACGAACCAGAACATCCTGCAGTAGGAAAGTATTTGTGAGCAAATTTTTTGAGGAAATATTTTGAGAAATTATTAATCGATATTAATTGTTGGTAAATGAATGTAAGTAAATTACTAGGATGGATATAAAATATATAATAGGAAGGGAAATATAGAAGACGAACAACAATCCAATGTACAAAATAATTAATATTTGTTCGTCAATAATATAACTTAATAAATTTACGTCGTGATTAAATAGTTGTATGTTTAATGTAAAATCAAGGATAATGAATTAAGCAGTGTTGGGTCATATAACCTTCTAGATTTTACAAATGAGTTACAACCATGACCAAATTTCAAAGTAGAGATGCACGGTTAATTGGATAAAAGATGTCTGGAGTGAAAATGGTCTTGTGATTGTTAAAAGGGCATCCAATATAAGTACAGTGGGTAATGTAATGCCATGCTAAGCTACTGCACAAGTACTAGAGGGGGGTGAATAGTACTTTAAAATAATTAAGAGGCTAATTCCTAATTACCTTGCAAACTCTACCAATTAATGCGGAAATGCGGAATAGTGAATAATCGACAACAAACAAACAATCGCAAACAAACGATATTACTGGGTTCGGATCCACCCAAGTCTCCCCGACTTGTTCCCGTTGATCCTACGTCCCAACCACCCGGATCACTTCCGGATACTTGAGTTAGAAACTCTAACTCAAGATTTTCACTACGAAATACTTGTGAAAAACCTTCACAAGTCAAATTATACACAAATGAAACTTGTGACTCCCACAACCCGGGATCACAAACACACTCTCACAACCGAGAGCGAATCACTTACAATATCAAAGTAAATTGAAATGAAATGCTTACCACAAAATACCTATGCCTTGAGTAAACTTACGAATTAGGGAAAAGATGATTTTGAGGAAGATGAAGAGGCACCAAACCCTAGCTCCAAGTAGATGACCAGCAATGGAGAGCTATGAGGTTGATGGTGACCTAGAATCAAGCACTTGGCTTGGAAGGCTCACAATCAATGAATCTCTCTTTTGAAATAAGAGTAAGAAGAGATTCAAGATTGGAATGAAAGAGCTTTGAATGAGAGGGAATGATTTCTCTTTGATCTCTAAACTTGTCTTAATATCAGCCTTAAGTGCAATGAATGCAGCTCATCAAGTATATATAGGTTAGAGGAGAGAGAGAGAGAAAAACGTTTCAATTAAAGCTCCAACGGCTCTATTCTGAACCAAACTAGTCGGTCAAAGAACAACCACCGACCGACTAGTTCATCAACTAGTCGGTCGGTCAATCAACATGAACCAACTAAGTGGTGAACAGGGAATAGGTCGAAGTTCAGACTTAAGAAACTAGTCGGTCAAAGAAGACTTGCCGACCGACTAGTTTCACAACTAGTCGGTCGGTGAGTTAACTTAGACCGACTAAGAGATAAAACACAAAGTCTGAGAACAAATAGAATTAGTCGGTCCAAGAACAAAAGTTGACCGACTAGTTCATCAACTAGTCGGTCGCCAAATGTACATGGACCGACTAACGACAAACAGTAACTAGGCATGTACTGTAGAAGCTCAACTAGTCGGTCAAAGAAGCATCACTGACCGACTAGTTCACAAACTAGTCGGTCGGTGAGTCAACGTAGACCGACTAACTGTAAATAGTAAAGAGCTATGATTTGAGAAGGCAAACTAGTCGGTCCAAGAAGGATTACCGACTGACTAGATCACCATCTAGTCGGTTGGTTCTTCTTCTTGAACCAACTAACATGCACAAGAAGTCGCGAATCGAAGCGCGATACTTCGGGAAAGTTTGTATGGACTTCTTACTAGTTCCTATGTCTAAGATAGGAGCGTTATGAAGATTAAAACGTAAGACCTACTCAAGGCTTAACATTCTACGGAACGAAGCTAAAAGACTATAAATAAAACTTGACGAACCGTCTTCGAAAGCTTCGATCCGAATCTTCATGACTTCTAAAATGGTCCAAAAGCTTCAACGAAGCTTTAGGCATACGATCACGTGCTTTGAGAAGTCTCGAGACGTCGCTTTGGATGTTCATATGAATTTGGCGACGATCTCCATAACTGCGCTCACAAATTGTTAGTTCACAATATATTTATGTTTGTTCATCATCCAAAACCAAATCTGGGGAGTCCAATATCCAACATTCTCCCCCTTTTTGGTGATGACAAACCAACATAAACAATAATCAAAAATAATGATTCAAATGTAACTTACTTACTCCCCATGCATTGATGACACGTTAATTCCAAATTAAACAATAATAATACGCATCAAGCAGACGAGTGAAGTATATAAAATGAGAATCAACTATTGAAATTTAGGAATTGAAATTCCATTTATATATCTTAACTCCCCCTGAATGTAACATATCAAATTAGATTCTTGGAAAAAATGCTTAAATTATCATTTAGCACATGTCATTATTATATCTCTCCCCCTTTGGCATTAGCAAAAAGTGTGGGAGGAGATCAACGACAACAACAATGGCTTCAAATAAAAGCACGGGAGTCGTAGAATACGACCACGGTCCAAATGACACCGAAGGAAAATTCGAATGAAATCAAGGCGTGTCAATGAGACCAAAGTCGAAAATCGATAAATAAAATCATCAAAACTCAAATTAATTGCACGAATTGAGTTATGGAATATACTCTCCAATATCAACATTCTTGGTTAATTTAGTGCATGGAAAACAATTCTATGTTTTCATAAAATGAATTCTATTTAACCAAGTATTTTCGTCGAACGACGAAATCAAAACATCAGAGACATATAAAATATTAAATGTGCACAACAGAATGAAATGTCAACATCGATGTATATATATATATAAAGCATGAGTACATCAAAATGATACATCGCCGACATACATAACAACGATCGAACGATCGGGGCACAAAATACAACATCATATCACACATATATGAGAGTATCACAAAACATACAACATCATCAGGGATACATCATCATACATCCAAAAATATCAAAAAACATAACCACAAAACCACCCAAAAAAAATCATAAGCCACACTCTCTCACTACAAGATATCTCATCTAAAGTGCATCGGGAGAGGCCTCAAAGAAGCTCAGGAGGCAGTGGAAGGATCTGCAGCAGTAGCAGGCTCTGCAGCAGGAGTGGTGGTCACCGGATCAGTAGTAGTGTCCACGGGAGAGACGGAAGTGGAAATCTCTGGAGCAGCAACAGTAGTGGCCTCGGGAGCACCAGTGGTAGTATCCACCGCAGGAACGGTGGCAACAGGAGTACTCTCGGGGTCACCAGCAGAAGAGGCAACAGCAGCACCAGAAGTGCCCTCGGGGGCACGAGTAGAAACACGAACGAGCTCCTCAATCTCCTCCTCGTCCAACTCCTCCTCGTAGAGACTGACGGAGGGATCTCAATACCAAGGTGGCCAGCAATGCGAGCAAGAATCTCCTCGGTACGAGCATAACGAGACTCCATACGTCTCACTGAACGTGCGAGCTCGTCAAGAGTGGTAGAGGGAGCAGCTGAGGCAGAGGTAGAGGCAGACGCTGAAGGTGTCGTCCTCTGAACATGACGGAGCGTCGCAAGAGACTTCTTGACCGCCGTCGCATTCAGAGGGGGACCAAGTGGACGCTCATCGTCAGGAGGAAGTGTGACACGGAAGTGGCGAAAAACAAGGGTCAACAAGCACGGATATGGGATATGCGCAGACTTCGTGGACTTCTGGATACACTCGAAAGAATCCATCTTATCGAGTATGATCCGGGCCCATTTAATCTTGCTACCCATGAAGATGGCATAGATCAACTTCAGAAATGGCTGGGATGGCAAAGAGGAGGAGCCGTACTTAGGAAGTAAGCACGACTTTAGAATCAAATTCAGGACCCAGGCATTAGGCTTGAATGACTTGGAGGGGACGCCAATCATGGCGGGAGGAATCTCATGGAAGATCTCAGAGAGGATAACCTGATCAAGTGAAGAGATATCATCAACAGAAATGTCAGAGGGGAGGAGGCCAGATGACGGGCAACCAATCAACTCTCCCAAGACTTCTGCCGTGAGGACTATCGGTGTACCCAAAACAGTAGTCTCAATCGAGTGGGTCGCGTCGTACTGACCCCGGATCCTATTGGCATAGAAAAGTTTCACTAGGCGAGGGTAGGGGTGAGGATTCGCCTTAGGGTCATATCGAAGGTAATCGATAAGACCCGAAAATGACAGAAGGTCAGCTAGCCCTATGAAGTCAGAAAACTATACGAAATGCTCCAGAAGCAGCGGACAGTGTTCGATACGGTTGTAAGCCGTGAGACACATAGGGTCATCGCGACACAACGAGATATCGACACCGCCAACCGGCATCGGAGCCTTTCCCTTAGGCTGACGGGTACGGGGTCGAGAGCTAGACTCAGGATGCCTAGGAGGAGGTGAAGGATCCCTATGGGTCTCGGTCTCGGGTCTATACTCCGTATCGAAATCCGTAGGAGTATGGAAAGAGGAAGGAGACGCAAGTTGCTTGGGCTTAGGCTTAGGCTGAGATTGGGCTCGGGGCTTCGCTGTCATCGTCCTCTTCTGCTTGAGAGGAGGCGACGACGACGAGGGTTGGGTGGTCTTCGATCGGCGTCTAGGAGGGGTTCGCGAGGGTTGAACGGGATCCGTAGGGGATGGCTCTACGGTCATAGGCGATGGGCTCGTAGGACGGATCGGAATCCTTGTCTTCGCCATTAGCGCGACGAGACAAAGCACGAACACAAGAGATCTAATCGAAACCCTAGCAAACCCTAGGAATCCCAGCCGAAATCAAAGAAGCTGAAATCTAAACCCTAGATAGTAGAAAACCTAACCCTAGAGAGCAGGAGAGGGGGTATACCAAGGTCGGCCGGAGATTGATCGGAGAGATGGCCGGAAAGATGATCGGAGAGGGAGGAAGACCAAGCGGCACGAGGGAGTTTGTGAGCTGGAGAGAATTTTCGATCGCCTAGAAATGAGAAAAGTCAGTCGAAAAGAGATATTAGTCGATCGGAATGCGAAAAGACAAGACAGTCCCCGTCACAACTAGTCGGTCACAGTTCAAGCACTGACCGACTAGATCACGATCTAGTCGGTCGGTCAATGAGCTTGAACCGACTAGTTGTAAACAGTAACTGAAGCCAAATTTCCTGACAAGATTTAGTCGGTCTAAGCTCATTCACTAACCGACTAGAACTGAATCTAGTCGATCGGCCAATGAACTTGGACCGACTAAGAGAGTCCAAAAATTAAAAATTTTGAGAATTTGATTTCTCTCCTAATCGCACTTCGACGAAACATCAAAATACTCTCATTAATCATTATACTATCCCATTAAACATCGAAAATTTGAAATTTGACGTATACGAACAAATCGAGCGAAAATTCCGAAAATTCAACGAAAAATCCAGAAAATTCCAATAAATCTAGCATGTGCAAATATAATGAAATGAATAGCATGCAAGATTATTGAATAAAAATGAATCCTAAATCTCGGATTCACCCATAATCCCCAATTCTCGACGTAACCGCACAAAGGAGTCTTCCTTTAGGGGTTTCGTGAAAATATCGGCGATTTGCTTCTAGGTTTCAACGTACACTAAAATGATGTCCTTTTTAGCAACATGATCATCTAAGAAATGGTGTCGGACATCTATGTGTTTCGAAAGGGAATGGTGTACCGGGTTCTTGGAGAGACATATTGCACTTTGGTTGTCCACAATGATAGGGCAAGTATCACAGTTTATACCAAAGTCTTTAAGTGTGTGTCTCATCCAAAGAACTTGAGCACACGCGGCACCGGCGGCAATATATTCCGCCTCGGTGGTTGAAAGTGATACGGAATTCTGCTTCTTGGAAAACCAAGAGACAAGAGAATTTCCTATAAAATGGCAAGTGCCACTAGTACTTTTCCTGTCGGATTTGCATCCCGCATAATCTGCGTCACTATATGAGATTAACTCATACGTGCTAGATTTTGGATAAAGTAATCCAAAATCAAGTGTATAACTTAAATAACGGAAAATACGCTTTACCGCTACTAAGTGAGACTCCTTAGGTTGAGACTGATAACGAGCACATACACATACGACAAACATTATATCGGGCCTACTCGCGGTAAGATAAAGTAAACTACTTATCATACCTCGATATAGACGAATGTCTACATCTTTTCCGCCCGCATCTTTATCAAGATGTGTAATCGTGCTCATCGGAGTCTTTTTCCCGGAGGCATTCTCCATTCCAAATCGCTTTAGCAACTCCACTGTGTACTTCGTTTGGTGGATGAAGATTGCATCGTTCATTTGACGAATTTGGAGACCTAAGAAATATTTGAGCTCACCCATGTGGCTCATCTCAAATTGATCCTTCATCACATTAGAAAACTCTTCGCAAAGAGCAAAGTTAGTAGCACCGAAAATGATATCATCAACATAAATTTGAACTAAAATTATATCATTATTCGAATAATTAACAAATAATGTGGAATCAACTTCTCCCATTTTAAAACCCAAATCTAAAAGAAAATTCTTTAAACCGTCATACCAAGCTCGAGGAGCTTGTCTCAAACCGTAAAGTGATTTCTTAAGTTTAAAAACATGATTTGGAAAATTTTCATTTATAAAACCCGGAGGTTGAGAAACATAAAATTCCTCAACAACATCTCCATTTAAAAACGCACTTTTAACATCCATTTGAAATAATTTAAAATCCTTATGGCATGCAAAAGATAACAATAATCTAATTGATTCTAATCTAGCTACCGGAGCAAAGGATTTTTCGAAATCGATACCTTCCTCTTGCCGATAGCCTTGAGCTACTAACCGAGCTTTGTTCCGGACGACGACTTGATTTTCGTCGGTCGTGTTCTTGAAGATCCACTTTGTTCCTATGACGGTGTGATTCTTCGAAGGCAATGTAACAAGCTCCCAAACCTCATTCCTCTCAAATTGAATGAGTTCATCTTCCATGGCAAGGATCCAAGCGCTATCTTCGCATGCTTCATTAACATTCTTTGGATCTATCAAGGAGGCAAAGGCACAATGAGCGAAGTGGTTGACTTGAGATCTCGTCTTGACACTATCATGGATATTGCCAATGACTTGCTCATGAGGATGGTCACGAACGGTATGAAGCCGTTTGGGAATTTCTTGATCACTAGGAACATTCTCAACAACTTCATTAGTCGGGTTAGGATCAATAGAATCAATGGAATCAATAGAGTTAGAATTACCAATTGAATCACATAAAACATCCATGGAGTCATCATCATTAGTAATTCTAGTTGGAACAAATCCTTCATTAAATGAAACATGAAGCGATTCCTCGATCGTTGAGGTTCGTTTGTTGTATATCCGGTATGCTTTACTAAGTGAGGAATACCCAACAAAAATCCCCTCATCGGATCTTCGATCGAATTTTTCCAAACTACCATACGTGTTTTTAATAAAACATTTCGAACCGAAAACACGAAAATGTTTAACTTGAGGCAACCTACCAAATAACAATTCATAACAAGTTTGTTTAGTGCCGGGCCTCAAAAGTATTCTATTAAACACATAGCAAGCGGTGTGTACCGCTTCCGCCCAAAATTGATGGCCAAGTTGGCTATCATCAAGCATAGTGCGAGCACACTCCACTAGCGTCCTATTCTTTCTCTCAACAACACCATTTTGAGGAGGTGCGCGAGGGAATGAAAATGTGTGTGTAATACCAACTTCATCACAAAATGTCTCAAAAGACTCATTCTCAAATTCCCCTCCATGATCACTACGAATAGTGACAATGGTGGTTCCTAAGAGATTTTGTACTTTCTTAACACAAATTGTGAAGTTTTTAAAAGCATCATTTTTATTACATAATGAAAATACCCAAGTAAACCTAGAAAAGTCATCAACGATGACAAGTCCATAACGTGCATTTCCTAATGAAGCAACTCTAGTTGGCCCAAATAAATCTAGATGTAATAGCTCTAGTGGCCGCTTAGAAGAAATGCTTTTCTTAGGTTTAAACGACAATTTTGGAAGCTTGCCTCGTTGACATGAGTCACAAAAGCTTTTCTTTTGAAAGACTAGCTTATGGAAGCCTCTAATAGAATTTAACTTGGAAAGTTTAAATAGTGTTCCAAAGTTCACATGACCAAAACGTCGATGCCATAAGTGTTGTTCACTTGTGTTGGCAATGAGACATTGTTCATGTGATCTTGGAAGATCTAGGATGTATATATCCTTATGGCGTGTGCCGGAAAACAATAATTCATTATTATCTTTTCTTAAAATATGGCACATTCCTTTCGCAAAGCTAACTTTGTAACCTTTGTCACAAAGTTGGCTTATTGAAATGAGATTGTGGTTTAATCCTTTAACAAGGTAAACATCATTTATAAGAGGTTTAGAAGGATTACCCACTTAACAACACCTATGATGGTTCCGCTCTCGTTGCCTCCAAAGACGACGCGGTTTCCATTTGCAATGGGAACCACTCCGGAGAGCAATTGAGCGTCACCCGTCATGTGTTTTGAACACCCGCTATTGAGTATCCAATTCCTCTTGGAGCTAAATTTAAATTTGTTGTTCCGTTTCTTTTTATTGAGTACCTAAAGATAGAAAATTTCATATCATGGTACCCAAGGTCATTGGGTCCAAAAGATTAGACCATTAGAAGCCAAGTCCAATTGGACTTAGACTTCCCCACATAATTGTCACTATGCACAACATCCGTGAAATACGAATTCATATAAATTTGTTTTTCATCCATGCTTGTGTCCTTTGGGCTCCAAATTATGAATATTTTGGGAGCCCTCATCCTATTGGGTGCATGCATGCGTTGTTGGTTTCTATGTGATGCATGTCGTAGATAGGCATAAGGAACATGATGAAATGGTGCATGTGGATAATTATTCATACGATGATTTGGGTGTACATATGCATGTGGAGGAACACGTACGTGAGGGTGTCTCACATGGTGTGCACGTGCCCGTGAACGTGTAGCATAGAAATCATCATATGTGTGAGCTGGTGGAGTAGGACGTGTGTTCCTACGTGGCATAGTATTCGTGTACATGTAAGCATGGCTCTTCTTTGGAGGTCCACCCAAAGTGGGTTTCTTTCCAAATGAAGGTGTGTATGAGGTGGAAGCACCATTGGTAGATGAACTACCAATAGAGTGTTTGCTACCACTCGTTGAGTCACCGGAAGTTGGCCTAACAAAAGTAGTGGCCGATTTGGATTAACTTCCCATCGTATACCCCAAACCAATGTGGTGATTGGCCGGAAGTAAGTTACTTAGGATTTTATCCAAATGGTCCTTACCCTTATTGAATTTGTTAATTCGGCCTAATGTGCTCTCATATTTCTCGGTGAGAGAAGGCAAAGAAGCATCCAAAGTGGATACTTGCGATGTGAGCACATAAACACGAGATTTGAGATTTTCATTCTCAATACTCAAAGTCGAGTTTTGAGAAGTCAAATCCGCTATCTTGTGTTCCTCCGGATCCTCAATGCTAACATGTTCAAGTTGAGTCTTGAGATTAACAATCTCATTCTTCAACTCTTCAACAACGGTGTCGTTGTTGGTGATGATAGTTTTAGGCGAGGTTTGGATGCTAGCTAAGTCATCTTTTACTTTAGTATACCTATTTACTAATTTAGTGTACTTAGACCACAATTGAGAATTAGCATTCCTAAGGTCATCCATTGTTACCTCATCGCCTTCGTTGTCGCTATCATCGGAGGAAGATCCTTGTTCATTTTCCTCTCTAGCCATGAAGCACATGTGTGCTTGCTCCACTTGCTCATCGTCCGACTCTCCGCTAGAGGAATCATCGGAGTCGGCGAATGTCCCGACAAGCCCCTTTTTTCCCTTTCTTGTACTTCTTGGACTTGTTGTACTTCGGCGCCTTCCACTTTTCCTTTTGCTTGATTAGAGGACACTCCGCTTTCATGTGTCCTGGCTTGTTGCATTTAAAGCACAAAGAAGAGGAGGCATTAGAAGAATTAAACTTCGATTTGTTTTTGAAGTTACCTTTCCGGAAGAACCGGTTGAACTTCTTGGCCATAAGAGCCATGGACTCGAAGTCCAACTCGTCTTCCAAGTTTTCATCATCGGTCGATGTGGAAGTATATGGAGCGGCCTTGAAAGCAATAGCCTTCTTCTTTGGCTCGTCTTGTTGTAGGTAAGACTTCATCTTTTCCTGCAACTTCAACTTGCTATCCTTGCGTACCTCATAAGACATCAAGGTACCCATTAGTTGAACAACGGTATAAGTTTTCATGTCATTACCTTCCTCGATGGCGAAGGTACGTTTCTCCCAACTAGAAGGAAGTCCATCGATAATCTTCGAGACTTTCTCCTTTTGGGTGTAGGTCTTACCAAGAGCTTCCAACTCGTTTGTGATGTCGACGAAGCGAGCATAGTACTCCTTCATCTTCTCACCCTGTAGCATATGAAATAACTCGAAATATTTATTAACTACAACGAGTTTAGAGTCTCTTGCCCTACTTGTTCCTTCATGCAAGATGAGGAGGGAGTTCCATATTTGATATGCACTCTTACATGTGCATATCTTGTTGAAGTCCTCGGGCTCCAAAGCGCATTGCAAGGCGTTCATTGCCTTGGCATTGCTTACCTCCGCGGTGATCTCCGCGGGAGTCCATTTCTCGAAATCTTCTTCGGCGGGCTCGACATACTCTTTCATCGTGGCCCTCCATAATGAAGTACTCCGGAGGAAAGTTTCCATCCGGCATTTCCAGTACCCGTAGTTGGTACCGTTGAAGAATGGACGCCTCGTTGAAGAGTGTCCTTCCATCACCGAAGACGCTCCTTCACGATTCTTGAAGGTGCTATAGTCGGAAGGTGGACGAACGGTCTTGTTGTCGTTGGCAGACACAGCGAAAGACTTGGCTCTGATACCAAATGTAATGCCCTGCTAAGCTACTGCACAAGTACTAGAGGGGGGTGAATAGTACTTTAAAATAATTAAGAGGCTAATTCCTAATTACCTTGCAAACTCTACCAATTAATGCGGAAATATGGAATAGTGAATAATCAACAACAAACAAACAATTGCAAACAAACGATATTACTGGGTTCGAATCCACCCAAGTCTCCACGACTTGTTCCCGCTGATCCTACGTCCCAACCACTCGGATCACTTCCGGATACTTGAGTTAGAAACCCTAACTCAAGATTTCCACTATGAAATACTTGTGAAAAACCTTCACAAGTCAAATCATACACAAATGAAACTTGCGACTCCCACAACCCGGGATCACAAACACACTCTCACAACCGAGAGCGAATCACTTACAATATCAAAGTAAATTGAAATGAAATGCTTACCACAAAATACATATGCCTTGATTAAACTTACGAATTAGGGCAAAAATGATTTTGAGGAAGATGAAGAGGCACCAAACCCTAGCTCCAAGTAGATGACCAGCAATGGAGAGCTATGAGGTTGATGGTGACCTAGGATCAAGCACTTGGCTTGGAAGGCTCACAATCAATGAATCTCTCTTTTGAAATAAGAGTGAGAAGAGATTCAAGATTGGAATGAAAGAGCTTTGAATGAGAGGGAATGATTTCTCTTTGATCTCTAAACTTGTCTTAATATCAGCCTTGAGTGCAATGAATGCCGCTCATCAAGTATATATAGGTTAGAGGGGAGAGAGAGAGAGAGAGAGAGAGAGAGAGAGAGAGAGAGAGAGAAAGGTTTCGGTCAAAGAACAACCACCGACCGACTAGTTCATCAACTAGTCGGTCGGTCAATCAACATGAACCGACTAAGTGGTGAACATGGAATATGTCGAAGTTCAGACTTAAGAAACTAGTCGGTCAAAGAAGACTTGCCGACCGACTAGTTTCACAACTAGTCGGTCGGTGAGTTAACTTAGACCGACTAAGAGATAAAACACAAAGTCTGAGAACAAATAGAATTAGTCGGTCCAAGGACAAAAGTTGACCGACTAGTTCATCAACTAGTCGGTCGCCAAATGTACATGGACCGATTAACGACAAACAATAACTAGGCATATACAGTAGAAGCTCAACTAGTCGGTCAAAGAAGCATCACTGACCGACTAGTTCACAAACTAGTCGGTCGGTGAGTCAATGTAGACCGACTAACTATAAACAGTAAAGAGCTATGATTTGAGAAGGCAAACTAGTCGGTCCAAGAAGGATTGCCGACCGACTAGATCACCATCTAGTCGGTTGGTTCTTCTTCTTGAACCAACTAACATGCACAAGAAGTCACGAATCGAAGCGCGATGCTTCGGGAAAGTTTGTATGGACTTCTTACTAGTTCCTATGTCTAAGATAGGAGCGTTATGAAGATTAAAATGTAAGACCCACTCAAGGCTTAACATTCTACGGAACGAAGCTAAAAGACTATAAATAAAACTTGACGAACCGTCTTCGAAAGCTTCGATCCGAATCTTCATGACTTCTAAAATGGTCCAAAAGCTTCAACGAAGCTTTAGGTATACGATCACGTGCTTTGAGAAGTCTCGAGACGTCGCTTTGGATGTTCATATGAATTTGGCGACGATCTCTATAACTGCGCTCACAAATTGTTATTTCACAATATATTTATGTTTGTTCATCATCCAAAACCAAATCCGGGGAGTCCAATATCCAACAGGTAATAGACTCCTAAGTATTTAATTTGCTTGTGAAAGAAGCAGGAAATATCGAGGCCATATGTACAAGATTAAAAAGAAAAAGACCAACAATATAACAGGAAGTAAAGCATCAATGTCCATTCTTTTTAGGTCTACTATGGTATCCAATAAATATGAGTTGATGTTACCATTTATATATGGCATGCATAACCATCCAGTCGCAAAGTATCTCGAGGGACAATCCTATGCCATGAGGTTACAAGGGTTGGAGACAGAAATTGTGATAGGTTTGTCTCATAGTATGGTGAGGCCAAGAAAATTTTTGAAATTTCTGAAGCAAATGGAAGTGTACAATGCAACCACAATTAGAACAATGTACAATACACGACAACGGCTGAAAGTTACGGAGGTGGATGGAAGATCTCAAATGCAACAACTAATGAAGAGCTTGGGTGAGAAAAAGTACATTGAGTTTCATTCGTTTGATATAGCGACATCGTGAGTAAGGAGTTTATGTTCAGCACATTCTACATCAGTGGATATGTTACATGCATTTGTAGAAATTTTGATCGTGGACTATATGTATAGGATAAACAGATATGGCTTCCATTGTTAGAGATTGTAAATGTTACATCCACTGAAATGTTGCATTTTGTTACATGGAGACCAAAATGTAGGATTACTACATATGGGTATTGGAGCAGTTAAGATCTTTGCTAGTAGAATACAGAATGCCCACAAATAATTTTGACAGATAGCGAGCTTGCTCTTATGAATGTCATTAGTAAGGCATTTTGCTCCATGAAATACCAATTATGTAGATGGCACGTTTCTAGAAATGTGTTGGCAAATTGCAAGAAGTATTTTCAGGTTAAAGAGAGATAAGATGCAGTCATTTCTATGTAGAATTTGTTGGTGCTAGCATAAACCGAGGATGAGTATGTGCAACAACTTAATGCATTGAAGAAAAATTTCATGACTTACCCAAAGGCCGTAAGCTATGTAAAGACATCTTGATTGAACAAGTATAATGAGCAGTTCATTTTGGTATGTACTTGTTACGACCTGAAGATCGTGATAGTCCGACCTTCCATCCCACACCGCCGAAATACCCCGCCTACTCGTCCCTCACTCCTGAAGGGCGGCCGACCCAGCGACAGGGCGCTCCATGCCCGAACGTCTGAAGGCTGCAGGGCGCCTGTCGACCCTAGAGTCCGACGCGACTAGTGGAAGGGCGTACTCCACCCCGGCCGCTGATAGGGGCACTCTCCACCACGGTCGAAGCGGGACGCGCGCCTGTTCTCCCCCGGCCCGTCGGGAACAACGCGCAAAGTGTACATTCGGACTGCTCATCCTCAGTCTGGACCGGCCCGGTGACCCGTGGCGGTGCCCCACCCCTAGGAGGTGCTCCGACGGTCCTTTGGCACATCAGACACGACAAACAACCTAGTACAAGGACGCTACTGACACTCACGCCGCCCGACCATATGACAAAGCATCCCCTGGCTGCTGCGCCCCCTGACACTTAATGCTTTCGGCCCTGACAGCCTGACAAAAGCGTCCCTGGCCGTTGCGCCGTCAGACAAAAGCATGGCTGACACCCCTGATTCTGACATCCTCGTCCGAAGCTTCCGCTGACAGTTGGGCCAGCTCAGCACGTCGAGTCAGCACGCTAGGTCAGCCTCACCTAACCGTCCCATCAGGTATAAATACCCATTTGCCTCCAACGGTAGGGGGTTGGTAAATTTACTCTGAATCTTATTACTCACACACAAGAGCAAAGGTCGTCCATATCTTTGTTCTTCCACTACTCATAGCTCGTCACGTATGGTCGACTCATCTTCAGTCCGACCTGCGTGCCTAGCCCCCGCTTTAAGTCCTATTACTGACTTAGGCATCGGAGAGGCTAAGGGTTGGACCCCAACCCGGCTTTTTTGATGAGTTGCTCCTTGCGCAGGTTAGCTCGTCACCATTATTCATGCTCGCCCTTACCCCGGGAAGTTCGACCCTTCTAACCGCGTCCTTCCGGATCCGACACCGTGGTCAGCCTTCACAATCAGCTTAACCTCATCATCCCACTAATCACCTGTTAAATAGCCCTACCTTAACTCTCATCATTATCATAACCACAGTGCCCTTGGTTCCACATAATACAAATTCATTGTACGCGAGTTCTACCCCGCAACAGTACTGATATCAATTTGTATTTTGGGAATGCCACAACCAACAGAGCACAGAGTTTACATGCAAAAGTGTAACGACCTGTATTTTCTGATACACTGGAGCTGAATTCTATTTAGTAATGTCTTTCATTAATATACTTACATTAAGTTAGTTTATTTAAATCTGTTATTATTGTTTTAAGTTTTCAAATTCGAATGTTTTCAAAATTCAAATTCGTTTAAAAACTTTCTCTTTTAAATCCTAATTAAAATTATAACTATTTTAGTAATAATCCCCAATCAATACCCATTATTCTCCCCAATTATTATTACTATTATTCAAACCTTCCTAATTATCTTAGATTTAAATTCCATAATCAAAACTATTAAAAACAAATCCTTTTAATTAAAACTATTTATTTTAAAAACCTTTCCTATTTTCATTAAAACCCTTTCCTATTTTATTCAAAACTCTAACCTACCTTAGGCCAGCAACGCACCATTCTTCTTAAAAACAAAATGAAACCACACACCTACCCTAACCTAAGGCCGCACGCAACACTCATCCCCCCCTACTTCTACAAAACCCTAAGGCAAACCCCTAGCCTCATCCTCACGTGACCCATCCCCACGTCCAAACCCTAGCATCCAAGAACCCTAGACCCGAACTCCTCAAACCCTAATACCTCGCCATGCCTCACTCCTCTCTCACTCCGACAACCAAGCCGCTCCGTTACCGCGCGCGTCTGACCACCCAAGAACTCTACAGCCCCCTCTCTCCTCAAACACCACCCAACACCCTGGCGCCTCTCTCTCCAAGCCCGCACGTCGCCAGTCTCTTCCTCCTTCCCTGTAACCCCGAAGACGTCGCAACCTTCAACACCGGTGCCCCCGTCTCCGACGCCCCGATGTACAACAGCTGCACCCCCATCAATTGCGCCACTGACCTCCACTCCACAGCCAATGACCCCCATCCTCCTCCTTCCACGACTCGACAGCCCGCAACAAGGCCTCCCCCCTCGTGGATCCCTCCAACCACTAGCCCAGCCACCAGTGCCGCCAGTCACCGCCGTTGCGCCACTGCCCCGTCGCCGCTTCTCATGCAACGAAACCCTATAACTACAAACACGTAAGTCTCTTAATAGGAGCTGTGTTTTTATATTATCGTATATGTTAGTTTGTTAGTTAGTTTTAGTTATATACATATAACTCTGTGTGTGTGTATTAATAACAGTATATTACATATTAGTCCAATGTAAATAATATGATAGGGTTTATATACATATGCTACTGTTGACATATACTACTGTAAATAATATGATATGGTTTTCAGTCCGATTGGGCACTGCCATCGAAGGCTACCATCCCAAATCCAGTTGTCCTCATGGCTTCCAGGATTCAGGCGCCAGCGGATCTCGCTTCGGGGTTCCCTCCCTTCCGGCCTCATGCTACGGGAAGAGCTGACCCTGCATGTATCAATGCAGGTAATCCTTATCATAGATGTTCATCATTTTGTTATCGACGGATTGCATCCGCTGCTCCTAAGATAGAACCTACTTATGTTGAAGATTTTCCTCCTTTGACTCGGAATGCTAGTCAAAATGAAAAAGCTATTGGGAAGCCACCTGCTCCTTTGAGGGTGGCAAAATCGGGGCGTGAAGCTTGGAGTTCGCTCTTTTCGGTGGGGCATTCTTTTGAACAAAATAGCAAATGCGAATATTTTCCTTCCTGAGAGGCTCCTTCAAGTAAGGTTGTCCCTTGGATACCTAAAGAAGTTATCTCTGCTAATGTTGCAAAATGGAGACGTACTCTGGCTGGTTAGGTTGTGGAGGACAAGCCATTTTACTCACATCTTCGAGCATGTATCCATCGATTATGGCGTCCTAATGGAAAGCTTCATGTCCACTCCAGGGATAATGGTTTTTTCTTCTTCGTTTTTGAGTTAGAAGAAGATTGCAGCAGGGTTCTCCAAGAAGGGCCTTGGATGTTTGATAAAAGGTTGATTGTGATGCGTCGCTGGACTCCAGAACTTACAATGGACATAGATCTTTTGTCCTCAATTCCTGTACGGGTGAGATTTCCTAACTTACCGTTGAAATTTTGGTCTATAGAATGCATTAGTATTATTTCTAGCTCTGTAGGAAAGCCTTTATTTATAGATAAGGCTACAACATCTGGAGAACGATACTCTTATGCTAGATGTTTTGTGGAAGTTGAGGCGAAGACAGAATTACCTAATACCATTGAGGTTGTGGAGGAGGAGGGAAATGCGATCATTAGAGTGGAATATGAAAACTTGCCTCCAAGCTGTTCGACATGTGATTGCTGTGAGGGACCCTGCGGGGCTACACACACACACTAGAGAGGGGGTGAATAGTGTAATAGCAAGCAAAGTGCTTAATTAAAAGTTACTAAAATTAAAACACAATAAGCAGCTGAAATTAAACAGAGTTCTCAACAACAACAATCGCAAACACAAGGAATTTACCCTGGCGACTGCAGAACAAATGACAGTCGACTGTAAAATAGACATGCGACTGTATATCCTTCATCAGTCGACTGCAGCTGAGGAGGGAAGTAAAACAGAGAGAGATGCATATTTCGCACTTACGCCTTTCAGACGACTGATGGCCATTTAACAGGCGACTGTAAAAACAGCAACATGCGACTGTCTTGCAAATTGGGATGAAGCCCAGAAAATGCAAGAAGCGCACAGGCGAACAATTCAGAGGCGACTGTAAGAATACAGGCGACTGTAAATTGAACATCAGTCGACTGATGCGAACATCTCAAGATGAGTAAATAGAAAAGTTGACTTGAGATGTGCATCACAGTCGACTGTAGAAGGCTCGACAGGCAACTGGAAATCACCTAGTCGACTGTAAAACCTTCAGCAGGCGACTGCAGGAGAGCCAGAGACTCCAAATAAGTCTTTGGTCTAGATGAACCTATTGGGTTGGATTATATGATAATCCTAAGGCTCACTAAGATGGTTAAAAGCATATGCATGAGAGTATGACCATCTATCAAGGCATTACAATAATACTAGACTCAAAAGGAGAAATACAAGTAAATGAAATTACATGGATCACAAATTGCATCTCCTAGAGTCTAAGTCTTCAAGCTCACTATACCTTGATGCTCTCCATCATCTTCAAGCTTTGGCACTCCTTGATGAGCTTCCTTTCATCAAGCTCCAAGCTTTGATAATGCTTCTCTAGATGTCCATCCATCATAATGCTCCAAGCTTTGGCTTCATTAGATGATCTTTACGACTTCATCCAAGCTTGAGTACACCATAACTCTTGGAGGTCTTTAAGATATCCCTTGTAATATCCTCCAAGACTTATGCTTTGTCTCATCAACATATAATCATTAAGATAAACTGAGACTAAAACATAAGATTGATTAGCAAACTAACATAATGCATTGATCATCATCAAAACAACGTTAGTCTTGAACTCAAGAACTAACAATCTCCCCCTTTTTGATGATGACAATCCATTATGTCAAAATATAATAAACATTGAAAACAATGTGTGCTAACAAACTCCTCCAATCAATATGCAAATGTGCATTAAATATAAACATGCAAAGCACAAATCATATTGATGGTTGTTATGCAAAAACATACTAATTGTAAATAATGCATAAACAAGCACAAGGTATATTTTTACATAACCTATTTCTCTCCCCCCATTGACATATCAAAAAAATGGGTAATAGCCAAATATGAAAACCAAGGGCAAGAGAAATAACCATCCCATATGCACAAACATAATATGAATGAAATTCAATGCGACATATGAATGGAAAAATAATGCTAGCAAGCAAAAATTCCATACTCCCCCATAATCATACAAAACATGCAAACATGGGAGTAATGGACACACTCACAAAAAATGTGGGTACAAAATGTAAACATACAAGCATGGTACCCAAGCAATGAATACAATGTGAGTGAGCTAGCAAGTTGGAAACCAAACAAAAGTGGAGTTTGGTTTCCGTATATAGTCATATGAAAATATAACATTACGCACATATGAATCTATATACGCATTCCTATCAAGCCTCGAAACATTCTTAGGAATCCACAAAGAAAGTGATTTGGAATTTTTAAGAAGAGGTTTGATCAAGGCATGAGTAGGAGGTGAGGGTGCATGCATATGAGGTGGAATATAAACATTGGCGTGTCCTGTGTGTGAAACATGCAAATTGACATTAGAAGCATTCACACAAGCATTTCTACCATGCATAGGAACATGTGAAGCATGCAAAGATTTATCATCAATTCTAGCATGCAAGCAATAATGAGATTTCCTATGAGTAGAAACATCATGCATAGCATTCAAAGAAGAAGCAATCATATCAACATGTTTTTGAATATGCTTCTTAATATATGCAAGACCAGAATACAAAAATGCATGATTTCTCTTTAGCTTAGAAATATTAGTTGATTTTAGGCCAAAAGAGTTGGACGTGACTTTCTTATTAGAATGCTCTCCCATAAAATTTATTTGGGTGCTTCTAAGAGAAGAGCTTGGGTTGTTCACCTTCAATGAAGAGGATCCCAAAACCGTGTTCTTACTCAATTTGAAATTTTCAATTTGAGTAGACAATAGCTCACATTTCTTCAAAAGCGAAGAAATGTTGTCATCCCTCTTGATAGACATGGGCTAAGCTCACAACATTTTGACTTGAGAGCCAATGTCTCATCTCTCAAAATGTTGTAATCACTCTCAGAGTGCATCTTCTCCATTTGGAGTCTGAGAGAAGCATTCTCATCTCTCACGGCACTCAATTGATAAAGAAGAGTATCTTTCTCGGTATGCAAAGAATTAAGTTCAGCATTATGCGTTGCATACAGACTCTTTTTCACAGATTTGTGAAAATCACGATCATACTCAATACGAGCTTTAAGAGAGTCATTCTCTTTGCTCAACATGCACACATGAGAATCAAGAGCAATCTTTTCTTGATTCAAAGCAATGGTTTATGTATCATCACGAAGTTTGGATGATAGAGATGTGTGTGTGTGCATCTCTCTCAAGCTTGTTATTATTCGCTTTGGGAGAGTCCATACACAATGCATTACAATTTTCAATAAAATCACTACGTTGAACGAGAGAGTTACGAGATACCTCATTACCAACGATGCTCTCATCATCGCAAAATTCCTCTCCTCCATACTTTTCATCAAGATAATCCTATATCTCACCGGCCGTCTTGAGCTCCTTTGCATTCTTAGCAATTTTCGGAGAGAAGGCATACTGCAACGCATTCCAAACTTGAGCATCTGAAGTGATAGACATTGACTCCTCGTGATCATCAAGCCATTGGAACATTTTCTTCCTCCATTTTATGAAGTGTTTGCCTTTGAAGGCAGGAGGAATGGAGAGGGGTTGTTGAGACTTAGAAGTCATGCTTGCAAAAGCCACAAAACCAAGGCTCTGATACCAACTGTGAGGGACCCTGCGGGGCTACACACACACACACTAGAGGGGGGTGAATAGTGTAATAGCAAGCAAAGTACTTAATTAAAAGTTACTAAAATTAAAGCACAATAAGCAGCGAAAATTAAATAGAGTGCTCAACAACAACAATCGCAAACACAAGGAATTTACCCTGGTTCCCCAAAACTTGGATACGTCCAGCCACACCAATATTCACTAAGAGAAGTGAATACAAATCTTACAAAGGGATACACTCCCACAAAGAGAGAGACCTCGCCAAGAGGATTTTGCCCTACACAAGGACCCAACCAACCCTACACAAGGGTCAAGACTCCCACCTAGAGTATCACTAACTCCCACTCAGAGAATTAGGGTTAGCCCTACAGTAAAACACTAAACTCCCACAAAGAGAGTTACTCCCACAAAGAGAGTTATTCCCACTAAGAGAATATCCTAATCCCACAAAGAGATAAACTCCCACAAAGAGAGAATCCTAATCCCACAAAGAGAAATATGGTTTCGAACATAAAACAAAACGAAACAACACTTACCTATGCCTTGATATGATCTTACCAATATGAAGAAGAAGGCATGCAAGTGAAACTCAAGTGCTTGAGATGAGGATTTGATTGCACTTGATGATCTTTCTCTCTTCTAGAAATGAATCCTAACACTTCTCACTTGAGTGTATGAAATGAAGAGAAGAAAGATGTTCTCCAAGAATGGACGGAGAATGAAATCCCTTGGAGAAATTTCCTAGAGCTTAGATGCTATAGCATAAGAATGAAGCTCTAATTAGGGAATGCGGGAGGAGTGGCTTAAAGAAGAAATTAAATGATCTTCTATGAATTCCTAACCCTTTCCAAGAGTTCTAAATGAACTAAGCCAATCCATATATATAGGAAGCCAAGAAGAGCCTAAAACACAGCCAAAACCCCAAAGGGAAGAAATCTGCAACGGCTAGATTTTGGCAGTTTACGGCAAGAACAGTCGACTGATGATCATTAGACAGTCGACTAATCAACAACTAGAAAATATCCTAACAGCTATAATCTGAGCCAAGACAATCGACTGTAGGAAACTACACAGGCGACTGCAAACCAGACAGTCGACTGTATAACCTTCATCAGGCGACTGCAGCATGGATGGACAAGAAACAGAGAGATGCACTCTTACTCCCAGTATGCATACAGGCGACTGCAGAACAAATGACAGTCAATTGTAAAATAGACAGGCGACTGTATATCCTTCATCAGTCGACTGCAGCAGAAGAGGGAAGTAAAACAGAGAGAGATGCATATTTCGCACTTACGCCTTTCAGACGACTGATGGCCATTTAACAGACGACTGTAAAAACAGCAACATGCGACTGTCTTGCAAATTGGGATGAAGCCCAAGAAATGCAAGAAGCGCACAGGCGACTGTCGACCAATTCACAGGCGACTGTAAGAATACAGGCGACTGTAAATTGAACATCAGTCGACCGATGCAAAAAGCTCAAGATGAGTTAATAGAAAAGTTGATTTGAGCTGTGCATCACAGTCGACTGTAGAAGGCTCGACAGGCGACTGAAAATCATCCAGTCGACTGTAAAACCTTCAGCAGGCGACTGCAGGAGAGCCAGAGACTCCAAATGAGTCTTTGGGCTAGATGAACCTATTGGGTTGGATTCTATGATAATCCTAAGGCTCACTAAGATGGTTAAAAGCATATGCATGAGAGTATGACCATCTATCAAGGCATTACAATAATCCTAGACTCAAAAAGAGAAATGCAAGTAAATGAAATTACATGGATTACAAATTGCATCTCCTAGAGTCTAAGTCTTCAAGCTCACTATACCTTGATGCTCTCCATCATCTCCAAGCTTTGGCACTCCTTGATGAGCTTCCCTTCATCAAGCTCCAAGCTTTGACAATGCTTCTCTAGATGTCCATCCATCATCATGCTCCAAGCTTTGGCTTCATTAGATGATCTTTATGACTTCATCCAAGCTTGAGCATGCCATAACTCTTGGAGGTCTTTAAGATATCCATTGTAATATCCTCCAAGCCTTATGCTTTGTCTCATCAACATATAATCATTAAGATAAACTGAGACTAAAACATAAGATTGATTAGCACACTAACATAATGCATTGATCATCATCAAAACAACGTTAGTCTTGAACTCAAGAACTAACAATTGCTTTGGGCATTCTTCTGCTCAGTGTCCCTTCAAGAAAGTTTGGGTTGAGAAAACCAAGACACCTTTAACTGTGAATGGTAGTGTGTTATTTCCTGAAGATAATGCTAAAGGTGGAGTTCCTCCAGCTACAGGTGGAGGTCCCTCAGCTACTGTGAAACCAATTGATGTTGAGACCACTGCAGCAGATGTATCTGATGTTACAATTGTTCCTTGTATTGTGGAGTCCGGTGGTCCATCTTCTATGGGCCCTATGGAAAATGTTCGTGTAGATGATCCTGATCATGTTGGTAACGAAGATGATGTTACGCCCTGCTTACCAAAACGACGGAAGCGAAACGTGACTAAGGTCCGCTTGGGTCGGAGCTGTGAGGCTTGGATCCAATAAGTGTATGTAGGGTACCATTTAAAGATTTCAGGTTCTTGCATTTTAAAATTCGGAATAACAAAAGTACAGAAAGAAAGGATGCATTCATTTTATAAAAGAGACAATATCCAGCATATGACAAGTCTAAAAAAAGAAGCCTAAGCATGACTGCAACGAACTGCAGAAAAAATGAAACTAATGCTGCGAAGCACCTAATCTAGGCAAAAAGTTAAAATGATGCTAGACACCCAACTAAAACTAGTAACCTCTGTAAAACAGCGACGGAAGAGACCTCTAAGTCTGGTCCTCGTCGGGTACGTACTCCGGGTCAACGCCCTCTGGCTCCAAGTACTCAGGTACATCCGGATCGTCCATGTGCTCTGGCTCAACACATGACGTACAGTACCCAAGAGAAAAGGAACTGTACGTCAGGTAAAGTCTACAAGAATGGTTAGACTCTACTGCAAGTGTAAGGTAATTTAAAAGCAACATTTTACTGGTTGATTAATATGCTGGGGTTATGACATGGCAGTTGTACTATACAGAAAGTGAAACTGTGCAAGAAAGTAAAACACGACAGACAGTAGCTGTAGCGTGTGCTACCGGCTACGGGACTAAGCTAGACGGGACAGGACAAGACTAGACAAGACATGTGTGACTCGGAGGGTTCACGCCTTACGGTTTGAGGACGGCTAGACCTTCTCCCCGTGCGACTGCTCAACCCTACCCCAAACCCAAGTGCTCAAGACAAGAAATACATGGATCACTCTCGCTGGGAGAGCATCCGAAACGCCCGGAGGCTTTTTGTGTAACAGTGATCACTCTCGCTTGGAGAGCATCCGAAACACCCGGAGGATTTTTGTAACAGGGATCACTCTAGCATGGAGAGCATCAGAAACGCCCGGAGGTTTTTTGTAACAGTGATCACTCTCGCACGGAGAGCATCCGAAACGTCCGCAGGCTTTTTGTAACACAGGGATCACTCTCGCATGGAGAGCATCCGAAACACGCACAGGATTTTTGTAACAGGGACCATAACACGACAAGTAACGAGGAGTTTTTCATTCTAGGGGGTCCACACGCACATACACACAGGAGTTGTTGTTGTTGATTCTAGGGGTCCACACGTACGCACACACAGAATAGCGCTTAGGTGTCAATTGTTGTTGTTTGTGCTCAGACTTCATCGTCAAGTCTAAGCTGTCAAGGGGGGTCCCGGACGCTATCATTTCACATCCGATTCTCTTTAAACGTACTTTAACTTTCTAAGAGGTAGATGGCCTAAACGTGGCCGAAAGTACACAAGTGTAAACACTTGACTGCGGTGGAGAGAGCGTCGTCTGTCTGGAGCATCCCGTCGAAGTGGTGCGTCAACGAGGGTCCGTCTGAAACGGGTCAACGACGATGTCAGGACACGTTTTTCATTATTCCTATTAGAGTTCATTTCTAGGTTCAACTGGGCTATCCTAGCAGTCACAATCACGTTTTGTTTTGGTTCAGCCTAGTCGACGATCTATCCTATGTGCACAGATATTCAGTCCTTTGTCGATGTCTAATATTTTGCAACGTTTTAAAGGAGCAGAAATGAAATTTAATTGTTTGTTGACGATTTTTAGATTAAGTTTCTAATTTGCTACAGTGAGGGTTCTTACTACGCGTTAGATGACTAACCTTTTGACGTCGATCAAAAAACGGATGTCGGGTCTGAGCGACGATGGATCGGTGTCGTCTGCGACGTCTCAACCGTGGGTAGCACAGCAAGACCATTCTGGACAACAAGGTGGAGGCACGAACATCGAGCAAGCGGTGATCTCTCTCCCGTTGCGGGTAGCGTAACGGGTCTTCATGACGGCAGCGACGTCGGGTAAAAACACGCGAGTTCGGAGATGCGTGTGAACTCCGAAGAGTAGAGGGGGATGTCAGGGATTGAAAGAGATCAGTGGGGGTTGCTTGGCCCTGTGGGTGGCCGACGGCGTCAGCGCATGGTGGTGGGCGACCGTGAGAAGCCGAAGTGGACAGATTCGTGCAACGGTCATTGTCGCGCGTCGCAGCAGAAAAGAAGTGACCAAAAGAGTCAAAGGGGACTTGCATTAGTTAAAGGGGTTCAGTAGAGATCCAATGGTAGTGGAGTGGTCGCTGGAAGTGGTCGGAGATGGCCGTGTGCCGGCGTTGAAAAACAGCGCACAGATCTGTCAAAAACTGCCGTTAGGGCCGAGTTTCAAGGGGATTTTGAGGAGATAGAGATGAGGAAAGAGAGAAAGGCGAATTTCAGATGATAGAGGGGTCAAAGGGGAGCCCAACAGTGGTAGGGTGGTCGATGGCGGTGGCCGAAGGTGACCGGGTGTGGCGTTTTTCCGGTGATGGATAGATCTGTCCAAATTGCCGTTAGTGTTGTGTTTGAGAGTGTTTTGAGGGAGATAGAGAGCAGAGGAAAGGGGAAGGAGAGTTGCAGGTGATAGAGAGACTCGAGAGGAGTCCGATGGAGATGGAGTTATCATTGTAGGTGGCCAGAGGTGGCCGGGCAACGGGTTTTCCCGGCGATGGTGCAGACTGTCAAAACTACCGTTAAGGCGAGTTCAAGAGGTGTTTCGAGGAGGTAGAGATGATAGAAGTGAGCGAGGAGGGGTGCAGATGATAGGGAGACTCGAGAGGAGTCAAGCGGGGGTGAAAATCACCAGAGGTGGTGGCCGGAGCGGCGGCGACGGCCGTTTTCCGGTGATGTGCACAGATTTGGCAGAACTCACGGCCAAGGCTTTTTAATGGCTTTTAGAGAGAGAAAAGAGAGGAGAGAGGAGAAGTCGGCCAAGAAATGGGTTCATGCGATTAGGGCATGGGTTGTTTCTTAAGAGAAGAGAATATTGCTATAGCTTATTTAAAAGGGGTATAAATAATGGGTGACTAGGAGAGAGGGTGAGTGAGGGGGTGTACAAAGTGGGGAAAAGCTGGGTGAGGGTAAAGACAGAAATCAATCTCATGATACGTAAGAATCCTCTAAGATTTGATTAAGCGATTTGAATTAGAATTTGATTAGGCTAAACGGGCTTCGAAATTGATTAGTGATTTGGGTGGGCTAGAGGTGTCAGAAAATTACGAAAAAAATATCGGGACGACCGTGATGACGAGAGGCTCGGGAGTACGGTGGTCAATCGTATGTTTGGTCCACGGAGAATGAACTAAAAAATAAAAGGTCTGGCGACTAAGTCTAAAGCTATGACGATCCTGCAATCAAACCTGATTTGTGGAAGAACGATCCGAGAAATGACGTTCACTAAAAATCTACAAATAACTACTTTTCCATACGGTCGTATAGTCCAGATCCAAGAAGAGGCCAAGTAAAATACGCACACAAAAATAGTCGTAGAAAATATGAACGGTCGGAAAGCGGTCCTTACAGATGATGCTGATGCAGACTATGAGAATGCATGGATGGAGGAGATTGATGGGGATGCTACTATGGAAAATCAAGAGTGGGAGGAGGAAATTCATCGCTTAGCACCAACTTTGAAGTCGCTTAAAAAGATATATATAGATCCCCCTAGACAGAAAAGTTCAAGAGTATCACGGAATTCTAAATGTTAGGATTAGTTACCCGTGTTGAGTTGTTGGATAACTTATGGTTGTTTTCCACTAGAGTTTTATGCTTGGATCATTTCTGTAATCCATTATTGTAATTGTTGAGTTATATGAATAAAGTTGTGTGTGTGTGTGTGAATGATAGTATCATACGTCATATGAGAGGGTCTCTCATATTCCCTCTCACATAAAGGGGGCAAGTACAACAAGTAAAAGCCCACATGGGCGTGTACTTGCCCCCTTTATGTGAGAGGGAATATGAGAGACCATCTCATATGGCGTATGATACCCATTATTCTATATGCGTGCGCGCGCGCGCGTGTGTTAGATTGCAAATATATGATAGTTAGTGATAACAGTATGTATATATGTTTTATTAGATGTCACAATATTTATAATCATTATTAATGTCACAGCATATGATTATACAGTAGTTAATCATAATAATAAATATGGTAGATTATAAACAAAATGATATCGGTTAGTTTTATATATTAATAGGTATTATATAATAAGAGTAAGTTAAATATTTAATAAAACCATATGTATATAAAATAGAGTGTGGTTATACGTTTCTAATAAGTTAATTTCGTTTAACTGATATCGGAAATCCGATGATGCAGAAAACGTCCGCGCCTTCCGTACGAACTCGTCAATACCAAAATCACCGGAATCAGGCAAGGGTGCAATTTAATACATGTTTTTAAATGTTACTCATTTACACGTTTTACACTTAATTAGTTCTACAAGACTTGAATCGTGATACCTTGTACACAAAAATGCCATGCAACACAATGACACTAAACCCCCTTAAACGCACTTTTGTGAATTGCTAAACTAGAACTAGTGTGTGTGTGTGTGTGGACATCATTAAGAAAATTAAATATACTTTATTACGAAATGAAATGTACAGACAGTGAAATGAATGACTTGATAATCATAAAACATGATAGCTTGGCTGAATCATAGACATGTATGCCAATATTTGGCTATTTCATGGGCCGGTTGGCTAGTCTGGCTCGTGTCCAGTGTATAACTCATGATGGCCGGTTGGCTAATTCTAGCTCGTGATCCAGAAGGTACACGTGGGTGGGGTTGGGTTTGCGAGCACTATCCGATAGTAAAAGGGTCGCCTTCTAGGGCACTTGAAGGTGCATTCACTTACTAGCCGTCTAAAGACGGGAAACTTAGTCATGGACTTACACACACAATTGAACCACTTGAAAATGTTGTATTAAATAGAACTGTTGTTGTTTTATTTAAAATTGAACTGCCATGTTTCCATTCATAATAGAACTGCCATGCTAGTGTAAATCTTTATAATTGTTTTAACTGCCATGTATAATCTTTTGCATATCTTACCAAGGGTCATACTCTTAACCATAACTTGCCAAGGACCTTTGCTGACATACATTCCATGCTGTTTGAAATGTATGTCAGGTCACGAGAGACAGAGTACCAGAGGACGAGTTGCTAGATCAGAGTGATCCGTTGGACCAGGAGTGCGTCGACCTAGAAGTGCTCCCCACAGAAGACTAGTCACCGAGATTCTCCTCCTCCTGCTTAGAGTTTTATTTCTGCTTTTCTGTTTGGTGTGTACCCTTTTTTGTAGACTCTGTTTGTTGGCCGTGCTTGGGGCCTTATTTTCTTTGTGTACTTTTCTTTCTGGACGTTGGCTTAATATTTTTAACTTTTCTCTGTTGTTCTGTTTGCATGCAAGAATCTGCGTTTGGTTGTTATTCACAGACGCTTATTGGGCTTAAGCTTCACCGCTTCAGCCCATGCGGAACCACTCGCGTCCTCCCTCCCAAGTATCATGGGAAGCGAGGTGTGACAAAAAGCATAAAATACACATGGGTTCATCGGCCTACAGTTTTGCCACATCATGGTCTACAATGCATACTTCACGGGAGTTGCAACATATCGAGATCAAGGCCTCGTTGGATAAATTAAAGAGTACCGTGCGGCATGACATAATATGCCACTTATTTAGGAAGTTGATTGGATTTATAACAAAGAATGCAATGAAGTTAATTTTATATCAAGCAGCACAATCTGAGTCAATTGAGAAAGAGGTAGAATTATGTGATTGTCTAGCTCGCGGTATTTATGGATTACCATGTTTCCATGAGTTGGAAAATTCAAAAGGAAAAATTGCACCATTCCATTAGCTTCCATAAATCCGCATTGAAAGAATCTAGAAATTGAGCCCAAGAAGGATGTGATCTTAGAAACGCGCAGTCACGCCCCGCTTCCCATTATACTTGGGAGCGAGGACGCGAGCGGGTCCGCATGTGCTTAAAGCAAGAAGGAGGTACTTTTTCTTTTTTTCCTTCCTCCTTGGTTTAAGCACATTACACGTCTATGTGATAACATCCTTGCAGATTCTTGCATGCAAACTCAACAACACAGATAAATATTTTATTACAGTCTCAAGCCTCAAAAATGATTTGCAACAATGAAAGAAGTAAATGTGAAAGGGTCTAAAGCTCATACAAAATATTGGAAAGAGACAACAAGTACAAAGATGATGCGAAGATACATTGCTCCTCAGCGAAGAAACTTAGCGACAAGGCACTCCTGGTCAACCTGCTCAGTCACTAAGCAAAACTCCTCTGTAAACCTGTCTAATACCTGACGTATATTTCACAAAACAAGAAATATACGTCAGCGAGGGTCGCTCGGCAAGATTTAAAGTATAAGAAAGTTAAGACCCTCGGCAAGGTTTTCAAAAAACATTTCCGTGGCAATAAGAGTGACAAAATAGAATTTACATTGGTTAAAGCATGGCGGCGTAAGGAACATATGAGCACGTCAAGTGTAGTGCACAATCAGTGTCATGACAAGTGTAGTGTGTACATCAAATAGCGTGGCAGGTGTAGTGTATACAGCAAATAGTGTGGCAGGTGTAGTGTATACAGCAAATAGCGTGGCAAGTATAGTGTATACAGCAAAATAGCATGGCAAATGTAGTGTGTACAGCAAATAGCATGACAGGTGTAGTGCGTACAGCAAAATAGCATGGCAAGTGTAGTGTGGATAGTAAATAGCGTGGCAAGTGTAGTGTGTACAGCAATAAGCATGGTAATTTCGAAGTAACGTAAAGTACCTTTAGGCAGACATGCTGCTCTAGAGAATTTAAAGTAAACGGCCAGTTTTAATGAATTCAAAGCAGTAAGACAGTTTTCACGTGCCAATGATTATTTCTAGTTTAATGCAATGTTTTCTAGCATGCCTAGGGTTCTCGCCTTTAGGTCGTGATGAGTAAGTCCTTCTTCACACGTGGGCTTACCATGATTGGTGCTAACCCACCGCATAGGTGGTGCCCTTAAAGACAGTACCCTTTCATACGCCTAGTGGCCACTCAACCCTAACCGCACCCAAATATGTGTTGGAACACGAGCCAGCCTAGTCATATTACAAGCACGAAGTTGTCAACTCACATGACATTCACGAAAGTCACGATTTCGCCTCTTGGGCGTACGAATTCATAATTTCACGATTTCAAGTATTCCATTTCGTTAAAAAGTTCCATCAATATGCATTCCATCAATAACTATCCAATCAAGAGTGTACAAGTAGGATGTGAAACACGACATAAAGCGAAACTAGCAATTCTTGATGTAACGATATAGAAAAACTGCAAAATGCACACTTGCTTGTTTCAGTCAAAACCGGGTGTCCACGTGATCACGATGGAAGGCGTATTAAATCTGCGTCATCAAGTTTATAGTATTAAGTTAACTGTTCTTAATTAATTTATTAGGTCTTTCATATAAAAACACATCGTCCCTTTATATAAATTATCAGAAAATGATAGCAACTATATTCATACTGTATTATACCACTAACCAACTTTCAGGTCAATGTTATTAGCATAATGATAAGGTGGCACTGAATATGTACTAACTTAACTATATACTGAATTAATTAATTAATTATCCTACAGACTAACCATAATAGTTTATAAGTTCATAGGGTTCTGTTCACAAGAAGCAATATAACATAATAATGGATGTAATAAAAGTACTGCTACCATGCTTTACATAACAAAACTTGCATTACTATCATGATATATATACCATTATAAGTATGTACTGAAACAATATAAAACTAACAGAGTACGTACTGAAACATTATAAAACTAACAGAATATTAAAACTGACCTACTAGCAATTATTATTATAAACTACAGCATCTAAATTTAATATGATATACTTCGTCAATCATTGCTTGCATGAATACCTACCTTAGCTACGTTGTCCTCTCTTGCAGGGGAGGTGGCCTCGTGGGCGGCAGCTGCACCGGCGGCGGCGGCAAGGAAGCGTCGACAGGACTCGGCGACGGGGCAGCGGCTGAAGTCGGAGAGCGTGGGGTAGTAGCGAGAAGGCGAGGGCGCTGTAGCGGTGATGTACGGCTGTCAGAGCGGAGGAGGAGGAGCTAGCTTTGCGGGTGCCTGGGCTTGGTGAAGAGGTGGTAGGGGAGGAGTCCGACTGGGTTTGGTGGCGGGAGGTGGCGTGGTGAAGTCGGAGACTTGAGGCACCAGGGGGCAGGTCGACAGGGCAGAGGATGCAAGGCTGGCGGCGTTTGCGAGTTCACCGGCGTGGGTTCGAAGGGGCGGTGCGGTGCAGGCCTGGGGTGATGACTACCGGAGCCAGAGGTCGATGGAAATGGGGCGCTGCTGTTCGTAGGGTGATGGGTTGAGGGTCGGTGGGCTGCCAGTGCCGTGAGGTGGGGCAGGGGATTGCTGGGGTTCGGAGTTGGGTTCACCGGAGGTTCAGAGCGAGGAGACGCCGGGAGGTCGAGGAGGCTGGGGTCGAGCTGGAGGCACATCGAACTGGGGTGGCCTGGGTGTCGGGTAGCCGGAGAGGAGGTGAGAGGAGGTCGCAGGGTTGCCGGTGGACTCGGTTTCGATGGATGAGGGGCTGGCAAGTACGGCTAAGCGATGAGGCTGGCTGGGCGACTGGTCGCTGTGTGAGGCGGTGTCGGAAGCTCATCGGAGGTCGCTGTGGCGGTTGGACTGAGGAAGGGCTGGCAGCGTGGAGGTCTGTCGATGGGTTTGAGCGGGTTGGCTTCGCGTCGTGTCAGAGACAAGGAAGGGGCGATGCGACAGCTGGGAGCTGGGCGGAATGGGGTTTCGTCGGAGGTAGGGCGTGGGTGGGATCGACGGGGAGTGGAACGGCGGTGGGTTGAGGGCGGTCGGGAGTGTCGACGGCGAGTGCTCGGGGTCTGCTGGGTGAGTGCGGTGAGTTGTTTGGAGAGGTGAAGTGGGAGATGCGGGTTGATGGCTGGGGGAAGTAGTGGATTGTTGTAGAGTTAGTCTGTTAGGTTTTAAATAGAAGAGGACAGTTCCTCAGCATACTTTTTGAAGGAAGGGGGAGAGAACATGTGTGTGTACGAGAAGTGATGGGGAAAGAGGACGGTGACGTGTGGAGGTGGGGGAAAGTGAATGCATAAGGGTGTTCTGTTATACAACTGAAAGGATTTTTAAAGTTTTGAACAAGATGCGTTTTGATTTAAAATGATTTAGTTTAATTAAAAACTGTTTAATAAAATCTAGATTACCATCAAATTAATATCATTAATACCTATATGCAGAAAACATTAAGACGGGTACATGTATACATACCCCTTATACATGTACCAACTATATGTTGACATATATATCCAAACATATATATATACTAGTTATTATCCCGTGCCCATAGGGCACAGTTAATTTAATGGTTGAGTCCCCACAAACAAATTTCAAGTTCCCCCAAATTTGAAGTTTTCCCCCCAAATTTCAAGTTTTCCCCCCAAATTTTGAATTTCAAGTTTTCCCCCAAATTTAAATTTCAAGTTTTCCCCCAAATTTAAGTTTTCCCCCAAAAACAAACTCATCCCAAATTTTGTCATTTGTCCACCTAGGACAAAGTTGTCCACCTAGGACAAAGGTTTGTCCTAGTAGGACAACATTCAAATTCTTCATGTTTTATAGAATAGATATAATACCACATGTTATAACTGCTTATATGTTAGACTGATAGATATAAACTGTTAATATAATATAAGTCTAACACATATTAAAACCATCATTTATAGCTACGTATAATCAACAAATTTATAATTGTGCATTATATTTATAACTCATATAAGTATATATAACTGTTCATTCGTATAACAAGCAAGTTACGTAACTCACCGGTAGGGTTCATGTCTCTGCATTGCTTGCGGGTAGGCGCTCGGTAGTCGGGCTTGGATGGTTACTGTAGCGACGATGTTAGCAACGGATATCGACGTCCCGAAGGTGCGTCCGGCGGGGCGAGATGAGGTTGCAGTAGGGGAGATCGGAGTTGAAAGAAGGGGAGTTGGGTGCATTAGTATTTCTGGGATTAGTTAGATGGCTAGGGATAATGATTCTAATTGAGATATTGGAAATTAGTTAGGATAATTAATGATTTGATTTAGGGGATCAATTAAGATATTTAAAGTTAAGATTTGGATATTGGATAGATTCAGTGGTTAGGATATGATTTGATTACAAAATCAACTTAGTTACGATAATTAAGATTAGTAATGTCCATTAAGACAAAGTTTTGGTCCAGGAAAATCAAGTGGTTATGATAATTGGATTAAGATTTGGTTTATGAAATTGATCGGGATAAATAAATCCAGTTTCATAACATTGAGTAATATTTATTCGGTCAAGATATCCTGATTAGGAAGATCAACTCTGCTAAGATTTGTTTCGGAGGATCGGCCTAATCGGGAATTGGTTAGGAGAGATCGATTTGATTAAGACATAAGATTTACTACGATCACGATCTGATTTAGAAAATTGATGTAGTTAAGATTAGCTATGATAGGGATGATCTGACAAGATGTTTAGATCGGGATCATATTGGATAATCGATTCGGTTAAGGTATTCTTGATTGGTAAGATCGGTTTTGTTAAGTTGCGATTTGATTAATACGATTCAGCCCCTGCATCCAACTTCAACCACAAGTTAGAGAAGATATAACACGATCGTTAAATCGCGTGCTCGAGCTATGGATAGTGTAACGCCCCGCTCCCCGTGATAGATAGTAACAACAACAACAACAACAACAATAATAAAATCATAAATTACTCTAATAAATCATTATACTAATTAAATACATATGAAATACGTATATACAGGAACAGGCCGTTACACGCGTTAATAAAGGATGAGTTAGATTGTACATACAAATGTACGAATATCTGGATGAGGCTAGCAAAATGCAGATGTTAATAAATTTGAAGGAGATATCCACCCTAGAGACCACTTTGCTTATTGAGCTGGTGGTTAAGGTAAAAGTGAGGGGTAGGAGAAAAAAAGAATAGAAGATGAAAAGTTACGTCAACCTGGTGCGACCCTTCTCACTTTGAGCATGTATTATCTGATGAAGAAAGTTGCACCACTCCCAGTGTATGCTCCATGCCAAAAGTAAAATTGTACCCACCCCCGTGGCAGCGAGAGAAGAAAGGATATATTAGTCCCAGTCGGCTTCAACATCTACACCATTTATTAAGCACTTCCAGAGTGTATAAGACAATATGTACGGCATGTCAAAAGTGTAAAGGTCAATGGCAACTGTGGTTACATGGCAATATCTATTCTACTTGGCAAAAGGAAGGGCAATTGGAGGAAGGTAAAATCTGATTTGTGAATAGAGATGAATAAACAAAAAGATGAGTACAAAAAAATTATCTGTGAAGAAGATGTAAAACACCATATATGGCATTGGCATATATGGAGGACAAACTATTGTCCAGATTTTGGATGACCATGCTAGACATGTGCCATCTCATAGCATCTTTCTATAGCGGTGTTCTACATTTTATATCCAACGTACAATGTCTTACCTTTTTACATCTAAGAACAGTGCCAGTACCATTTCCTACTCGTCGACATTTCACGGTTGGATTGTTGAATGGTAATCACTATGTAGAGGTTTACAGTGTGGAAAGACGCCATATACCACCAGTTGCACTTAATTGGTTTCAATACCATCACACTGTAGCAAATGGATGGGAGGAAGTGTATGTCAATAGGGCGCAACGATTCAAGGATAGTCAAAGACACCGTGGCTACACAAGATTCAATTGAGCTTGAGTGAAAGGTATGAACGTTTGATTTGAACAAAAAAATTTGAGCACATTTAAATTTGAGCGATCTTTGATTTGAGCACAACACAATTTGAACTAAATATTTTTAAGCACAACATAACTTTGAGCAATCTTTGATTTTAAGCACAACATAATTTTGAGCAATCTTTGGTTTTAAGCACAACCCAATCTTCATTCACATGAAAGTTATCAATATGGGGTTGGGAGTGAACATTTTTCAAAAAAGATGATGGAAAAAGCTAAAGGTGAAATTTTATTATTTATGTAAATCATGTATTTTTGCAAGTTGTTAATCCTGTATTTATGGAATTTGGATTTTTTGAATAGAATTTGGTATCATGAAAATATAGAATTTGGTATCATGAATTTGGTGTTATGCATGGTTGGATATCCTGAACTTGGTATCTTACATTATGTGTGGTAACATGAACTTGTTATCATGAAGTTGATATCCTAGATTTTTTTTTGCCTACTGAATTTGTTATCCTGAATTTGGTATCATGGAAATTTGGTATTTGGTATCCAGAAATTGATGGTATGCATGCTTGGATTTTCTGAACTTGGTATCTTGATTGAAGTGTGGCATCTTGAAGTTTGGTATCTTAAAGGTGTTTTATAGAAATAAAATTTTTTGTATCCTCATATTGGTATCCTGAAATTGGGGTTATGCATGATTGGGTAACTTGAACTTGATATCTTGCTTGATGTGTGGTTTCATGGAGTCTGGTATGCTGCAGTTGTTATCATGAGGTGTTTTGCAGAATTAAATTTTTTTAATCCATTGGTATCCTGGATTTTTTTCCATACTGAATAGGTTATCCTGAATTTGGAACATGAAAAATTTGGAATTTGGTATTTAGAAATTGGGGTTATGCATGCTTGGTTATCCTGAAGTTGGTATTTTGCTTGATGTGTGGTATCCTAAAAATTACTCTGCGCACGTACCAAATTACTCACCGTGCACATCCGGCACAAAAAACTTAGCCACGCACATACCAAATTACTCACCACGCCATCGCGGCACAAAAAATTACTTCGCGCACATACAAATTACTCATTACGCCATCCGCGACAATACTCTGCAAACATATTAAATTACTCACCGCGCACATTCCGTTCCAAAAAATTACTCTGTGCACACACCAAATTACGCACCATGTACATCACATCATATTTTGCTCAATGCAAACCTTTGTTAGGTCAGTTAAAATTTTTCTCAACTCACGCATACCTAATTGCAATGCGCGAAAAGCGAACTGCTCTGTTTTGCATTTTTCCAAAGAATTTCAAAGATTTCTTGTCATCCAACAGTGATCTGAACATTTCCTAAGAGATTTTCGTGTTCTAAAATTGTTCGTGCCCTAAAATTATACCGCGATGTCGAAAGATGTAGGGATTTTCGTGCCCTAAAATTGTTCGAAAGAAACTTCACACCGACCAAATCATCCTGCAGTCAGGCCCGGCCCAGACCCAGGGCAGGCAGGGCAGCCGCCCAGGGCCCAGGACCAGGGGGCCCAGGTTTGATATTTTTTCCGTAGGTTTGATACATTATTTTAAAAAAAACGAGTCAACTGAGGAACGACCCCTCAACTCCTCTTCGAATCTCTTCACAGTAACCGAACTCTGATACATTTATTAGCTCTGATAAATTTCTAACTGGGTATTTGGGTCTCTATTTATTAGCTTTGATACAGTTATTAGCTCTGATACATTATTTTGAAAAAAAATTTGGTCTGATAAATTATCTGGGTCTCTATTTAATGGCTTAACTCTAATACATTATTTCTAACTGATACATTATTCCAATCTCTTCACATTAACCGAAGAGTGGAACAAGAAAAGAAGCGTCGATGGCTATTGGGCGAACAGCCGAACAGGTAAGTCTCTATTTATCTGGGTTTTATTTTTTATTTTTTGATTTTATAAGATTCTGAAGAGATAAATTAGATAGCAAACTTGCAGATTTTTGTTCACTGGATTCTCGGTGTCAATCTACATTCTATCGACTATCAGGTACTCTCTCTCCCTCTATTAGATAATCTCGTTCAGTGGATTTTTTGTTTTTGTTGTAAATCTAAAAAAAGAAATAGATTGTTTTTTTTGAATTTTTTTATGTCAATCTGCCTTCTGCAGATTTTTATATATATTAAATTTGAGATTTTTTCTCGTGTAATCTCGTCTCGTGCTTGACATAGTCTCTGAATCTCTGATCTCTCTATTAGGTTGTCTCTCACATAATGTCAATCTGCATTATAGAACCATTCTAACATAAAAATAGATTTTTTTGGGTCATTTTTGGTTTTCTCTCACATATGAAGTTCTGATAGCAAAAGGAGACTTCGTAGCCTATCTCCTTCAAATATTTAGGTCAAACCGATGAAGTTCGATATCATTTTATTCCTTGATTTAGATAATCATGATTGCATAAGCACTTATTGTGACATCACTTAGACCAAAGGAACAACCTCAAAAAAATTGTCTTGTAAATTTTTATCTTCTTCTTATGTTAGAAACATGGTTCTCCCTCTTCTAATTCTGTAAATTTTCTTTCTTTTTTATACTATTTTTAAAGGGCCCAAATTTTTTATTCGCCTCGGGCCCCATTATCTTTAGGACCGGCCCTGCCTGCAGTAGGCAAATATATGTAAGAAATTATTTTAGGAACTAGAATGAATTGATACACATCAAGTTTTGTTTAAGAAGAAGAAAAGATGTGAACTGGTTTAGGGTGTTTTGCTTTAGGGTCATTTTCGATATTTCGGTATGTGCATTGACCAAAAACTTTTGGATTTTCAAATTTATATACTGACTGAAAAATTAAGCTATATGTTTACCAAAAAAGAAAAAAGCTATATGTGTTGGATGAAAATGAACTCAAGAGAGAGAGAGAGATAATTTCATTGCTAAGAATAAGTAACCATGGCTAAGAGCCATGGTGCTCTATTTATTTATCTCATAGTGGGGAGGCCAAAAGCCTCTAGTAGACCAAGGGTCCACATTACCCTAAGTAATGTGGGATCTAATGAATGGGTATTGAAGGAGGGGAGGCCAAAGGCCTCCCTCATTCATAACACTCTCCCTTACACATTCATCACTTCGGTCTCAGCTACTGAGGCAAGAGGTGGATACTTCTGGATCCAAAGTAAGTGTGTTTGCCTCGTTAAAACCTTAGCTGTGGAAAACCCAGTGGGAAAACCCAACAGCTTAAGGAAAAAGAGTGCAACCCACAGGTTACTCCCCCTGACCCGTACAAGCTTCAGGCTTGCAGGTCTTTCAACTGTCGCATACCAATGTTCTTTACAAGCTTTACAAAAGTACATTTAGGCAATGCCTTAGTAAAAAGATCAGCTAAGTTGTTGCATGACTGGATCTGTCGAACTTCAATCAGCTTGTCGTTCTTCTACTCGTGCGTCCAGAAAAACTTGGGAGAAATGTGCTTTGTCCTGTCGCCTTTGATGTAGCCCTTCTGAAGCTGAGCAATGCACGCGGCGTTGTCTTCGAATAGGGTAGTAGGCTCCAGATCACAAGTCTTCAGGCCAGTGGATTGGATGATCTGTTGGACGACGGAGCGTAGCCAAAAACATTCTCTGCTCGCTTCATGGATCGCGATGAGCTCTGCATGGTTGGAAGATGTAGCAGTAGTGGTTTGTTTTACCGATCTCCAGGAGATAGCAGTTCCTCTGTAGGTAAAGACAAAACCAGTCTGTGATTTTTCCGTATGCGGATCTAAAAGATAGCCTACATCGGCATAACCAAGTAACTGGGAGGAGGCACCTCTCTGGTAGTAAAGTCCAAGGTATACGGAGCCCTGGAGGTATCGCAGAAGATGCTTTACTCCATTCCAGTGGCGCTTTGTAGGCGCTGCACTGTGTCTGGCTAGGAGATTGACTGCAAACGCTATATCAGGACGCGTGCAGTTAGCCAGATAGAGAAGTGCACCAATGGCACTTAGGTAGGGTACTTCTGGACCCAGTATCTCCTCCCCCTCTTCCAGAGGCCGGAAGGGGTCCTTTTGTACGTCTAATGATCTCACAACAATAGGGGTACATAAAGGATGACATTTATCCATTTGGAACTTATTTAAAAGCTTCCTGGTATAATTGGATTGATGTTAGGTGTTCAATCTGCAAGCTAAGGCAATACTTCGTTCTGCCTAGGTCTTTCATTTCAAAAGTGTGCTTTAGCCTTGCAGATATCTCATTAATCTCTGCTGGAGAGCCTATGAGATTTAAGTCATCAACGTAAACTGCTATGATGACGAATCTTTTTCCCGTTCTTTTGATAAAGATGCATGAGCAGACTTCGTTATTAGTGAATCCTTGCTGTGCAAGGAAATCACTTAGTCTATTATACCACATTTTGCCTGACTGTTTTAGTCCATACAAGGATCTATGTAGTCTAACAGAGAATACGTCCCGAGGTATCTCTTTCATCTCTGTGGGTAAGTTAAACACATCTGGTAGTTTCATATAGATCTTTTTATCTAAATCGCCATAAAGATATGCCGTCACAACGTCCATGAGCTGCATTTCTAGGCTTGCCAGAGATGATAGGCTTATTAAGAATCTGAATGTATTAGCGTCCATTACCGGGGAGTATGTATCTGCATAATCGATACCCGGTCTTTGGGAAAACCCCTTTGCTACAAGACGCGCCTTGTAGCGGACGATCAGATTTTCTTCATTTCTTTTTCTAATGAAACCCCACTTATATCCCACAGGTCTAACACCTACTGGTGTTTAGACTACAGGTCCAAAGACTTTGCGTTTCGAGAGTGAGTCCAGCTCTACTCTTATCGCCTCGTCCCACTTTGGCCAATCATCTCTGCGTTTACAATCCGCTAGAGAAAGTGGTTCGATGTCATCGTCGTATTCAACGACGTGAATGGCAATAGTGAACGCAAAATCGTCGACGACGACTGTGCTATGTCGGTCCAGTACCTCCCCAGTACGTACAAAGTTTAATGATTTTTCTCCTAATGTTTCCTCTGCGGGGGAAATTAGGAGGGGAGAGGTAGCTGTCCTGAGCTCAGTATCCTGTGGAGGGATAATCTTATTTTCACCAGGAATCTTCCTCTTTCGAGGAACTTTATCTTTTGAACCTGGTGGCCGTCCTCTTTTCAATTGAGGTACATCCATTTTTGCTGCTGGTGGATTGCATCCATTTATAGGGATGTCAATCCTAGCTGGAGTGTTAGCAGCAGGGACGTGTGAACGGACAATCTTCTGGCTGTCCGTGAATTTATCCGGCAATTGGTGTACTGTATTCTGGATGTGAATGATCTTCAGGATCTCATCTTCACACAGATTTGTACACGGATCATAAAGGGACAAAGACTTATTTTCCCAATTAATGGCCTCCGAAGCTTCAGGCTTCTTGGAATGTTTGCCTAACTTCGGAAAAGTTTTCTCATCGAATTCACAATCAGCAAGACGTGCCTTAAATGCCTCCCCTGTTAGGGGTTCTAGGTATCTAATAATCGAGGGTGAATCAAATCCAATATAGATTCCTAGACGACGTTGAGGACCCATTTTGGTTCTCTGAGGTGGTGCTATTGGGACATAGACCGCACAGCCAAATATTCTCAAATGAGATATATCTGGAGTTGAGCCGTATGCTAGTTGCATCGGGGATAATGTATTGCCTCCAGAGGGGCGTATCCTGATAAGAGATGCGGCATGCAGAATAGCATGCCCCCAAGCATCCACCGGCAATTGGGATTGCATAAGCGATGGACGTGCAATCCATTGGAGTCTCTTTATAAGAGACTCTGCTAATCCATTCTGGGTGTGAACATGAGCTACTGGATGTTCAACTTCTATACCCGTTGCCTGACAATAGTCTTCGAAGACTTGAGATGTGAATTCGTCCACATTATCAAGACGTAGTTTCTTGATATGGTTATCGGGGAAATGAGCACATAACCTACTTATCTGTGCCAACAGCTTTGGAAAAGCTAGGTTACGGGTGGACAAGAGGCACACATAAGACCATTTTGTGGATGCATCTATTAGTACCATGAAGTACCGAAATGGGCCACTTGCGGGGTGAATAGGCCCGCAAATGTCACCATGTATCCTCTCAAGGAAGCCAGGAGACTCTAAACACACTTTTAGGGGCGATGGTCTCATTATTAGTTTCCCCTTGAAACAAGGGGGACAAGGAAATTCACTTTTCTGAAGAATCTTCTGGTTCTTCAAATCATGTCCGCGGGATTCAGATAAGATGCGTCGCATCAGAATGGATCCAGGGTGACCAAGTCTGTTATGCCATAGTTGAAATGGTGGCATTGGCTGGCACGTCTGGTGCTCAGTCATATTGGCTTCGACTGGTTGAATGTATGTTTGGTAGAGACCCGACGGGAGTCCCTTAAATATTTCGCAAATGGTCTTCTGGCCATCTTTACGAAGAGTGACATACAGATATTCAACCTTATTTTCATCTCTAGTTTCTAAGTGATATCCGTTTAAACGGATGTCCTTGAAGCTTATGAGATTTCTATTTGATCTTGGAGAAAATAGTGCATTATTGATTTTTAGTCTTGTGTTATTTGGGAGCAATAATATTGCGTCACCAGATCCTTCGATTATTTTGGACAGTCCTGAAATTGTAATGACAATACCGTCATATTTACTTATGCTATTGAAATAGCATTCATCGCGAAGGATAGTGTGCGTCGAGGCACTGTCCACTAGGCACTCATACTTCATCTATATAAGCAAAAAACGATAATTTATTGATGGAAATGTAAAATGCATACATTCAAAATAAAAGATCGTCTTTATTAAGCATACTAGAGATGAAGCTACAATTTATTCTTTGAAAAGCATAGATAAAGATAATGCTCAATCGAGTAGGTCGTCATTTTCGAAATCCTTCGAAGTGAACTTCGTCGGATTTTCCACATCTGCCATGTTTGTTTCAGGCGGAGGCTTCTGGCTCGCCTGATACAGTTCCTGGAAGTGGCGAGGTGTGCGACAGTTTCTGGACCAATGTCCAGGCATGCCACAACGATGACATTTGTCCTTCCATGTCTTCTTTGGAATTGACACTGTATCAGTGTTCTTACGCTTCCAAGTGAAGTTTTTCTTCCCTTTGTTATTCTTGCGTTGGGGAGGAGCATTGGCTGGTTTCATATGGTCCTTTCCTTTGTTCTTTCTGCCCCTATTCTTGTTCTTCCACTTCGGGAGGTGAACACTGTGGGCTTTGGGGATAGGAGCTGAGCCTGCCGGGCGCTGGTTATGAGTGGCCAGTAAAAGGTCTCTATTCTGCTCTGCCCTCAGGAGGCAAGAGAGCAGGTCAGAGAACTTCGTGAAATTGCGTTCACGATACTGCTGCATGAGGATAGCATCTTTCTCGTGAAACGAGGTAAATGTCTTTTCCAACATGCGGTGCTCCGAGACTTCTTCACCACACAACTTCAGGTGTGAGGTGATGTTGTGAAGTGCTGAGTTGTACTCAGCAACCGAATTGTAGTCCTGAAGTTGGAGGTTCTCCCACTCATAGCTGGCACGCGGGAGTATGACATCAATTTGATGTCTGTAGCGTGCCTCTAACGCTGTCCATAACTCCAGAGGGTCCTCTACCATCAAGTATTCGGCCTTCAGGGTCCGATCTATGTGTCGTCTGATATAGATAATGACTTTCGTCTTGTCCATGTCAGAGACAGTGGTAGAGGTACTGCCAGTTGAAGGGGCCGCTTCTGGGGCTTTGCTAGTAGATGCATCGGATGCTGCGGGAGCCGATGATTGGGCCACTGCGGGGGCCAGGATGGAGTGCAGGAGCGCCATGGAGCGCAAGTGGAACTTCAGGTCCACTCGCCATCTTAAGTAATTCTTGCCAGCTGCATCGAGCACCTCGAAATCGACGCTTGCTAATTTAGCCATTTTATCTATGCAATTTAAAGATAAGCATGAATTAAAATAAATTCAACAATACATGCATAAAGAAATTAATAAGTAAAAATGCGGGGATCGGCCAGATACCCAAAATAATACACAGTCCAAAGTCCGATTACAGTCCAAAGAAAAGAGAATGAAAAATACAACTTTGGAAACTCCGGGTGGGTCCCTATTTCTGCATCCGTCTTCTTCTGCTGTTGCACCGAGCCTTGGCTATTTATACAATTTTCTCACTTACAAATTCTCTCAAAAAAAGAAAAAGTGCTGGAAATGTAAATAGATATGCAATGGCCGATCCCGAAAGACACATTTTTACTTATTTTAAACATCCACGCAGTTTATATAAATATGCTACAGGCATAAATTAAACAACCACGCATATATCTCAAGCACAAAAAATATGGAAAAAGTAAACTAGAAAATATAATTATCTCGTAGACAATGTGGAAACGTCATACACCGTTAGGTTAGTTAACTAACGGCAGAGCGGTCTCAGGATCTTTGAGATGATTATATTTTTTAAAAATTCTTGTAAACCATACATAATAATTTGCAAGAGAGATGTTTAAATAAATAGCGGAACATATAAATGTAATTATTGATTTTACAAAGTTTTTCTCATAAATTTCAATTTGCAAATTTCATTCTTCTTTAAAATTATGAAGAAGCCGAATTTGTGTAGAATTGTGTGGCTTCGGGCCAAAAATTATTTTTGGTATAAGCGCTTGTGGCCCGTTCCGCAGTTCTGCAAAGTTGTTTACCGCAATTATTATGGCTTCGGGCCAAAAATAAGCTATTAGCTTATAATTTTATTATATTGATGGGCCTGAAACCCAATTCGCTTAAACTTAACTCCAATGGCCCAAAAGGTTTATTATAGGTTAAAACCCTAATCTCTAACCAAATGGTTAGAGATCAGCCGTCCAGCCCCTTCATCTTCTCCCCAATGGTGGAGGGTGAGGGGGATGACATTGCCGGAGCAAAAATCCATCCCCCCAAACCAAAAAAATTGGAGGAGAGTGTAATGCCCTGCTAAGCTACTGCACAAGTACTAGAGGGGGGGTGAATAGTACTTTAAAATAATTAAGAGGCTAATTCCTAATTACCTTGCAAACTCTACCAAACAATGCGGAAATGCGGAAATGTAAATGTTAGACAACAAAGAAACAATCGCAAACAAACGATATTAATGGGTTCGGATCCACCCAAGTCTCCCCAACTTGTTCCCGGTGATCCTACGTCCCAACCACCCGGATCCCCTCCGGATACTTGAGTTAGAAACCCTAACTCAAGATTTCCACTATGAAATACTTGTGAAAAAAACCTTCACAAGTCAAATCATACACAAATGAAATTGTGACTCCCACAACCCGGGATCACAACCAAACTCTCACAACCGAGAGTGAATCACTTACAATATCAATGTAAAATGAAATGAAAGTTCTTACCACAAAATACCTATGCCTTGAGTAAACTTACGATTTAGGGCAAAACAGATTTTGGGGAAGATGACGAGGCACCAAACCCTAGCTCCAAGATGTAGATCAGCTATGGAGAGCTATGAGGTTGTTGGTGACCTAGAATCAAGCACTTGGCTTGGAAGGCTCACAATCAATGAATCTCTCTTTTGAAATAAGAGTGAGAAGAGATTCAAGATTGGAATGAAAGAGCTTTGAATGAGGAATGAATGCTTTCTCTTTGATCTCTAAACTTCTCTTAATATCAGCCTTGAGTGCAATGAATGCAGCACTTCGAGTATATATAGATTAGAGGAAAGAGAGAGAGAAAAACGTTTCAATTAAAGCTCCAACGGCTCTATTCTGAACCAAACTAGTCGGTCAAAGAACAACCACTGACCGACAAGTTCATCAACTAGTCGGTCGGTCAAACAACATAAATCGACTAACTGGTGAACATGGAATAGGTCGAAGTTCAGACTAACAGAACTAGTCGGTCAAAGAACACTTGCCAACCGACTAGTTTCACAACTAGTCGGTCGGTGAGTGAACTTAGACCGACTAAGAGATAAAACAAATAGTCTGAGTACAAATTGATTTAGTCGGTCCAAGAACAAAAGTTGACCGACTAGTTCATCAACTAGTCAGTCGCCAAATGTACATAGACCGACTAACGATAAACAATAACTTGGCATGTACAGGGAAAGCTCAACTAGTCGGTCTAAGAAGCATCACTGACCGACTAGTTCACAAGCTAGTCGGTCGGTGAGTCAACGTAGACCGACTAACTGTAAACAGTAAAGAGCTTAGAATTGAGAAGGCAAACTAGTCGGTCCAAGAAGCATTGCCGACCGACTAGATCACCATCTAGTCGGTTGGTTCTTCTTCTTGAACCAACTAACATGCACAAAAAGTCCCGAATCGAAGCGCGAAGCTTCAGGAAAGTTCGTATGGACTTCTACTAAGATCCTATGTCTAAGATAGGAGCGTTATGAAGATTAAAACGTAAGACCTACTCAAGGCTTAACATTCTACGGAACGAAGCTAAAAGACTATAAGTAAAACTTGATGAACCGTCTTCGAAAGCTTCGATCCGAATCTTCATGACGTCTAAAATGGTCCAAAAGCTTCAACGAAGCTTTAGGCATGCGATCACACGCTTTGAGAAGTCTCGAGTTGTCGATTTGGATGTTCATATGAATTTGGCGATGATCTCCATAACTGCGCTCACAAAGAGTTAGTTCACGATATATTTATGTTTGTTCATCATCCAAAACCAAATCCGGGGAGTCCAATATCCAACATTCTCCCCCTTTTGGTGATGACAAACCAACATAAATAATAATCGAAAATAATGATTCAAATGTAATTTACTTACTCCCCCTGCATTGATGACACGTTAATTCCAAAATGAATAATAATAATACGCATCAAGCAGACGAGTAAAGTATATAAAATGAGAATCGATTATTGAAATATCGGATTTGAAATTCCATTTATATATCTTAACTCCCCCTGAATCTAGCATATCAAATTAGATTCTTAGAATAATGCTTTAAATTATCATTTAGCCATGTCATTATTATATCTCTCCCCCTTTGGCATTAGCAAAAAGAGTGGGAGGAGATCAACGACAACAACAATGGCTTCAAATAAAAGCACGGGAGTCGTAGAATACGACCACGGTCCAAATGACACCAAAGGAAAATTCGAATTAAATCAAAGCGTGTCAATGAGACCAAAGTCGAAAATTGATAAATAAAATCATCAAAACTCAAATTAATTTTACGAATTGAGTTATGGAATATACTCTTCAATATCAACATTCTTGGTTAATTTAGTGCATGGAAAACAATTCTATGTTTTCATAGAAATAATTTCTATTTAACCAAGTTATTATCGTCGAGTGACGAAATCAAACATCAGAGACATAAAAATATATATAATGTGCACAAGAGAATGTAATGTCAACATCGATGTATATATATATAAATATGAAGCAAGAGTACATCAAAATTATACATCGACAACATACAAAAGAGCGATCCAACGATCGGCACACAAAATACATCAAAATATCATACAAGACATCGGAGTATCACACAACATACATATCCATCAAAATACATCAGGGATACATCAAAATATCAAAATATATAACCACCCTCTATCCTAACCCACACTATCACTAAAGGATCTATCATCCAAAGTGCATCGGGAGAGTCCTCAGAGAAGCTCAAGAGGCAGTGGGAGGATCTGCAGCAGCAGCAGGCTCTGCAGCAGGAGTGGTGGTCACCGGATCAGCAGAAGTGTCCACGGGAGCGACGGTAGTGGCCTCGGGAGCACCAGTCGTAGTATCCACCGCAGGAACGGTGGCAACAGGAGTACTCTCGGGGTCACCGGCAGAAGAGGCAACAACAGCACCAGAAGTGCCCTCAGGGGCACGAGTAGAAACACGAACCAGCTCCTCAATCTCCTCCTCATCCAACTCCTCCTCGTCAGAGACTGACGGAGGGATCTCAATGCCCAAACGTGAGGCGATACGAGCAAGTATCTCCTCAGTACGAGCATAACGAGACTCCATACGTCTCACTGAACGTGCGAGCTCGTCAAGAGTGGTAGAGGGAGCAGCTGAGGCAGAGGCAGACGCTGAAGCAGAGGCAGACGCTGAAGCAGAGGGGGTCGTCCTCTGAACGTGACGGAGCGTCGCAAGAGACTTCTTGACGGCCGTCGCATTCAGAGGGGGGCCGAGAGGACGCTCATCATCAGGAGGCAAAGTGACACGAAAGTGGCGAAAGACAAGTGTCAGAAGGCACAGATATGGGATATGAGCAGACTTCGTGGACTTGCGGATACACTCGAAAGAATCCATCTTATCGAGTATGATCCGAGCCCAGTTAATCTCGCTCCGCATGAAGATGGCATAGATGAGCTTCAGGAATGGATGGGAAGGCAATGAAGAGGAGCCGTACTTAGGAAGTAAGCACGACTTCAGAATCAGGTTTAGGACCCAGCCATTAGGCTTGAAAGACTTCGAGGGGACGCCAATCATGGCAGGAGGAATCTCATGGAAAATCTCAGAAAGAATGACCTGATTGAGGGAAGAGATGTCATCGACGGAAATATCTGAAGGGAGGAGGCCAGACGATGAGCAACCGATCAACTCTCCTAAGATTTCTGCCGTGAGGACAATCGGTGTCCCCAAGATAGTAGTCTCAATCGAGTGGGTCGCGTCGTACTGACCCCGGACACGGTTGGCGTAAAACAGCTTGACTAGGCGAGGGTAAGGGTGAGGATTCGCCTTAGGATCATATCGAACGTAATCGATAAGACCGAAAGACGACAGAAGATCGGCAAGGCCTGGGAAGTCTGAAAACTGTACGAAATGCTCCAGAAGCAGCGGGCAGTGTTCGATACGGTTGTAAGCCACGAGACACATAGGGTCATCGTGACACAACGAGATATCGACACCACCAACCGGCATCGGACCCTTTCCCTTAGGCTGACGAGTGGAAGTACGGGGTCGAGAGCTAGACGCAGGTTCCCTAGGAGGGGGTGAGGGATCCCTATGGGTCTCGGTCTCGGGTATGTACTCGGTGTCGGAATCCGAAGGTGTACGGAAAGAGGAGGGAGACACAGTTTGCTTCGTAGGCTTGGGTTTAGGCTGAGATTGGGCTCTAGGTTTCGAAATCGCCGTCCTCTTACGCTTAAGAGGAGGCGAAGACGAAGAAGGTTGGGTGGTCTTCGATCGGCGTTTGGGTGGGGTTTGTTTGGGTTGCCGGGGGTCCGAGGGTGGCGAATCGACAGTCATAGGCGATGGACCAGAGGGATCGATCGGGATTCGTGTTCTTGCCATAAGCGAAGCAAGACACGACACAATCAACACAAGAGATCGAAAATGAAAACCCTAAACAAACCCTAGAAGCCAAAATCGACACAAACCCTAACCCTAGAGAGTAGAAAACCTAACACTTGACAGCTAGGAGTAGGTTAGAACAAACCCTAGGGGAGATCGACGGAAAAACGGCCGGGGAATTGGTCGAAAAACGGCGGACACGACGGAGGAGGGAGGAGGAAGACCAAGAGGCTCGGGGGTTTTGGCTGAGAGGGGAGATAAAGAACCGACTAAAACGAAAAAGAGTCGGTCGGTGGCTTAACTAATCGATTGGAAGTCGAAAAGACAAGACAGTCCCCGTCACAATTAGTCGGTCACAGTTCAAGCACTGACCGACTAGATCACGATCTAGTTGGTCGGTCAATGAGCTTGAACCGACTAATTGTAAACAGTAACTGAAGCCAAAAATCCTGACAAGAATTAGTCGGTCTAAGCTCATTCACTGACCGACTAGAACTGAATCTAGTCGGTCGGCCAATGAACTTGGACCGACTAAGAGAGTCCAAAAAATTTTAGAATTAGAAATTTTGAGTTCTCTCCTAATCGCACTTGGACGAAACATCATACAACTCTCATTAATCATTATACTACCCCATTAAACATCGAAAATCTGAAATTTGACGTTTACGAATAAATCGAGCGAAAATTCCGAAAATTTAACAAAAATCCGGAAAATTTCAATTAATCTAGCATGAGCAAATATAAAGAATTGAATATCATGCAAGATTATTGAATAAAAATGAATCCTAAATCTCGGATTCACCCATAATCCCCAATTCTCGACGTAACCGCACAAAGGAGTCTTCCTTTAGGGGTTTCGTGAAAATATCGACGATTTGCTTCTGGGTTTCAACGTACACTAAAATGATGTCCTTTTTAGCAACATGATCATCTAAGAAATGGTGTCGGACATCTATGTGTTTAGAACGGGAATGGTGTACCGGGTTCCTGGAGAGACAAATTGCACTTTGGTTGTCCACCATGATAGGGCAAGTATCACAGGTTATACCAAAGTCTTTAAGTGTGTGTCTCATCCAAAGAACTTGAGCACACGCGGCACCAGCGGCAATATATTCCGCTTCGGTGGTTGAAAGTGATACGGAATTCTGCTTCTTGGAAAACCAAGAGACAAGAGAATTTCCTATAAAATGGCAAGTGCCACTAGTACTTTTCCTGTCGGATTTGCATGCCGCATAATCTGCGTCACTATATGAGATTAACTCATACGTGCTAGATTTTGGATAAAGTAATCCAAAATCAAGTGTGTAACTTAAATAACGGAAAATACGTTTTACCGCTACTAAGTGAGACTCCTTAGGTTGAGACTGATAACGAGCACATACACATACGACAAACATTATATCGGGCCTACTTGCGGTAAGATATAGTAAACTACCTATCATAGCTCGATATAGACGAATGTTTACATCTTTTCCGCCCGCATCTTTATCAAGATGTGTAGTCGTGCTCATTGGAGTCTTTTTCCGGAGGCATTCTCCATTCCAAATCGCTTTAGCAACTCCACCGTGTACTTCGTTTGGTGGATGAAGATTGCATCGTTCATTTGGCGAATTTGGAGACCTAAGAAATATTTGAGCTCACCCATGTGGCTCATCCCAAATTGATCCTTCATCACATTAGAAAACTCTTCGCAAAGAGCAAAGTTAGTAGCACCGAAAATGATATCATCAACATAAATTTGAACTAAAATTATATCATTATTCGAATACTTAACAAATAATGTGGAATCAACTTCTCCCATTTTAAAACCTAAATCCAAAAGAAAATTCTTTAAACGGTCATACCAAGCTCGAGGAGCTTGTCTCAAACCGTAAAGTGCTTTCTTAAGTTTAAAAACATGATTTGGAAATTTTTCATTTATAAAACCCGGAGGTTGAGAAACATAAACTTCCTCAACAACATCTCTGTTCAAAAACGCACTTTTTACATCCATTTGAAATAATTTAAAATCCTTATGGCATGCAAAAGATAACAATAATCTAATTGATTCTAATCTAGCTACCGGAGCAAAGGATTCTTCGAAATCGATACCTTCCTCTTACCGATAGCCTTGAGCTACTAACCGAGCTTTGTTCCGGACGACGACTTGGTTTTCATCGGTCTTGTTCTTGAAGATCCACTTTGTCCCTATGACGGCGTGGTTCTTCGAAGGCAATGGAACAAGCTCCCAAACTTCATTCCTCTCGAATTGAATGAGTTCCTCCTCCATGGCTAGGATCCAAGCACCATCTTTGCACGCTTCATTAACATTCTTTGGCTCTATCGAGGAGGCAAATGCACAATGAGTGAAGTGGTTGACTTGAGATCTCGTCTTGACACTATCATGGATATTGCCAATGACTTGCTCATGAGGATGGTCACGAACGGTATGAAGCAGTTTGGGAATTCCTTGATCACTAGGAACATTCTCAAAAACTTCATTAGTCGGGTTAGTATCAATAGAATCAATAGAATCAATAGAGTTAGAATTACCAATTGAATCACATAAGACATCCACGGAGTCATCATCATTAGTAATTCTAGTTGGAACAAATCCTTCATTAAATGAAACATGAAGCGATTCCTCGATCGTTGAGGTTCGTTTGTTGTATATCCGGTAGGCTTTTCTACGTGAGGAATATCCAATAAAAATCCCCTCATCGGATCTTGGATCGAATTTGTCCAAACTACCATACGTGTTTTTAATAAAACATTTTGAACCAAAAACACGAAAATGTTTAACTTGAGGCAACCTACCAAACAACAATTCATAACAAGTTTGTTTAGTGCCGGGCCTCAAAAGTAACCTATTAAACACATAGCAAGCGGTGTGTACCGCTTCCGCCCAAAATTGATGGCCAAGTTGGCTATCGTCAAGCATAGTGCGAGCACACTCCATTAGCGTCCTATTCTTTCTCTCAACAACACCATTTTGAGGAGGTGCGCGAGGGAATGAAAAGGTGTGTGTAATACCAACTTCATCACAAAAAGTTGAGAAAGACTCATTCTCAAATTCTCCTCCATAATCACTACGAATAGTGACAATTGTGGTTCTAATGAGATTTTGTACTTTCTTAACAAAAATTGTGAAGTTTTCAAAAGCATCATTTTTATAACATAATGAAAATACCCAAGTAAACCTAGAAAAGTCATCAACGATGACAAGTCCATATCGTGCATTTCCTAATGAAGCAACTCTAGTTGGCCCAAATAAATCTAGATGTAATAGCTCTAGTGGCCGCTTAGAAGAAATGCTTTTCTTAGGTTTAAAAGACGATTTTGGAAGCTTGCCTCGTTGACACGAGTCACAAAAGCTTTTCTTTTGAAAGACAAGCTTACGGAAGCCTCTAATAGAATTTAACTTGGAAAGCTTAAATAGTGTTCCAAAGTTCACATGACCAAAACGTCGATGCCATAAGTGTTGTTCACTTGTGTTGGCAATGAGACATTGTTCATGTGATCTTGGAAGATCTAGGATGTATATATCCTTATGGCGTGTGCCGGAAAACAATAATTCATTATTATCTTTTCTTAAAATATGACACATTCCTTTCGCAAAGCTAACTTTGTAACCTTTGTCACAAAGTTGGCTTATTGAAATAAGATTGTGGTTTAATCCTTTAACAAGGTAAACATCACTTATTAGGGGTTTAGAAGGATTACCCACTTTACCAACACCTATGATGGTTCCGCTCTCGTTGCCTCCAAAGACTACCCGGTTTCCATTTGCAATGGGAACCACTCCGGAGAGCAATTGAGCGTCACCCGTCATGTGTTTTGAACACCCGCTATCGAGTATCCAATTTCTCTTGGAGCTAAATTTAAATTTGTTACTCCGTTTCTTTTTCTTGAGCACCTAAAGATAGAAAATATCGTATCATGGTACCCAAGGTCATTGGGTCCAAAAGATTAGACCTTTGGAAGCCAAGTCCAATTGGACTTAGACTTCCCCACATAATTATCATTATCCACTACATTCATAAAATAATCATTCATGTATACTTGTTTTTCATCCATGCTTGTGTCCTTTGGGCTCCAAATTGTGAAGATTTTGGGAGCCCTCATCCTATTGGGAGCATACATGCGGTGTTGATTTCTACGTGATGCATGTCATGGATAGGCATAAGGAACATGATGAAATGGTGCATGTGGATAATTATTCATACGATGATGTGGGTGTACATATGCATGTGGAGGAACACGTGCGTGAGGGTGTCTCACATGGTGTGCACGTGTCTGTGGATGTGTAGCATAGAAATCATCATATGTGTGAGCCGGTGGAGTAGGACGTGTGTTCCTACGTGGCATGATATTCGTGTACATGTAAGCATGGCTCTTCTTTGGAGGTCCACCCAAAGTGGGTTTCTTTCCAAATGGAGGGGTGTACGAGGTGGAAGCACCATTGGTAGATAAACTAGCAATAGAGTGTTTGCTACCACTCGTTGAGGCATCGGAAGTTGGCCTAACAAAAGTAGTGGCTGCTTTGGATGAATTTCCCATCGTATACCCCAAACCAATGTGGTGATTGGCCGGGAGTAAGTCATTTAGGATTTTATCCAAATGGTCCTTACCCTTATTGAATTTATTAATTTGGCCTAATGTGTTCTCATATTTCTCGGTGAGAGAACGCATAGAAGCATCCAAAGTGGATACTTGCGATGTGAGCACATAAACACGAGATTTGAGATTCTCATTCTCAATACTCAAAGTCGAGTCTTGAGAAGTCAAATCCGCTATCTTGTGTTCTTCCGGATCCTCAATGCTAACATGTTCAAGTTGAGTCTTGAGATTAACAATCTCATTCTTCAACTCTTCAACAACGGTGTCGTTGTTGGTGATGATAGTTTTAGGCGAGGTTTGGATGCTAGCTAAATCATATTTTACTTTAGTATACATATTTACTAATTTGGTGTATTTAGACCATAATTGCTCATTAGCATTTCTAAGGTCATCCATGGTTACCTCATCGCCTTCGTTGTCGCTATCATCGGAAGAGGAATCTTTATCTTGCTCCTCTCTAGCCATGAAGCACATGTGTGCTTGCTCCACTTGCTCATCATCCGACTCTCCGCTAGAGGAATCCTCGGAGTCGGTGAATGTCCCGACAAGCCCCTTTTTGTACCCTTTCTTGTACTTCTTGGACTTGTCGAACTTTGGCGCCTTCCACTTCTCCTTGTGCTTGTTTTGAGGACACTCCGCTTTCATGTGTCCTGGCTTGTTGCATTTGAAACACAAAGGAGAGGAGGCGTTAGAAGAATTAAACTTTGATTTGTTTTTGAAGTTACCTTTCCGGAAGAACCGGTTGAACTTCTTAGCCATGAGAGCCATGGACTCCAAGTCCAACTCGTCTTCCGAGTTTTCATCATCAGTTGATGTGGAAGTTGATGGAGCGGCCTTGAAAGCAATAGCCTTCTTCTTTGGCTCGTCTTGCTTTAGGTAGGACTTCATCTTTTCCTGCAACTTCAACTTGCTATCCTTGCGTACCTCATAAGACATCAAGGTACCCATTAGTTGAACAACGGTATAAGTTTTCATATCATTACATTCCTCGATGGCGAATGTACGTTTCTCCCAACTAGAAGGAAGTCCATCGATGATCTTTGAGACCTTCTCCTTTTGGGTGTAGGTCTTACCGAGAGCCTCCAACTCGTTTGTGATGTCGATGAAGCGAGCATAGTACTCCTTCATCTTCTCACCCTGTAGCATATGAAATAACTCGTAATCTTTATTAACTACTACGAGTTTGGAGTCTCTTACCCTACTAGTCCCTTCATGCAATATGAGGAGTGAGTTCCATATTTGATATGCACTCTTACATGTGCATATCTTGTTGAAGTCCTCGGGCTCCAAAGCGCATTGCAAGGCGTTCATTGCCTTGGCATTGCTTACCTCCGCGGCGACCTCCGCGGTAGTCCACTTCTCGAAATCTTCTTCGGCGGGCTCGACATACTCCTTCATCGTGGCCCTCCATAATGAAGCACTCCGGAGGAAAGTTTCCATCCGGCATTTCCAGTACCCGTAGTTGGTACCGTTGAAGAAGGGAGGCCTCGTTGAGGAGTGTCTTTCCATCACCGAAGAAGCTCCTTCATGATTCTTGAAGGTGATATAGTCGGAAGGTGGACAAACGGTCTTGTTGTCGTTGGCAGACATAGCTATAGACTTGGCTCTGATACCAAATGTAATGCCCTGCTAAGCTACTGCACAAGTACTAGAGGGGAGGTGAATAGTACTTTAAAATAATTAAGAGGCTAATTCCTAATTACCTTGCAAACTCTACCAAACAATGCGGAAATGCGGAAATGTAAATGTTAGACAACAAAGAAACAATCGCAAACAAACGATATTAATGGGTTTGGATCGACCCAAGTCTCCCCGACTTGTTCCCGGTGATCCTACGTCCCAACCACCCGGATCCCCTCCGGATACTTGAGTTAGAAACCCTAACTCAAGATTTCCACTATGAAATACTTGTGAAAAAAACCTTCACAAGTCAAATCATACACAAATGAAATTTTGACTCCCACAACCCGGGATCACAACCAAACTCTCACAACCGAGAGTGAATCACTTACAATATCAATGTAAAATGAAATGAAAGTTCTTACCACAAAATACCTATGCCTTGAGTAAACTTACGATTTAGGGCAAAACAGATTTTGGGGAAGATGACGAGGCACCAAACCCTAGCTCCAAGATGTAGATCAGCTATGGAGAGTTATGAGGTTGTTGGTGACCTAGAATCAAGCACTTGGCTTGGAAGGCTCACAATCAATGAATCTCTCTTTTGAAATAAGAGTGAGAAGAGATTCAAGATTGGAATGAAAGAGCTTTGAATGAGGAATGAATGCTTTCTCTTTGATCTCTAAACTTCTCTTAATATCAGCCTTGAATGCAATGAATGCAGTACTCCAAGTATATATAGGTTAGAGGAAAGAGAGAGAGAGAAACGTTTCAATTAAAGCTCCAACGGCTCTATTCTGAACCAAACTAGTCGGTCAAAGAACAACTACTGACCGACTAGTTCATCAACTAGTCGGTCGGTCAAACAGCATGAACCGACTAACTGGTGAACAGGGAATAGGTCGAAGTTCAGACTAACAGAACTAGTCGGTCAAAGAACACTTGCCAACCGACTAGTTTCACAACTAGTCGGTCGGTGAGTGAACTTAGACCGACTAAGAGATAAAACAAATAGTCTGAGTACAAATTGATTTAGTCGGTCCAAGAACAAAAGTTGACCGACTAGTTCATTAACTAGTCGGTCGCCAAATGTACATAGACCGACTAACGATAAACAGTAACTTGGCATGTATAGGGAAAGCTCAACTAGTCGGTCTAAGAAGCATCACTGACCGACTAGTTCACAAGCTAGTCGGTCGGTGAGTCAATGTAGACCGACTAATTGTAAACAGTAAAGAGCTTAGAATTGAGAAGGCAAACTAGTCGGTCCAAGAAGCATTGCCGACCGACTAGATCACCATCTAGTCGGTTGGTTCTTCTTCTTGAACCAACTAACATGCACAAAAAGTCCCGAATCGAAGCGCGAAGCTTCGGGAAAGTTCGTATGGACTTCTACTAAGATCCTATGTCTAAGATAGGAGCGTTATGAAGATTAAAACGTAAGACATACTCAAGGCTTAATATTCTACGGAACGAAGCTAAAAGACTATAAGTAAAACTTGACGAACCGTCTTCGAAAGCTTCGATCCGAATCTTCATGACTTCTAAAATGGTCCAAAAGCTTCAACGAAGCTTTAGGCATGCGATCACACGCTTTGAGAAGTCTCGAAACGTCGCTTTGGATGTTTATATGAATTTGGCGACGATCTCCATAACTGCGCTCACAAAGAGTTAGTTCACGATATATTTATGTTTGTTCATCATCCAAAACCAAATCCGGGGAGTCCAATATCCAACAGAGAGAACGACGGGCCGCCCCTTTTCAGCCAGGGGGCGGCAGCATGGAGGACCCCCCCTTGCGGGGGTGGGGGGTGGGGGGGTGGCGGCGGCTTGGAGGACCACCCCTTACGCGGGAGGGGGGGGTGGTGGTGGGGGCGGCGGCTTGGAGGACCCCCCCTTCCTTGCAGCTGCCGAGGGGGGGGGGGGGGGGGGGGGAAGACCCCCCGCTGCAGGGGGGATCGGCCTCAGGCCGCCTCGTGAAGCGGGGGGGCGGCGGCGCGGAAGGCCCCCCCCCCCCTCTGCAGGGGGGGGGGGGGGGGGGTAGCGGCCTCGGGCCGCCCCCTGCAGCGGGGGGCGGCGGCGCGGAAAGGCTCCCCCGTTGCAGGGGGGGTAGCGGCCTCGGGCCGCCCCCCTGCAGCGGGGGGGCGGCGACGCGGAAAGGCCCCCCCCCGCTGCAGGGGGGGGTAGCGGCCTCGGGCCGCCCCCCTGCAGCGGGTTGGGGCGGCGGCACGGAAGGCCCCCCTCTCCGCTGCAGGGGGTTGGGGCAGCGGCACGGAAGGCCCCCCTCTCCGCTGCAGGGGGTGCATGGTCGGCGTTGTGGGAAGGCCCCCTCCGCCGTCAGGGGGGGGGGGGGAGTGGAGGATTTCATTCCGGTTCTTCTTCCCACCGAAGAATTTTAATGGCAAAAGGAAAAAAATTTCACAGAAAAAACTTTGTAATAGGGAAATTTTTTTTTCTTTTATTAGACTAATTTTTTTACTTGTATATTAAAACAATGTAAAAATTATTTAGTCTAATTTTATCTACAGGATTATAGGGTTTTACCTCTAGATCAATGATCTAGGGAAGAACACGACGATGATCCGTAGAAATAATAATCCAAGCTCCATAACGCTTTGAGGATGCCTCAACGCTCCAACGAACCGCCGCAGCAACGTTAGATTCCTTGCGCGTATGGATGAATTTAGATGAAGATTTTTGCTCAAAAATGGAGAACACGTGCTGATAACGTGTTGGATGAAAATGAATTCAAGAGAGAGAGATATATATAATTTCATTGCTAAGAATAAGTAACCATGGCTAAGAGCCATGATGCTCTATTTATTTATCTCATAGTGGGGAGGCCAAAAGCCTCTAGTAGACCAAGGATTCGCATTACCCTAAGTAATAGAGGACCTAATAAATGGATAATGAAGGAGGGGAGGCCAATGGCCTCCCTCGTTCATCACAATATGTTCTCTGAGCAAAATGGTATCAAAGTAACTCCCATAAAGACAATGATCAGTCCGAACATGTGCACAAAAACTGCACGCTCAGAAAAGCCAGTGACCAATGCATGGATGGTTACTTCCATCCATGAACATCACAAAATTCGAACTCTGCAGCCCAAGCAATGTCCAGGGAAAAAAAATGCAAAAAAAAAAAAAAAAAATTTGGAAGAGAGAGAGAGAGAGAGAGAGAGAATAAAAGAGACGTCCGTCTCTTTCTTCATCCCACTTCACCTCCTCTCGCTGCTTCTTGCCTCTCTTTCCTATTTCAGCATCCGAAAGATTGGTTTCTCTTCTTTCTCTCAAGTGATCACGTTCTGTTTGTTTAAATGCCTCTGACAATACCTTGTCCAAATTTCGCAGAAATTTGGTTGTTTTTTCGCTTTGCGGCGTGGTAATCAATGATCCCAGAGGCTCTTTTTGGCTGCATTTTATCCCACCATCACGTAAGCTATAAGGAATTCACTACATGTCTTCGCTGGGCAAGAACGGAACTGAGCTGTCAAAAGCTTCCGGCTCTCATGAGGGCCGGTCTAAGACTAAAAGGGTCGCCAGCATTCTTGATTTGCCCATTGAATCCCATTGGCACCTGCCCGAATTCGACAAGAACAAGACGAAGTTCTCGTTGTCGAAGATGAGCTTTCGCTCCCTGCAAGAAACCCTGAAAGGGGTCGGTAAGAGCAAAGCATTCAGCAATGTCTTTCAACCGGCCCGTAACCCGAAAGACGAACATGCAGTGAAGTCATTGAGGGAGTTGCTTTTATCGTCCGAGCAGCTTCCCGAGAAGTTTGACGACTACCATACCCTTTTACGGTATGAAATTTCATTATTGTTGCATATCATCAATTCCTTGCATTGTTGAGTACTCTTTGTGCGTAAGTGTTGTAGGTTCAATCGATTTTGTTGTGAATTAGGCACTGTAAAATGAAAATATGTTCAACCATTCAATTTAAAGTTTTTGGAGCCTTGTCTTTGTACCCTTTCTTTAATTTGAGATACGCTAAAGAAGTGCTCATAGAGCTTGCTAATTTTTTTTTCTTTTTCTTTTTATAAGCTTCCTGCGGATGAGGAATTTTGATGTCTTGAAGGCAAAGCAAATGTTTCTAAATATGCTAAAGTGGCGCAAAGAAATGGGTGTTGATGCTATTGCAAAGGTGAGATGCATTCTTTCTTGGCTTTATTATGTCGTTGCATTCTGTTATAGATGTGTTGGAGAATTACAATCCTTCATTGTTTCATTTGAGTTTGTTTGTTTTTGCTAGATTTAGTTTGTTCAAAGATGGAAATTTTGGAATATATTCTGAACTAAATAATGTTGGATGTTGAGAAATAATTTCTTGCAGGACATCATCGAACTCATAATGCCATCATGGAATATCACAAGCTTTATACATTACATATTTTAGGCTGGAGCTTCTACTCATCCTATATCCTTACAAAAAACGGCACCATACGAGCATCTCAGCATTGATTTATGTTAAGATTTTTGGAACAGAATCAGGGGAGCTCACGATGAGTCAAATTGATGAAGTCATAATTTTAAGTTTAAGATATTATGTATAGGCCTAACTTTCAATGTATGTTATCCACTTTGTTTGTTCTTTTTAACACTTGACTATTATTCTTGACACCTCTCCTAAAACTCAAAGTAAATTTTCCTTGAGTTTGGAAGCTGATTATAGAAGGAATTGAGAAGGAACAAAGACCCAAGCATAATCAAGTGTTGAGCAATGAACCCGAGTTTTGATTCCAAGTTAACTAGGTTTGAGGGGCCTACAATAAATTAAACTGTAGACGGTATAATATTGATTAAGGCAATCTAACCCTTCAAACTCAATGTGGATTGAAATTTAAAACATATTAGAGAAGGAACTAAGCAGGAACAATAATCTGGGTGAAATTGGGTGATGGATGATGAATCCGAGTAGAATCAAGTGGTGGCTCAGATATCATATTAAGACGGCTATAATGGGATAAGAAGGCCCACGATGAGTCAAAGTGAAGGCATAGTCTGAGCTAAGACACACTAATGCGGTCATCACCTACGCTAGGTGGCGGCGCACCAAGGGAGGGACCGGCCCACAAGCATGAACCAGGTGTGTTTTCGCAATTCCTTACTTAGCTTGATTTCTATTATTTAATCCTAATAATGACATACTTGTAATTAGCAATAGAGGGGGACTAGTGTTAACATGGTCATTAGCCGGCCGGCCGGAGTTTATGCTATTTTGATAATTTTGTGACAAAAGGAGGGAGTTCTTTGAGTTCTACGGGGAAGGTGCAGACGTCACTTATCAATTGACGTCTTGGGATTGAGGTTAACTCTGTATTGCGGCCAATCTATCTTAATAAAGTTTCAATTTTATCAATTTATTTTCAGTTTTTGTCGAGTTCTATCAATTTGGTATCAGAGCATTAAGATCCATGGGACGGCGACGAGATCCAAGGATAAGTTTGAAGCTTTGGATGAAAATTTTAATGGGGAGATCGTGGGCATAAGGGAAACCCTAGCGGTGCACGATGAACGATTTACGAAGATCAACGAGACGATGAATCAACACAACGAAGCCCTATCAATGATTATCTTTCAACTTGGGGAGATCTCGACGAAATTGAACGGAGGCGATGCAAACCCTAAAATAGCGAAAAAAGCGTCATTGTTCGATAAGGGGAAGCACGTGGCGAGGGATTTCGAAGACGGGAAGCTCACGGATCTCGACAGTAGCGACCCAGATGTGGAGGGTCCCACTCGAGAGGTCGGCGGCCCTAGCAAGCCCCTCCATCGGTAGCAGCAACAGCAGCAGGACTCCGCGGCACCTCCCCAGGGTCCCGCAAGCCCCATGGGCCTCGGCTTGGCCCAGGGACCCTTCCCCAGGGTCGGTAGACCCAGACGAACAGGAGGGGGCCCTCGGTGGGCTCTGCCGACCACCGGCAGGGCCACTGGGCCCCAACGGCAGCCGGTAGGGCCCGACGGCCTTTTCCCAGGCCCACCAGGGCCCTTCGACACACAACGACCCCCGCACGGAGGTTTCAGCACACGACGAGGAGTCGGAGAGCCCTACGGAGGATTTCAGCCCTATTCAGATGATCAGGCACGTGGTTTCGACGATGAATTTGATCCGAGGGATTTTCAGCAATATGGCGATGATGGGGGATGGTTTCGGGACCCTTCTGACCCTCGGTATAGCGAGAACAGACGACGACCCCCACCCCCACCCCGCATTTATGAGGGGCATCCTGGAGAGACTGTAGAGGTTACAGAGACTTTCATGAGGAGCGCGATGGTAGGTTTGGAGGCAATGGCCGGGAAGGACATGTGGGCCGAGGAGGAGGCCCACGAGGGGGACACGGAGTCCATGATGGAGGCCCAAGGGGGGCTACGAGCGGCATCAGAATAGGTGACAGCACTACCACCAGCCCAGGCACGACGAGGGACGAGTAGACCAGACAACATACACGATGGACAGGCTGCGGAAGCTGAATATGCCTGTATTCGAGTGAGAGGATCCGATGGCATGTATTTACATGGCAGAGAGTTTTTAAGGGTCTCTCACATGACAAAGGAGCAGAAGTTGGAAGCAGATGCTATATGCCTAGATGGGAAGGCCCTGTCTTGGTTTCAGTGGAGAGACGAGAGACGACAATTTCGTTCGTGGGAGGAGATCATGGATGGGCTGGTGGACAGATTCAGAGATCCTCATCTGGAAAAGGGAGCAACTAGTGGCACTCAGGTAAGATGGCACCGTGAGGGATTACCTAGAGAGGTTTGAGGCACTGTTAAGACATGTGCATGGTGTGTCTAATGAGATGATGGAGAGCACATTCATGAATTGGCTAAAGCCAACTGTATGCGTAGATATCCGCATTCAGAAGCCTCAGGACTTGATGACGACCATGTAGTATACTCAGATGGTGGAGGACCACCAGATGGAGGATAGGAGGGCGAGAGGTGGTTGGAGTGGACCAGTTTCCTGCAGCCAGATATCGACTGGAGGACAGAAGGGGACTACAGGAGCGGACCATCCCATCAAGGAGAAGCGTGGAGAGAAGAGTAGTGCACCACAGGCTAGGGGACAGTTTAGGAGGATGGCTGACACATAGATGAGGGAGAAGCGGCAGAAGGGTCTCTATTTCAGATGCGATGAGAGGTTTACATCAGGTCACAGGTGTGTGGGGCGCAAGCTTCAGGTGATGTTACTTGAGGATGAGGACAATGAGGCTGATGGTGAGGATGAGAATGCTGAGGAGGAGGAGGATACAGAGCACCATTAGCTGGACGTGGCGGAGGTTTCCCTTAACTTCTGGTAGGGTTCACACCGAACCATACCATGAAGTTGATGGGCATATTGGTGACCAGGAGGTGATGGTTCTGATTGACAGTAGGGCTACCCACAATTTCATCTCCAGGAGAGTGGTGGCACTGTATGGACTTCAGCTGACAGACGGTGGTAGTTTCAGTGTTATGATGGGGACGGAAAAGAAGGAAAGTAGCCGTGAAGTTTGTCGTGGACTTGTGCTTAGGTTGCAAGGGGTACATGTGATAGCGGACTTCCTGCCCCTAGACTTAGGGAGTACCGACGTCATCCTGGGTATGACATGGCTATAAACGCTGGAGGAGATGATTGTGAACTGGAAGCTGCTCAGGATGGAGTTCCAGGAGGACTGGAGAGCAATGGTTCTACATTGGGACCCCAGTCTGTGCAGGGCCTTGGTGTCGCCGAAGACCATGTTGAGGACCATCCAGGTAGAGGTGGTGGCTTTCTGGTGGAGCTCCACATGTTAGCAGGAGAGGGTTGTGCTGAGGCCGGTAGTGAGCAGTCGATTCCAAGGGATGTGCAGACACTGTTGGAGCAGTTTGAAGGGGCCTTTCAGGAACCTCGGGGCCTTCAACCACCTAGAGACCACGAGCATGTCATAGTCCTGCGGGAGGACATGTCTTCCATCAGTGTGAGGCCCTACAGCTATCCACAACCACAGAAGGACGAGATAGAGCAAATGGTGGTGGAGATTGTGTAGGCTGGTGTTATCCAACCTAGTGTGAGCCCTTTTTCCAGTCCGGCATTACTAGTGAAGAAGAATGATGGAAGCTGGCGCTTCTGTGTGGACTACCGAGCACTAAATAAGGAGACGATGCCTGACAAGTTTTCTATATTTGTGATTGACGAGCTCCTGGACGAGTTGCTTGGGTCAGCTATTTTTTCGAAGATCGACCTTAAATCAGGCTACCATCGGATCAGGATGCGTGGGGAGGATGTGCCCAAGACTGCCTTTAGGATGCATGAGTGCCACTATGAGTTCTTATTCATGCCTTTTGGCTTGATAACGCACCTGCTATGTTACAGGCCTTGATGAATAAGGTATTCCGTCCTTACCTTCGATGATTTGTACTTGTATTTTTTGATGATATCCTTGTGTACAATTGTTCTTCGGAGGAGCACTTGGACCACATGCAGGTCGTCTTTCAGGAGTTGCAGTACCACCAACTGTTTGCAGACAAGAAGAAGTGTTTATTTGGGCAGCCACAGGTGGAGTACTTGGGACATGTGGTGTCCTCAGAGGGTGTAGAAGCTGATAGAGAGCAAAGAAGCGACAATGTTGGACTGGTCGCACCCCACCACTCTCAGGGGGCTGATGGTATTTCTGGGTCTGCCATGCTACTATCAGATGTTCGTGCAGGGTTATGGTACGATTACTTGGCCACTCACGGAGCTACTAAAGAAGGACCAATTCGTTTGGAGTGACGAGGCGACACTTGCTTTTGAGGCCTTGAAAAAGGCCATGACTATCGTACCGATCCTGGCGTTACCAGACTTTTCAGGCCATTCATTATAGAGGCAGATGCATCGGGACATGGGCTGGGTGCGGTGATTATGAATGACCAGCGACCTATTGCTTACTACAGTCAGGTGCTGACAGCGAGAGACAGACTGAAGTCTGTCTACGAGCATGAGTTGGTGGCTATAGTTCTCTCCATCCAGAAGTGAAGGCCATATTTGTTGGGGAGGAGCTTCTTGGTTCACATGGAGCAGCGCATGGTGGGAAAGGAGCATCAGATGTGGCTGCAGAAGCTTATGTGATATAAGTTTAAGATTGAGTATCGCCCAGGGTTGGAGAACAAGACTGTCGATGCACTTTCATGGCGGGATGAGGATATACACTTGTCATCTTTGTCGGTTTCGGTGTTACAAGACTGAGAGCCACTATAGCAGGAGGTTGAGCAAGATCGGGAGTTGGTAGACATACGGGCATCACTGTTGCAGGGTTCGTCAGAGCACCCAGGCTATGCTTTACATGATGAGAGACTGTCAAGGGAGGTATATTGGAGGGGTATGAAAAAGGATATTTCGAGGATGGTGGCGGAGTGTGACGTTTGCCAGTGTCATAAGTACGTAGTGATGGTCCATGGTGGCTGCTACGGCCATTATCCTTGCCAGAGTGGGTCTGAAAGGATCATTCATGGACTTCATCGATGGGTTGCCTAAGTCTGGAGGATTCACAGTCATATTTGTTGTGGTAGACCGCCTCAGCAAGTATGCACACTTTATACCACTTAGACATCCTTACAGCGCAGTGTCAGTGACGGAGGTGTTTCTGAGGGAGGTCATTCGCTTGCATGGGCCGCCAAAGTACATTGTCTCTGAGAGGGACACAATATTTTTGAACTGATTCTGGCAGGAGCTTTTCTGGCTGCATGGCACAATGTTGAGGCGGAGCACGTCATACCACCCCTAAACAGACGACCAGGCCATCAACAGGAGTATTAAGACGTACTTACAGTGCTTCATTTTAGAGAGCCCAAAGGAGTGGTCCCGTTGGCTAGCTTGGGCAGAGTATTGGTACAATACGTCATATCACACAGTAGCTCAGACGACCCCTTTCAGGATTTTATATGATCGCGACCCTCCACAGTTATTACATTATGGGCAAGAGTCGACCCCAGTTTCAGAGGTGGAGCAGTACTTGGCGGAGAGGGACCGGATTTTGAAGCTCCATTTAGTTAGAGCCTGGCAGATCATGAAATCTAGGGCAAACTCACATCACAGGGACATGCAGTTTGACGTAGGAGACATGCTGTATTTGAAACTGCGGCCGTACAGACAAAAATTCTTGGCTCACAGGAGGAATACGAAGCTATCTCCGCGATATTTTTGGCCTTATGAGGTAGAGGCCAGGGTGTAATCTATTGCATATAGATTGAAGTTACCCCCAGGATCGATCATCCATCCTATATTCCATGTGTCCCAGCTATCACATGCGATTGGTGATCATACACCTTCTCCATCACTGCCTGAGACCCTGACGGAGAATATGGAGGTTATCTTGGAGCCCGAGGAGTTGAGGGGATACACAGAGGGAGTGCTGAGAGCGGGAAGTGTTGGTTAGATGGAAGTGCTTGCCTAAGTACGAGAGTACCTGAGAGTTAGTGGGCGTCATGACGCAGCAGTATCCTGACTTCCATCTTGAGGTCAAGGTGACTCTTTTGGGGGGAGTAGTGATTGAGTCATACCTACACTAGGAGGCGGCGCACCAAGGGAGGTGATACGACTTTTTGGAGAAGCCCAAGAAGCAGAGACCCGAGGCCCAGCCATGAACGGGAAGCCCACGAGCGAGATTGGGCCTACCCGACGAGGCCCACAGATAAAACTCGAAGCCGGATCAGTCTGCCCCAGGGGATGCACGATCAGCTCGTGCTCCTCAGAAATAGCCGTTCCCCTGAATCCGCGGCCCCTTAATGACCATTAAGGGGCCCGTTAATAAACGCCTACCCACGACGCACGTAGGTGCCTGGAAGGAGGCGGATTGCGGGGGCATGAAAGGAGGCGGACGAAGGATGTGGATTGGGGGCAATTGTGGCGGAGACCCTATAAGTGGATGGCAGGGGCAACCGAAAGGGGGATCGAATCCCAGGTATCTAGATCTGAGGTATTCCATCAACGACTTTGGCTTCCGCCATTTCTCTCCCTCCCCCTGCTCGTGCCGAGGGTCAGCGTATCGATCTCCTCACGAGTCATACCTACCCCGCCGAGTACTCTTCAGACCTTGATCTGACTTAGGCATCGGAGGGGATTCGGCCGGAACCAAGGTCCGGTCACCCTGACGAGTTTCTCGTCTATTCAGGAAGAAGCTGACCGAGGCGCCGAGGCTGCCCCTCAGCGCCAGACGATCACCCCCGCTGCTTGCTGGCGTGGCAACCGATCGAAGAACGAGCAGCAAACGAAGCGCCGAGGCTACCCCTCGATGCACGTCCAACCGAGGCCGAGCCCATCTCGCAGAGCCGAGGCTTCCTCTCCGCTATGCTTCAGCCTAGGACCGACACTCTGTCCGAATCTCACGCTCGACCTCGACTCCACCTCCGACCCACGCTGAGCGCACGTGTGCTTGGCGTGCCCAAGGGATCTCAACCGACCCCTTGACCACGTTGACCGTACAGTCCTCGGTCAACGATTCAGTGGTGAGAAAACACCCGTAAATATCTGGCGCCGTCCGTGGGAACCGAAGCAAGCCCACATCGAACCACCGGAATGGAACTAATCTGCAATGGCGCGGGGCGCATGCCTCCCATCCAAGAGGAAGGAGATTACATTCCCCCCGAGAACCAGCACAGCCACACCACCGAGGGGACAGACGAGTCCCGATCGGTTACCTAGGAACAACTCCGCATCTTCGCCAGGAGACCAACACTAACATCCAGACGTTGGTCGCAACAATTCAACAACTCGTCGGCAACACGCCCATCCAAGGAGATGTGGTGGATGAAGCCCACCGTTGGGGATGGGATCACCAACCCATGCGGTTCGCCGTAGTCACCGACCACGGGAACGGGGTGCCCAAACTGGAGCGGCGATTTACCATACCGGGCTTCAACCCGGCGCGGTCCCCCACCCCCACCTCGTTTCGCGAGGGAAACAGGAGGGGCTTCGAGCAAGCAGAGGACGAGTCGGTGACCGCCTCGTCTAGACGACCAGGCTCGTCCAAGCACCGACGGGACGATCGCCGGGCATTGGGGGATCGGGCCCAGCGGAGCGGAAGTGCCCACCGAGTGAAGCGGGACAAGCGAGAATACCGAAGCGAGAAAGGGGACGCGCACCGATCGAGCCCCGCCCCCAGTTTGGCGGGGACACGAGGGACAGCCAAGCATGAACCTGCCCCCCTATTGCGACCGGACGATCACAAGGTAAGCGAAGGAGGGCGGCCGAGGGGCGTTAATGGCGACTGATGTCCCCTAACTCAGAGGATAACCGAGGCACGGGTGCTCCCAAGTTTCAAGGTGCCGACGTTGGAAAAGTATGACGGCACGGGCGATCCCGCGGACCACGTGATGGATTACGAGGGGATCATGGTGTTCCAGGGGGCCGACGATACCCTGCTCTGCAGGGGTTTCTATTCCACCCTCCGGAAAGCAGCGAGGACTTGGTTCCACAGCTTGCCCAACCGCTCCATTGATAGCTTCGAGGAGCTCACCCAGTTGTTCTGCAAGCAGTTCATGGTCGGGCGACAGGTAAAACCAGACTCAGAACTCCTATTCAATATGGTGCAGGGTCCCGAGGAATCCCTGAGGCACTTCATGCGTCACTTCAACACGGAGCGACTGAACGTGGAGAGCTGTCCTGAGCTGGTCGTTAAGACAGCCCTGGAGAAAGGATTACGGCACAGGGGTCTGAAGAAATCATTACACAACGATCCTCCGAAGGACCTCGTCGGGGTCATGGCGCGGGCCGAGCGCTTCATGCTGACAGAAGAGGCCTTGGCCGTCGACGACGGAAGGACCAAGCGAGGATCCAAGCGCGACGAAAGTGAACGTCGCGGCCCGGAGGAACATCGGCAGGAGAAGAATGCCAGAGGAAAGCAGCAGAGGGAAGAACCGCGGCACACCCAGCTGAACGTTGCCCCGGACGTTGTCCTTGCACACGCCCAGAAGGAGGGGCGCATGAACCGGCCTCCTCCTAGGATGAAGAGAGGTGGGAGAGACGAAGAGAAATATTGCAAATATCACAAGGATAACGGCCACGACACCGACGACTGCTGGCATCTGAAGAAAGACATAGAGAAGCTGGTGAGTCGGGGGCACTTGAAGAACTTCGCCGACGATCCCGCTCTTGGGGAGGGGATATCCAGGCATCCGGACAAGGGGAAGAAGGTAAATGTGGTCCAGGCGGCCATGCGCGTCATCGAGTGAGCGGACGGGACAAACAGCCGCCACCTTGCCGGGGGAGGGCTATCCTGCCCTGACCTCCTCCGTTTTTTGTTTTTTTCTCCAAATGTACTGGTCCATGGAAAGAAAGAAGGACCTTGTTAGTACAAATACAACCTCTTTTTTCCACATCTAGCTGAATGGTCATTTCACGACGCGGAAGAGAACTCAATCTCCTCTCCCGGAGGACTGCCTTCGCTCAACAGGCCGGAGGCGAGAAGCTATTCCCCAAGCGGGGGGGGGGGGGGGCATCAAACCCATCCATAAGCCAGGGGCAACCTCCCTAGCAGACGGGTTCTGCGGTCGGCCCTAAGCCGGAGAGCAACCCTCCGCAGGCCCGCCGAACCGATCGGCCGTAAGGCTGAGGGCAACTCTCCCAGCAGGCCGATCCTTAAACCCGTCCGTGAGCCTAGGGGCAACCCCCCTAGCAGACGGGTTCTGCGGTCGGCCCTAAGCCGAAGAGCAACCCTCCGCAGGCCCACCAAGCCGAACGGCCGTAAGGCTGGGGTAACTCCCCCAGCAGGTCGATCCTCAAACCCGTCCGTGAGTCCGAGGGCAACTCCCCCAGCGGACTGGGGCATCGGTCGGTTATAAGCCGACGGGCAGCCCCCCTTACCGACCGAATGATCCGCCCGCTCGTAAGGCTGGGGGCAACTCCCCCAGCGGACGGGGCATCGGCTGGTTATAAGTCGAGGGGCAGCCCCCCTCGCCGACCGAACGATCCGCCCGCTCGTAAGGCTGGGGGCAACTCCCCCAGCGGACAGGGGCATCGGCTGGTTATAAGCCGAGGGGCAGCCCCCCTTGCCGACCGAACGATCCGCCCGCTCGTAAGGCTGGGGGCAACTCACCCAGCGGACGGGGGCATCGGCTGGTTATAAGCCGAGGGGCAGCCCTCCTCGCCGACCGAACGATCCGCCCGCTTGTAAGGTTGGGGGCAACTCCCCCAGCGGACGGGGGCATCCGAAGGGCGGCCCCCCTCGCCGACCAACCGATCCGACTGACTACGAGATTGGGAGCAACCCAGCCGCGTACAAGGCGATTACCTAAGCAAACCGAGCATCGCGAATGGAGGAAGAGCTATGACGGGTCGGATGAGGGCGCCAATAAGGTCCCAATCCAGGGTGCCAACGAGTCCGGAGTTCTGAAGACCATTCGCCCTCACCACGGGCAATAAAGGGACGCCGGCGAAATGTGGAATTCACGACCAGTCCCAAACGCGATAAAGGATCAAAAAGACCGAGGGTCCCTGCAAGGCGGAAAACCCTCAATGACAAAGAAGCTATATAAATAAAATTGTTCAGAATTACAAGCCAAAAAAGAAGGGGAGGGAACAAGATACAGAGGCCTAAGGCCCCGGGGCACGGGAGGAAGCATCCTTTGGCACCTCGCCCTGCTCAGAGCGCGGGGGATCTGCGGGTGGGAGAGGCTGCCAGGCATGCTCCGCAAACCGCCTGAATGAGTTTCGGACGACGTCAATGATCCGAGGAGCAAGAAGGTTCTCATAAGAGCTGAAGGCCTCCCTAAGGACCTCCGCGATCCTTGCCCCCAGGACCCCGTCGACGCCCCTCTCCACCTCATCGACGAACCGGGTCATCTGACGCAGGTCCGCCAGCTCGCTCTGGAGATCGCCCCTCTCCTGGCGGAACGCCTCTTTTGCCTCTCGGGCCGACCTCTCCGCGTCGGCCAGTTCCCCCTGAAGGTCCATCACTTGGGCAGCAAGCTCGTCTACCCGGCGTCGGAGATGCCGAGCTTCCATGCGCGCCTCTTGGACGGCCACCTTGGCCGCCCCGACCCTTGAGCGCTCCCGGGCAGAGGACTCCTCGAGGTCCCTCGCCCGGGCCGCCCGACGCTGCGCCTCGACGGCCATCACAGTGGCCTGCAAAAAGAAAGGAGTTATGCAAAGAAAGATCAGAAAACAGGTCTGAGAGCAGCAAGACGGCCAAACCTGTTGAAGTTGCCAGACTAAGGAGTCCGACAGTGTGTCTGTGGGAGCTCTCTCTAGGAGAAATCGGTCCCTCGGGAGGACGGAGCCGTGCGTCAACTGGTTGGCCACGGTCCGATCGACGAATACCGAGTCCCTGAGGGTAACCTCGGTGCCCGCCAGGACATTCGCCAACACACCGCCGGCTCCCACCAGGGAAGGCTCGGCCGAGATAGCGGGAGTGACCACCAGGGTCAGCGGGAGAGTTTCGCCGGAGGCCGTCGGCACCTCGGGAGCCACCGGAATGCGGGTCTCTCCACCATCCTTCCTCCTTTTCCTCTCACTGGGGCCGGCGGAGGTCGGGGGGAACGCTTACGCCCCGCACCATGACCGCCTATGGGCGCGCGTGGGGCCGGCTCGGCTCCCGCGTCGCCTCCCTCGGCTTGTGCGGAGCGAGGGAGTTCGGCCCCCTGGGCCTCACTTTCGGGGAGGTTCTCCGCGGCCAAGGGGGGAGGCGTCACCACAACCGAGGGCTCCACTCTCCCCACGACTGGCTCGACCTGACGCACCTCTTCGTCAACGGTGCGACGGGACGCCTGGCTCGATGGGTTCCCTCGGCTTCGGCTGGAACCCCTCCGGATGAGTTCGTTGACATTGCGGGTAAATTCGCGCCCGGCCATCTCTGCAGAGGGAAAGAAGATCAACGTAAGCGAGAGGGAAAATAGAAAGAAAGGAAGAGCCTACCGGGAGACCACAGAACGGTCTTGAGAAGCAGGTCGTCCAGCAGAGGCCAGATCGATCTCTCCTCTAGGGAAAGAGACAATAGCAGCCGGACAGCTGCCTGGTCAGCCTCGGAGAGGTTCAACGTCAAGTTGTATTGACATAACCCTCCCCAACCTGTCAAGATCTCGGCGTCCTCAGGAAAGACAACAAAGACATAGCTCGAGCTCCAGTCCCCCACCCAGCGGGGTAGACCGAGCAAATACTCCCTCCCCGTGCGGACCCGGAGGTGCTGCCACGACCCTTGGCCGACCGTCTGAACCCGATAGTAATGAAAAAGAAGAGGAAGAGACGGCTCTAAGCCATGTGCACGGCAGAGCATGATGAACCCGGTCAGCACCGCGACGGAGTACATGGTCAACTAGCACAAGTACACCATCAGGAATTCCATGACCTGGATGATGAAGGGATGAAGGGGGAAACGGAGGCCCAAGTGAAACATCTCGACGTAGACGCCGACCTCATTACTCCGCGGGAAGTAAATCCGCTCATCGTTAAAGGAAATCCGGACTTCATACGGATGATATAAATACTTCTCCCGGATCTCCGCAACCGCCAGGAAAGGGGCCTTAGACGGCGACCCAAGGACCGCCGGGGAACGTCGAACCTCTCGACGACCTGAGCCACACCATCGCCGACGGGGTCCGTGAAAAGCTTTCTTTTCCCCTTGTCCTGAACAGGACGAGTCCCCGAAGGGACTCCGGGTCCCGAAGGTCAGACATTGCCAGACTCGGGCGTCGGGGGGTCCCTTGATCCCGACGCTGAATCGCATATTCTAAGGGTAGCCATGGGGCAAAAGAGGAAAAGGAGTTACCTCGAGAAGGAGCTGAAGGAAGAAAAACGACGAAGAGAAGGAGCTTGCAAAACCAAGATCAGAAGGAAGGGCGCGAAAGAATCGAAACTTGGGAGGCCGGCGTCTTTATATGTAAGGCAATCGAGGAATTCTAATCGTCCGGAAGGGAGCACGTGGCAGCATCATAGGATCGGCGGCATTTCGAAACCCGCACCAAGAGAAGATCAAACGGGCCGTGTCATGATGACTCCCATTTAATGGGCTGGCCTCGAATGACGCGCCTGTCAGATCACCAAAAGAACGATCACCCCCGCTGCTTGCTGGCGTGGCAACCGACCGAAGACCGAGCTGCAAATGAAGCGCCGAGGCTACCCCTCGACGCACGTCCAACCGAGGCCGAGCCCATCTCGCAGAGCCGAGGCTTCCCTTCCGCTCTGCTTCAGCCGAGGACCGACACTCTGTCCGAATCTCACGCTCGACCTCGACTCCACCTCCGACCCACGCTGAGCGCACGTGTGCTTGGCGTGCCCATGGGATCTCAACCGACCCCTTGACCGCGTTGACCGTACAGTCCTCGGTCAACGATTCAGTGGTGAGAAAACACCCGTAAACAGGAGGGATCGGCCCACAAGCATGAACCAGGGGCATTTTTGCAATTCCTTGACTTTATTTAGCTTGATTTCTATTATTTAATCCTAATAATGGCATACTTGTAATTAGCAATAGAGTGGGATTAGTATTACTAGGGTCATTAGCTGGCCGGCCCGAGTTTATGCTATTTTGATAATTTTGTGACAAAGGATAGACTTCTTCGAGTTCTACGGGGAAGGTGCGGACGTCTCTTATCAATCGGCGTCTTGGGAGGGAGATCACCTCTTTATTGTAGCCAATCTATCTTAGTAAAGTTTCGGGTTTTATCAATTTATTTTCAGTTTTTGTCGTGTTCTATTACACACATATCCAAAAGCTTAAGTTTGCTTTTAGGAGATTTTGGGTTAGAGTATCTCATCCTATATTATGCCGGCACCAATTACTCATCATGCCCCCAACCCACCCATCATGTTCTAATATGTTTATACGCTTCCAAGTTAGCTGGAGATGCACAGGAAGATAATTACAAGCAGACAATCAACTTACGATATACTGGTGATTTTTTTCTCCTTATTTCTAGTCTTCTTTTTCGTTCTGCTGTTTTATTGTCAAAACAAGAAGTTAATTGCTTAAACTAGAATTTTAGTCAAGATATTTTAGAGTCATAAGTATTTCTGTATGGGTATTAAACATGGTCCATCTTTCAAAGGTTTTTTCTTAGTTTAAGCTGAGATGGACACATTATGATTGTAAACATACGCACATCAATCTTAGTTTGACCTTTGGTAATGCAACTTGAAGTTAGTATGCAAGACCTATCTATCAAGAAAATTTGAATTACATAAACACGGCAGATGCAGGCCAAATTGCGGCACCTAGGCATATAACCAAGAAGACATTGATTTTTGTAATGAACCTTCAAAAGAAAATTTGTAATCTCAAATGTATACTTTTTTCACCGCAATGGCTCAATCTCATTTTTAAGTCGTAAAATCTCTCTGAATGCCATCGTACCATAGTTGGTAAAGCATGTAGTAGACCACGGACGGAATCTGGCCTTCAAATGAATGCCGCTCATGGTAAGTGGGAGTATTTTTCTCATAAAAAGAGTATTTTCTCATAAAAAGAAACGAAGAAGAACTCAATCGAATAATTCCTCCTTTTCTTGACTAAGTAATATCAATCTGGGCCTCAAGGTGAGTCCTCGTGCATATCAGCCGACTTCTGTTAATACAACAATTCAAATGAAGTTGTACGACAACAATTACTCCTATATTATGCCATTTCCCACCACAGTAGTTCTTTATTAGAAGTCATTTATCATGTTTAACTTTCATATGGCTTGTTCTTTCGATTAGCATGGGTTACCAGGCCAAGTTCCTTTAAAGATTATGAAGTCATACAGCATGCAAGAATGCTTGTAGTAGTTATGCGGTGTACCGTCATGTGGTATAAGTTCCACTGAGTGCTCATATACACTTGTACGTTTGATATTGTCTGTTATAATGTGTCTGCTTACTTCATACAAAGTGAAGCAGCGCGATTTTATATGAAACTTCTATAAACATTCTGGGTTATTTGAGCAGTTGTCATTTGCAGGATTTCACGTTCCCAGAGTATGAAGAAGTAAAGAAATGCTATCCACATGGATTTCATGGAGTTGATAAATATGGAAGGCCACTATATATTGAAAGGATAGGGATGGTTGATCTCAATGCTCTACTGAATGCAACCACAATCGAACGCTATGTGAAGTATCACATTTCAGAACAAGAGAAAACATTAAATTTGAGATATCCTGCTTGCTCACTTGCAGCTAAGAGGCATGTAGCCTCTGTAACTACCATTCTGGATGTGAAAGGAGTGGTAAGTACTGATATTGTTATAAATTTTACTTTCCCCCCCTGATTATTATTATTATTATTAATTTTTCGCTCAGAATTGCTAATTGCTTTTGTGCATGGAGTTGATTTTTGGAGTTTCTGTTTTAAATGGCAAATAGATGTCGAAATGCATAGCAACTAGGGTCCAATGATGTCCGGTAAAAGTCAGGGCATCATCCCAAACACAACCTGAACTTAGGGACTTTTGGGCTCTATTTTGTCAGATTGAGGGGGTTCAATGTGGCTGTTGCCCTTTTCAATTTTGGGATGAAACTTGAGGCAACCTTTTGATACATACATCTTCGCGGTTACATAAACACATGAAAAGAAAAGGAAAAAATAGAACTCACAGGCGCGTCCATGTGTGTAGTTTCTCAAATGATAATTAACATAGTCCAGTGTTTAGCAGGAAGTTCCTAGTTAATTTTCCTTCTACCATTCACAACTATATCATGATATGTTTGAAATTTTGAAATCTAAGTTTTACTCCCTATTTTAACACATATCTCTTGGTTCACCCACATGTGGATATGTATAGATTTTTGATGATTGCGAACTCCTTGATGCAGGGAACCAACAGTTTCTCGAAGCCTGCCAGAGAGTTATTTTTGGAAATTCAGAGAATAGATAGCAATTATTACCCTGAGGTATGCGGTTTGATAATTTATTGATACCTGGCTAATGTAGGATGTGCTACTGTTACTTTGCAGATTATAGCTTCACCTTTTGACTTTAAAGCAACATTTCTGAATAGATTTAATTGTTACTGTTTTTTGGTCAAAAAAGGAGAGGGAGCAAACCTCAATATTTATTCAACAAACATCAAAAATTACATAGCTACAATATGTTTAAAAGATACACGAAAAACATATGCAAGAATAAAGTTCCCAAGGCCTGGAGGAGGCTTATCAAAGAAATGTTAACCCTTTATGTAGGGATAAACCATGGTTAGCTAACCAATCTGCACATAAATTCTCTTTTCTGATTGAGTGACTTAGAGAGATCGACCATTCCCTTAGTATGAGTAACTTGCAATGCCTAGCCATATTATTTTCACGTGGAATGTCCTCAAGGGGTTTGTTAAGGATTTGGACAAATGCCAAGGAATCAGAAACTGCTTCCACATATCTAAATCCTTTCCTCCATGCCAACTTTAAGCCTTCATAGAGCCCCCATATCTCGGCTTGCATCGCAGATAAATTGCCCAGCTGTCTTACAACAACCCCTTTCCATTCACCGTCAACCCCCCCGAATCATGGCTCCACAAGCGGCGCCTGTAGAGGTAGAAGCGCCATCCAGATTCAATTTAATCCACCCCATTCTCGACGGTTGCTAGGAAACATCCACACTTGTTTTGGATTGAATGGAGCACTGTGAATCAGTTTCCAACCCCTTGAAAATCACGTTGGCATATAATAAGATACCACTGACTAAAGCTTGGACCGGTTGCGCACTGGAATCAAAAACATTCCTGTTCCGGTTGTTCCATAACTTATACTTGGCCACACCCCACACAAAAGGCCATAAGAGTTTCTCAATTTTTACTTAACCAAACGTCCAAGGGGTCAATAAAGAACTCAAGGCAAACTCCAGGGCCAATAAGTGAATTCCACACCTCTCGAGTAGTGATACACTCCCTGAAGATGTGATTTTTTGTCCCTGATAACCCATGCATAAATGACAATCCGAATTACCAATGAATATACTAGCACGTCTCTCATTGGTCTGTAGGCCATTGTTCACCAATCTTCAGAAGAAGAAACGAATCCTTTCTGGACCTTACCATGTCCAGATGCTCTTCCATATCGGGTTCATTTGTGAATACCGTGTTTTGTTAGAATTGTATATGCGCTTTTAACTTTTTACTGAAAACCCATTTGAGTCCTCACCCCAAACCACCACATCTTCGCCCATGTCTAGTGAAGGCGGGTGTATATTTGCAAGAAGGTTCACTATGTCAGTGACGGATCCAGGAATTAAATTCAGGAGGGGCACCACACACATTTCTTTGATTGCAAAAATGTAGCAAGAGTAAAAAATTACATTGACTCAAACGCATCCTTAGACAAGATGGTCTTAACGACTTACAGATTACAAATTTCGTCCTGACACACAAAAGAAGACATATATCACGGTAGTTTGAACTATACTAATAATTTCATCATTAATAGTCTTAGCAATTATTTATTTCATGGCATGCATAACATTCTAACACGGGCATCAATTTTAACATATACCAATGAAAGTAAAACCAATGTATATGTGAATTGTAGCAATGAAAACAAAAATACGTCCATACTTAACAAAATTAAAAAGAAACAGACGAATTTGATCAAACAAAACTAACCCTAACAAGATTAATCGAAATACATACCAAAAAGAACCTGTAATGCACTGATTTTAAGACGCCCCTCCACTGGCGCTCGACCTTCCCCAATTTACCGGACGATAACTGCACAAAATCACAAGGAAAGAAGAATAAGAATAAAAAATTCAGATGACCAAATTCCCCCAAATCATCAAATTCTCCAAAATCAAACAATCAAAACACGGATTCATTCACCAAATTCTTCCATATCAGATCAAAAAAATCCCGAGAAGAATAAGACTCGTGCAAAAACCCTAAACCTACCATTGATAACTCACCTCGGAATTCGGAACCATGGATCACCCAATTTTCCCAAATCAGATTAAAACAATCTCAAGAAGAAGAAAAGACAATAATCGAGCAAAAACTCTAATCCGTGCTTGAAATTTTTCTGTGAACTAAGAAGCAAAAAGAGAATGAGAATGAGAAAAGGCGGAGAGAGAAAGAATCGGAGCCGCCCTTTATTTGATTCATAAGCCGCCCTTTTTTAAAACCGCAGGAGCTGTCCCTTTCAAAAATCAAATCTATGTCATTTTTGGGGAAAAAACTTTAAAGGCTAGCAGCAAGAATCGAACCCGCCACTTTCAACGACTAAACACATTCACCAGCCAGTGAGCTACTTTTCTCCTTGTCTTTAAGGGAAACCAAAATTATATAAACCTAGTTTATTTCTCAATTTTCAGGGGGGCACGTGCCCCCCTGGTCCATATGTAGCTCCGTCCCTGACTATGTGGTTGGGAAGCTTCATGCGAAGTAAATCCCAGTCCCATTCTCCCGACTCCTGGACAAAACGGTACAGACTATCCTCAGAAACAGATGTTCCCGAGTTGTGCATTTTAAAATTTATTAACAGCGGACCAGGTTGGATCCATGGAACTCATGGTGTTAAAACAGCTCAGAGGCCCGCCAGCATGGCACGAGCCCGGGGGCCGGTCAACTTGCCGTTCCGTTGACCGGCCCGGGCCCGGGGTTGGGACCGAGCTGGAGCAGGGTCCCCGGCCCACCTGGCTGGGCCAGGCCGGGATTTGCCAATGGGCAAAATTTTGCCCGTTGGGCATTTTAATTTAAAATATTTTTTTGTTTCCTCCTATGATCTATCATATTCCTATATAAATACCCCCTCCCCTCCTATTTTCTACACTCAACTCTACTCTATTCACTCTCTTAAATTCTCCATATCATCATATTTTCTAAATTTCTACGCACCTCTTTTCACTCCCTTAACAATGTCAACATTCATCAAGCTTCCCTCTCACAGTTACGGTGCAACAAACTCCAACCGATTTCTCACTACTCGCCAGTCGTACTATCGGGCTCTTCAAGCCCCGATCCATCGTACAACTCTCGCTACGACCGGTTTCTTTACTCTCCGATCTCTCGCCACTACTGGGCTCTTCAAGCTCCATTCACACCCAATTGTCGCGCAAATACCTGGTCTTCATCCGGCGCTCTCTATCAAACGTCAACCAGGTTCCTTTAGTGTAACTTTTAACTTAGCATAATGGCAGGACCTTCTGACTCTAAACATGTTACTGTCAACCTTAATTTTGATGACACTATTGAACTAGATTACTATGCTAATTTAATACGTAATAATAGAGAGGTAGGCTCAACAATACCTTTCTTTGACCGTATGATTGAAGATGCTGAAACACAAGAAAATGAGACCTATGTAGCTAGTAATAATCCAAGCCCTGTCATACAACAGAATACACAGTCCACTTTTTCGCATGTTGCACACATTTCCACAAGTTCACCCGCACAAACATCTTCTCATGCTTCACATATGCCTACACAAACAACCCAAAAAGGACCAAAGTCTAGTGTTTGGGATCATTTTTCACGTGAAATAGTTAAAGACAAAGATGTCATCGAACAACTTCGTGCCTTTTACAAAATATGTAGAACTAGTTTTGCTGCCGCACACACTGCCTGCACTTCACATCTATTACACATGAAATCTCATGCTAAAAAAGATGCTAGACAAACCACTTAAAATTTAATTGCATCATCTACCTTTCTTACTGGTTTTTCATTTTCTGCTGAAAATATGAGAAAAGAGATGCCTAGATTAGTGTTAAACAAAGAACTGTCATTAAATTATGGTGAACGCTCTGAATTAGAGCGATTCCACCAAATGGCACTTAACACTGCATTTAGAAGAGTGTCTAGGAACGCTATTAGACAAGATTGTATAAGTACTGTTCACGAAGGAAAAGCTAATATGCATCAACTTTTTATTAATCTAGAATCTAGGATTTCTTTAACTTCTGATATTTGGTCTACAAAATGGGGGTGGATATTACATATGTCTTACGGACCATTTTATAGATCACGAATTCCTAATTTAGATAAGAACTATAGAATTTAAAATGTTAGAGCATGCACACACGGGTGAGGATATTGGTAGGATTTTGCTATCTATTTGTCGTGAGTATGATATAGCAGAAAAAAATTTCACATTTACTTTTGATAATGCTTCTAATAATAATATTTTCATTACTTATTTAAAACGTCACTTAAACCCTGATCTAGATGGGTTAATTTTTCATCAACGTCGTGCATGTCATGTTTTAAATTTAGCAGTGCAGGATGGACTGAAAATTGCTTCTATTTATCTTGAAAATGCAAGAAACCTTATGTTATTAATTACAACTAATTCACAAAAAAGAGAGAATACAGACAGTTTTGTCGTAGTAACCAGCTGTCTTATAGAGCATTTAAATTTAGTGTTCCACATATGTAGAATTCAACGTATCTAATGATGTGTTGCATGAAATTGAATAGAACCCAACTTAGTGAGTTTGCAAGTACACACCTTGCAAATAATAATGATTAGACATTAGTGATTATGAGTGGCTTATTATATATGAATTTTATGATTTTTTTTTTTGAAATTTTCTACTTGTCAACAAACAAATTTTCTGGAGTTTACTTTCCTACATTAGTTCTAGGCTTAGACCAATTAGTGTTGATTTCGGATGTTATACAAAAACATAGAGGTAATGAGACCTCTAGTACTCCTGACATTAGAGCAATGATTGGACAAATGGAGAGTAAACTTCGTAAGTATTAGAATCCAGTGCCTTTGCTATACTCTTTAGCGAAGGTTTTTGATCCCAGTGTTAAAGAGGAAGGTGTACTTGACTTATTAGATACCTATTATGAAAACATGAACATAGATGCAGAAGAACACAAAATTAGTTTTAAGAGTAGCTTAAGATCCCTTTTTGCTGTATATGAGACACGATTTGGTACTTCTGCGCACACATCTGCTGTTGAAGCTTCTTCTTCTGCTCCAAGTAGGCTCCGCCTGCTTATGGAGAAGAAGAAGCAAAGAACAGTTGTCACAAATAGTTCTTCTAGTAAACTGTCTAGGTATTTGTCAAATTATAAAATTAGTTATCCAATTCTTTTCATCATAGCTAGTGATTTGTTAGCTATACACATATCTACTGTTGCTTCAGAGTCTGCTTTTAGTACATGTGGTCGTGTTGTTAGCAACAAGAGGTCGCGGTTGAAACTAGATATAGTCGAAGCGGCGGTTTATGCGAATGATTGGTTCAAGGCTGAAGCGAGGACCCAACATCAAACTGACATTTCTGAAGACTCTGAAGAAGAAGAATAGACTTGATGCTAGATTTCTTTACTTGTATCAACATTTTATTACATGTATTAGATTGCTTTTTTGGCCAATGTATGAGGAATAAGGCTGGCCAACGTATGTCCCCCCTCAAAAAGATTTCAATTAATAAAATTTAGAGGTTCAACCTGGTACCTTTGAGAATTTCGGGATTAAAAATTTTTCTTACATTTTTATTTTATATGTTACTTATATTTTCTCACACATAACATGTTACATTTACAGATTTACTATATAAATTTATACGTAACAAATTTATTTATAAGATAATTTATTTTTTATAATTTACACTATTTATTTTCTAAATTACTAATATTTTTCCAACACGTAACATTTTACATGTAATATATAATTTTTTTAATTTACTTATACTTTACAACATTTAAATTTAACATTTGAATTTTTTAGATTTTTTCAGAATCTTATCAGATTTTTTCAAAATTTTTTAAATATGTTTTTCTAAAAAATTAAAAATATACGGATCGGCCCAGGCCCGGTCCGGGCCGGCGGGCCGGGCTTGGCGGGTCCCCCCCCGCCCGGGCCGGCCCGGGATTGAACTGAACCCGGCCCGGCCCGGCCTTTGGCCCGGCCAAGCCCGGCCGGGCTGGCCCGGCCGTTTTGACATGTTTACATGGAACTGACCACATCCGATTGTGTATCCATTCCCAATAGACCATACCACATGCTTTAAAAGGGTAACCCAGGCATGTCCCAGTGCTTTCCATACCTACCTCTCTTTTCCAATCAGCTTTCCTATTGTATTTTTCATAAAGGATTTGGACCCAAAGGGCTGACGGGTTGTTTAAAGCTCTCCATGTGGATTTTATAAGACATGCGTCATTAAATTCCTCAATACGGCGTATCCCAAGGCCACCATTGTTTCTTGGTTGACATATGTTATTCCACCCAATGGTGTGCCATTTTCTTTCATCATCACTTTATAAAACACATTTGCTTTCTTTCCAGTAACATACTAACCTTTTTGGGATTTTAGCATGAAACATAGGATATAGAGGCATACTTTGAATTACTTATTTTGCAAGGGTAACTCTGTTAGTGGTTATGCCCTAGACCAAATATTTAGAACTTTATGGTATGTCATTTTTCTTTTATAGAAATGTTTCTCTTATTGTTATTATTATATTGCTTGCATGTTTCTTTATAATAATGTTTGAATATCTGTTTTATTTTATTCTAAGCATCCTTAGTCATTCATCATTAAAGGTATAATGATGAATTAAGACTAGTATGTGTTTGATTGATAATTATGAGGTAATCATATGTATGGTGATACAAATCGAACTTATAGGTACTTGTTGGAGAACTTGTACTGGATAGACTCACTATGAGATCATTACATGGATCAGTGTCATAAATGATCTCATAATAGTTATGTCATAGAATCCTTAGACCTGATATCATCACAGTTTTCTACATAAGAAACATCATATTTTGACATAACTAAACGTTATTTTTACTCAGATAATCATAAAGGTTATGATTGAATATGATGTAAATTATGCAGAGGAAAGTGAATGAACAAGATGGAATTTGTCCATCTCCTATGAGAGAGATATATAAGGCCCCTCGATAAGTAGGACTGAGAAATGCATGGCCATGCTCAAATGAATGTCATTTTGATTTTATAGTAAGCGAGAAATTAAATGTTTGAACAATATATGTATGACACTGTTCATGACTTATGTTCAAATCAGATATCGTGTAACAAAATGATTATGACATGTTCTATTGGGTAGGTTAATCGGACTAACGATATTCATATTAATTGGGTAGTCATAATATCTTGCTAGAGACCAATTATGACTTGTGGGCTTCTAATAAGATTAGGCCCACTGCCAATTTAATATGAGCCTATTGGGTCGCACACAAAAAGCGTAATGGATATATGATAGGGTTTAAATATGATTTTGAATTTGATTTGAAATTCGTAATAAGGCGAAATATCTTAACTGACATATATTGTATCTCGTTAAGATATTATACCTAAGATATCGTCGCGTAACAAAAACACGTTAAAGAGTTAACATATAATATACGATATTATCCTAAAGATATCTTTTCGTAACTGAAATATGTTAAAGGGTTAACGTATGATTCTATATAAGATATAGAAAGAGGATTTTTAGTTTTTACGCATTCAATCTATCTCTCCCGTTTTTTGAGAAAGACGACGAGCAAAAGAGAGAGAAACCCTAGTTGCGGAGACGGAGCTAGCACCCTCGCAATTTCTGTTCGTGAAGTTCGTGTGTGGATACTAATCGAGGGTGGTCGTTCGTAGAGCAGCACATGTAGTCCGACACATTCAGATCGTCACAAAGGTTAGTAATCTATTCAAATCAATTTGAAACGCATGGATCTTGGTAGGTTTCTAATTTTTCGATGCGTATAAACTAGTTATGCATGATAGAAACCCTAACAAACTCTTCCCACCATGGATAAGCATTTGGTTTCCACCCACTTAGTCCATCATCAACACGGTTCCTCATACGTTCTCTTGCTATTGCCATTTAAAACATGGGTTCCAAGATACTTACCCATGGTACTTTTCCTTTGGAAGTGACAGATATTCAAGATTTCCATAGCCTTTGGCTCGGTGACGTTTTTTGAGAATACCACACGTCTTTTTATTATTAACTTGCTGTCCAGAAGAAAAGCAAAAGGATTCCAATACTCACATAATCACTTCAATTTGCTCATCCGCAAATAATAAAGGGTCATCCACAAACATTAGATTCGGCACTTTATTTTTCTCCTTCCCACGGTCACAGGTTTCCCTTGTTTTTTATGTAACACATCCTCAATGAGATGCACTAAACGTTCCATGCAGAAAACAAATAAGTAAGGCGAGAGTGGATCCACTTGCTATATGCCTCTAGAGAGATAAAAAGTATCACCAACCGAGCCATTCCACAGAATAGAAAAGGACGTGGTTGAAACACACCTCATGATGACCTCAATCCAATTTCCTGGGATGCAAGCTTCTTTCAAAGTTTCCTTAATAAAGGACCACCACAATCTATCATAGGCTTTTGCTAGATCAACCTTTATGGCCATAAATTTTTTCTTTTCCCTTGCATTTTATTCAGAGTGTGCATGAGTTCCTATGCCACTATGATATTGTCATGTATTAAACTCCCTTTAATAAAGCTTGATTGAGTCAGAGATATGATATTTGGCATCAAAGTTCTAAATCTATTTGTAATGATTTTAGACATACCTTTGTAGGCCACTTTGCACAAGGAAATCGGGCGAAAATGAGCTATAGACTCTGTTCTTTGCATTCTAGGAATCCTCACCAGCAGTGTTTGGTTAATATCTTTCCATATCCCTTTGCATGCTAAATACCCTCTTCCCCATTTGACAATATTGCGTCTAGTATCTCCCAATGTTTTGATAAAAAGAGCATTAAAATCGTCCTTCACAGCTGCTTTCAAAGGACCCAAATTGAATATTACCTTTTTGTTCTCGATGTCAGTAACTTCACCAAATGGAAAGCTTATATTCTCCTCCTCCCATCGTGGAAACATAGCTGATGTTGTAAAAGTGTGTTGGACACCTATTTCTTCAGAAAACAACTTTTTAAAATAGTTCATGGCTAGACACCTCAATTCCTCCTCGGCCATAATCAACGACCCATTATCATCTTTTAATGCCTGGGTTTTTTTACGATGACGTCTACAAACTGTTTTTGCATGATAGAAGATAGTATTTCTATCCACATCCCTAATCCATTGAGTCCTTGACTATTGATGCCAAAGTATTTCCTCTTGACGGGTTAACCAATCAAGTTCGGTTGCAAGATCAATTTCTAGTTTATGGAATTCCCTCTTCTTCCAACTGCCTTTTGGATACCATGAAGCCGGGCCATGATTTTCCGTTTCCTGTAGAAGATGTTGCCAAAGGTTCCTTTACTCCAAAGTTTCATTGGCTCATTCAAAGCTTTTGTAGCTTGTGTCAGCTTAGCACTGGAATTCCAGTTTGCATCAAGGAACTCGCAAAAGAAAGGATGATGGATCCATATCGACTCAATGCGAAAAGGTCTGTCACCCTTATGCCTTTTATCTGCATGGCTGCTACTTATGTCATTCAGGTCTCCAATTAAGAGCCAAGGCTCCCTCCCATTTCCACTCCACTGTTCAATACTATCCTGAGCACTATGTCTCTATTCCCTATTCGGGTTTAAATAGGTAGCAGTAATTAGCCAAGGTTTTTCATTATCAACTGAAATTCTGCATTGCAAATACTGATCATTTTTCATAATAACAGACAGAGATACCCGAGGACTCCCACGCCATCCAAATACCCCCTGATCTTCCGTTACCTTCCACAACTTCCCAGTGTTTCATTCCCAATTTTCTTAGAATATTTGGTGCTCTGCTAGCATCCACTGTAGTTTCCAAAAGAATAATCAAACAAGGTCTTTAATTACGCGTCAGAGTTCTCATAGACCAGCTAAACTTCACACTTCCAGCTCCTCCGTAGTTCCATACTATGATTTTGGATCCATAAAGAAACAAAAATTTATGAGTAAGGAACATGAAAACAAATACCTCATGCATTCCTCACATGTGCTTCATCTCTGGCATCAGCATCCATGACTTCCTCTGGTGTATTGATGCAATCCGCTAGGATTTTGATGATAAAAATAAGATTTTTATTGGGAAAGATGAGATTTTTAGGGTGAAAAGATGGAATTTAGGGGTGATGATTAAATTTTTATTGATAATCAAACTAAAATACAAAGATAGGTTGGCTACAATTGGACATGTCCCGCTCTCCTAGCTTTGAATTAGATATCAAAGCGTAAATATCTAAATGAAGGAAAAGCCTGAACTTCATAGATCTAGAGTTTCTTCCCAAAATTACAGAAAATCCCCTAAAACTGAAAATTACAAAAAGACAAATTACGAAAACAACATCAAACACATCATTACTCCGTCCCGAAGAACCAACTTGTGCTCAAGATGGTGTATAAAGTTTGTGGGCCACACTATTCGACCGATGGTGCTTGTCCCCTCCTGGATCAAAAGAAAACGATTGATCTCCACCGCCATCGTTGTTGCTCTCGGAAGAACCGTTGTATTGCGTGCCTCCTCTACCATCGTTGGGCCATCCAAGGTCTCCATCATCCTCCACGAAGCCCGAAAGAAATCTACGGTAATTATCAAAATTCCTTGTGGATCTGTCGCACCTCAAAGATAGACACCGGTCTTGAACGAGACCCTCGTCAATCCACGAGGCCTAGTGGGCCCCTTGACGCGTTGTTTGAGATCTGTCGCGCCCTTGGTTTCTCTGTCGGGGGCCTGTAGTGCCCCTGCTCGCTGTCCCGGGGCCTACCGTGTCCCTGGGCTACTGCCTGAGGCCTGCCGGGCCCTGCAGCATAGCCCAGCCGGCCTTGTTGGTCTCCTGCAGCGTTGGCTACATGGCACAACCAGCCCTACAGGCAGCTTGCAGGGGTTGGTTGACCCTACATGTCTGTGGGCAGGCTGCCACAAACTGAACCTCATCCATCTGCAAGTCTCCCTCCCCATGTGTACCAACCCCCTTGTAGGATCTGATGGTTTTCCTCCCACATCCCCATTAGCTGGACCATTTGGTGGGTTGGGTGATTGTAAAGGTGTAATTGAAAAAGACGGCATTTCTCCACTCCTCTTGATATTAATGTTTGGTCAACTGTGCTTGAATGTCACTAGAAGAAGCTGTCATCTGCTTCCCCGAATTCTTTGAAGTAGAAATGCCCTCACCAGACCTAATTTTTTGCTTTAATTCCACTGACTTGATTTTGGACCAGTCCGAGATTTGCCCCCTTAAAATTCAAGCCCGTGGATGGTTCATCATGTGAGTCCATATTTTTAGTGGATTTATTTGGTCCTTTTATAATACTTCCCGAGCCCACTATTAAAGTGGCCCTCGCTCTCTTGGCATTTCTAGGCTCCCCTTCCCCTCATTGAATGCAAATAACTGTCCAGCTGGATTCACGTCACCACTATTCAAAGAGTTTTTGTTAGATCCGTGCGCGGCTAAAGAGGGGAGGAAATTACTTTGCGCACAACAAGTCATGGAGAAATTACTTTGCGCACAAGGAGGGTTTTTCTATTTAAACTAGGGCTAGCCGTCATTTGTATTCATGCTTGATATTTGGAGATTTCTCTATTGAGCGTCCTAGGAGTAGATCTAGATCTAGACGAGTGCGGACGTCCTCTAGGCGTCTTGGGAGGAGGGCACACCTCTTTTGTGCTCAAATATCTTGTTTTTGCTATTGTTTTCTCAATAAAAATCCTATCTTTGGTTGGTTCCTAACAATTTGGTATCAGAGCGCGTGACGATCCATGACGGGAATTGAAGGGGTAAAGAAATCGGTTGACGATTTGGTGGAATACATCGAGCACATGAAGGCAAGACAAGCAAAAAACGACGAGCAATTTGCAAAAATCATGGAGCTATTGACGGCGCGTATCCACGACGGCAAAAACCCTAATTTTGGGCAAAAGACGTCACCTTTGGAGGAGAAAAGCCCAGATCTAGAAATTTCAGATCTGAAATTTTCAGATCTAGATCTGAAATTTTCATATCCAGATCTGAAGGCGACGGAGGAAGACGAGAAAATTTTTAGATCTGAAAATTTCAGATTTGAATCTGATGGCGATGAAAATCCAGATTTAAAGGCGGCGGCGGAAGACGAGGACGAGCCCCCAAGGCGAGCAAACCCTAGCCGTCGTCTCAAAAAGACGGCCACGCCCCCTGCAGAAATTCTGTAGGGCCGGCCAGCCCTGCAGAAATTCTGCAGGAGCCGCAGCAATTCTGCAGGTCTGCGCAGAAATTCTGCAGAATTTCTGCAGGAATCTGCAGAATTTCTGCAGATTCCTGCAGAATTCTGCATTCTGCATTCCTGCAGAATTCTGCATTCTGCAGAATTTCTGCAGGAATCTGCAGATTTCCTGCAGATTCCTGCAGAATTTCTGCAGGAAATCTGCAGGAATTCTGCAGGAATTCTGCAGCATTTCTGCAGAAATCCTGCAGAATTCTGCAGAGGGTCTGCAGAATTTCAGTCTATAGATGGCCTTCAGATCTGACTGGTGGTGACCGTGGCTTTCGTCTGGACGTTGCTGAAGGTGGTGGAGACCTATCTCATCCTTTCGATCCGGGAGGAGACTTGCAGTACGTGGAATGGATGGCACACACACTCCATGCACCACCTTGAGGACAAGGTGGATTTTCAGGGGCGGAGTAATGTTAGATCCGTGCGCGGCTAAAGAGGGGAGGAAATTACTTTGCGCACAACAAGTCATGGAGAAATTACTTTGCGCACAACAAGTCATGGAGAAATTACTTTGCGCACAAGGATGGTTTTTCTATTTAAACTAGGGCTAGCCGTCATTTGTATTCATGCTTGATATTTGGAGATTTCTCTATTGAGCGTCCTAGGAGTAGATCTAGATCTAGACGAGTGTGGACGTACTCTAGGCGTCTTGGGAGGAGGGCACACCTCTTTTGTGCTCAAATATCTTGTTTTTGCTATTGTTTTCTCAATAAAAATTCTATCTTTGGTTGGTTCCTAACAATTTGGTATCAGAGCGCGTGACGATCCATGGCGGGAATTGAAGGGGTAAAGAAATCGGTTGACGATTTGGTGGAATACATCGAGCACATGAAGGCAAGACAAGCAAAAAACGACGAGCAATTTGCAAAAATCATGGAGCTATTGACGGCGCGTATCCACGACGGCAAAAACCCTAATTTTGGGCAAAAGACGTCACCTTTGGAGGAGAAAAGCCCAGATCTAGAAATTTCAGATCTGAAATTTTCAGATCCAGATCTGAAGGCGACGGAGGAAGACGAGAAAATTTTTAGATCTGAAAATTTCAGATTTGAATCTGATGGCGATGAAAATCCAGATTTAAAGGCGGCGGCGGAAGACGAGGACGAGCCCCCAAGGCGAGCAAACCCTAGCCGTCGTCTCAAAAAGACGACCACGCCCCCTGCAGAAATTCTGCAGGGCCGGCCAGCCCTGCAGAAATTCTGCAGGAGCCGCAGCAATTCTGCAAGTCTGCGCAGAAATTCTGCATTCTGCAGAATTTCTGCAGGAATCTGCAGAATTTCTGCAGATTCCTGCAGAATTCTGCATTCTGCATTCCTGCAGAATTCTGCATTCTGCATTCTGCAGAATTTCTGCAGGAATCTGCAGAATTTCTGCAGATTCCTGCAGGAATTCTGCAGGAATTCTGCAGGAATTCTGCAGAAATCCTGCAGAATTCTACAGAGGGTCTGCAGAATTTCAGTCTATAGATGGCCTTCAGATCTGACTGGTGGTGACCGTGGCTTTCGTCTGGACGTTGCTGAAGGTGGTGGAGACCTATCTCATCCTTTCGATCCGGGAGGAGACTTGCAGTACGTGGAATGGATGGCACACACACTCCATGCACCACCTTGAGGACAAGGTGGATTTTCAGGGGCGGAGTATTGTTAGATCCGTGCGCGGCTAAAGAGGGGAGGAAATTACTTTGCGCACAACAAGTCATGGAGAAATTACTTTGCGCACAACAAGTCATGGAGAAATTACTTTGCGCACAAGGAGGGTTTTTCTATTTAAACTAGGGCTAGCCGTCATTTGTATTCATGCTTGATATTTGGAGATTTCTCTATTGAGCGTCCTAGGAGTAGATCTAGATCTAGACGAGTGCGGACGTCCTCTAGGCGTCTTGGGAGGAGGGCACACCTCTTTTGTGCTCAAATATCTTGTTTTTGCTATTGTTTTCTCAATAAAAATCTTATCTTTGGTTGGTTCCTAACAGTTTTCCACCACTTCGTCTCTAAGGGTCTGTTCTTTTGCGTTTAAATGTTTGTGAAAGTGGGAGATTCCACTATTCCTCCCACTATTCACTCATTTTCATCCCTACTTTCACTCGTCATGTTCTTTTGTGTTAGCTTCTTTGACTGTGAAAGTTGTTGACGTGGCCATAAAACACACACAATAAAGTTGTGTGGGACCCACAAAAAATTCCAACATCCACATTCACAACCCACTTTCACCCAAAAAAACACAATACTCACTTTCACCACACTATTCACAACTTCAACCAACTCAAATTTAAACACAAAAAAACAGGCCCTTAGTTGACTCAAAGTTCCAAAATTATTTCGTATCACCGTTACTCCCTTTGATTGCTCCCCTTAAGTTTTCTTTCCTCTTGGTTTCTCACTACATTTGTCCATCCACTGTAAGTGTCACCCGCAAAATCTAGTGCTTGAGTAATTATGGAATCCACTCTGGCGTTATCTTGATCCGTCTCGCTTGTCATAACCGTTCCCCTCTTTCTCGATCAGCGGGCGTCGTAGTCGCAGTCACATCGGCCACCGACGTGTCCGATAAAGGATTCAATTTATAGTCACGGCCATTGTGGCCATAGATACCACATCTTTGACGAATGATGTGTAGGCCCTCATATTCTAAATTGATTCACTTGTTAGGGATCCTGATTTTCCCTACTACGGGCATGTTTAAATCGATTTTTGATCGACGTAAATTCTTGCAAACTGCCTCTATTTACCAACAAAGTATTCTTGTCAATTTTATCTGGTCTCCCAATTGCTCTGGCAATGTGGAACATGAATTTTTCATGGTATCTCGCAACCGGTAGTCGCGTTAGTCTAATCCATACCATTGTTTTGTCAATTGTATCACTGGCAGGATCAAAATCCCACGTCCATTGTCGCACCAATAGATAATGATCAAATATCATCCACAGCCCCCGCCAAATAATAATAATAATAATAATAATAATAATAACAATTGTTCTGTATCACAAGCAACAAGGAAGTATCCAAACCCGAGTCGATGAGTTCGAAGTCACCATCCAGTTTCCTGAGACTTTGGAGTTTTGTTCTCATCAACGTGTAGCCCAACCCCAACTGTCTGACCAAAATCCTGATTACTAGTGCTTCATGCTAGGGATGGGACAAAGCTTTGATAACCTCCAGACTCCACTAAGCCATTTTCGAGTATACTCTCTGTATCCACTCGATAACCTGCTAACATGTCCCTGAAGGATGACTGCTGAGTTTTGTAACAATTCACGTCCGGGGGATCCCCGGTGGGTTGCCGGAAGGTTGAACTTCCGTCGACGGTGGTTGAGAGCTAGTGTCAATCTCCATTCATCGACTCCTTTTCAACGCATGGGTAGCGAGCAATTTCTATTGTTATTTTCTTGTTGGTGTTTTAGAGTTGGTACTGTTATTCACGAATAATGTGTGCTATGAGTATTGGGTAGTCTCTGACTCTCTACTATTGTAGATTTTAAAATGTGAAGTTGACCGTGTCAAAATATCATGTCATGCTACTCTTCTAGTAACATTTAATCACCTCTTAGCTTCGACTACTGCATTTTTTAAATATATACATCTCTTTCAACCATCAAACATCAAATGCCCTGGAAATAAGCCCTCAAATGCATGGAATCGTGTTGGGCTTCTCAAACATCAAATGCTATGGAAATAAGTCATCAAAAGCATGGCCTCATGATGGTTTCTTGGCCGAATGTTGTCTCAACCTATTACCTATGTTCCACGGGCATGAAGATGCCAACACATGAATAGCGTGATAAGATGAAACAACACTAAAGAAAATTCTAAAAAGTACACTCAAGAAAGAAGTATCATGTTTGATATGTGTATCCAACATGCGTGTCCAGCCAGCTCATATTAGACATGGCATGGATCCATGATGGAAGCATCTGCGCTACCTAGCCTCTTATCAACTCCTTACCATGCAAATATTTATGTGGCTTATGATCAATTTGTGGTACCAGAACTCAATGATGTTTCTTCGAGACATTCATTGGCACAAAATATGCATACTCATCAAAGTTGGTTATCTGTGAGGGGTTATGGACTATGAGTGGCATTTGCTAGCTGATTTAAGTTGTTGATGGGCTTGTGATGATAATGGATGTAGATGGAGGATTGTCACCTTTCTGCTAGTCTTAAGTTGCCGATAGGCTTCTGATAGAATCTGAGTTATTGTGAAAAAGGGTAATAGATCTCATGTGTGTGTGTGATACTAAATTTGTGTTGTCACCGTATGAAATTCGTATGCTGACAACACAAAAAAAGGCCACTTCTTAAAATTTTTTATAGGATTGATGTACATTTAAAACCTCAAAATCCCAAATATAGGTGAACTATAGGGCGGTATGACACTCGATCCACTTATTAGAAGAAGTTCGATTGTTTTGAATTTGTAGCAAGTGGATCGATGTGTTTTCATAGCCGATTTAGGTCAAAAAATATCTCGTCCATACACCCACCTGACCTTGGTCAGGTTATAGAAATTACACCAAAAACCAACCTGCTTAGACATGTTGAATTTTGCAGGTCGGGTTGAGTTTCATGCAAGCAAACAGGTCAGTTGAAATCCAGGGTTGGGTTTCATGCAAGTATCCTCGGCATTTTCACACAATCCACTACATTCATAGAAGATTTTTTAAATGTCCACTATCGTTGCTTCTATCATTTCTATGTTGCCTTTTCCTCCTCCACCGATTTCTTGGATCATATTTATCTTTTAAATGATATTTAACCCTCACTGATCCCATTCCTTCCTACTTTCCTAGGCTTACAGACCGCACAGCACCAAGAGAAATGATATGAGATGACATAGCTTGTAAATATTTTAAAGCCACATAAAAAATTTTACATTACCTTTGACAATCTTGAGTCATTCCCTTTTATATAACCCATTTTGCTCCTTTGGAATATATCTGATCAATCTCATCTGTACTCGCTCTTAGAGCACACACAGCGAATTTGGAATGTTTGCATGAGCAACAGAAGCAAAACTGCTTCAAATATTATTTCCATGTATGTCTTTGCTTTGTAAAGTAACTTGGGACCTTCCAAGGTTTTTTAATTGTGATTTCCTATACCCAAATATCATTTTATATGCCCCTCGTTTCCCAGTAATTTAACCATTTTGCATGGAAAAATATTATGATTACTTATTATAAAAAGGATTTCCCTGATGATTTTGGTGAGATGTTTCTCCTTTTTTGTGTATCATAGTTCACATCCAAGTAAAATCACGCGGTTATCTTCTTGTTCAACTGTAGACACTGCATAAATTATATATCATAAATGCTGGAGCTGGATTTAGAGTACTTTGGAAAGCACTAAATGCTTTCTTGGAGGCGCGGACATTATGCAAAATACAAGTAAAGCTCTTTCTTTCTTCTGTCATCCTTCTACTTGAAAGACATGATCTACTTTCATTCTGATCCAATTGAGAAAGTGCATGTTCAGGTGCTAGGAGACAAGTACCAAAGTAAGCTACTCGAAGTTGTAGATCCGATGTAAGTAAGCAAGTGCTAACGTTCTAATGGGATAGAGTAACATTTGACTAATCGAAACTTGTGTGATTCTTCAGTAATCTGCCAGAATTTTTGGGCGGAACTTGCACATGTTCAGACCATGGAGGCTGCCTGATGAAAGATAAGGGACCATGGACAAATCCAGAATTAAACAAAATCTTACAGGTAAATGATGTCTCAATACATAATTTTGATTTGGTTCACATGGTTATATATCTTACTATAACTTTCGAATTTTAATTGCATCTGATTTCAGGAAGTTTTCAGGAAAGGTCAGAGGTTTGCCGAAGAACCAGGCAGTGATGTGGCTTTCGAGGAATCTGCAGAACGTCAAATTGTAATATCCTTAATCCTCCAGAGTATTCCTCTTAAAGTTTATTTTTTATAAATTTACCAGACGCAGTGACACATTTAAAATCTTTCTCCAGAACAAATTTAAATTCTTCTTTTCAAAAAATTTCAACCACCACATTTAAAATCTTCTTTTCAAAAAATTTCAAGTATATTCAAAATCTCTCTATAAAAATGTCAACCGTCACATTCAAACCCTTCTCCTCCAAAATTTGCAGCCACATTCAAGATCTTTCCTAACAAAAAATTTAACATCATTCAAAATCTCACATCCATCACAATTTCAACCACAACCATTTGTCCCATAAGGTTTTTCCTCCAAAAATAACGCGATCCTGTAGGGTTTTCCACCCAAAAATTCTACTACCTCTAATCCAAGCTATAATGATTCCAAATTAAATATCAATCATCCTTCCCTCAACACATTTGTCCTAATCAGCATCTGCATCCAAAATATACCATATTTTATAGAATAGATTGTAAATCGGTTTTCTAAGTTGTTGATTGTATAGATTGTAAATCATTTTCCTGAGTTGTTGATCGTAGAATTTATCAATTTGCACAGGAAGGTTCTAATGGACGACAAAACTCATGTTTGTCAGATATGGTAATCATGCTTTGTTAAGTAATTCTGTTTTACGCTCGTCTAGACGCTATACTAGAAAGAACATCATGTAATGCATAACTATGACGGATTGCAGCAACGCCCAGAAGGAAGTTATGTTGCTGATGGTGTATTGCAGAAAATTATTGAGCTTGAAGGTTGCATTATGGACACAAGGGAGGTTTGTATAAATCCTATATTCCTCTATGATTTCGAGAAATTGTTGTTGAATGAGTTAATGATGGATCCTTTCATTTCAGATCTTGCAAAAACTTGTAACTAAGCAGGAGGAGCTAGAAGATCATGTAGAGCAGCTAAAGAGACTTTCTCGGTATGAACATTTTACTTTTATAAATACGAATAATGGGAAACATGGGACATATGTGATTAACGATTCGAGAAGTTCACTCTTCATTGTTTTTTCAGGATCGGCTCCATTAATCTTGACGTTCATGTTCTGAAATTCCAAAACATCAAATATTGGATGAATTCAAAGTTTTTTGCTTGTCGGTCTAGGAGTGATAGAAGTTTTATTGCTTTAAAATTTTTAATTTTCCAACGAAGAGATGGACAAAAAACTTTGGTTGGGTTCACTCAATTTTTGATGTTTTGTTATTTTAGAATATGAAGATCAAGATGAACGGTGCCGATCCTCGAAAAAAATAATGGATGGTAGATTTTTCGAGATCGAATATGTTGCTTAGTCGCATATCTCATATGTCTCTTATTATTCTTGAATTGAAATTGTTAATCTTGTCTCCCTTTTCGAACCCATACATCTTATGATTATTTGATATTTACACAGAACTGACCACGGTCATGGCATTGCGGGATAGGCGATGGAAAGCAAGTGTTAATTACATCACAATGTGAAGTCTCGGAATCGTGTAGCTTGCACAGATACCTATTTGCTAAGTTTATGTGAACATCAACCTTGTTCATTCAACAAAACAGTGAATGTGATTGGCTTAACATCTGAATAAAATTTGTGCATTGCATCCGGACCAAGTTGTGTGTTGTACATGGGACCATCACTCAGTGCAAATACCTGATAATTTTTATTTTATTCAACAAGGTTGAAATTTTGCGTATGCTGATTCTGGTGTTACCTCTCATGATCTCATGATAACTGGATATGCATCATCCCTTTCGCAAGTTGATAAGAAGCTGATATGGGAGACTGGTATTGATTCCTGTTTGTATGTGAGTTTGCTGTGAGGATTGAAGCTGTGGTAATCTGAAAGACTGGAAAAGGAATTATTTTTTTTGATGCATCGGAAAGGAACATACATCAGATCAGAGGGAGAACCCTCTAGGTACCCCTACCCCCATTACATCCATCTGCATAATCGGTAACACGGAGTCTGGAGGATGAAGCCACAGCTGTATCTCAGAATCTAAATGACAACCCATCGTTGCAAGAGCATCGGCACAGATGTTCGCTTCTCAGAAGATATGACGAAAGGAACAGAGGCGAAATCTTGAAGCCAACTGGCGGATATCCAATATTAAACAATATTAAATAGAGGAGAGGATGAGATGAAATGTTAAGTGCATCAATCAGATGTAATGCCACATGCGAGTCCGATTCACCTATAACATCCTGAACCCCACCTGCCTGTCCGTTTCGATGGCTATCTCACGAAGGAATTTAGTAACTGGTTTTATTTGCATAACTGATAGCAGGGGATTTGAATCACTATTTTTTTACCCTCTTTTTCCTTTGATTTTCTGTTTATTATGAATGACCAAAGTAGTAGGTAAAAACACAAAATAAAGAAGATAATGCACATTTCAATAAAAAATTTGGTTGGTTAAAAATGTTATATGATGACTCCCCTCGATTCAAATCAACTAAATGCCGGAAACGACACAAGTGGAGCGATATATAAGTGCACGGACTATATATACCTACTTAATGGGGGTGTATGCAATCATGACTTGCCAAAAATAACAAAAAACTGAAGAGAGAGTATATGTGGAATGACATGTGATGTGACTTGATTTTCATTTTTTTTGCCAAAAAAAGCTTATATACACCGGTCAACCGGTGTATATAGCAATTTTCTATATAAGCTAGGGGCGGGTTCTAATGCCTTTTTTAAAGTAATAATTATGCTTCATTAACTCAAGAATAAAAAACAAAGTGTTATGAATGAGGGAGGCCTTTGGCCTCCCCTCCTTCATTACCCATTCATTAGGCCCCCATTACTTAGAGTAATGGGGACCCTTGGTCTCCTAGAGGCTTTTGGCCTCCCCACTATGAGATATATAAATAGAGCACCATGACTCTTAGCTATGATGACTTATTCTTTTGCTAAGAAATCTTGTCTCTTTCTCTCTTGAGTCCTATTACTCTCTAACACGTTATCAGCACGTGTTCTTCCTTGAGCAAGAATCCAAGCCTAAAATCCCCACCAAATTGATCCCCTACGCGCAAGGAATCTTTGGTTGCTGCGGCGATTCGTTGGAGCGTTGCGGCATTCCGGAAGCGTTCGGAAGCTCGGATCTTTATTTTTACGGATCTTTTCTACGGTCGTCCCTAGATCATCGATCTAGAGGTATACTTCTTATTCCCGTAGATTACAACGGACTATACATAAAATTTTTTACCATGTTTGCATACAAGTAAAAATTAAAATAATAGAAAGAAAAATTTGTTATCAATCACATTTATATCGAAATGATGATCGGACTATATCGAAATGAAGTTCCAACTCTGGAATAAATTTTTCTTGTGACTGGACTATATCCGATTAAAATAAATTCTTGTATGCGAAGAGAGATTAACTGTAGAACCTGATATAGTCCATATAGTCCTATCACTTTGTGCCTATCACTTTACATGAATTCTCGTTACTCTGGATATAGTCCTGTCACTTTACAACATTTGGAGATCATGTATAACATTACAGAAAATATGTAAATTGTTAGATATTGATTAAAGAAAGATTAATACGAAGAAGTGCACTAGGTGTTCAACAAAATATGTGTGCATTGCATAACAGTTCAAAGCAAACTTTCATCCCTTGGCTCTCTATGGATTTCTAGTTAACCAAACTGTTTCCCTGGAATTTTCCCAATGTTTGCTACACCTTTCCCGCATGATTAACACATTTTCTTAGTGACTGCCATACGTGGCCTCATAGCTTCACAAAAGTGACATCATATTGGGTGTAGGGACTCAAGAAGCCCAATAACCACAGGTCAAAAGTGCCTCACCTTCCAATGGGAACACATACATCAATGAAACCTCTTGTTTTTAGTGAGATTAGGGGTTTTCACAAAATAAACCCTATGGGCCATTGGGTTATAATTTCAGTGAGTTGGGCTTCATGCCCATACAATTACAAATTTATTTTTTTGAACAGCTAAAACTCTAATTTGGTCCGAAGCCAAAATTTAGAGGCAAATGATTATGCGTAACTGCAGAATGGGCCACAAGCCCATATAATTAAAACTATTTTTTGGCCCGAAGCCACAAAATAATTTATAAATTCGGCATTTGAAATATGAGAAATATTTATATTTTTTATAACGGGATTTAAAATTGGCATATTTAAACTCAGAGAAAACTTTGTAAAAACACAATTAGTTTATATAGTCCATGTTGAAAAATTTATTTAAACATCGCTCTTGCAAATTATTATCTATGGTTTACTAGGATTCTATTTTTTCAAAATATAACTACCTTAAAGATCCTGAGACTGCTCTGCCGTTAGTCAACTAACCTAACGGTGTATGACGTTTCCACGTGGTCTACGAGATAATTATATTTTCTAGTTTCCTTTACCATATGTTATGCTTGAGATATATGCGTGGTTGTTTATTTTTATGCCTGTAGCATATTTAGAACTGCGTGAATGTTTAAATCAGTAAAAATGTGTTTTTCGGGATCGGCCATTGTATACCTATTTACTTTCCTTGCACTTTTATTTTCTTTTGAGAGAATTTGTAAGTGAGGAAATTTGTATTTTAAAGCCAAAGCTCGATGCAACAGCACATAGAATTGATGAAAACTCCTTCAATGGATCATGATGTCGGTCAATGTGCTTGGCTAAGTTTGCTGGACCAACCTAGCTTGACTGGGTAACAAGTGGTCCTGGCTTAGTCAATTCCCTGGACGCGTCCGCTGGACCGCAAGGAGTCGATTCATGACTGTGTAAGCCAAAGCTCGATGCAACAGCATATGAAGACGGAGATATAGGGACCCAGTTCAGTTTGGGTTTCCGCAGTTGTATTTTTCTTTCCTTTTATGGACTGTAAACGAACTTTGGACTGTTTATTTTTGGGTATCTGGCCGATCCCCGCATTTTTACTTGTTTATTTCTTTATGCATGAATTTTTAATTTTAATTAATTCATGCTCATTTTAAATTGCGTAGATAAATGGCAAAATTGGCAAGCGTCGATTTCGAAGTCCTTGACTCTGCAGGGACAAATTACCTGAGTTGGCGAGTGGACCTGAAGTTCCACTTGCGTTCGATGGCCCTCCTTGGGTCCATTTTGGCTCCTTCCTCGGCCCCCGCAGTGGCCGAAGCTTCTGCTACAACTAGCAGCAGCCCTACAACCACTGTATCCGATGTAGATAAGGCGAAAGCCATAATCTACATTAGGAAACATATAGATCGGACCTTAAAGGCCGAATACTTAACGGTTGAGGATCCAAAGGACCTGTGGACAGCGCTGGAAGCTCGGTATAAACATCAAATTGATGTTATATTACCGCGTGCCAGTTATGAGTGGGAAAACCTCAGACTTCAGGACTATAAGTCCGTCGCTGAGTACAATTCTGCACTTCATAACATCACCTCACGCCTGAAGTTGTGCGGTGAAGAAGTGACAGAACAACGCATGTTGGAAAAGACATTTACCTCGTTCCACGAGAAAGATGCAATCCTCATGCAACAGTATCGTGAACGCAATTTCACGAAATTCTCCGATCTGATCTCATGCCTACTTAGGGCAGAGCAGAATCGAGACTTACTGCTTGCAACTTATAACTTACGTCCAGCTGGCACTGCCCCTATCCCTGAAGCCCATCACGTTTCTCCCCAGAAGTGGAAAAACAAGAGGAAGGCTAAAAACACTAAAGGGAAAGCTATAATGAAGCAACCAAGAGGTGCAGCTCCCCAGACAAACAAAAACAATAAGGGAAAAAGAAATTTCACTTGGAAGCGAAAGAACACCGAGCAAGTGTCACTTCCAAAGAAGAACTGGGAGGATAAATGCCATAGATGCGGCATGACTGGCCATTGGTCCAGAAACTGCCGCACTCCTCGCCACCTCCAGGATCTATACCAGGCGAGCCAGAAGTCTCTACCTGAAACAAACTTGGCGGCTGTTCAGCCACCAACAATGTTTACTGCAAAAGACTTCGAGAACGACGACCTTCTCGATTGAGCACCATCGTTTATCTATGCTTTTTAGAATTAAATGTATCTTCATCTTTTATTTGCTTAAGTACGAACTTTTATTTTCGAATGAATGTTTACATTTTCGCTCAAATAAAATTTCGTTTTTGCTTATATAGATGATGTCTGAGTGCCTAGTGGACAGTGCCTCAACGCACACAATCCTTCGCGATCATTGCTATTTTAATAGCGTAAATAAATATGACGGTCCTGTTATCACAATTTCAGGACTGTCCCAAATAATCGAAGGATCTGGTGAAGCAATTATATTGCTCCCAAATAACACAAGACTTCAAATAAAAAATGCATTATTCTCTCCTAAATCAAATAGGAATCTCGTAAGTTTCAAAGATTTCCGTTTAAACGGATATCACTTAGAAACCAGAGATGAAAATACGGTTGAATATCTGTATGTAACTCGTCAGAAAGATGACCGGAAGATCATCTGCGAACGATTCAAGGGACTCCCGTCGGGTCTCTACCAAACATACATTCAACCAATAGAAGCCAATATGACTGAGCACCAGACGTGCCAATCCTTGCCAGAGTTCGAACTCTGGCACAATAGACTTGGTCACCCTGGAACAGCAATGATGCGACGCATCATCTCTGAATCCCGTGGACACAAAATGACGAACCTGAAGATTCTTCAAAAGGGTGAATTTCCATGTCTCCCTTGTTTCAAGGGAAAACTTATAACGAGACCATCCCTCCTGAAAGTGGGATTAGAGTCTCCTGGCTTCCTTGAGAGAATTCATGGTGACATTTGCGGGCCTATTCACCCCTCAAGTGGCCCATTTCAGTACTTCATGGTACTGATTGATGCATCAACCAAATGGTCTTATGTGTGCCTCTTGTCCATCCGCAACCTAGCTTTTTCAAAGCTATTGGCACAAATAATAAGGTTGTGTGCTCATTTCCCCGATAACCAAATCAAGAAACTACGTCTTGATAATGCGGGAGAATTTACTTCACAAGTCTTCGAAGACTATTGCCGGGCAACGGGTATTGAAGTTGAACATCCTGTAGCACATGTTCACACCCAAAACGGATTAGCTGAGTCCCTTATAAAGAGACTCCAATGGATTGCACGTCCATTGCTTATGCAATCCCAGTTGCCTGTGGATGCTTGGGGGCATGCTATTTTACATGCCGCATCACTTATTAGGATAAGACCCTCTGGAGGTCACACTTTATCCCCGATGCAACTAGCATACGGCGCACCTCCGGATATCTCTCATTTGAGAGTGTTTGGTTGTGCGGTATATGTCCCAATAGCACCACCGCAGAGGACCAAAATGGGTCCTCAGCGTCGTCTAGGTATATATATTGGGTTTGATTCGCCCTCTATTATCAGATACCTTGAACCCCTGACGGGTGACACATTCAAGGCATGTTTTGCAGACTGTGAATTTAATGAGAAATTTTTTCCAAAACTGGGCACACAGTCTAAGAAGCCAGAAGCTTCTGAGACCATTAGTTGGGACCAGAAGTCTTTGTCCCTATATGATCCGCGTACTAATCTGTGTGAAGATGAGATCCTGAAGATCCTTCACATCCAGAATACAGTACATCTTTTACCGGATAAATTCACGGACAACCAGAAGATTATCCGTTCACACGTCCCTGCTGCCAATACGCCAGCTAGGATTGACATCCCCATAAATGGATGCAGCCCACCGGCAGCAGAATTGGTTGTACCTCAAATGAAAAGAGGACGCCCACCAGGTTCAAAAGATAAAGTTCCTCGAAAGAGGAAGACTCCTGGCGATACTAAGATTATCCCTCCACAGGATGCTGAGCTCAGACCAGCTACTTCTCCCCTCCTGATTTCCCCCAGCAGAGGAAACAATAGGAGAAACATCATTAAATTTTGTACGTACTGGAGAAGTACTGGACAGAAATAGCATAGTCGTCGACGACGATTTTGCGTTCGATATTGCCGTTCACGTCACTGAATTTGACGATGACGTCGAACCACGATCTCTAGCGGAATGTAAACGCAGAGATGATTGGCCAAAGTGGGACGAGGCAATAAGAGTAGAGCTGGACTCACTCTTGAAACGCAAAGTCTTTGGACCAGTAGTCCAAACACCAGTAGGTGTAAAACCTGTGGGATATAAGTGGGTTTTCATAAGAAAAAGAGATGAAAATAATGTGATCGTTCGCTATAAGGCACGCCTTGTAGCCCAAGGATTTTCCCAAAGACCGGGGATTGATTACGAAGATACGTATTCCCCGGTCATGGATTCGATCACCTTCCGATTTTTAATCAGCCTAACTTCTCTGGAAAGCCTAGAAATGCAGCTCATGGACGTTGTGACTGCATATCTATATGGCGATATAGATAAAAATATCTATATGAGACTTCCTGATGGGTTTAATCTACCCCCAGAGATGAAAGAGATACCTCGGGACGTATTCTCTGTAAGGCTACATAGATCATTATATGGTCTAAAACAATCGGGCAAGATGTGGTATAACAGACTAAGTGATTTTCTTGCACAGCAAGGATTCACGAATAACGAAGTCTGCCCGTGTATCTTTATCAAAAGAACGGGAACAGGATTTGTCATCATAGCTGTATATGTAGATGACTTAAATCTCATAGGATCTCCTGCAGAGATCAAAGAGATATCTGAAAGCCTTAAACATACTTTTGAAATGAAAGACCTAGGCAAAACAAAGTATTGTCTTGGCTTACAGATAGAACACCTAAGAGGTGGAATCCTATTACACCAATCTAATTATACAAAGAAACTTCTACGCAAGTTTCATATGGATAAATGTCATCCTTTAGGTACTCCTATGGTCGTAAGATCACTAGATGTACATAAGGACCCCTTCCGGCCACTGGAAGAGGGGGAGGAGATATTGGGTCCTGAAGTACCCTACCTCAGTGCCATTGGAGCACTTCTATATCTGGCTAACTGTACGCGTCCCGATATAGCGTTTACAGTTAATCTACTAGCCAGACACAGTGTTGCGCCCACAAAGCGCCACTGGAACGGAGTAAAGCATCTTCTGCGATACCTTCAGGGTTCCATTGATCTTGGACTTTACTACCAGAGAGGTGCCTCCCCCAAATTGTTTGGTTATGCTGATGCAGGTTATCTCTCTGATCCGCACACGGTAAAATCTCAAACAGGTTTTGTATTTACCTACGGAGGTACTGCTATCTCTTGGAGATCGGTAAAACAAACCACTACTGCTACATCTTCCAACCATGCAGAGCTCATCGCGATCCATGAGGCGAGCAGAGAATGTTTTTGGCTACGCTCCGTCGTCCAACACATCCTCCAATCCACTGGCCTGAAGACCAGTGATCTGGAGCCTACTGCCCTATTCGAAGACAACGCCGCATGCATTGCTCAGCTTCAGAAGGGCTACATCAAAGGCGACAGGACAAAACACATGTCTCCCAAGTTTTTCTGGACTCGCGAGCAGAAGAACGACAAGCAGATTGAAGTTCGACAGATCCAGTCATGCAACAACTTAGCTGATCTTTTTACTAAGGCATTGCCTAAATGTACTTTTGTAAAGCTTGTAAAGAACATTGGTATGCGACAGTTGAAAGACCTGCAAGCCTGAAGCTTGTACGGATCAGGGGGAGTAACATGTGGGTTGCACTCTTTTTCCTTAAGCTGTTGGGTATTCCCACTGGGTTTTCCACAGCTAAGGTTTTAACGAGGCAAACACACTTACTCTGGATCCAGAAGTATCCACCCCTTGCCTCAGTAGCTGAGACCGAAGTGATGAATGTGTAAGGGGGAGTGTTATGAATGAGGGAGGCCTTTGGCCTCCCCTCCTTCATTACCCATTCATTAGGCCCCCATTACTTAGAGTAATGGGGACCCTTGGTCTCCTAGAGGCTTTTGGCCTCCCCACTATGAGATATATAAATAGAGCACCATGGCTTTTAGCTATGATGACTTATTCTTTTGCTAAGAAATCTTGTCTCTTTCTCTCTTGAGTCCTATTACTCTCTAACACAAAGAAACATATAGTTCTAGACTATTCTTGGAAATAGAGGGGAGATTAGACACACGCGTCGTCATCCCCAACTAACCAATCATAAACTAAAACAGATACAGACTCTGAAAACCTGATGAATCCACTATATAAATTAGGACCAGTAAATTAAAGCGATGTGATAGTTTTGCATCTTTTCCTTCCATCTGACAGAAACACGTAGCACACGAATTCGGTCATCCATAACAAGGGTAGACATATTGATGATGTTGGGTACCATTCGCCCGGCGTGTACTCCTCCGAGGACGAGACAAAGGGGAAGTTCTCTTCGTACGAGTGCCTCGGTTGGATCTGGCATTTGCAGTTCTCTTATTCAAAATGTTAGTGTGCATCATCTGCCACTCCACTATGTCTCAGCAATCGGATCTGGAGGGGTATCGGTATCAGTGGTGGCAGTGGGAACATGAACACAATCATCCTATAAACTAGGTGGGGCAGAGGTAGGGGACCTATTCTGAAACGCTGATGCGTCAAAAGCACTTACAAATCCGTCACGAGCAGATGTATCCACGGGTGGAGAGGTAGAAATCGCAGGGTCAATGGAGGGTACACCCACAGTCATAGAGTCATCAGCAACAACAGTACGAGCAGGATCAATCAGAGGCTTGACAGAAAAGGGAGGGATGCTATTTTCAAACGTAGCACTATCTTGCACATAATTATTAACATCACATGTCACCGAAGGAGCTTCAGTTGCAAGGGTACAAGTATTACATGGAAGCACAGTAGGCTGATCTAGCTCCTTTGATATATAAGGAATTTGTTTGGCCTTCCACATGAGAACTGAAGGACAGTGAGCATCCATATGTCCAAAACAGCTGCATCGAGAACATCTAGGAGGAATCCATTCATATTCCACTGGCAATTCCATTCGTTGGCCACCTTCAATATCCCAGCATAATTTTTGAGGCAATGGATGAGCAGCATCGATTTCGACAAAACATCTTGCATAGGCCAAGTGCTCACCCATCGTTATAGCTCGGTCCATATACAATGGCTTGCTAATCATGCTTGCTACTTTACTAATTGATTTCTTTAGACCAAAGCTTTAGGGGTATATACATTGGCTGACCAATCAGGCTTGCCGCTGGTTCTGATGTTAGCGGAAATATTTTTATACTCTGACATGCTGCTGCAGTTTGAGAGTTCTTTTATGGACCAAACGTACTCCTTTTATCAAGTTAAGGCAATACAAATCATCATCATCTTGTTCCACGTTTACATTATCATTGGTTGTAACACTGGTTGTGGGTTCTGACACGATATCTCGTCCTGAAATACCATCAATTGCGTGCGCCCTCACAATCTATTATGTTATCATCAAATGTGGCATCCCTCCCAATCTAACATGATATCACACCTTAAAATCTCATTAACCGTATGGCCCCTCTCAATCCATCATATTATCATAGGCCAATTTCAATCTAACATGTCATCAACCTTGAAATATCATCAGTTGTGAGTCTCCTAATCTCTTCCTCTCTAAAGGTCTTCTCTCTTATGCTCTTCTTGTCTGTCCCTCACATGATATAAACGTTTTTATAAATTTTTAGCCCATAAATTTTTTTAATTTGTACTCTTTGTCCTCAGCACATATAGAGCCTTTACCGGTCGAAGGTCAATTCTCTCACTCCTGGGTCGGGTGTGAATAGCAGACCATTCACGTGAGTAGATAGGTCAAGCATTGGGTAAGAGAAAGCGAGTTAACCCAATAACCCATTAACATGAGACCCGTTCATTATAATTATAATTAAACCCTCGTCCAACCCAACAACCCAACAACCCATTAACATGAGACCCGTTCATTAAAGATCTTCGCTCCTCCTCAACAAAACCACGCTCCTCTTCGACCCCAACCCCCAACTCTGCCCCCGTCGTCATCCTCCGTCCTCGTCTCCGTCTCTCAGTTCTCTGCTGGTAACTTTTTTCATCTATTTTCTCTCATTTAATTCTTTATTTTTTTTCCTTCTATTTTCCAGTGAGTATTGTTTAGAATCATTCTTAATTTCAAAAACTGGGTCTCTTTTAATTCCATTTTTTTCAATCTTGTGTCACGTTAGTTTGTCTCTGCAAAATTTTATCTCGTTGCCTGGACAAGTTGACATCGACGATGATCTTGAGGTATAGATTTGAGGCGTAAATGTTCTCTTACTTGCTTTCTGAAATATGTATCGTCATCATTCTGACATCAGTATAATGAAATTATCTAGGCATCAAGGGTTTAGTTTGCCATGATCCGAGATGCCCTTCAAGGTGCTGACATCGGTATATGAAATTATTCTAGGCATCCTAATTCTTTCCCTGTCATCCTAATCTAATTTATTTAAATAAAGTTTGTGATCAACACGCCAATTTCATTTGATCCCTTTTAAGTTTTAGCACCCGGGATTATGCATCCTCATTTAAATTTACGTCTATGTTTATCATGTGCTCCCCGAAAATTGAAACAATTATTATCATGCATGTAAGTAGGGGTGGCAAAATGTACCTGACCCGACCCGACCCGAACCCAGCCTCGTATGGGTAGGGTATGGATATGAGCCAATTCAGGTCGGGTAGGATCTGGTCGACCCGACCTGACCTGGATAAAATCCGGGTCGGGTACGGGTTTGACCATTAACCCGATTCGACCCGAATTCTATCCGGTTTATATATATATATATATATATATATATATAAACCGGATAGAATTTAACGGTTTCGCATGAACAGAACTTTTGCGAATGGTTGATGAACGGGCAAAACACATGGGATCAGGTTGAAAATTGGTAGGTCATGTATTTAGAGGGTGGAGATCAAGATGAACAGTTCGGATCTTCCGAAAAAATGGGAGCATAGGATTTTTGATAGGGGTTTATTTTTGGGGGTCATTTGATCCCTCCTATATATATATATAATTTTTATCTTTTGCTTTGAGCTCCGACTACGTGGGGTTGGTTAGCGCATGTGTGGGTTCCTTTTTCAAGCGGACATGGTTCGAATCCCGCTTCCGTCAGTGGATATTTTTATTTTTAATATTTTTTGGAATTTAGATAAATAAAAACAATGATACAGAAGCCTCACAGCGCATGGTATCTCAGTTGGTTCGTTTGTGCAGTTGATTCTTGGAGACGCATGTTCGATTCTTTCTCTCAACAAGTGAATTCCAACAAAAAAAATTTTAAATAAAGAGAATGCTGGTCGGGTTCGGGTGACCCGCCAACCCGCAAGGTCGGGTTCGGGTATTAGGTTCCCTATTTGGATTAAATCCGATCGGGTTCGGGTCCACCTCTAAACGGGTCGGGTCGGACCCGACCCGACCCGTTTGCCACCCTTACATGCAAGTTCACATCTTGACACCCTAAACTCGATCAATGGATGAGTAAGGAAGGTCATGCTTAAGACTCCATTAATATGTTTGGAGCACTGTGTGTGTGTGTAATTTATAGATACTGACATCAAACATAATATAGAGACAGTGACATCAAACTCTGTCATCACGTCAAATACTCGGCGATTGATGATTTTTGTTAATTTCTGCAAAAAATGATGGAAAAAGTATGAAACTAAACTATACAAGAAGAAACTAGCAATTGAAGTCAATACCTATTAAGGAGGAGAATTTTCTTTAGATGCATCTGTTTTCAGTTTCCTCTTGCACAAAAGAAGAATTGAGGAAGGGAACATAACAAATCCGAGAAGGAATTTATAGGCAACCTTGGAGGAAGAGGGCAAGAGAAAAGGCGATCTCAAAATGGGTTCCAGAGCTCGGCCCTAGTGAATATTAGCTAAAGATTTTCTTACAAACCAACTGGCTAGTTTAGATTTAGCCTGCAATAATTGGGCTACAATAAATGGGCTTGATCTTTAGCTCAGTCACTCATATCATAAACTGTTGGATATTGAGGCACCCCTAATATAGTTTTGACGATGATTACACAAATAACAGGTACTAATAATAAGTACCAAGTGTGAAGGATTTAATGACATATCATAATGGAGTTCAAACCAATTGAAAAGGAGAAATGTCAACAAGCCATGAATGGAGGAAAACATCTTGGATCACATAAGCTACTCAAGCCAAAACAACCAAAGATGATTAAGATGTAGTGTGGGAGCTCAACGAAGGCAAGAGAAGCTAAAGGAGCTAAGGCATGGAGATGAAGATTCAAGTGCATCAAGAAGCATATTGGGTAATTTTGATGTAAGTTTGTCCATGTACTTAGACTTTTTGTATTACTTTAGGATTGGAGCTACACACACATAGTTATGTTTAAAACAATATTTTAAACTTCCAAAAATATTTTGAAAAGTTTTGAAAAGATTTAAATTGATTTTTGAACTCTTTTATGATATTTCCTATGTATCATAAAAATAGCCGATTGCATTTGATATATGAGTCGACTACTTTGTATATGGAAACAGAGACATTTTCTCTGTCCCTGAAAAGAGTTGACTACAGTAGTATTGGTAGTCAACTACCATTGTTCTTGGAGTTGACTACCATTAGTACTGTAGTTAACTACTTTGGCCCAACGGACAGAAAAACACAGTTCCGTATTTTACAAAAAGCTGTCGATATTTCCATTGAGGTATTTTGGTTAGCAGTTTTCGATCGATTTAACACCTATTTAAGGCAGGAGATGGCTGAATTTATAAGAACAACTAATGATCATATTTCTTGAATTTTAAGAGCATTCAAATCCATTTCTCCCAGCTTTCTTTGACCAATTTTTACTCTTTATTTAAAAAGCTTTTAAGCAATTTCTTGGCCCTTACTTGCAATCATCTATCTAGCTCTAATCTTGATTATTTTGAGATTGATTCAAGTTGGAGTTCTTTGATCTCTGTGTGCTTTAATTTTATTTTCTTGAGATCAAAAGAGAGGATTTTCTTATAATCACATTACACACAAAGCTTCAATCCTCTTGGCTATATGAAGGTTGTAAATTCAACATCAACAAGAAAGGTTTGTAAATCAACACAAGTGTGCGGTGGTAATTTTTTTATACCTTTGATTGTGTTTCATTTATTGTAAAAAACCTCAAGGGATGTCCTCTCAGAGAAGATGTAATATTTGTATGGGAAACCCTTGCTAGATGTAATGTGTATGGAAATTCCTAGTAAGTGGGACTAGGTTTTTGTAGAAGCCCTCAAATTTGGGGCTAGTTGCTCTCTTGCTGGAGAGTGGTTAGTGGAGAAATCTCAACGATGTTAGGCACTGGACGTAGCCCAAGGGAGGGTGAACCATGATAATTGCCTTGTGTTTACATTATGATTTTTTTGCATCTAATACTCTATTACTTGCTTGTATTTGTTCATTTCACTATGCATCACTCTTTGATAGCTTGTATTACAGTTTGTTGATTAAGAACCTGGTGGAGTAACTTCTTTATGAGTCTTAAACATAGTTAGACGGGTTTAAGTTTTATTAAGTGCAATTATTTATAATCACTATTCATCCCCTTCTAGTGTGTTTGCCATCTACATGATCCCAACATGTGATATCATAACTACTGTTGTATAGATGGCATCAACATCGAACCATGGCAAAGGATTTTCCACCACAACCTCCACTTTCAATGGGACCAACCACCCTAGTTGGAAAATTTGGATGATGATACATCTTCAATCTTTGAACTTGGACATTTGGACAATCACAAAGAACGACTACGTAAGTCCCAACACCCTAATGGAGACTTGGAAAAGAGTTGTAAAGAAGAGAGGTAATTTAAATGCTAAGGCTATGAATGCATTGTTTTGTGCTCCAGTAGGTAACAAGTTCAACCGGGTGTCACAATGTGAGACGACACACCAAATATGCCACACCCTTAAGGTAACTCATAAATGGACAGATAAGGTAACAGAGTCCTGTATTAACATGCTAAATGCTAAGTTTGAATCGTTTAAATGACGAAAAATGAATCTATTTCTCAAGTAAACACTCGATTTTTGGAGATAATCAATGATGTTGAAGGGCTTGGGAAGAAAATTTCAATGTATGAACAGGTTATGAAGATAATCCGTTCTCTAAGGCCGGAGTGGAAGCCAAAGACTATATCAATTCGTGAAGCTAATATGCACAAAGATCTCTCTCGAGAATCTCATGGGAAATCTGATGGGCGTATGAGATTGAACTTGATGAATATAAGAAGGAAGAGGCTCAACCTAAGAAGAAGAGCTTAGCTTTAAAGCCAAAGCAAGTGAATCCGAATCCGAATATTACGAACGTGATGAAAAGGAGCTCGCCCTCATATTAAGAAATTTCGAAAGATTCCTTCAAGGTAAGTACTCCAAACAAAAACCTCGTATTAATAATGACATCATTTGCTTTTGGAGCTAACAAGGCAGGACACGTAAGAAGGGATTGCCCTTGGGAAAAGAACAAAAATAAGGCAAAGGAAAGGACACGGACAAGGAAAGGAGAAAAAGAAGGAGCCATAAAGATGAGAGTATAAAGAAGCCCAAGAAGAAGACATTTGCAGCGTGGGATCATAGCGATGAGGATAATAGCTCATATGATTCATTCTCATCATCCTCCTCATCGGAAGAAAAAGGGAAGAGAGCACATGTGTGCTTCATGGCCTCTACTTCCAATGTTAGTACCTTAAGCCTACATAGTGATTATAATTGTTGTAGTGATAATAATCATGGTGATAGCGACAGTGATGGTAGTGATAGTTTTGATTTTGTTGTTAGTAGTGCTTTTGATGATTTATGTGTGGCCTATGATACATTGACTAGGGAGTATTGAAAACTAGAAAAACTTCATGAAAATTGTATTTATATAAAATTTGTAGAAGAAAATAATATTAGGTTAAAATCGAAACATATGATTTGAAAGAAGACACTCAAAGAGTTTAATCAAGAACTAGAAAATGAAAACAAATTACTTAGTGTTGAAAACCAACAATTAAAAATTGATAATAAAAATCTTCTTGATGATTCTAAAATTCTAAATAATAGGATCGATAAACTAGGTAAAGAGATAGCAGCATCATTAACTAAGTATAATCAATTACACTTAAATGTTCAAAGATTTAATAAAGTAAAAGAGCATTTAAATGATTTAATATGATCACAAATTGTTAAAACAATAAAAATAGGGTAAGTTATACTTCAAATCCTAACTCTAGTAATTCTATGCCATCTAAAGATCATCTTAATCAAACATTTATTAGAAAGACAACACCTTCAAAATCTATCAATAATAAAGGTAAAACGCTTAACATTTGGGTTCTTAAGCATTTAAATCAAAAATCATTTAATAATTATGTAATTAAATTTATACAAGATATCCACCATTCAACTAATTACACGTATATAAAAGATGGGGATACCAAACCTAGTTAGATTTGGGTTTCAATGTGATTAGATTTGGTTTTGGACCTAAGTGAGATACCCTAATATAATCCTTGGTATCTCACATTATTAGGATTAATTAATTGCATGCGCTTGCTTGATTCGTTTGTGTGCATGTAGGTTTAGAAATCCCTAGGAATTAGTTGAGAGAGAGGAGACATGCCTTGAGCTTGAGCTGTAATTTTTCGGATGATAACCGACAACATTTTACACTACAGTCGACTACTATTAATACTGCAACCGACTACTTTAAAGACACAGTCTTTGTTCTTTGTAGTAGTCGACTACTGTAGTAAAAGTAGCCAAAGTAGCTGGCTACTTTTGTCGATTGAGCCCCGTTCTGTTTCGATATTTCTTGGGTTCACGGGTTTGATTTGTGCTTTTTGAGTGCATATACCCGTTTCTTATTGGGTTTCGATGACTTAAACTTGTTGAGAAGATCTTACCCACCCTTTGCATATCTAGGGCTGAGATTAATTCTCTTTCACTCAACTCTAAATACAGCCCTATTTTTCTCATTCTACTCTTAAGAACTCTAGATTTTGATTCCCAGAGAATTTCAATCTTTGCTTCAGTTTTCAGAGTGGATTTCGAAGGAAGTGGTGAATGTTTCAGCCTTGATTCGGTATAACACTTCATCTCATTTTGCATAAGCATTTGCATCATTTCTTAGTTGATTCCCACACACACACCAGCAATCATGAGTAGGAGATAAATTCTTAAGAAGAAAATGTCACAACCTTCCTCTTCTCAGCCCACACCTTCACAACCACTTACAGATAAAGAGTTCATTCTTCCATATTTGAAGGGAGCTCATCTCAACCTAATTTTGAGCACATATCTAGTAGAGCAATTCACTGAAAGCTCGTCGGTGCTATCCTAGACTTGTGCATCAATTTTACAACATCATGATAGTCAATCTATATACTCCTAGATTGACAACCAATGTCTTGAACACACCCATTAGACTTTCTACATCCACTACAGGGGAGATTCTAGGCATTCCAAGCGAGAGTGCTACACTTAGAGAAATTTTCATGAACAACACTTCGGTCATTGAAAAGATGTTCTCTAACAGCAAGCATTTTGTACATCGTATAGCAACTAGTGCTTTATTGCCAAGGTTTTGGATCATTGAATAGATCCACTATAATGTTTTGGATGATTACGACAACTTATGGATAGATGAAACACTTCTTGAAGACGAAAATCTACTTGCAACTAACAATTATATTGAGCTAAGATGATCTATACTTGTAGTTTGATACATTATAAAAATGGGCCGATACCGAACTGAAACCGAGATTTCAAACCTTAGTTCTTTGAATCTGGGATCTCCCATTTTCTCCAATCCCTCTACCATTGAGCCAGGCTTTTGTGTTTTAGTACATTGAATTTATATTATTCTGGATTTTCATTATATCTCTGAATAAAGGTTATAAAAAATTACATCGGTGTTCTATTGAGCATATGCTAGTGAGATAAGGGCCTCTGAAGTATTTTCCTTCTTGCTCCATCTTCCTTTTTCTTTCTGGTGTGCTCTAAATCAAGGTTTTAGGTTTCGGTTTCGGTCTCGGTATCGCTCCTCCCAAAATATAGGTTTCGGTATCGGTATCGTCCGTTTCGGTGGTTTCGGTAGCAAGTTTCGGTATCGTCCCAAAATTAAAGTATTAATCATAGACTATTAAATACTTGTCACGTATATGTATTTATAAATATGTATACATATTTTTATATTTTAAATGTTTGAAAGAACTGGAGACGTGAGAGTTTCATTGCGCACCACCGATTTACTCTGCGCGCATATAGCTTATTTACAAGTTTACCACTAAAAAAATCTCCACCGTGTTACTCTGTGCACATACAATTTATTTACAAGTTTTCATTGGAATGGAGTTGCTTTGCGCACTACCGTTTTACTCTGTGCACATAGCACTTATTTACGAGTTTGCCATTCAAAAATATCTATCGGAAATGAACCCCCCCAATCTCTCTCGTTCTAACCCTTTGCTGTCTCTCTCCCCCTAACAATGTTCACCCTTTCCCTTTCCATCTCGATGGGCGGCGGGAGGGCGGCGGGAGGGCGACGACCGGCGACGAGGTGCGGCGTGCCAAGTAATCTCCTCTCCTCTCTTCCAATTCTTCTTCCGCTTCATTTTCTTTTTTTTGATCTGATTTTTGTTGGGGCTGGATCTGATTTTTGATCAGATTCTTTGGATCTGATTTTCGATCAGATTCTTTGGATCTGATTTTCTTCCAGTTCGTCTTCTTCCAATCTTTTCTTCTTCTTTTTTTGAATTTGCGCCTTTTTATTTTTGCTGTAGCTCGCCGGTTTCGGTCGAAACCGGCCAGTTTCGGCCGGTTTCGGCCGGGTACCGGCCGAAACGGGCCGAAACTGAGCGGTTTCGGCCGATACCGATAAAAGATGGAGCGTTTCGGATCGGCCCCCTCCGGGACCGATCCGAAACGGCCGAAACCTCACGGTTCCGGCCGAAACCTCACGGTTCCGGCCGAAACCTTAAACCGTGATCTAAATAACTTATCTTGTCTCTCTGGTTCTTTACTATGACTAATGACCATTATTACTATTTTGTCTTGAACTATTATTATCTCGAATGCTACCTTTTTTCGTTGCAGAAATCTATAGAACTGCATATTTATTTTTCCACTTCACCAAACTCTTATTTTTTTTAATTCCATTGATATTTTTGACCCATCTCACCACCTAATTTCTGCCAAAACACCATGCGATATGTAGGAAACTTCCCTCAAGTCAAAATTATCATGTCCAAAATGGCTATACAGCACGCTAGTTCAACCATGTGTCACACTTAAACATTTTTATAATCATTATCTATATCAAGAATGTGGATAAAACTGAAGTGCTTTACAACTTTTTTGATAAATCTATTGTTTTTCAGATTAGCTTATTATTTAAGGTTATTTCTATATAATTAGAAACCCAATTGATATGTTTATGTGTGTGGCGAATTGTCTTGTTTGACATATTGGAGAATGGCACTAGTGTAGTTTCGACAATTATAGAGAGACTTTTATTTCTACAGATGATTGAACTTATACAAACTCCAAAATAACAACATTTGTGACTGTAATTAATTGACAGTAAATAATTATTAATTGACTGAACATTTGTGATGTTTGTTCATTGGAGTGTTGAACAAGCAACAGTTTGTAAGCTCGTCCATTTTCCAACCATAGGAAACATGTTGCTGTGATGCTTTCATAAAGCTCTGCAAACTTTGTACTACTTTTTAATGGGTGTGATGTGGATTTGCTCCCCGACACAGCAGTTATCTAATATCTAAATATCTAAATATTTGTGACATAAGTCTTGCATATGCAAGCATGCATGTGCTTGAATCAGAGAGCTTCCACAGGGTTGATGGTGTTACTTTCATATTCTAATGCAACCTTTTAGGTTGAGCACCCTTTTATGGGTTGTGATTTGATCTTTTGCATAGGTGTATATTTTCCTTGATCCATTTTAACTTACTGATAAAATTTGAACATGGGTTGTTCTTATACTATATTGAAGTCCTACCATTGCACAACTACTTCGAAGTCAGGGGTTGACTCTTTATTTTCATTGTTAGAATTAGAATTAGAATAGGAATTTATAGATTCTTCATGTAACCATGGGTACCGCCAAAAGCAGCATTTCAGCTACATGTTTCTTAATGTCAAATTCATCTGCTTGCACTAATTGAACTAGATGGCCAATAATAATTACGTCAATTACAGCATGTATATTTTCTTTTCTCTATACATAATATTTGAAATGATCTGAGTCGCTAAGTTTTTGATTTTCATGTGCTGGTGTCTTTAATCGCAGAACACAAGGTGGAATTTGTTGATTGGTAAGGGACTATGTGCACGACAGAAATAATAAGCGTTTAAGATGCAAGATATGGAAGACGATTCACTAGTCGATATCAAACACCTGCTTTAATAAAGGTTGGATCTCATCGCTTGACCTATTGGACAAATAATCTGGGGTTTGACATGCATTATATAGAATTGACTCACCATCTAAATGAATAAGTCATCCACGAGAAGAGAGGCCTGATTTGTCTGCTTAAAAGCTAGTCGTGGCATCTCACTAAGAAAGCTTGACAGTGTCCATATACCAGTCTTTAGCATAGAGGGTTTAGTGTTCTCATTCAACTGAGCCACGAAAGTAACCAATGCTCTATAATCTAGGACAATGTCTAAATTGGGGTGACTCAATAGTGATATTGCATAATGCTTACATAGCATCTTCGTAAGCTTCAACTCTTGGAAAACCTAAATAACTTCATAAATATCGAAATAATTCCATGACTGATCACCATCTTAGTGATTCCTGACAAACAAAAGATTATATATGCGAGTGCATATAAAGATTCTACCAGAAGTTGGGAGAACTCCTTCAATGAGAGGAAGTTTGTAAATTAAGGAGATAAGCTATGTTATTAGATCTATCTCTATGCGACAACTGTTTAAAGATAATCGCACAAGGGTTCGATGCAGTCTTCTGTTGTTCTGTTCTGTTCTGTCTTGTTTTTTGTGGTTTGGGGGGGGGGGGGGGGGGGGGGGGGGGCGGCGGCGGCGGCGGCGGCGGCGGCTAAGAAGGAACACGAGGAGAGGATGCTGGGTTTGATGCAATGTGTTTATTCAAAATATCCTTATCCTAGGTACATTGTAGCTCAAGGCAATGACTTTCTTTAGGCAATGACTTTCTTTAGGAACACGAGGATGCTGGGTTTGATGCAATGTGTTTATTCAAAATATCCTTATCCTAGGTACATTGTAGCTCAAGGCAATGACTTTCTTTAGGAAATTTCTGTACACAGAGGCTGACCCATTAATGGAGTTTATCAAAAAGGTTGTTACTTAATTTGTCAACACTCTCTCATTGGAGCACCTGCAACTTTGTTAGAAGTTCTCTCTGAACTTGCATATGTAGTCTCTGGTTTGTCAGAGATCACCAAAATGGAGATCGATCATGGTACTATTTTGATATTTGTGAATCTTCGTAGTTCTTCAAATGTTGATGTTCGAGAAGAAGCCATGTTCTCCAAGTGAACCTTAATTTATTTTGTTCTTCTCCAAATCCTTAGATTTACCCCAAAACATTTGATTTTAACCCTTCCATTTCTGCATCTATGTTAGCATTTGGTAATATTGATTTAACTGGATTTAGTGATCATATCATAGTGTATGCGGCATTAGTTCCACTCCATCTGTCCTAAAACACTGGTACATGGACATTGCCAAACTTTCTTGGTGGGAAACTACTAGCTTTTAACTAGACACTTCCTACTTTTGAGTGTCTTATTCATTTAAATGATTAATCATTTGTATCTGATACATGTTGAGCTCTCAGTTATACGTCTGATGGGTCAACCAATATTTTTTAGAAGGTGGGGTCTGCCATTGGGAGCTTTTTTGCCTCTTCAGTGCTTATTCATGTCCTTTGCACGGTTAAATGCAATAGTGCACATATAGTGTCTTATCAATCAATAAATTCTGCATTGTCTTCTGCGACTACTGACACACGAGCTCAAGAAAATCAAGAACTTATCGTGCCGTATTTTTCAAATATCATAAACGGAAACAAGGAAATACACATATTGTAATTGTCACAAATATTATTGGCCATTTAGTTCAGTTATTTCAAACAGCTGAATTTGACATAAATAAACATGCAATATGGAACATATCAAATGTTGCTTTTGGTGACATTCATGCTTAAATAAAATATATACTGATCACATGCTGCGTCAAACCGTTTGTGATCTCTTTGATTGTGCAGACAAAACTATTACCAATGTTTGTGATCTCTTTCAATTCCTTCCATTCTGCATCAGTTTTAGTGTGTTGATGGAAGAGATGGTGGTAATGGGAATATGAAGGAGAGGAGATGAAAAGTAGTGATAGGGATAGATTATGAGGAAGAGATAGAAAAATTAGTGGCGTGATGGATGGGATAGGAGGTCATGACAAGGTTCACGTGTTACTTTAGATCAAAATTGGTGATGAGGAGAAGGAAGAGGAGAATGGGAGGAGGACATGGTGGTGCGATGAGTGGCTATAGTTTGAATTTTGGGTAAAATTGTGGTTAGTCATGGGTTGAGGGAGAACAGGAAAGGGAAGAGGAAGAAAATGATGATGAGCAAGAAGATTAGGGGCTTAATGAAGATTAAGTCACATGACCCGTTTCACTTAACTCCTATTAGCTAACGTGGGGCACGTTCTAAGGTCAAAATTAATGAAGGTGTTAGCAGGGGATTGGAGGTTAAGCTAGAAATTGGTATTATAGTGGTTCTTAAGCTGGAACCTTTGATAGTCCATGGGTGCGGTCTAGATTGCCTTTACCCAACAAAAAAAACGTTCCGCTTTTTAAACATTATTCTTATTCTTCACTTTTTCTTTACTGAATTCTTCCTCTGTAGTATTAGTGGTTTGTGTATTTTCTTCTAATTGGTTGAAGATCATATCTGGCATCACTTGTCATTTGTTGGCAGACGGACTGAACTTCAATCAACATACTGAGTAGTTTGTGAAAAAATGGTTTCCCTGACTTGCTCAGCTCCTGCCATAAAGACACATTTAGTCATCAAAAGCCGGTTCTGCAGTTCACGATTACACAACGTGACCAGCATTCCTTACAAAGCCACTTCTCTCAATCGTCGTCTCATAACCCCACCACTGCACTGCACCAAACTGTTCTCTTTGGAAGCTTCTCCTCCTTATAGTCACATGGAGGACGACAATAGCATCGTAAAGAGGAGCAACATTGTGGAGCATATTGATACCGAGGACTCACCAGAGCTCACAAGCGTCCAGAACGGAGAAGAGGTCTTCGAGCTGAAAAGCCAACCAACTTCACAGCAGCAACCACTCAAATGGCCAATGTGGCTTCTGGGTCCTTCAGTTCTGTTAGCCACAGGAATGGTACCCACTTTATGGCTGCCGCTTTCCTCTGTATTTCTTGGCCCCAACATTGCCGGCCTTCTGTCGTTGGTCGGACTCGACTGCATCTTTAACATGGGAGCGACTTTGTTCCTTCTCATGGCCGATTCTTGTGCACGACCCAGAGGAGGAAGTACCTTATCAGCAGACAGAAGCCAAGTCCCTCTTACTTACAGGCTCTGGAACCTGGGTGCAAGTGTCATCGGCTTCCTTGTTCCCTTACTGATGCTCCTGGCCTCGCACAAGGGCGTTTTCCAGGCCCGGCTGCCGTTCATCTCATTCGCCGTGTTGCTTGGACCCTACCTTCTGCTTCTCTCGGCACAGGTGCTTACCGAGACCCTGACGTGGCACTGGAAGTCGCCGGTATGGCTATTGACCCCTATAGTGTACGAGGCCTACAGGGTCCTGCAACTGATGAGAGGTCTACAGCTGGGGGTCGAAGTCAGTGCGCCTGGATGGGTAATGGGGAGCATCCGCGGGCTGGTGTCATGGTGGGTGTTGGTTCTCGGGATTCAGCTCATGAGGGTCGCTTGGTTTGCAGGTCTAGACCTTCGGACCAGGCGTCAATCGCAAGTTTCATGAGGTGTGTACTTGTCTGAATGTATAGCATACCTACAATGAGATAATGGTGCTGTGCAATGAATCTTTTCGCTTCAAGTATCAGGTTGATGATGGAGAGCTGCAGATCTCTTAAGCTTGATGTGAAGTCATCTCTTACTTTCAACTGTGTATCCTGCATTCTCGCTTCTTCTGCCTACAGATTCAACAACGCACAGTGATCATGAATGTGTATGTTGTAGTTACATTGAATTGGATACAAACATCTCTTGTAATGTATTCAGCCGTCGTTTACATTATCAGCAGTTCCTGTTGACTCTTCTTATCTGGACCATGGTTATGACAAGATCTCTGTGTCTTCAACATAATCCCTTGTATTATGTGGAAGCGAATGTGTCCTGTCATCGTATACATGTACAAGAGGTTTTTTTCATATGTCATATGGTACACATTATTTTGTATATATCATGGACCCTCGATATTATTGCACGTTTGATAGTTGATTAGGATTAAATTTAGGTTACTCTCTCTTAATCTCAGCGAGAATTTTAGAAGAATATTTTAATTTTCCTAAACAGTATTCACCCCCCTCTAGTGTTACTCCTTGACATCACATATCCCAACAAAAACCAACATGTTTACATTATCATTATCAGAAATTTTATTTGTGTCCAAAAGCTTCACGTTTGGCAAGGAACCTCCATTTTGGGCCAATAATGTCTTAGACGACATTCGGTTATGGACCGATGTTTATAATTATAATTCTTAATCTCATGAGCTACTGAGAAAACAAATGCATCATCGATGATTATCTCAATGTGATCCCATATCGCATTACAATAATTTATGGAATATTCATAATCTTAGTGGTGGTTATCATTTCAAGTGTGTGTGCCACCTTACATGACGTATACTCTTCTTGAATATAATTTGGTGCCTCTTCAGTTGCAATATGTTTTCCTTGAGTAAAATCAATGAGATCTTCTGGGGTAGAATTTTCATTCATCTCACTTCTTTTTCGTGGATCAGAGTCCTTAGATCCCATCGGTCGAGCACGCTTCAAGCGTATGCCATTTTGATCCACGCCATTATATTCTACAATAACATTTATCTTTATCTTTGATGTAACATTCGCAGCTGGAATATGAGACTTAGTGATTTTAGCAGTCTCATTAAATGCATCAGGAATTTTTTTTGCATTAGCTTGTGAATGGATCAAATGTTGCACTTTATTTTCACATTCAGGAATTCCTGAGTCTAAATGTGATAAATTTTTCTCATTCCATGAGAAAATCTCAATATTTTTTTACTTTCCATCCATGGAAACCTTTGATGTTCCAAGAGAATGGAACATTGTTACATCAAAATGACAATCTGCAAATCTAGCTGTAAAAAGATCACCCGTCAACGGTTCAAAGAACCTAATAATGGAAGGTGAATCAAATTCAACATAAATACCCAAGTGATGTTGGAGACCCATTTTAGTCCTTTGTGGTGGTGCTACATGCACATGCGCAATCAAAGGTGCAAAAATTTGAAATGTCAATATTGATGAGAAATAATGAGGCGTAATCTAATGAGTGATGCGACATGGCCCCATGCTGAGGAAGGGAGCTTTGTCTTCATTAACAAAGTTTGAGCAATCATTTGAATGTGCTTAATCAAGGATTCTGCCAATCCATTTTGAGTATGACCATGGGAAACTAGATGTTCGACTTCGATCCCTAAAGAAGCACAATATGCATCGAAGCTCTTTGATGTGAAATCTCCCGTATTATCCAGCCTTATGCTCTTAATTTGATAATCAAGAAAATGTGCTCGGAGCTTTATCATCTGCGTAAGCAAACATGCAAATACAACGTTGCGCATGGATAATATGCAAACATTGGACCATTTGTAGGATGCGCCCATTAATACGATAAAATATCAAAACGGTCCACTTGCAGGATGTATTGGCATACAGATATCACCCTGAATTCTCTGTAAGAATGATGTTGATGCATAATCAACCTTTGTTCTAGAAGGTTTAGTAACGAGCTTTCATTGTGAATAAGATTCACAAATGTAATTTTTGGAAAACAAAACATTTGAGTCCTTTAAAGGAAGTCCTCTAGTATTCATGCTGATTCTATGCATCATACTGGCATATAGATGACCATTGCGATCATGCCAAAGTCCAAATCCATCAGGGTTCACTAATCTCAAGTGCATAGTAGCACAAGATTCTATAGCTCGTATAGGAAAAGAATATAATCTCGTGCTAGAAGCTTTCATCTTTGCTTGAGTGGTCTTCTGTCCCATATTATAAGAGGTGATACAAAGATATTTCTTATTTTGGTCATCTATAGTCTCAAGATGATATCCATTACGGCGTACATCGTTATAATTAAGTAGATTTCTCATAGATTTACCACTTAATAATTCATCTTCAAGATGTACGATAGCCATTAGACAAAACAACAATGGCATCCACATAGCCATCAATGAGTTTAACAATGATAGAAATTGAATGGATGTTTGCTTTGCACAATGTCAAACTTGAGAAAAATTGTTTGTTACGAAGAACTATATGTGTAGTACCGCTGTCTAACAAACATGCATTTTCATTTTTCTCAACATTTCCCAGTTGCACTTATGTTGACAACTTCAAGTGTTAAAATATTTATAAAAAATTTGGTAATACTTTTTTTGATCAAAACTAAAATTAGTATGAAAACTTCAAGTGTCAACAACAAATCAAAGTGATGATTTATATAACAATTTCTGATGTCAATATCACTTATAACAAATCAATCAACATTTTCATTCTCAAATAGATCTATTCACAATGTGACAACTTCAGGTGACAACACTAATTTAAAGTGGTGATTTTGATATGACAACTTCTAGTATCAATAAAAATTGAAAGGGAGTAGAAAAGGAATAATTTCGACAGTAGAATTTGAACTTATAAGAAAATAAAACCTTACTACCGTGTACTACATTAGAGGAGAAGATCAAGCCTTAGACATTGTATAGGCTTTGTGCTGATAACGTTTTATGGAACAATGAAAAACGAAGAACAATTGTAATAAGAAAACTAACAAGAACATGAATAGAGAGAATACTATTAATGTAGGGAACAATATTAAGATGTACACAAGTGAGATAGAGCACGTCCATTTATATTACAATCTCGTATGTGTGGGTAGACAATTTTTTTTCATTTTCGTGTAACAATTCCTTTAAACAATGGTTTAATTGCTATAAATACGAATGTCTCCACCAATCCATCCACATATCATCAAATACATGAATGTAGACTGTTTACAGGTGTTTTCTCACCACAGTTCGTTGACCGTTGGCTGTGTGGTCAACGTGGTCAAGGGGCCGACTTGGGGGTCCCTTGGGATCGCCGAACCCGTGTGCTCTCGGCGTGGGTGAAAGGAGGGTCGGGCGCAGACGGGGGAGTCCCAGGGTTGCGTCGATCCTCTGCCTTCGGGGAGCTGAGGAGAAGCCTCGGCTCGGGGGATCGCGCTCGGCCTCGGCTGGGTCGCGCTCGGCCTCGGTCGGATCCGCGTCGAGGGGTAGCCTCGGCGCCTTGCAAGAGGGTCGGTGCTTGAGCAGCCGTCCACCTGACGACTGCGATAGGGGTGGCCGCCCGACGCTGAGGGGTAGCCTCGGCGCCTCGGATAGCTTCTTCCTGGATAGATGAGGAAACTCGTCAGGGTGGCCGGACCTAGGTTCCGGCCAAATCCCCTCCGATTCCTAAGTCAGATCAAGGTCTGAAGGGATACTCGGCGGAGGAGATCCGGCTTGTAAGGAAGCCGGAACGTCAACCCAGGCGGCACGAGTTTGGGGAGGGAGGAATTGAGATGGCGAATGCCTAGGTCATTGATGGAGTACCTCTCTGTTGATTACCTGAGTCTCGACCCCTTTCTTCTTCGTCTTGGCCTTCCCCTTATAGGGTCCCTCGCGATTGCCCCACGTCCAGCCTCCTTTCACGTCCCCACGATCCGCCTCCGCCTCCTCCCACTCGCGCATAGTGGAGGGGTGGCCCATTAACGGGTCCGTTAATGGCCATTATGGGATCGCGGATTTCGAGGGGCGGTTAATCTGGCAGAATGGGGGCTAGTCGGGTCCCCTGGGGGATGAAGTGGCTGGGCCTTCAACCCCGTTCGTGGGCCCTTCTGGGCGGACCCGTCTTCCCTAGTGGGCGCCCCCTTTGTGGCTGGGCCGTGGGCCGTTGTAATTCGGGCTAGTCCAAATTAGTCGTAACAATTGCCCCCATCGCCCGGTCCGTTCGGCTTCCGTCGATTCGGCTCGGGTGATGTGACTTTTACATGATCCGATGGGTGCGTCAGTCGAGGCTCCGCCATTAAATGAATGCCATTATTACCGCTCCGTTTGAACTTCCGTTGGTGCAGTTTTCGAAGCATCGACGCCGTCTTGATGTCGCCACGTGCTCTCCCTTGACGGTTCAGATCCAACCATCGTCCTCAATATATACGTCCTAATCCCTCGAGCTTCAACTCTTTCGCGCTCATTCCTTCTTGATCTCCGTTCTGCTAGCTTCTTCTTCTCGTCATCTGCCTTCTTCCAAGCTCTTATTAAGGTAATTCTCCCACTCTTTAACTCGGCCTATGGCCATGCTTAGAATAGGTGATGCATGCCCTGGCGGACCGACGCCTGGTCCCGATCGTGCCCATCCCTCGAGGCCCAAAGCTCCTTCGCTGCCCCCGGGGGTCCCGGATAATGGGAAAGGAAAACTTTTTCCGGATCCCGTTGGGGATGATGTGGCCTCGTCTTCTGAGCGATTAGGCATCCCTCCGTCGATCCTCCAGTCGTCATCTATGGCCCCTTTCTTAGTCACTAGGGAAATACGGTAGAGGTACTTATGTCATCCCTATGACGTACGGATTCCCTTTGGAGATGAGCGGATCTGCTTCCCGCGGAGTAACGAGGTCGGCGTCTACGTCGAGATGTTCCATCTGGGGCTCCGCTTCCCCTCCACCCTTTTATCATTCAATTCAAGGATTCCTTGAAAGTCGCCCTGTGCCAGCTGACGCCATCCTCTGTCGCGATGCTGACTGGTTTAATTATGCTCTGTATCGCTCACGGCCTGGAGCCGTCTCTCCCCCTCCTCTTTCACTTTTACCGGATCCAGACGGTTGGCCTCGGATCTTGGCTGCACCTCCGGGCCCGTGCGGGGCGGGTGTGCCTGCTCGGTCTGCCCCATTGGTCAGGGAACTGGGACTCTAGCTTTGTTTTCGTTGTCTTTCCCCGGGTCTCGGTGATCTTGACAGGTTGGGGGAGTTCGCAACAAACCGACATGGTGGTAACCTTATCCGAGGCCGAGCGGGCCGCGGTCCGCCTCCTGTCGTCACTTTCTCTTGAAGAGAGGTCGGTCTGGCCTTTGCTGGACGACCTGCTTCTTAAGTGCACTCTGTGGTCCCCCGGTAGGTTGTCTCCCTTTCTTCTGTTTAACCTCTGGCTCACCCTGATTTCGCTTCCTCTCGCAAGGATGGCTGGCAGCGAATTCACCCACGATGTTGATGAGCTTATTCGGCTGGGGTCTCGCCGAGGCCGCGGGAGTTCTTCCGGACAGGCGCCTCGCCGCACTGTAGATGAGGAGTTGCGTAGGTCCGAGCCTCCTTCGGGGAGGATTGAGGCCAAGTCTCCCCCACGGGTCGCATCGGGTCCCCCGGGAGGAGAGGTCACTGGGATCGACCCCATCCCTGTTGAGGGTTCCGGATTGGCTCCTCGGCCGTCCGCGGGCGGGGGTCGCAAGCGCTCCCCCCCAGTAACCGCTGGCCCCAGCGGGAAGAAGCCGCGGAAGAATGGCGGGAGCGCCGCTTCTCCGGCTCCCTCCGTCGCGCCGACGGATCCCGGCCAGGCAATCGCACTGACCGTTGCGGCCGACCCCGCTGCCCACGCCGTTGTCACTCCCTCGGCTACCCCTTCGGCCTTGGGGGCCGGCTGCATCCTGTCGAGCGCCTTAGCGGGCCCCGCTGATCCTCCCGGGGGCTCGATGTCCCTTGATATGGCCTTGGCGAATCGGCCGGCGGCAGATTCCGTCCTTCCGGGGGACCGTTCCCTCTTGGAGATGTCCCCCGTGGACATATTGTCGGACTCTCTGGTCTGTCATCTTCAACAGGTTCGAATTCCTGTCTATTTCGGACAGTTGCCCTGCCCTTCGACCTTCCTTGGTATAACCCACCTCTCTTTTGTTTACATGCCACCGCGATGGCTGTTGAAGCGCAACGCTGGGCGACCCGATTGAGAAACCTCGAGGATTCCTTAAATCGGGAGTGCGCACGAGTTGGGGAGGCTGAGGTAGCCCTTCAAGGTGCGCGCATGGAAGCTCGGGAGCTACGCCGTCATGCCGACGAGCTCGAGTCTCAGGTGCATGATCTCAAAAGAGATCTTGTCGATACCCATGACTTGGGCCGAGAAGCGGAAGAAAACTTTCGGCGGGAGAGGGAGGATCTCTGGGGTCAACTCGCCAAGCTGCGTCGGAGGCTCCGTTTCGCCGAGGAGGCTGAGAAGAGCGTCGACACAGCCATAAGGCCGAGAATTGCGTCGGTCCTGAGGGAGGTCTTCGGGACCTATGAGGACCTCCTCGCCCCTCGCATAGTGGAGGTCGTCAGGGAGTCATTCCGGCAGTTCACGGAGCTCGTTCGGGAGCCGATCCCCCCTCCACCGGGACACGCCGATCCCCTCTGCTCGGAGCAAGGCGAGGCCCCGGATGATGCTATCTCTCGTGCTCCAGACCCCTGAAGAGCCCTTGTACCTTGTCCCCCGTTTTCTTTTCTAGGGTGACAAATTTTGTTGTCAACAACAGTGCTTGAGAGGATGTTGCTGAGTGATATGTATCCCATACCATTAGTGAGAACGATTGTTTCTAGTCAGTTTTTCTTGCGCCACTGGTCTCTTCTTCGGGGGGTCTCCCCCTTGAAATAACCTTCCATGTTCCTAGACCGGACGGGCGTCGCCCATTTTTTCCGCCCGATCATCGTACGTCGCCCTCGTCTAGGGGCGTTGTCCCGGGCTCGTCTGGCTTGGGATGTCGCCGATTCTGTCCGTCGGGGTGATTGTCCTCAGCCTGGCGAGCGGGTGGGTCACTCGGTCCGCGAGGGAGGGCTCCCCTCGGCTTGCGGCCGGCCGCCATGCTCGTTGGCTGGGGGAGTTGCCCCCAGCCTTACGAGCGGGTGCTTCGCTTGGTCCGCGGGGAGAGTACCCCTTGGCTTATGACCGACCGTCGTGCCCGTCGGCTGGGGGAGTTGCCCCCAGCCTTACGAGCGGGCGGTTTGCTCGGTCCGCGGGGGTGAGTACCCATCGGCTTATGACCGGCCGTCGTGCCCGTCAGCTGGGGGAGTTGCCCCAGCCTTACGAGCGGGCGGTTCGATCGGTCTGCGCGGGTAAGTACCCCTCGGCTTATGACCGGCTGTCGTGCCCGTCTGCTGGGGGAGTGGCCCCCAACCTTACGAGCGGGCGGTCCGCTCGGTCCGTGGGGGTGAGTACCCATCGGCTTATGACCGGTCGTCGTGCCCGTCTGCTGGGGGAGTTGCCCCGGCCTTACGAGCGGGCGGTCCGCTCGGTCCGTGGGGGTGAGTACCCCTCAGCTTATGACCGGCCGTCGTGCCCGTCTGCTGGGGGAGTTGCCCCCAGCCTTACGAGCGGGCGGTTCGCTCGGTCCGCGGGTGTAAGTACCCCTCGGCTTATGACCGGCCGTCGTGCCCGTCTGCTGGGGGAGTTGCCCCAGCCTTACGAGCGGGCGGTTCGCTCGGTCCGCGGGCTCGGCTGGCCAATTCTCTGGGGAGCGGCTTTCCTCCCACTTAATGGTTAACCGCGGTTGCCTTGATTGAGTCCTTCTATGTGTCCTGAATCGTCTGCTCAAAACAAGTGATTGAATCTGCACTGACAGAGTATGCCTTCATTTCCATGAGACAGTACATTTGGAGTAATGAAAAAGAAAAAGGCGACAAAAGACAGGGGAGGTTCTGGCAGGATAGCCCTCCCCCGGCGAAGCGGCGGCTGTTTACTCTATCCCCTCACTCGATGATACGCGTAACCGTCTGGACCGCGTTCACCCTTTTTCCCTTGTCCTGCTGTTTGGACGTTCCTTCTCCCGAGGCGGGGTCGTTGGCGAAGTTCTTCAGGTGCCCTCGGCTCACAAGCTTCTCGATGTCTTTCTTCAGATGCCAACAGTCGTCGGTATCGTGGCCGTTGTCTTTGTGGTACTTGTAGTACTTCTCTTCGTCCCTCCCGCCTTTCTTCATCCTTCTGGGCTTGCGCTAGGACCACGTCCGGGGCGGCGGTCACCGAGGAGTGTCGGGGCTCTTCCCTCCGTGGTCTTCCTCTGGCCCTCTTCTCTTGTCGATGCTCCTCCGTGCCGTGACCCTCGTTCTCATCGCGCTTGGTTCCGCGCCTGGTCTTAATCGACGGCCAGGGCCTCTTCTGTCAGCATGAAACGTTCCGCTCGGGCCATAATTCCGACGAGGTCCTTCGGAGGGTCGCTGTGTAGCGATTTCTTCAAGCCCCTATGTCGCAGGCCTTTCTTCAGAGCCGCCTTCACAACCAGCTCGGGGTAGCTATCCACGCTCAATCGCTCCACATTGAAGCGACGCATGAAGTGTCTCAGAGATTCGGCCGGTCCCTGTACCACATTGAACAAGTGTTCCGAGTCAGGTCTTACCTGCCGCCCGGCCATAAATTGCTTGCAGAACAACTGGGTGAGCTCCTCGAAGCTGTCTATCGACCGACCGGGCAGGCTAAGGTACCAGGTCCGGAAGGCCCCCCGTAGGGTGGAGTAGAAACCCCTACAGAGCAGGGTGTCATCGGCCCCCTGGAACTCCATGACCCCCTCGTAGTCCATCACATGATCTGCAGGGTCGCTGATGCCGTTGTATTTCTCCAGTGTCGACACCTTGAAGTTCGAGGGTATCCGTGCCTCAGTTATCCTCCGAGTCAGGAGGCATCGTTCTCCGCTGATGCACCCGGGTCGCTCCCCTTCGCCCGCCTCCTTCCCGTTCGGCTGCAACGGGGGGGCCGGTGGAGGCTTGACCTCCTCTTGCGCCTTCGCTATCTTGGGTGCCGGACTCAATTGGCGCGAATGCTCCCTCCGGTTCTTTTGGTGGTGCGTCCTTGCTCGTCGGCTGCTTCCGCTCTGGTAAGACCGGGTGCTCACTGACCGGCGATCATCCCGCTTACGTTTGGACGATCCTGGACGCGGGGACGAGGCCGTCCTCGAGACGCCGTCCGTCCATTCCGAGTCCCTCCTCTTTCCTTCTCTGAATGAGGTGGGAGTGGGAGACCGTGCTGGGGAAAAACCGGGCATGGTGAACCTCAGCTTCATGTTGTGCGCTCCTTTTCCCTGGTCGGCAACCACGGCGGACCGAAGAGGTCGGGGATCTTCTTCCTGGCGGCAGGTCTGTCCCTCTCCACCCTGTAGTGCACCTGTCGGGCTACTGCACATGTACTAGAGGGGGGGGGGGGAATAGTACTTTTAAATAATAGGGAGATTTATTCCTAATTATCGTGCAATTAACAAACAACAATGCGGAATAACAACGATCAACAAGAATAAATGCAAACGCAAACAAATGGTTTAATGGGTTCGGATCCACCCAAGTCTCCCCGACTTGTTCCCGGTAATCCTACGTCCCAACCACCCGGATCCCCTCCGGATACTTGAGTTAGAAACCCTAACTCAAGATTTCAAATATGCCCACTTGCGAAAACCTCGCAAGTGCAAACTAACTACAAACGATGTCCGTGAATCCCACAACCCGGGATCACGCAAACTCTCACAACCGAGAGTATACAATTCAAATAACGAATGTAAATGAAATGAAATGCTTACCAACAAAATACCTATGCCTTGAGTATTTTTACCAAATTAGGGCAAGGAGGATTTTGATGGAGGAAGATGTCACCAAACCCTAGCTTCAAGAAGATGACCATCAATGGAAGCCTAGGGAGGAGTTGATGACCTAGAATCAAGCCCTTGGCTTGAGAAGCTCACAATGGAGAGAATCTCTCTTGAGGAATTAGGGCTCAAGGTGTTGAGGGAGAGATTCTTGTGAGGGAGAGAGAGCTTTGAAATAGCTTGGGAGAGCTCTTCTCTTAGGTCTGAAATTGCTTGGAAATAGGACCTCTAACTCCTCTTCAAACGAATCAGGATTCTATTTAAAGGGGCAAGAGAAATCGAGTTTGAAAGAATCCCAACGGCTCTATTCTGAAGCAGACTAGTCGGTCAAAGAAGGATCACTGACTAACGGTCAACTAGTCGGTCGGTCGGTGATACAACGTAGACCGACTAACGGTTGAACAGCCAAAAGGTCGAAGTACAGGAGATGACAACTAGTCGGTCTAAGAAGACTTGCCGACCGACTATTTTCACAACTAGTCGGTCGGTGAATGATCTTTGACCGACTAACAGTCGAAATATAGAAGGCTGACTTCAAGTTGATTTTGTCGGTTTAAGAACAAATGCTGACCGACTAGTTTCTCAACTAGTCGGTCGACAAACGTTCTTTGACCGACTAACTCGAAACAGTAAATCAGGCTGTTCAGAGGCAAGCTCAACTAGTCGGTCTAAGAAGGATTCCTAACCAACTAGATCGTCATCTAGTCGGTCGGTGACCCTTCTTTGACCGACTAATTGACCAACAGGGAATGAGCTGAAATGAGCAAGGCATTCTAGTCGGTTCAAGAGGGATTGCCGACCGACTAGATCGTCATCCAGTCGGTCGGTTGTTCTTCTTGAACCAACTAACATGCACTAGAAGCCGAGGGAAGAAGCGATAGGCTTCGGGAAAGTTTCTAATGGCTTCTATGATAATCCTAGCTCTAAGACATGAGCAAAATGAAGATTATATTGTAAGTTCTACTCAAGGCTTAACATTCTAACTATGAAGCTAGAAGACAATAAATAATACATGACGAACCGTCTTCAAAGCTTCAATCTTCATTCCTCTTGACTTCAATATTGCTCCTTGAGCTTCAACGAAGCTTCAGGCACTCGATCATGCGTATTGAGAAGTCGCTTTAGATGTACGTAGTATTTTGGCGACGATCTCCATAACTGCGCTCACAAAGTGTTAGTTCACGATATATTTATGTTTGCTCTCATCCAAAACCAAATCCGGGGAATCAATACTCAACACACCCTCGGGGGCGGGAGTGTTGCTGACGAGCTGTTGAATCGTCGCGACTAAAGTCCGGATGTTGGCGTTGGTCTCCTGCGCGTAGGTGCGGAGTTGTCACTGCGTGGCTAGCCGGGCATCGTCGATCTCTCCGGCGGCGCAGCCGTGCAGGTTCTCGGCTGGGGCGTGGTACGCTCCTTCCTCCGGGATGGGTGGCATGCGCCCCTGGCCGTTACCGATGGATTCCATCTTTGGTGGTTTGACGTGGGTGTTAGTTCGATCCCACAGACGGCGCCAGATGTTTACAGGTGTTTTCTCACCACAGTTCGTTGACAGTCGGCTGTGTGGTCAACGTGGTCAAGGGGCCGACTTGGGGGTCCCTTGGGATCGCCGAACCCGTGTGCTCTCGGCGTGGGTGGAAGGAGGGTCGGGCGCAGACGGGGGAGTCCCCGGGTTGCGTCGATCCTCTGCCTTCGGGGAGCTGAGGAGAAGCCTCGGCTCGGGGGATCGCGCTCGGCCTCGGTCGGATCCGTGTCGAGGGGTAGCCTCGGCGCCTTGCAAGAGGGTCGGTGCTTGAGCAGCCGTCCACCTTACGACTGCGATGGGGGTGGCCGCCCGACGCTGAGGGGTGGCCTCGGCGCCTCGGATAGCTTCTTCCTGGACAGATGAGGAAACTCGTCAGGGTGGCCGGACCTAGGTTCCGGCCAAATCCCCTCCGATTCCTAAGTCAGATCAAGGTCTGAAGGGATACTCGGCGGGGGAGATCCGGCTTGTAAGGAAGCCGGAACGTCAACCCAGGCGGCGCGAGTTTGGGGGAGGGAGGAATTGAGATGGTGAATGCCTAGGTCGTTGATGGAGTACCTCTCTGTTGATTACCTGAGTCTCGACCACCGTCTTCGTCGTCTTGGCCTTCCCCTTACAGGGTCCCTCGCGATTGCCCCACGTCCAGCCTCCTTTCACGTCCCCACGATCCGCCTCCGCCTCCTCCCACTCGCGCGTAGTGGAGGGGTGGCCTATTAACGGGTCCGTTAATGGCCATTATGGGATCGCGGATTCCGAGGGGCGGTTAATCTGGCAGAATGGGGGCTAGTCGGGTCCCCCGGGATGAAGTGGCCGGGCCTTCAGCCCCGTTCGTGGGCCCTTCTGGGCGGACCCGTCTTCCCTAGTGGGCGCCCCCTTTGTGGCTGGGCCGTGGGCCGTTGTAATTCGGGCTGGCCCAAATTAGTCGTAACATAGACATTACGTGCAAGTTTATTCATTTGTAATATAAAAATAGGAGCGTCTATGCACATTCCTATTCACATAACCAATATAAACTTCATAACATTAACTAATTTTCATCGTGAAAAATTAATGATATGTACGCAAATATGATTAAATATAGGTTGTTACCTGTAAACTACCACCTATTCCTTGCATATAAAGGTCCTTAGAACAAACAAAAGCTCTGTGTTTCTTCTCTCGCGTTATCCTTTTCTTGGGTTTCTAGGGTTTGCTCTCGATCCATCCCACGTCCCCAAAGCCCTAATTCCCGCTAGCCTAGGGTTTTCTAATCCGCCATGGACGCGACTAGAGCCCTTCTCGATGAGCTAATGGGAGCAGGTGCATTCCTCTTCATCGCTCTATACATCTCTCGATCTCTCCGCATTTTCGCTCCCTTAATTCATTTGATGTACTATGCAGCTCGAAATCTCACCGAGGAGGAGAAGAAAGATTACAGAGAGATCAGGTGGGACGATAAGGAGGTCTGCGGGGCATTTATGGTTCGATTCTGCCCTCACGATCTCTTCGTCAATACTAAGAGCGATCTTGGTTAGTTTCTCGATCTTTTCGACAACCTCTTATTTCATTGTGTTTTATGTTTAAATCCTGATTTTTGTTGGTTTGTTGTAAATTTGTGCTCTTTCAGGACCTTGCCCTAGAATCCACGATCTGAAACTCAAAGAAAGGTGCCTACGGATCTCTGTAGTTTTTATTAAATTTGGTTGGCCCCCCTCCTTTTGAGATGTCAAATTGCAATGCTTAAATTAATTCATGATTTGGGCTAGTTGGAGAGCATGGGTAGTATGTGGAATAAATGATGCATAATGGTTTATAGTCAGTAGTATATATTTGAAGTTAGCTTCTTTATATTGCTATGTAGGAAGGAAGTGGAAACTTTAATTTGGGTTACCCGCCTGCGATGCTAATTAAGACTTTTGGAGTTCTTCTGGCTATTGCATTGTTTTTTAATCCATGAGGTAACTAAATATATTGTTTTTTGTGTAATCATTGTGTGTATCAATGAGGGGTTGTTTTCATCTCCCCGGCTTTCATGATAATGTCTGCATTGGCTTTACCCAGGTAGGTAAGAAGTTTTGGTTCTTCTAATAAAATATTATTCTTCATGAAGCTATTTGAATGGATTGTGGGTAGAATTTTAAACTGAGAAGTTCAGCCATCACTGAAATATTGCTCTGCCAAGTTGTTTTTCACATATAGAATACATACATCACCACATATTCGCTGGTAAATTGTCAAAACCAGTGGTCATTTTTTTCTAAAACCGAATGTTAGGTAGTCACTACTGATGGATCCATGAGATTATTTGATGGGACACTTGATGTATATCAGTAGGCGATTTTCTAGTCCATGCATTTTTAGAAGTTAGCTATTATGTAATTTCTATTTCTTTGTAATTCTTTCCTTTTCTATGTCTATATTTTGCTTGAACAGAATTTCTTGCGTTCATGATTGGGAATGTGCACTACTACCTATGCAAACTAGGAAAGAATTCCAGTTATTAGCACCCTTTAACAATCTAATAGCTTGATTTTGAATGGTCAGTGGCATTGCGGTCTTAATCTATCTAAATTTGGCACAGAAGAAGACATTTTATGCTTACTGGTGAATCATGTTGCTTAAGCAAGCATCCATCAACTGCAGGCTAGGTACCACTGGAGGAATCTATGGTCACTTGTGATATGGGAAAAATTGCGGGTGCACCTGGCAGTTATGAGGAGTGGAATAAATAAGAGAGCAAGATATAGTTTTATTTTTTTCAACATTGCTACATGACCACGTAGGTGGAAACGGCTAAGACAACATGTTCTAACATGGGGGAATGCCACACGCTCGAGTGATTATGCTTGTTTTCTAAAATGCCCAAATACCTTGTCAAGAGAAAGTGCTAGAACTATGATGAGAAAGATGGTGGGACAGGAAAAGGGATTTCTTTCGATAACGGGGGAATACAAAGATATATGCCTCAAATCGAGAGGAGGGCCACTCTCCCACGATATACACTAAAATTTCTACTCAAACTCCTAATTCTAAACCCTACTTTTCTTTTCCATTCTCTTCATACCCCAAGATTAGCCACATCCCTCCTATTCATAGGGCCAAACTTTCCATATTTACAAAATCGCCCCTCAGTCCCCAAATTATAAAGTTGCCCCTCGGGCCCCAAACTACCCAATTGTAAGTAGTGTGGCTACAGCCCTCATTCCCAACAAACTCGAACATATGATGGTGAAATTTATCGCATAGAGACTAGGAACACCACTTGAATTTCATTGGAAGAATAAATATGTTCTGATATGAGTTTTCCTTCATAAATTTGAGAAGATGTCATTTGTAGCATCATTTCAATTGTAGACATGTTCTTTCATGGAATCAAAGTTATTGGCTTTCAGGGGAGTTGGAAAAAGGCATATTCATGAGATGTAGATAATTTTTTACGTGAATTGAATGGGTTAAAAAAGGGCGCAGATGGTTTGGAACTTTTGAAGAAAGAACAATGTGAAATGTAATATTCATCTTAATATTACAATTACTCAACTTCAGACCACACAAATTGGTTTTTGTTGCCAGGAAAAAGATTTTACCCATTTGTCTTGGTTTTGCCAGTTGTCTTGGTTTCGGTCTCAAACCTGCATTTATTTTTGGTTTCTTTATATTTCGGACAAAACATAACATACTGGAACGTAAAAAGATTAAAAGGAGAAATCTGATGTCCTTAGTTTCTAATAATATCATCTCCCTCTAATTTCTATTGTTATATTTAATCCAGATACCTTAGTCATAGTTTGATGTATTTTGAATATAACTTTCATTATACTTATAAACTCAAATTCAAATTGGCATTTGGCAGCTTTCAAATAATTTGGGATTAATATTTATGTTAGCTGGTTGAGTATAAAAAGTTGAATTCTCTTTATTAACCTCCATTTAGGGTATGTATTTATAATTTGTACTCGTTTCACACACTGCTTGTGTAAACAACTGGAGATAGATGCATGTCTTGTTATAGACACTTGGACTCATGTTTTTACACACTAGAACCAAAATTGGAACTCCAAACAAAACTTTCGAAAACGAAAAAAAACTTGGCCAAAGGGATAATCCTAAATGGGGCTGAAACCAAAATTATGCTCTCAAACCTTGGCTTTTGCAAGACTACTACAAATCCCTTTAAAATTATGGCCTTAATTGAAAAATGACAAGTACTGCGTTGAAAAGGTTTGAACTTACATTATGTTTGAGTGACTCTTTTAAAACTTTCCCCATGTTTGAGTACTGAGGCAGAAGATTTACAATCATAAGGTGTTGAAAATTGGAAAGTGGAAGAACTAATTGAATATACTCAAGGATAAATGATTCTTAGCTCGATGAATCATGGACTCTCCCTGAAACTTTCATGAATTTTAATATTTCATTCATAGATATAGAAAGCTAAGTGTCAAGGTAGACTAGCAGCAAAATATTTGGATGTTTGCAGTTTCAATTTTGCTTGTAAGTGCTAATTTCTGAAGCTTTAGGATATAAGAGGGAAAATATGGCAGGGTCTAATTGTGGAATTTTGAGGAATGGGAATATTATATATTTGGAGATTATCAAAACAAATCATATTGATTAATTCTGGTTGTTGATGAATCTAATTGAAATTTGGCCACATTAACAATCTGAAGTGGTGTCGTGCGCAGAACAATCTAAATTAATACTCTAATGAAGAATATCTACTTGACAACATGTGGCATCTAGAAATATGAAATCAATTAAAGAATCAAAAAGATTTTCGTGTTTGCTCTATCAGTAGACAGTGGAAAACTGTTTTCTTTAGATAGATGGTTCCGAAGGTTGAAACCATTAAGTTCAGGGTCTTTTTTTGGTGTAAAAGTATCCTTGCAGATTTTTCAATTGGATCACTGGTAAATTTTGGTTTCAATGGGACTGAAAATGGTGAGAATGGATTTTGAAAATCCATATGATCCACATACAGTAAACGCCCAAATGTCTTATGCATTTTCCTGACAAACTTGACAAAAATAACAAAATTTCGTCCCTGCACCCTCTTTCTATGAGTTTAAAAAAGCCACTGATGAACAATTTTGTGATGCAAGGAGAGTTATGCGACTCGCACCAACTGATGCATATGGTTACGTAAGATTATGTTATTATAATATGGTTCTGGCTAATGTCGTGCTAACATGTTTTGATTGTCTATTTTAGCAAAATTATAGAGACAAGCCCAGGATGTTATGTGTGTGTAGTTGAATGAACTGTCCCTTTGGTTCAAATATATATTTATCATTTGATTCCGCGGATATCTTCTTGATTTTCTTTGTAGTTTTGTTTCTTTATTAAATTCTATTGTCAAGTGTTGTGGAAAGCAGGAGCAGGAGCAACATGACAAGGTAAGGTTCGTCCTTTTACCTTTATGTGGGTTTATCGACAAAATGATGTGGGGTTTTCTTTGAAGAATTAAACCCAAAAAGAGAGAGTAATAGAAATGGAAAGTGTTGGAAAAAACAGTCCAGATGTTAGGAAATTGGAGAACTAACAAAATAATTGAGAAATTGACGTTTAAGAATCAAACATTTTACACTCTCTCATGCTGACCTAAAATCCACATGAAAAGGCATCGGGTGAATTGTGTCGGAAAGGGAGAATAAATATGAGTAAATAAAATATTTGCAATTTGAAAATGATGAAAAGTCTGAGAAGTGGTGCTTTAATAACCATGTTTTCCAAGACTTAAGCCAATGTGTTGTGGGCCAAGAATGCTTATAAATCAATCTCAACACTCAATAGATCTTGTTAGAATTAGAACACATGTTAAATAGGAATCAATATGTGTTTAATTATCATAGTGCTTAGATGCAATGTATTAATATGCGCACATGCCTTAAGAGTACTTGAAATGGTGGATCTAGATTTGTAACATGTGATTCTAATACTACAAATAAGACATAAGAAGATATGGCTAATGAAGCTCGTACATCCTCATCTTATATATTTTTTCTGGCAAGGTATCAAAGCTTAGCTTCTTGGTATTGTGTTGTCAAATTAGTCAAGAGCATGTGTTGGGATATGCTTATTTCGGGTACCAACGTCAGGCCAATTTTGAGATGTTGCTCATAACCCATACCTATCTTGCTGACTGTTACATGAATGCCGTCCTTTTATAGTAGTCGGTGTGGTAGTATTACTCTATTACAGTACGGTTGTAATACTGATATTGTTATTCTGTTACAGTATCATTATAGTACTCTGCACATTTTGAGGTGATGCTGCTCAGGTATAGTATAGTTATAGTATTGCTATTCTGTTATGGTATTACTGGTCTTCAATGAGCTGCTACTATGTACAGTATTGTGATAGATTTGTACTTTTTCTGTATTTTTGGCCCATTAGGGGCGTTTTGGAAATTTTCGGATTTTAAGGGACGTTTTGGGAAATTTTCAGTCTTTTGGGGTTTTCTGTAATTTTGCTTAGATCTGAACTCTATTTATAGATGTGAGGGGCTGAGGGATTTATTATGTTGATTTTGAGAGAATATTGATATTAGAGGTGAGATTATCAATCGTTCTTCGGGAGAGAGTGCGGACGTCCTCTAGAATTGGCGTCTTGGGAGAGTGATCACATCTTCAATTGTCATCAAGGTATCTTTATATTTTCAGTTTTATTAATAAAAATCGAATCTTTGTTTTGGTTCCTATCAAGTTGGTATCAGAGCTACTTTGCTTTTCAACGAGTTGTTACTCTACTACATTACCATTACTATACTATTATTATGATCTATTGCTTACGAGTTTTGTTTCGGTTACTGCTTACAGGATCTCTGTTACCTACGGCTTTTTGCTGCCCACGCGTTCTATATCACCTAAAATGTTCTCTTTTTTGTGACAAGATGTGCACGATTGCATCTATGGTTCATCTTGAGGGGAGATGTTAGAACTAGAACATGTATTCCATTTGAATCAACAAATGCTTTATTGGTAATGTCCAGATACAATGTATCATGTATGTTGTCCTTGATCATGTCCAGATATAATGTATTATGTGTACATGTCCTTAAGTAGTGCCTTAGATGGTGGATATAGATATGTCTAGTGTGTAACGTGTGTAATTTTAATACTATAAATAAGACATGAAATGAGCTATATCGAAGTCACACACACCCCCCCCCCAACCCCCCCCCCCCCCCCCTCAATATTTTATTCTCTTTTCTGACAGACCTCATATTTATCAATTCTGAGCGTGGTTTAATCGTCGCGATATCTGACTGTAGCAGTTTTCATTGTTGTAAATTTTGTACCATGTTGTAATATAATGATAATTAAGAACGCTGGCTGTATTATAGTTCCCACAATTAATGTGTGTTTCATTGCAGTTTTGAGAAGTCGCCCCGTCATGACTCCTATGTCCCTAAATTTGAAGCAGAACTTGCTCGATTTTGTGAGAAACTGGTATGCATACAGCAGAAAGTCAAATGTACTTTTTTCGGCGGAACTTCTGCTGATTGCGGCTGAAGAACTTAACATGTGTATTTTGCAGGTGATGGATTTGGATAGGAAAGTTAAGCGGGGCCGTGAGCGATTAGAACAAGATGTTGATGTAACACCTCCGATTCCGTTTGAGAAATCTGAACAGCTCTTAGTTGTAGAAGAGAAGATCAAGAAACTTCTGGAACAAATTGAAGCACTGGGTGAAGCTGGCAAGGTGGATGAAGCGGAGGCATTAATGAGGAAGGTCGTCTGGAATACACGCTATATATTTTTGTAGTATAGCTTTGTTCAAATTATGGCATCTTAATTTGAAATTTGGGAACCTGTTGTAGGTGGATATATTGAATGCTGAGAAGACAGCCATCACGATGCGACAATCAACAGGCGACAAAGTGCTTATGCTTGCCCATGAGAAGAAGATGGCTCTCTGTGAGACATGTGGTTCATTCTTGATAGCAAATGATGCTGCTGAGAGGACACAGTCTCATGTAACTGGAAAGCAGCATATTGGTTATGGGATGGTACGAGACTTCATCAGCGAGTTCAAGGTAAAACTTTTAGATGGGCTTGTTCCGTGTAGATTGAAGTTTAACCTTATGCTCTAGTTGATTTTTATGATGTATTTTCCTTGCAGTCGGCTAGCGAGAAGGCAAGGGAAGAAGAGAGACTTGCAAGGGAGAAGGAAGCAGAAGAAAGGAGGAAAAGAAGGGAGAATGAATATGCAAATAGGGAGAGGGAGAGGGATCGTGAACGGGAACGGGATCGTGATCGACATGGAGAGCGGGGACGTGAACGTGAAAGGTCCCATGAGTGGAGTGGCAGGGGGAGCAGGGAGGACGGGAGAGGATCAAATTGGGGACACAACCAATATAGGAACGGGAGGGACTGGGACAGGGACAGGGAGAGGTCCCGTGACAGGAACAGGGATGCTCCGCGTGACAGGGCTCGAGGGAGGAGCAGATCTCGGTCTCCCATTAGGCATGGTCACGGAAAGTCGCCAAGAAGCCCGGTTCGGCCATATTAAGTGATAGTGTAGATAGTTGTCTGAGTTCTTAAAACTGAAGAGGTAGACCATTTTGTCTCTTCTTGTTCCTTTTAATGCACTTAACGCCCTTGAATTTGAGCGCCGCTGTTGTTTAAACTATGCTGCTGTTCCAACAGCTCCGATGAATGACTGGGTCTTCCTATATAAAAGGGAAAATTCGAGGTAGGTATGATGTTCTTGTATTTAACATTACCATGACTTTAATTTAGGCACACTTACATTGGATATCTTACCTATGTTTCTGGTTGTCCTGGGAGCCATTATTTGTGGTTTTTCATGTTTGCATCTTTAGTTAAGATGGCAGATCCAAAATCTGTGTTCGCTGGGGATACATATGAAAGAAGGCAGTGCTTTTGGACAGCTTGTTGGAGGTAACTAACGCCCGAACAAATTTATTTAAGGCTGGATATGATGCATGTTTTCTCCTTTTTGAGAGGCGGGTCTATAATCTTCGGCTTAATTTACCAGAACTACCCTAAACTATTTACGAACTTAATAATACTACACTTAACCCACCACCATTCACCAAAACCCACTTAACAGCTTTTCATGAAAACTATTTTAAATTTTATTATTGTTCATCGAAATTAAATTATCATGAACATTCCAATCGTTTATATAAATTATCTTAAAGTTTGAGTTGGATTTAGTTATTCTTATGGTTTGAAAATTAAAGGGGGGTTTTAGTGAATTTACGAAATGGAAGGGGGTTTAGGTGGGTTTTTAAAGTTAGGTATTATTATCAAGTCCTGGGATAGTTTGGGGTAGTTTTTGTAACTTAAGCACATACTCTTCAGTCTTTCTTCTTAACATCTATCATATAGAAGTCACGATCCTCGTAGTCACGATCCTATCAAGCTGAAGGGTATATGGATGTGTTTTAAATTGCTTTGTATTCATGTCCAACAAAGAATGTCGACTGCAATTTTAGATTCGTCTCTGATTCAATTTTTGCCATCAGAGAGACCGAGGCTGATAAATGTTACCTTGTTATCATTTGTGAGAACTCCTTTAATCTTCATATTTGGTCTAAAGTAGCATAAGACTGAAGTTGTAGGATGCAAACGGGTGATTCATTTGATCAAAAGAGAATGAGCTGCTCAATGCTAATAGGTGACAAAAAAAATAAATGAATGCTGATTTAATCATCCGGTAGGACTTGCTGCCGAGTATTCATGCATGTTTTGAGCCCCCATCTTCAATCTCCAGATCAAAGTGACCGATTAACCTGCAGCCTGGGCATTGAGGTAAATGTGTATGATGTGCCAAGTTATCTGCAGAAAACTCGCGGAATTGCAGTGATCTGGATTCAAGTTTGGCTTGAATCATGAGTATTGCATCAGATGCATCCTATCCCAACTCAGTGATTTGCCATCTTCCTTCTATGTGTTCTCTTGTTTATGTATATTTGAGAGGTTGCTTTATCGCTAGATGGTCACATTGCTGCTATACATTCTGTTCTTGATATTATTAATCTTTAAAACCCAAAGGGACTTGACTTGTTAAAGCTTGTTCTTGTGTCAATGTTGCAAAGCTAAATTAGGTGGGCACATCAGCAAGGCTAGATATGCAGGAAATGTGGTCGTCATCTCGGTTGAAATTTGTTTGCATGTCATACGTCCTGTTTGAGCTTTCAGTTTGATTTCTAATCTGATATCATAACGACTTGTGTGATGTATTGTCCGTGTTCATCTTTGTATCTTAAAATAAAAATAGACATATATAGATAACATGACCGTCTTGAATATTTTTTATTTTTGTTCGATGGGGAGGGGGTATCAAAATTTTGATTTGCCTAAAAGGTGGTCTTAGATAACACTCTAAGACCACCTTGTATTGCGGGGAGCTATCCCGGGCCGAGTCCATCTGACATAACGTGTCTCAACCGTAAACGACCAGGTCAGAACAAAAACGGGAGAGGGACTCTGGACCTCCGACAGTCCAAACAAATTCATAAACGGGGACTTTCTGGTAAATATATTTCCAAATTGTGATCAGAGAATTGTGATGAAGCATGGTTACAGTAGTTTCCGCGCACTCTAATATGAGTTACCTCAAAATCCCGCATTTTAAGTATTTAGTTCAGTGACGAGTGCATTATGTCGGGTGTCGAGACTGTAAGTATTGTTATAGTCATATTCATGTCATAAAATAGTGCCAGGAATTGTATCATTAAGTATCACGATGTGGTGATTACTTGGCATGCATCATAATTTTCAGAGAGTATCCAAGTTCATGCAATCTTAAATTATGTAGTTAGGGGTCATGTGTAACCATTCAAGTCATGCTTTGAGTAGTTGCATGAGTCATGAGTTATGAGACATGCTTTCGGTAGTCCCTTAAATACGCAATTAAGTGATATGGGGTAACAGTTGCAGTCATTGCATGCATGTTAAGTAATTCCACATTTGTTTCAAGTAATGGGACAAGCTTGTTCTCAACCAAAAGTTTGTTCTCATGCGTGTGTATCTAATTAAACCAATCTGTTGTGAAGTTCCATGGTCTATGGACAATCATGTAACTTAAACCTAAGAATTGATTTAAAACGGATTTTTAAATATTTTGCTAAAAGAAAAGAGATAAGATATAAATCTCAAGGGGGTCAGATTAAGATTCACATCTATCGGCAACCCATAACTAATCTATAGAATACCATCCAGAGGGGAGTTTCGTCGCAATAAAAAATTAAGAAAGTAAACAAGTCATGGGCCCAAACAACACAGCAGCAAACCCAGCCCGTGAACACTTGCAGCAGACAGAAATCCCAGGTTACTTAAAGCAGGCCCAAGGGCCCAGATGTAACTAACAGCAGACAAAAGGCCCACAGAAAACCAATCAGCAGGGCAGAGTGGCCCGAAAACTAGGGCTGTTGACGAACAGAACGTTTGATGAACTACTCGTGAACAAGCTCGGTACATGTTTGTTTACGTTCGTTCAGGAAGCTTAATAGACAAGCTTGAACAGATTTTTAGAGCTCGGTTAGTAAACGAACAGAGCTTGAACATAACTATGTTCGTTCATTTATGTTCATGAACAAGCTCGTTAAGTGTTCGGGAACAAGCTCGTTAAGTGTTCGTGAACAACCTCGTTAAGTGATGTTCGTGAACAAGCTCGTTAAGTATTCGTGAACAAGAGCTTGAGAGAATTAAAATTAAAATTAAACACTCACCTCCTCAAATTGAATTAAACACCTCCACCTCTTCAACTTCCCAGCTTCCCACTCCTAGACTCCCAGCTCTCTTTTGGTCCATTGTCATTGTTCGTTCGTTTGTTTGAAAATCTGTTCATGAACAAGATTGATTGTGTGTTCGTGAACACGTTCCCGAACATGTTCACGAACAAGCTCGATAAGTCTTGTTAATGAACAGAACGTTCGTTCAGTAAGATCGGTTTACGTTCGTTTATGTTCATTTACGTTCGTTCGGTAAGCTTAACAAACAAGCTTGAACATGTTTTTAGAGCTCGGTTAGTAAACGAACAGAGCTTGAACATGGATTTTGTTCATGAACAAAACCAAGCACACTGTTCAAGCTCGTTCAAGCTCGTTCGTCAACAGCCCTACCGAAAACCACCAAGCAACCCAAAGGAAAGCAGCCGGGCGCGGGCCCAGTAACCAGCAACAGCGGCGTCAAGCCCAGGAAAATTACGCAAGGGGCGTGCCCAAGGTAAACTAGCAAAAATCGATCTCAAGGCCAAGCCTAACCACCACCACCACCAGCGGTGATTTCGACTGCAGGAAATTGCCATGACGGTGACATCAATCCAACCCGATTACACACATATATGCCCAACCCTTTGCTTACATCTCCCCACCAAAATACCTTAGCACTGCACCATAATGTATATGTAGGAGGAACCACGTACCAAACTCATGAGTACCGATGTAGTGATGTTTGGACGCGGCCTTCGGTGTACAGATGAAACCACGATCTACCCATTGTCATAAAGTAGACTTGATTACTTTTTTTTTTATTCATATTTTTATTCATAAAAGTTCTGGTGGTTTAGACAGCGGTCCCCACCACGGGCCAGAGCAAGCCTCCGGGCTCTCAGAGCACTTGCAGAGAACTTACAGGTCGTCCACCAAACGCCCCTCAATTCATTGACAGCGGGCCTCGAACCCTCGACCTGGATAGTCAGAGCCGAAGGCCTTACCAATATGCCAAAGGCGCTGGCTAGACTTGAATACTTGGCATGTAGAAAGCTCAGCCCCTGCAACATCTGGTTTCGCCTATCATGTTACTTAAGAAGTCCATCTACAGTGCAAAGAACGGCATTTACTTGCAAGTACTTGCATAGGATTTGTTTGAAACGTGAGGCAATATAACTAGACTTGTTAACAACAATCTGCTCTCATGAATCTTGGGAGGATGACCGAGGAGAGAGATCAACCAAGAACAGCAAGTTAAATACAGCCATAATGTACAGAGTCTTAACAAGTGAGAAGATCACGCTCCTCACGACCAGCGGCGAGCATTTTTCATTTATGCGGCATACTAACATAGAACTTCACGATCACATATCCACAGCTTTGCCATCTCCTGATGCATCCTGCAAAGAGAATAGAGGGATTAGTGGCAGAGCTCCCTGCGTTGGCAGAAGCAGAGAAAAACAGATGAGAAATAAAAGAAATATGCTGATTCTATGCTGATTCTATCAGCTAAAAGAAATAAATCTATTCTTTTAGGAATTTGCTAAATTGACCGAACACGGTTAGGTGTATATTAGGTTTTTGTTTTTTTTAGGTTAAATCGGAGATCACATTGTCACAGTGAGTGACAGTTTGTGCTTTTTTGCCCAGAAAGGCAATTTTTTTGTGTTCGGTGCATCTAGTCCTCTCCTTCCATCTCTCTCTCTCTCTCTCTCTCTCTCTCTCTCTCTCTCTCTCTCTCTGTGTGTGTGTGTGTTAGCCAACCCCGCCTCCTTTTTTTTTTTGAATTTTTTTAACCAACCAAAACCGCACATATGGATGAATCCTAAATGTATTTGACATTCGATCCATCCGTTGCAAAAATAATTATTTTTCGGAAATTGTTGAATTTGCAACGGTTAGATCGAGGGTCAAATAATGTTTGATTCACTTGTTTTTTTGTCTGTTGATTATCCATCATGAATACAACAAATCCCAAAAAAATTTAAAATTAGGGAGGGTATCATGCTACCAAATACGAAATTTTCCTCCTTGGGAAGCTGCGAACCATTATTCTTACACACACAGGAGTAATACTAGGCTCCGTTTGGATGGCCCAAACATGCAAATCTATTCAAGTCAGTTTCAAAATTGAGCAATCTAAATGAAAAATCCATTCCATTAGATGTGATCTACCATGTCCAAATTACATACAAACAAAAGTTCAAATGATTTGGACATGTTTTACATATGCATCAAGTGGTTGCAAAATTAGTCGATTTTATGATTATTCTAAAACATTGATTTTGCAACCACTTGATGCATGTGTAAAACATGTCCAAATCATTTGAACTTTTGTTTGTACTTATTTTAGACATGGTAAATCGCATCCAATAGAATGGAAATGGTAAATCGCATCCAATAGAACGGATTTTCCATTTAGATTGATCAATTTTAAAATTGACTTCCATGGATTCGCATGTTTGAACCATACTGGGCTTGGGCATCGGATGGTGGTTGTTCTCTTCGGTTGGCTTGGTCTATCACTCGACGCTCCTCCCCACCTCCCGTCCTTGATTTGGTTCCCTGGGCATACTTGGTATCTTGGGGCAGACTCTTTGCACTCTCTGTGGCTCTCACCTTGAAGACGGCTCGTCGCATCTTCCGATGCAATTACAGTGCCTTTGTCTGGGCGGTATGCAAGCTTCGGCTTGGTCTTCCCTCCTGCTCCAAATCCATTACCATCGATGCTCACATGCTGAGACGGGTTCAAAGCACGGGGAATACCACTCCTAGGGGTAAGCTCTCCATGCTTGTCTTCTCTGCGACAGTTTGGCATACCTGGAGAGATAGAAACAACCGGATCTTTCGTTGCAGTGCGTCCCCCAAGGACGTCCTCCTGGCTAGGATCTCATCTGATGTTTTGATGCCATGGTCTCTTGTGACCTAGAAGATGTTGATTCAGTTGATCGATCTTTTTTGGGAACTAGCGGCTCTCTTAGGCCGTTTTTGTGTGCCTCCCAGGTATAGTTTTACTTTTCTTGGCTTGTGCCCGGTAGTCCTAGTGTAAGGTGACTGCTTCCTGGTCTCTCCTTTACCTGCTTTATTTGTTGGTACTTGCGCTGATGTAGTCTCATGCTTATAGTTATATACACACTCACTTACTTATATATATATATATATATATATATATATATATATATATATATATATATATATATATATATATATATATATATATATATATATATATATATATATATATATATAAAATAATAAAAGAGGGATGTTATCAAGAGAAATTGGATAAGAGATATCTATATTATAAAAGAGGGATGTTATCAAGAGAAATTGGATTAGAGATATTGGACATGAGAAATTGGATAAGAGATATCTATATTATAAAAGAGGGATGTTATCAAGAGAAATTGAATAAGAGATATTGGACAACAGAAATTGGATAAGAGTGATGTTATCAAGAGAAATTGGATAAGAGATATCTATATTACAAACGAGAGATGTTATCAAGAGAAATTGGATAAGAGATATTGGACAAGAGAAATTGGATAAGGGATATCTATTATATAAAAGACGGATGTTATCAAGAGAAATTGATAAGAGAATTTGGACATGAGAAATTGGATAAGAGAATTTGGATATCTATTATATAAAACAGGGAAATTGAATAAGAGAAAATATAAGAGATGAGATTTTGAGGGATAAAAGAGGAGGTGGGGAATTTTGCACATACAACCCCGGTTTTTGTATTTTTGCCTATAGACTCTCCCCACACAGACACCCACACTTTTTATTCTCACCCCTTCCGGCCATTTTTTTTCCAGTTCTATGAAGATTTTGAATCTTATCCTACTAGGACAAAGCTTTGTCCTACGTGGCAAGTTTGTCCTTGGTGGTAATGCCAATTTTGGGGGGACTTAAATTTTGGGGGAAAACTTAAATTTGGGGGGAAACTTGAAATTTTGTGGGAAAACTTGAAATTTGGGGGAACTTGAAATTTGTGGGGGAGAAAAACTCAGCCATTAAATAAACCGTCCCCTATGGGCACGGGTAATGACTAGTGTGTGTGTGTGTATATATATATATATATATATGGACCTTGCATATATACATATACTAGTCATAACCCGTGCCCGCGGGCACGGTTCATTTAAGACTTTTCCCCTGCGAAATTTGAGTTCCCCAAAAAAAATATTTTCACGGCCAAAATTTAAAAGAAAAACAAATTAGCGTAAAAATATTTAGCGATACGGACGCCTTCGACGCGGAACAACAAATTTGGCGTAGGCGCCTTCGACGCGGAACAACAAATTCGGCGCCGGCGCCTTTGGCACTGACAAAAATACGCCTTCGGCGCAGACGCCTTCTGTTAATTCAAAAATATATGTTGTGGATACACATACATGTAAATGTGTGCGGGTATTTATGGTGAAACAATTCTTTTAAACAATTATTTTAGGAGCATGTTGTGTTGTGTTGTTACGATGGAACATTTACGTGGATGCGGGCTCCACCGTGTGCACCATTACTCCACAGATATTACGAAAATAGCCTTAGCTTTAGCCATGAATGATCAAGGGACGATGGAGGTTCAGTGTGATGTGAGCACAGTGACGATGGAGGGGTTTTATAAAGGGTGGAAAGTGCATCAAATAGGTGTATGCAGGTTACAATTTGACAAAATGTCTCTTGATTTTCCAACTGGCTTTCAATCTCAGCCCGCACAAAACAATGGGACCTGCAATGTGCCTCTGCACATTCCGCCTCTTTGAGAAACGTGTGGGTATTAAAGCATAGCATGCCTCTTTGATGAATGTGTGCGTATTAAAGGCTGATGCATTAAATTTCAAAAAAGCAATTTGTTCTCCCAACAAATTTTCCCCCAACCTAAAATTTTTCCCTCCAAAACTTGATGTGACATTGCCACATAGGATAAGTTCAAAAACAGCTCTCAATTGTAATATATATATATATATATATATATATATATATATCGGGGTTGTTCACCTCATGGATGATCAACATACCAAAAATTCATATCGTTCGCCCCCAAGTTCAAAATTTGCTCATTCGCCCCCGGTTTAGTCATGCGTCCGTGCCTCCTCATGTAGGTCATGATCGCATCATTACTCTCTTATAAGAAAGCCACCTTGTCATCAAGATGGAAGTCTGAAAACTGTTGTCTGATCACCTCACGAGACTCCCACGTAGCATCGTAGTCTGGTAGTCACCGCCATCTAATAAGCATCTTATCTCTGTCGGAGACAATTGATGCTAGGAACCCATGTAAGTGGACTACCTCCTTCATAAATACTGCTGCAACCGTCACTGCTGTATATGTATGCCTCAAGGCTATGAAATGGGCATATTTGCTGAGGTTGTCAACCAGAACAACTGACAGAAAACCCCTTAGACCGCGATAGCCCCTCAATGAAGTCTATACTGATCTCCTCCAATACCCTCTCCGGTAAAGCTAGCGGTTGTAACAATCCTGCGGGAGCCATAACTAATTACTTGTGACACTGGCAGACGTCACACTCCGTCACTAACCTGGTGATGTCCCTCGTCATCCCTAGCCAATGAAGCTCCATAGCCATCCTCCTATGTGTTTGTTGTACCTCCAAATGTCCTCCTACCGCGTTACCATGGAACTCCCGAAAGATCATGTAAATGTGAAGAAGTCCACGGTAGTACCAGCCACCCTTAGTACAGCAACCTCTGCACACTCAGTGCGTAACCGGATGCTCCATCGACCCCGCTGCAGCGCCTCTCGTATCTGTGTCAACCCCTCGTCGACCTTGATCTCCCTCCCCTAGCGCTCCCAATCAAGTAAGACTGGCATTGAAATAGCTACAACATCTAACATCTCCTTTGCGGAACAAGGCATCTGCTGCCTTATTCTCCAAGCCTGCCATATACTAGATCTCGAAGTGTAATCAACGATCTTGGAAAGCCATTTCTGGTGCTCCTCTGTGATCATGCGCTGCTCCAATAAATATTTTAAACTCCTCTAGTCAGTCGGCACAATGAACCTCCTGTCACACGTAGATATGGCCGCCATTTCTATATGGAGAGCACTATTGCCATCAATTTCAGCTCATATACCGATTTCAACCTCGCTCATGCTGTCAGGACCCAACTAAAATAGACCACTAGACGTTGATCATGCATTAGCACGGCCCCCAGACCATAACCTAAAGCGTCAGTCTCCACTACAAACGATCGGCTGAAGTCGGGTAGTGCGAGCACTGGCACCGTAGACATCGCATGTTTCAAGACCTCAAACACGCTTTGGTGGCATCATCGCCCCACCAAAAGATGTCCTTCAACTGCTCTGTCAAAAGCCATTCTATCGTACTATACTCCTGAACAAACTTGCGGTAGTGTCCCATCAGTCCCAAGAAACCTTGCAAGGCTCACAATGCGGTAGGTCATGGCCAATCCAGCATAGCAGAGATCTTCGTCATGTCTGCTGTCACCCCATCTGCGACACAACATGTCCCAAGTATTCCACCTGAGCTGCCCAAAGAGACACTTCTTCATGTTTGCAAGCTGGTATTCCTGCAACTACTACAACACGACCTGCAAATGCTCTACATGTTCCTCCATCGTATGACTGTAAATCAATACGTCGTCAAAAAATACAAGTACAAACCTTTGCAAGTAGGACCGAAAAACCTCGTTCATCAAGGCCAGAAATGTCACTAGGGCATTCGTCGGGCCAAAGGGCATGACAAGGAACTCATAATGTCCCTCGCGCGTCCTGAACGCAGTCTTTGGAATGTCTACCGCTCTCATCCTTATCAGATAATACCCAGACTTCAAACTATCTTCCAGAACACTGCAGCCACATGTAGCTCGTCTAGCAGCTCGTCAATCACGGGAATTGGGAACTTGTCAAGTTTTGTCTCCGTATCCAGGGCCATGTAGTCTACGTAGAGCCGCCATCTATCTTCCTTCTTCTACACTAACAGGACCAGGCTTAAAATGGGCTCACACTCGATTGGATGACGCATGCCTGCAGCATCTCATGTACCATCATCTCAATCTCATCCTCTGCACCTGAGGATATTTATATGGGCACACGCTAATAGGGGACACGCCCTCCCGTAAAACGAACACATGCTCGTGGTCTCATGGTGGTATGAGACCATGCGGGGTCAAAAAAACCCCCTCAAACTGACTCATCAGCTGCTCCAACTCCGGCAGTATCTCATGTTCCTATTGCACATCATCATTATCGACTGTCAACCCCTGCAACTCCACCAAGAATCCTCCTCCCGACACCTGGAGGGCTCTGACACTGGTTTTGAACAAAAAACCATGGAACGACACAAACTGGGGTCCCCATGCAACACTACGATCCTCTCTCCTTCTGGTACTCCAATCTGAGCAACTTCAATTAGTCTTAATATCTTCCAGGGTCTGCAACCACCTCATGCCCAAGATAATGTCTATGCTTCCCAACTCCAGAGATAGGAAGTCCGCTACGATCTGAACCCCCTATATAGTCAGTATCAGTTCTCGGCATACTCCTCGACTCTGCGCTACCTGGCATGTCCCAAGCACCACTCCAAAAACAGATCGTGTCACTGAGTTGCAACCCCTACATCTCCACCAGCCTGCGAGAGATGAAGCTGTGGGTAGCCCCTTTGTCCAACAACACCATGATGTCCTGCTTTACAACACGGTCTAGCAACTTCATGATGTGGTTCGGTGTGAACCCCACCACGGAGTTGAGCAATACCTCCGTCATGTCCAAATGTAGGTGCTCCTGATCCTCTTCGCCTACCTCAAGCTCCACCACGAACTCCTCCTCATCCTCGCCATTCACTATCAGCAGCTACAAGGTGTGATGACCACATCGATGCCCTGGTGAAAACTTCTCATCGCACTTGGAGCAGAGACCCTTAGCACGCTTCTCCCTTATCTCAGACTGTCATCCGCTGAATTTGTCCATGGTCGTGCCTCTCCTCCCTTTTCCTTATCGGGCGCTGCTCCTTCTGTGATTGCCTTATGTCCCCCTGCAGGTGCCTGTCTACGAAAAGAATGTCCTCCCCACGCTCCTTTGGCTCGTCGCTCCTCAACCATCCTTGCCAGTGCATCCGGTCAAATAACCCTCTAGACCTCTGAATCTGTAACTCCGTCGAATGCTGGATTTTTGTCCTTTCATGAAGCGCTCCTTTAAGGACTCCCTTGAAACCCCACGTACACGGCCTACAAACATCTAATTTCTTTATATAATCCATGACAGTTCCCTCTTGCATCAGTCAATATAGTTACTCATACATGTCACCCTCCTTGGTCTTTCTGAACCGGTCTAGGAGTCAAGCCTTGAACTCCTTTCACGAGCGAAAAGGCCGTTGTTGTCTCCACATGTATCACGATAGTGCCTCCCCTTCCAAGCACACCCCCGCGGCCCTCAACCACTCAGCCTTATAAATCTGTGATACCTCAAAATACCGCTCTGCCCTGTAGATCCATACATCTGGGTCCTTGCCCTCAAAGATCAGCATCTTCAATTTTCTAACCATGTTCTCAGCTGTAAACCTCACAAGTGCTCCTCTCCCCTGATGATGGTCGTGGCGTTGTGACTGGGGAGGACCATGTAGGCCATAAGTCTCCGGTTGGACCGGCCTAAGAGGTAGGCATTGAGCTCCTCCCACGAGCGAAAAGGTCGACGCCATTGTCTCCACCTATACCACGATATTGCCTCCCCTTCCAAGCACACCCCAACAGCCCTCAACCACTTAACCTCATAAATATGTGATACCTCAAAATACTGCTCTGCCCTGTAGATCCACCCATCTAGGTTCTCGTCCTCAAAGATCAGCATCTTCAATTTCATAATCATGTTCTCAGCTGTAAACACCCCAAGTGCCCCTCCCTCGATGATGGTCGTGGCTAGGAAGAATCATGTATGCCATAATAGTCTCCTGTTGGACCATAATAGTCTCCTTTTGGGGCCCTATCATATCTATCATTATCCTCCCGATCGGCTTCTCATCCATCCCCGAAGTCCCCACGATCATCCTTGTGGTATCTGGCGTAGTCTTTGTACTCCACGTCGAGTCCTTGGGGTCTTCCTCCGAAGAAATCAGCACCAAAATCCTTTCGGGATTCCGCTAACCCCTCGTCGAAGCCTCGACGCTGCTGCAAGTGTCCCGCACCCCTCCGTTGGGCCGCAACGGGCTCAGGATTGCCTCGGCAACGGGCCGCCAGGGGCCCATGATAGCCTCGGTGGCCTCGCTAGGGCTTGATTGGGCTTTGGCGGCCCATGAGGGCCCTGGCGAGGTTGCTCAGGGCCGACAGTGCCCTGACGGCATGCCATTGATTCGATTGGTACCTGGCGGTCCGTCAGGGAGCTGATAGGATCCAAGCGGCCATGCCAGTCCTCGCCGGCCACCGGCGCTTCTCCCCTGTGCTCTTGGGGTCTTGATCTTCATTATGGCACGCCTTTGCCTTCTTTATTAATGTCGGCATCCTCATCCGACACCAGATCTGCATCGGATAGGAGCCCATCGCGCTAAGACTCGATCTTCTCATTGCCCTTCGCCGAAAATGGCTCCGTTTGACCTAGATGTGGGTTATCAACCAAATCTGGTCTCAACGCTTTCGTCAATGCCTTCGTCAATGCCGTGATTTGTTGATTCGTTTGTTGCGTCGTCTGAGTTAGGGTTTCAAGGACTTGTTTGATCTATCGATTCGTCTCCAATCTATGCTCCTCTGTGATTTTCCTGATCTCCTTGACTTCACCGTCGAACTTCTCTTCCAACGCGTCGACATTGTTCTTGAATCTCATCGTAGCCATGGATCGTCGTCGCTCTGATCCAATTTGTTGTGATCTAAGGTTTTGGTTGAAATAAAATTGGGATTATTATAAAGTGGAAAATGGAAAAAAAAATGGAATTTGTATAGAGAAGAATCTGAAATTAACAAGATAAATGACATCTTTAGGAGAGGATGCCTCTCACTTGCCTTTTCCTTCGAGATAAAGGACTAATTCTCTCGGCTAGGTTTCGTGGACACCTAGAACATTGATCTTCTCAATACTAAAGCATAAATAGACCCCATGGCTAGCCCTAGACTACTAAAGAGGAAAAATTACATAACTGGTCATTTTAAGAAAAGCCCCCCCCCCCCCCCCCCCCCCCCCCCCCCCCCCGCCCCCAAGTTCAGAATTTACTCAATCGCCACGGGTTCAGTCATGCATCTGCACCTCCTCCTATAAGTGATGATCACATCAGCTACCCTGTCAATATACCCATTGCCTTGTCCAATGAGTATGTTCAACTTTGCTCCCCGCCCCCAAAAAATTCCCTCGAGCCCACCGCCCCCAAAACACACTCACACACACACACACACACACTCTCTCTCTCTCTCTCTCTCTCTCTCTCTCTCTCTCTCTCTCAACAGAGAGTTATGATCTCTTATGGGACCACCCATTCCTTTCCATACACATGCAAGCCATGTGTAAGCACATGTTGTCCATTTATTTCATATTCATAAATGCTATTCAAGCCTCCCCCCCCCCCGCGGGGGGGGGGGGGGGGGGGGGGGGGGGGGGGGGGGACACACACACACACGAGAGAGTTATGCTCCTCTTGTGGGACCACCCCTTCCTTTCCATACACATACAGGCCATGTGTAAGCACATGTTGTCCATTTATTTCATATTCATATATGTTATTCCACCCCTCTTTTGCCCAAAACCATGTGTGCACCCACGTTGCCCACTTGGTTCATATTTTTATATGGTTAGAAATCTCATTGGCTGAAGTTATAAAGCATGTACACCATCAATCCTGGCAATGTCAGCCATTTCCAATCACCATCACCATCATCCTAAAACACTTTTTGAAAATGAAAATTATTTAAAAATTATAGATAATTAGCAACAAATTGATATGGGTTGTGGAATACTTAATGGAGGTCTATTGAAAAATTATATGGTTGATGCTTGCTAGAAAATTCGTAGAATTACTCCATGAATTCATTGTCATGCCATGGTTAACCGGTAACAGAGGTTAATTAGAGTGGTTAATCAGTTGACCAAAAGAAAGATTTGACATTGGTAAGTAGTCGAGAGGTGAGACAGAGGGAATCCATTATAGTTCTACCTTTATTATTTTTAGAAGTCTAACAAATCAAATAGAGTGGGCTCAAGACTTGGGTAAGGACTTAGGATACTATGTGCATAATGATATCGGGCAGTGTCAGCTTCATATAGGGAAATGCCACCTAGGCAATACGAACCTGATGATTTGATACTAAAAATATCGGTTCGAAGTATATCGGCATATTCATAACATGACGATTAGAAAGTATCGTCTCAGGTTACCTAGAATTCTGATATGATATTACATGTACGTGTCAAAATCAACCAACAATTGAATTATTTGAGGAGGTAAATATCTGCAACCCATAGCTAGAGTTTATGAATCCCTATCCTTGATATAATGTGAATAAAATTATTTTCTTCATGAAATTTGTAACGTTTGTAGCTTTCTGCAAGGATGTTTATTTAAAATATGGCATTTCTATTCTGTTCTATTCTTTTTTATGTTAGTATGGCTCGCTAGAGCTAATCTATTTTTATGACTTATCAAGTGAAATATTTATTAGATGTGTAAGGCTATACACAGTATTAATGAGGTAGTCACATCTATATCTATAACTATTGAGCAGTGTTTTAAATATCGGTCCGATATCCGATATATCGGCCGCAATATCGGTTTTATCACTGGGCCGATACAATATGGGCTATATATTGCGGTTTCCGATATTTGGGGAAATATCGCCGCAATATCGGGTTGCGGCCGATATATCCATTTGAAATATCGGCCGCAATTCACAGTTTTTTAAGAACAAAGTTGGCGGGTCGGTCCACTTAAAAGTGGATCCAACCTGAGTTGTCCGACCCAATCCTTTGCTTAAAAACTACGAGAGGCATCGGAATTTTTGAGAGATAATCACTGATTTGCCCTAATTCTAATCACGCCGCTCCGCTCCTCTCGATGCTCCGCTCCTTAAGCCGCTCCGCTCAGCTCTGGCTGGCAAAAATTTCCGGCGATAATCGATTGAACTTTGGCATCCGACATTCAATCTTTGCAAGGAAGTATTTTCCGATCAAGGTGAGTAATCGAGTCCTTTTTTCAGTTTTTGATTATTTTCCTTTCAGTTTTGGGTTTTTTCATCGATCGAGCTTTGACATCCGACATTCAATCTTCGCAAGGAAATTTCCGATCAAGTTTAGTACATACTAAGCATTCTTTTCCTTTTTCATTTTTTTCATTTTTTTCATTTTCTAAATGTTTTCATTTTCTAAATGTTTTCAGTTTTCGATGTTTTCAGTCCAACCGTTTGCTCTTCTCAAGAGAGGGTTTTCTGATCAAGGTGAGTATTCTTCCCCTTTTTTTACATTTTTTCCAATTTGTTACAATTTTTTTATTATCATATTCACACTGTTAATATTGATCCACATGATTAATATGGGAAGTTGCATATTTGAGCATCACTAAGATAAGTATACCCAAAACATACTTTTATTTGAGTTTCTATAGTTTATATTTTCTTAGACAAATCTATGCTTTTATTTGACATCATTTTTTAGCATCGGATATGACACTTCGATATTTAGTTAATATCCCCGATATTCATGTTTAACCAAAGAAGTATAACTAAAACATACCTTTATTTAAGTTAGTATAATTTATATCTTCTTAGATACATCTATGCTTGGATGTCATTGTTTTTAAGACTCCGATATTTAGTCAATATCCCCGATATATCCCCGATATCCGCAATCCGATATCAAGTTTATTAGGCCGATACGCGACCGATATCCAATATTTAGAACACTGCTATTGAGGCAATTGCCATTTTCGTGTTTCTAGCCTCCCACTTTAGTCTAGAAACTATGCATCACAAGCACTTCTACCATAAGTCTAGAAACTATGCATCACAAGCACTTCTACCATAAAGCTACACATTCATTAGCCAGCTACGATTCTTGGAGGCACTTCTATTATGAAGCTTTTCCTTTTGCAAGTCATAAAATGTATCAGATGCAAAAAATTATGTTATCATTATTTGAAAAATCAACTGGACTAATGGATGCATGTACATGTATGTATGTATATGAAGGTAACATGTATATGATGGTAACAAAGAGCTTTTCCTTAATCGCAGCTGACATGACAAATTATCATTGGATGAAGTAAAAAAAGAAACACAGGTTGAATTTTACTATCCTTTTGATTCACAAAATAAGAAGCCATTACATCAGTTGTAACTAAGAAAAATACTAGTCTGTCACCCGATACCCATTACTTTATCTACCTATATACATACAAATATATGCATACAAATATATACATACACATATACACACACATATAGATACACTAGCAAATAAACCGTGCACACGTGCACGTGGACTGGGAAAAAACGGTCGGAAGGGGGGAAGAATAAAAAGTGTGGGTGTGTGTGGGGGAGGGTCCAAGGGCAAAAATTTAAAAACCGGGGTTGTATGTGCAAAATTCCACACCTCCTCTCTTATCCCTCAAAATCTCATCTCTTATCCAATTTATCTTGTCCAAATTCTCTTATTCAATTTCTCTTGATAACCTCCCTATTTTATAGAATAGATATGTATGTGTATGTATGTGTGTGTGTATATATATACTCTTGTCCAAATTCTCTTATCCAATTTCTCTTATCCAATTTCTCTTGATACCATCCCCCCTATTTTACAGAATAGATGTATGTATATGTATGTATGTATATACTCTTGTCCAAATTCTCTTATCCAAGTTCTCTTGTCTAATTTCTCTTATCCAATTTCTCTTGATAACATCCCTATTTTATTAAATAGATGTATGTATATGTATGTATGTATATGTACTTGTCATAACCCGTGCCCGCGGGCACAGTTCATTTAAGATTTTCACCCGCGAAATCTTTGTTCCCAAACATTATTTACACAATCAAATTTGTGCGGAACAACAAATTCGGCGTAAAACAATAAATTCGGCGAGGGCGTCCTTGAGTTGAAACAACAAATTAGCGTAAAAAATTTAGCGAGCGCCTTCGGCGCGGGCGGTGGAAGTGCATAAGTGTGTGTGTATGGTGTGTGGGTAAAAAGTGAAATGAGAGGGTGCAAAAGGGGGGAAATATGTGGTATTCTGTGCAAATGTAGTGATTGTGGAGGGTTTGAAAATAAAAGGAAAAAAGTGGTGGTTTTTCTAAACACTCATCTCAATCCTTCTTTTACCAAGATTAAATCCTAGTCGTTCTTCTATCACTTCTATCAACCTCTTTATACATCATCATGACATCAGCTTGTCACAGTCAGCCCTAGAATTTAAAAACCTTTGTGTGTTAATATATAGATGTAGATGTATATATGTATATATATATATGTATATACTCTTGTCCAAATTCTCCTGGCCAATTTCTCATGTCCAATTTCTCTTGATAACATCCATATTTTATAGAATAGATGTATATGTATGTATGTATATGTATGTATGAATATTTGAGGGGGAATGCAAGAACAAAATTATTATATTCGAGGAGATAGCTGCTGATATCCGAGTTGCCTTGGGAGATCTTGAGCCATCAAGTAAAGAAGAGATTGATGCATTTGCCAACTGGGAGTTCAAAGACAAGGGCTAATTTATTTTCCCTTTGTATCACTATGGAAATTTTGTATAGTTACTTGGCTAGGGTGGGGTAACAACAGTGGAGAGTGACAGCGCTTGTGCCCTATCCTCTCCCTGATGGAACCTCATGCCTATTGGATGTAACTTTTTGTATAGATATCAATAAAGTAACACGCTAATCTTTCAAAAAAATGTATGTATATGTATATACTCTTGTCCTAATTCTTTTATCCAATTTCTCTTGTACAATTTCTCTTATCCAATTTTTCTTGATAACATCCCTATTTTATAGAATATATGTATGTATATGTACATATGTATGTATATATATGTATGTATATACTCTTGTCCAAATTCTTTTATCCAATTTCTCTTGTCTAATTTCTCTTATCCAATTTCTCTTGATAACATCCCTATTTTATAGAATTGATATATATACATACACACATACACACACACTACCATACATACACACATACATAACCCCACAGATACACAAGTGTGCGCACATATATGTATGCAATTATTAAAAAAATCAAATGATTCTGTGCTTGTTTGCCCATGGATCATGATATTGCAAGAAAATGTGTTATTTGCAACAGTTAGGAAAAGATTACCACTTAATCCATGGGCAAACAAGCATGGAAACATTTGATTTTTAATTGTTATGCTAATTTAATTATGTAGATCATCATGAGCAGTTAGGATCATGCATATGATGGCCCACCATGGAATTCTCATGAAGCTTAATTGAAGAATAGTTATCAAGGGATCACTTCCATATATACATGCGTGCATATGCATATACATTCATACTCTCTTTGTTAATTATGTATTCTAGTGTCAAGTCAATATGCACGTGCATCTTACTTTCCAAGGTATTGCCATACTGTGTCCGCTTTGTGTTTGTGCCCATATGTTTGAATTTAGCCTTGAACAAAGCTATGTATGCCATATCTTCAGCCTTGGAGATTTTATGTTGTTTGCAAGTGGTTTTGATGATGATGAACCAGGTCATATGATGATTTATAGGCACATGAGCATATAAAATATAATCATTGCTAAGAAAAAAAGCAGTCGCATAATCGTTCACGCAGCTAGAGTGCATCACAAACAGGATGTTGCCCAGGCCATGCATGCCAACCGCTGATGAGATTCGCATTTGGATAACCATTGTCTCATAAAAGGAATATTCTAACCAAACCAAAAAATAATACTCACATAATCTAAAACCTAAACATGGAAAAAAAATTAAGTTAGACATGTACTGTCAGCAAACTGTAACTTATGGATGAACTCTAGCTCAAGAATACAATATGAATGATCCTAAAATTGAAGATTCTAGTTACATTTTGTGAAGGGCTTTTCTTAGTTAGATTCTAGAAAGGGATGTCCTTAAAAAGATGAAATCAATAAAGGGTTAGCGTATTTTCGATGGAGACCATTCCGTACACATGAAACAAGAGAAAGAAAGAAACAATAGTCTCAGATATTGCCACTCAATCCCACCCCCTCCCCAAAGAGCAACCCTGGTGGACAGTGACCAGGAAAAAAGAAGAGTGGAGGACCAATTCTCTTGATGTTTTGTAACAAGATTAAGGCCTCTTTTGGCAACGTCGGTTAGCTAAAATTTGGGTTTAGTGGAGTTTGGACATAAACTAAGGTTTACAAAACTTTAGCTTGTTTTAATAATGTTGACGGTTGGGTTCCGCCATCCAGTAAATATGGTCCGACGAGGACGCCTTCGTTGAGTTGACCCTTCGCCGACTGAGAAATGGTACACGCGGAGAGGAACCCCCGGGTCAGGGATAGCTAGGACTGGGCTCCTTAAGTGAGAGTTGACCTAGCTTCGCGATATCTCTATAGATCTGTATCATAAGAAAATCGTCAGTGGGTCGAGGCTTAGGCCTGACCGAATTCCCTCCAACGCTCAAGTCAGTGGATGACTCCATGTGGGCTCGAGAAGGCTAGGTTCGGCCTATAAGGAGGTCGCCATATCACCATCACGTCGAGCTATGATGTAAGAAATATCAAGTATAAAGTGGAATGAGTATAGCATAGTCATACCTCCAAATAGTATTTTGTCTCCCCCCTCTCCATGGTTCTCCGGAGTATTTATTCTCACTCCCTGATTAAGTGGCCTTCTTCACATAACTCTCTCCATGAATATAGCCCTTTATTGCTAAATTAGTGGCTATTGAATTGGTCCATCATGGAGTACAACCGCCTGTCACTAATGGCTCTTCATGGGAAAGGTGGGGATTGACTCATTCAACCCCAGATCTATGAGCCATGGGCCTATATGGCAATGGCCCAATACTAATAGGCCACCTATGATGTAATAATGGCACACATCGCTCGAGCTCAACCGCTGCAAAGGTTAAGGTTGGGCGATGTGTTAACTATGAAGAAGTAAACTTGGTCGGATAGTTGAGTTGGCTCGCGAGGGGTGTGACCCCTCGACTTATTACTGAGACGGAGCTACACCCACCGATCAGTTTGTGACGACTTCAAAGTATAACCCATATTCGTGTAGTCGGCCCTGACCCCTTAGCTTGCTTGGCCCGCAAAAACCGGACCTCAATCGTACAGTCATGTCCGACGGCGAGGGTCGTTCAGTCGCGAGGGGTGGCCCCCCTCGGCTTACGGCTTACGGTGAGGGTCGTTCAGTGGCGAGGGTGTGGCCCATCGGCTTAAGTTCGACGACGTAGGTCGTTCAATGGCGAGGAACATGGCCCCTCGGCTTACGGCCGACGCCGATGGTTGTTCGGTGGCGAGTGGGGGGCTACTTGGCTTACATCCGACGACGAGGGTTGTTTGGTGGCGGGGTGTGTGGCCACTCGACTTACGGCCGACGACAAGGGTCCTTCGGTGGCGATGAACATGGCACCACGGCTTACGACTGACGACGAGGATCGTTCGACGGCAAGGAGATGGTCCCTGGCTTACGATCGACGAGAGATGCTTACGGCTGACGACGATGATCGTTCAATGGCAAGAGATGGTCCATCGACTTACGACCGATGACGGTCATAATTTCTTTAATAATTTTTTGCTTCTTCTATTGATCATCCCCATCACCAGCTTGCATCTGGTTATCGCCTCGTCTAACTGTAACACATACATCTAGATCACCATGTACATGTTCCCCTTTCTAATAGACTTGACTGGTGATTGCGGAGCAGCCGCGAGAGTAGTGGCTGGCACGGGCGTCGGGGCGACAGTTGTAGTACGAAGCTCTCTGGTGTGAGCACGGTACCATGTCCCTGTGAATAGCGTTGTAACTGATGTACCACCGGCGCTGCCATGCGGCAAGAATCTGGCAGTTCGAATCGCTGCCCAGATTGAACTCCTCTGATCCAAGGCACTCCACTATAGAGCCCCGACACTCTGACTTACTGTTGCCAGCAATCTAGCCGAGCACCGCAACAGCACTAGTGTGGCCTCCGTGATGGTGGGCCATGCTGGCAGTTGAGTTGAGGAAGAAGAGGAAGGCCAATACCAAAGCGAAGAATATCCTCTCCATTAATCGATCCAAAACGATTTTCAAATTTGAGCTCCCTTTTGTGGCTGCAAGATTGGGATTTGGGACTGATGAGCTGCCCCGGATCTAATCGACTTCGCCGAATCTAGTTGGTCATCAGCAAAGCTCGATCAGTTGTGTCATGGAGTTCCTCGAGGTCGTCTATCTCTGAGGGAAAAGGCTCGGGCGGGGGTAGCTTCGATCTGATCCGATCGAAGCTAGGCGGGTCGAACGTTATTGAATCTGAGACTCCTCTGGGTTGGACGTCAGATCGGATGGTCGGACGTCGTCGGATCTGAGAATCCTCTAGGTCAGACGTCAGCTCGGAGGGTCGAACGTCGTCGGATCTAATGCTCCTCTAGGTCGACAATCCTCGTTGGGGCGACGAACCTTAAAGGGTCTGTCAACGATGTTGCGTTGGCGAGCCACGTAGGGACGACAAACCTCGGAGGGTCGGCGAGCCTCCTGGGCCGACAAACGTTGTTGCATCAGCGAGCCTCGTAGGGTTGGCGAACGCTGCTAAGTCGATGAGCGTTGTTGAGTCGACGAGCTCGGTTAGGTCGAGCTCAACAAAACTGCCCTATGAGATCTGGGAAGCTCCAAATTCTTGGTCTACCTCAAAGAATTCGGACATCAGAGCCTTGTCATCGGTCGCCGGCATCATGCTAGCTTGTGCAACAGTCGGTTGGTCGAGCTCGACAAATCGGTCGACCACAAGGCTCAGTTGGTTGGAGGCAAAGATCGATCGGTCATTTCAACAATCAAAGCTCGGCAAAGCTCGGCACAAATTTGGTCCCATCAGCTCGGATTTGGTCAGATTCCGATAGGTCGGTCCAGAACCAAGCTCAAACCGAGATGAAGAATCGAGGCGATCGCGATGGTCGCGGATTTTTCGGCAAAAGGAATCTTCGTCTATAAGGTTCCTTCTTTGATACCATGGATCGATGAACAAGGATCAAAATCAATGGTTTTAGTAAAATAGCTGTGATAAAGGTGTAAGCGCTAAATATTCTCAAGCCAATTGGACTTGCGTCTTCTCCTTGTCAATCTCCACCGGCTGGTGGGATAAGAATAAAGAGGAGAATGATTTAAAATGGGAAATAATAAGGTGACTTGTTTGTCAAAGTTGTGGGGAGCTTGAACCCATGTGTTGCTTGCAGCGAAAGAGATTTGCACTTTCGACTGGCTTGACAAGGAATATATGTTTTTGTTTTTACTCCCTCTTTAAGAAAAATGCATAGACATCAGTGGGGCGAGTCGACATCGTTGGTACTATGAGGTGACGGGGATGTCGACTCTATGTTCCCCCGCATCTCCACCAACTACGGGTGGGTTCTTGATAGGAACCAAGAAAAAGAACTGATTTTTATTAATAAAAACTGAAAATAAAGATACATTCATCACAATTATAGGGACGATCACCCTCCCAAGACGCCAATTAAAGAGGACGTCCGCACTTTCCTAGGTCTACCTAAGGAATCTCTCGAAATAACTCAATAATCAAGCATGAAAATAAAATGACGGCTAGACCTAGTTTAAATAAGAAAATAAAAAACCCTCCTTGTAGTGCATAAAGTAATTCCCACCTGACTTGTTGTGCGCAACGTAATTCCCTCCCCTCCTTAGCCGCGCACGGATCTAACATTACTTTGCCCCTGAAAATCCACCTTGTCCTCAAGGTGGGGTATGACATTACTGGCGAGGCTACTCCAGTGGGAGTCATCTTTCCCTCCGATCCCCTCATCCTCCACGTCATCATCCTCGTCTGCCTCCGCTATCAACACTTGCGACTTGCGACCCCCACAGTGGTGTCCAGGGGTGAAGCGCTCGTCGCATCTGAAACAGAGCCCTCTCTCATCTCTGCGTCGGTCATCCTCCGGAATTGGCCCCCAGCTGGTGGTGTGCTGCTTTGCTCCACAGTCTTCTCAGAACTCGTCTGATCTGTCCCAGTAATGATCTTCACTCCGCCCGCTCTTGTCGGGGTGCCCTTCTGTATCTGGCCACTGTAGCTGCTCCCTACTCACCTATCCTCTGTCTGAGAGCCCTCTACTAACTGTGCCATCTCGATGACATCTGAAAGCCCCCTGGGCTTGTAAGGTATCACTGCGGCTCAAAAACTGTGCCTCAGCCCCTTTAGGAAGATGCCCTCTAGTGACTCGTCTGAGACGTGTACTCTCCCTGCCAACGTCTCGAACCTCTCAATGTACTCACGGACTGGTCCATCCTGCCTGAGGGCGTATAACTGCTCGTGAAGGTTTTCCAAGCAGGGATCCCTGAACTTCTCCAGAATTAGGTCCTTCAGCTCCTCCCAATCACGAATCTGCTGCCTCCTTTCCTTCCACTGGTAAAACCCAGAGCTCTCTCATCCATGCAAATAGCGGCCAATTCCAACTTTTGAGCATCTGTCATGCGGTGCGGGGTAAAGTACATTTCCGCCGTGAACAGCCAGGCATGTGGACCCTCTCCCCTGAACAGAGGCATCTCCAGCTTTCGTACCCTGCAGTCCCCACCAAAGTGTCCCTGATCGGGCATCCCTTCTAGACGGTGAGGCTGGCGATAGTGTTGTCGCCTCTCGTCCTTGGTCTCGTAATGCCGCGGTGGCTCTCCTCTGTATCCCCCATAGCCTCCTCAGGGAACCTCACGCCTACCCTCGAAGTCATCCCATCCCGCGTCATCTTCGAAGGCCGGCCCATAGCCTCCTCTCTCATCATAGTACACCTGACTCTCCCCCGGGTCAAATCCACCACCAAAATCACGAGCCGGATCCTCCAATATGGTGGAAAACCCCTCTCAACCTATCGTGATTGTCCGCGGCTCGCTGGAGACGTCGGGAGGCCGATGTGGCCTGGCGAAGACCCCCCGGGTGGGCGGATGGAACGCGGGACCTCGGCGATGCTGCCCAGGCCCCCCCGCAGGCCTGTACCAGGGCCGCCGGGCCCTATCGGTACTCCTCCGGGCCCCGCGGCCTGGGGCGATGGCCGCGGGGCCCGTCGGGGACCGGCAGTTGTTCGCCAGCCCCTGGCGATGCTGGGGGTGCACCACCCCCTGGCCGTCTTCTAGGGGCTCCGTGGGGAGCCCTTCGGCTCTTCGTCGCTCGTGGGGGCGGCGGCTAAGTTCGTCGTCCCCCTTTTGCCTCTTCCGCCCTTCGCCTAATGGATTCGTGGTAGTCTTCCTTCCACGGATCCCCATCTTCCCGATCGTATGACCACTCCTCCACATAAGGCCGATCCGCATCCCAATCATCTATTTTCTCCTTCCCCTTCTTCAAATGTGCCGCCTTTGATGCCAAATTAAAGTTTTCTCCATCGGGGTGACTCGTCGACCTTTAGGAAAGAAGCTTCGTCAATTGTTCCCCTTACTTGGATTGATTAGCCGCCAATAAATTGATGGAATCCGCCAATGACTTCATCACATTCATCGTCTCTTCGTATGATTTCTTCACCCCTTCAATTTTCCTCATGAATTTTTCCTCCAAAGTGTCGAATTTATCCTTCGATCTCGTTATCGGCACCGCCATGGATCGTCACGTGCTCTAATACCAAATTGATAGGAACCAAGAAAAAGAACTGATTTTTATTAACATAAACTGAAAATAAAGATATCTTGATCTTATAGGGGCGATCACCCTCCCAAGACGCCAATTAAAGAGGACGTCTGCACTCTCCTAAATCTACCTAACGAATCTCTCGAAACAACTCAATAATCAAGCATGAAAATAAAATGACGGCTAGACCTAGTTTAAATAAGAAAATAAGAAAACCCTCCTTGTAGTGCATAAAGTAATTCTCCCCTGACTTGTTGTGCGCAAAGTAATTCCATCCCCTCCTTAGTCGCACATGGATCTAACAGTTCTGTCATCCAGTAAATATGGGCCGACAAGGACGCCTTTATTGAGTTGACCATTTGCCGGCTGAGAAATGGGACACACGGAGAGGAACCCCCCGGTCAGAGATAGCTAGGACTGGGCTCCTTAAGTGAGAGTTGACCTAGCTTCACGATATCTCCATAAATCTGCATCATATGAAAATCGTTAGGGGGTTAGGGCTGAAGCCCGACCGAATTCCCTCCGACGCTCAAGTTAGCGGATGACTCCCCGCGGGCTCGAGGAGGCTAGGATCGTACTATTAGGATGTCATCACATCACCATCACGTCGAGCTATGATGTAAGAAATATCAAGTATAAAGTGGAATGAGTAGAGCATGATCATACATCCAGATAGTATTTTGTCTCCCCCCCTTTCTCAATGGTTCTCCGGAGTATTATTCTCGCTCCCTAATTAAGTGGCCTTCTTCCCACAACTCCCTCCATGAATATAGCTCTTTATTACTCAATTAGTGTCTATTGAATTGGTCCATCATGGAGTGTAACCGCCCGTCACTAATGGCTCTTAATGGAAAAGGTGTGGGTTGACTCATTCAACCCCAGATCTATGGGCCGTGGGCCTATATGGCAATGGCCCAATAAAAGCAGGCCACCAATGATGTAACAGATACCAATATAGAGTTTCTAAAATTGAGGTCTGGATGCCCTTCAAACCTTATGGAACTAAATTTTGTTGATGTTTGTATCAGTACAAATTGTGTTGCCAAACTAGGCCTAAATCCTAAGATTCAAGCCTTGTAATCGTCATCATTCAAATGATTTTAAATTAAATTTAACATTTTAATAACTACATAAAAATGTCTGAAATGAATTGAGGGTCAAAAGACTATGTATAAAGACCTTCAGAGAGATACATAAAATAGGTCATAGGACAACAGTCCTAATGATCGTGTTTCTTCTACGTTATATTATCCAGCTTCAAACACAAAAACTCTTCAATACCTACCTAAGCCACCATTCTCTCAAATCAGACTTTCAGGTTTGTGTCTAATTATGGCTGCTTAGAGTGTACCCTAATTATGGCTGTTTAGAGTGTACCACCATTCTGAATGTGACAAAAGAAACGCTGCGATGACAAGGGTCTGCAATGGTATTAAATTATCTAAGACTCATCAATCTTTAAGTTAAAAATTATGTAGCTTCACTTGTTCGCTTTCACATATTAATTTTTGTGTTTTAATACTATTTTATAGTTCAGAAAATTAATATAAGAATCCCATGTACTCCGACTTCTTTAGTGTCTAAATTACATTCTTTCAAAGTTTTAAAAGATAATTGGTATTAAGTGTTTAACTAGTAGCCTGCCATTTAGTTTCTCAAAAAAAGTCTAACGCATATATGGAACTAAGATAACGTTCACGAGTAAATGTTACATCAACACAAACAATATGTCCTAACTTGGAAAAATGTTATCTGCACAACGATGAGCAAGTAAAGCATCTGAATAAGAAGCCTCAAAGGCAACGGCTCATCATTCTCATGAACATTAACCTTATAGTAGTGAAAGTCAACAAAACTTAATTGATCCCCCCCCCCCCCCAAAAAAAAAAGAAACAAAAACAAAACAAAACAAAAGAAAGAAAGAAACACGCACGCACGCACGCACAAGATTATTCCCTATCTCCTTAAGTAGGAGATGGCGTAATTGAACATATATCAACACTTCCCTAGTTAAAATGAACCAACTGACATTTGAATCTTTGTGATGCCCTCTGTTTAAACAAAAACAATAGACAAACTTATAGTCAACTTAATTAACCGATTTAACAATTTCAAGGAGACAGAATGGCCTAACATACTCCAATTTTCTTCCCCTAAGGTTACCATCTCCTGATTAAAATTTTGGATAAATATAAATATAATCTTGTAGGCTGCACATTGGAGGCCTTCCACAACATATACTTCCCTTCTTCATTTTACTAAATTTTATCATCAAGCACATAGATTAAAGCAGTGGGTCAAGATGAGAGCGGACCATATATGGAGTAAGTGATACCCAGCCAAAATTTCATGCCAAATTTTATCAAACTATAGTAAGAAAACGGAGGCAAAGAAATTACCGGAAGGGGGTTTTATGTGGATCATGTGGTCATCCTCGTCCAGTAAGCCCTTTAGTTCACATCATCCGCCTGCAATAAAACTCTTAACTATAAGAAACAAGGGGGGAATCGATAGGAAAGAGAGAATATTTTCCCAGGTAAGATTAAAAATCACATATCCTATAGGGTGATCTAAGAAACAAAATACTAATCATATGGAAATGACAAGAAACCCTATTCACCCACTTCAATCAACAATCACCTAAATTCCCAACATCAGCTAGAATCATCTCCGTGAAGTCTTTCATCAGTTGATCCGTCCAGACACAACAAAACCCGTATTCATAAAAACCAAACTTTTCCGCTTTGGTTTATGATAGTTTGCACATCTTTAATACTTTTGGGAGTAAAATTGAAAGATCAACATCTAATTACACAATTTCTGCAAAGTCTAATACGGAATTTTCATCCAATAGGAAACAAACCCTAACCATCTAAACAAAAAGGAGCTGTTTTCAGTAAAATTATTGGTAAAAAACACAAATCTAACAAATCGCTGACCTTGAAAACCCTTTATCCGCCCTCTTCGAAGCCAGAAGCAGCGCCCTCTCCCTCTCCTTCTCCTTCCCCTCCCTCCTCATCCTCTCCTCCCTCAGCTCCTCAATGCTCTTCTTCCCATCGCTGCTGCTCTTCTTCTTCTTGTCCTTGCCATCGCCCCTGGCCGATCCCATCTCCTTCTCATCGTCCCCGTCGAACTCCACGCGCTTCGACAAGTACCACGGCGCCTTCACCCCTTTCCCCATCAATCCGTACCCTAATCTATACTTCTCCTCCTCCGGCGTAATCACAACCTTCGCCGGCGCCTCATCCCTCTTCCTCCTCTTCTTGTTCCCGCCATCGCCGCCGTCCTCCCCTATCTTCGCACCATCCTTCTTGTCGCATCCAGATCCGATGGAGGAGAAATCGGAGAGGTTCTCGAAGAGGTTGATGTGGTTGGAATCGGAGGAGCCAGGATTAGGGTTAGGGTCTTGGGGGTGGCGGCCCCGGGCCTGGCGGAGGGACTGGAGGCGGACCTCGAAGTCTCGCCGGTGGGACTCCTCGCGCTTGATCTGCTCCTCGCGGGCGGCGGCCTCCTCGTCCTTGCGGACTTTCTCGCGGTTGTCGTAGTTGTAGACGTTCCAGCTCTTTTGAGGGAGGATGTTAAGACCCCCATGGCCTCCCATCGTTTTGCCGTCGGAGAAAGGGGGCGAGAGAGAAGCGAAAGAGGAAGTCACGAGTTTCCAGCGGCGGTCATCATATTTACAGTAAGGGATCCGATTACCCGATCCGAACAAGTTTCCAAATGCAATGCTCAAAAATTAAATTCTTAATTCACTTGAGCACGAGCTAAGTTGGCATCTACCGCTTTCTCCTAGGACCAACAGGGTCCCAACCTAAGTGGATACGAGTAGGGATGAGAGTGGGCATGTCCATCCGATTGGGCTTCCAATGGGGCATGCCACATCATCATCCCTACAAATCCTTCACTAATTCTAATGAAGGATTTGTAGGGATGATGATGTGGCATGCCCCATTGGAAGCCCAATCGGACTTTGGGCATGCACATTCTCATCCCTAGATACGAGCATCTCGTGCACGTCTAGCCGTGAATTCCGATGGATCAAAAAATTAAATTGAGCTCCGGTGCTCACCCTAGTGGTTGAATCACCTGGCTGCCTCGGTGGAGGCCCAGATTCGATTCCCATTCCTCATACCCTTTTTATTTTCTTTATCTTCGTGTTTTAGGGCTTCGATGGATATCTGGTTTCTCCGTGTTCAGGGTTAAGCGATCAGGGACGGGTGTATCCGTGTTTCACGATCCATATTTACTGCTTTCCGATGGATCAAAAAATTAAAAATTCTTAATGACTTAAATTTAGTTATCACACACGGGCTTAAATTCTTCATAAGAGTTTCTTTCTCCTTTACCGTGGATGTTTTCTTCTCTTATTTGTAGGTTTTGACGTAAGCTGAATAACCTCTTTTCTGATTAAAAAATTAAAATAATAAATAATCTATCATATAAAACACAACTGTTTTTGGTATTTGATCTTGTGAAATAGGAGGTTGAGATGAGTTTTGAGACAGTTTTGAGTTGGAATCCATTTGGTTGGAAAACTCAATATTTTGAAATTTGTATGGAAAAACGCAGCTGACCATCTCTTACCTCAGGTGTAGCAAATCTCAACCCCGGACAAGCGGAACTTTATAGTGGGGGACAATATTTATACGTGGATTTAATGTATTTTGTGGAAAAGCAAATGCACTTACTGCATTTGCGTTTAATGCATTTGCATGCATTAGTCACCCTCACACATTTGCACTTAATGTGTAACGGCCGGTATTTCTAGGCGTATGATTATTGTGTGTGCCGTATTTTAGTTTTGATCGTTCGGATATTTTCGTGCGCGAGTTCTATGTTTGTGCGTCAACGCGAGCGTGTATCCGTTCTTCGTTTTACCTATCACCATTAACCGACTATCAATTTTAACAAATTAACTTAATTTAATTATATCACTAATTATAAATTTCTAATCACTATTAACTTTCGCTAATTAATTCATTTATTTTGATAATTACACTTTACTTAATTACATATTTACTTTAACTAAAAAGAGTTAATTAGTAATTAAACTTTTTTACTATTGGCTGAAAATATTTCCCTAATTAACTAAGTTACCTTAACCTAACTCTACCCCCATTGAATCCCACCTCTTCTGTTGGTGAGATCCAACATACGCATTGAAATTTCTCCCCACATCTAGCTCCTCCCTCCATCAAATTGTCTCCCCACTGTTCTTATAACAGTATCACCTCAACAGCTAGGAACGACAACCTGCAACTTCCTCTTCCACTGCAAATTCTCCAAGCCAAAACAAACAAAACCAGAAATCAAATTCATCACAAACCAATTCTCCAAACCGGTCTGTTCATCCATTTCAAAAAAAAAGAAGGCAACAATTTCATCAACCCAATTTCTCAAGCCCAAATTCGAAATCAGCCCCTCAATCATCCACCCAAACCGAAACCCAATCTGAAATCAAAATTTCAGATCCAACAAACCATTCCAGATTCAAAATCAAACCAAAATCAAATCTGAAAATATACTTCAGATTCATTACAACAAAAACAAAAAAATCAAATCCAAACCCTCAACCTTCATCTTCCATCTCCCTCCTCCCTCTCCCTTGGCCGCCCCCCACCGCCGCGCCGAGGAGCTGCGCGCGCGCCCAGCTCTTGCGCCGCCGCCCATCGCCTGAGGCAAGCCTGCGCCGCCGCCTGGGGAGCCCAGCGCCGCCGTGCCCAGCTTCTGCGCGCCGCCAACCCGTCGGAGACCGCCGGAGCCGCCGTCCAGGAGCCGCCGGACCATCGCCTTGGCCCGCCGTCCGCCTCCTTCCACCCGTCGCACGAGGTGAGAGCCCATCCCCTTTTCGTTTTTTCGCATGAACCCATTGTTACTTGCTGCTGCAAGCTTAAAAAACAAAAAAAGGGAAGCAAAGAGTAACGAAATTGGAAAGAAGGTGACAGCCTTGACCAAAGAAGGGAGAGAGAGAGAGAGAGAGAGAGAGAGAGAGAGAGAGAGAGAGAGAGAGAAGTTATGAGAAAGGGTTGATTGAATAAACTAATGTTAAGAGTAGTTGACAGCCTTGGCTATTAGGATAAGAGAGAGTTGTGTGTGACAGTATTTGTGTAAGGGTTATATTAAAAGACTGATGGGAATTGAATGAATAAAGAAAGAGGCATTCAGGTGACAGCCCTAGTTAAAGAAAAAAAATGATAAGAAATGAGAGAGGGAGAGTGGGTTATGTTCTTTTAAATTGTTAGGGTAGGTATAAGTTGGTAGTACCATTAAATAAAATTTTAACTATGTAATTAGCTTAAGTTAAGTTATTGTTAGATTTGGTATTAGCTTGTTAATATTAATGTTCATTTCAGCATGTGTTAGTTTTGTAATTAATGCTAGGCTGATGGTACTGTATTAAATAAGGCGTACCATGTTAGTGTAACACTATACAACGTTACACTAGCCAGAGAGCCCAATAAAATTAGACAAACCCACTTTAAGGATTAAACTTGATATTTTGACTATCTCGCGATAAATCTAATTCGGTGATATGTTTGGCCAAAACAGAGAACCGGACATACCAACACGTAGTACCCGTCCAGACGAACCCACGACAACCTATACCACCGGAAACAGGCAAGTGATACTTGCCAGTAATTATTTAGGCCATGTTCTAGGCCAATTTGTGTAGTAGCGTAAAAGAGACTAGGCGATGAAATGATAGTCGCCTAGACGCCCTTACTAGATCTAGCTTGACAACGAAGCTAGATCCGACACCTTTAACATGCTATCATTTCATGCTGCCATGTTACGTTTACTTTCAATTAACTGTACGCACTTAACTGCTCATTACCATGTCATGTCATGCATCAAATTGTTCTATCGTAATTGTGTAGCACACGCTACAATAATTGTAACTATTGAGGCTAGGCACCTGCTTTGCGGGCACAACCCTATGCCAATAACACTTCCTGGCTCGTGATCCAGAAGATGGGCGTCAGTCCATATACACGTGGAGGGGTAGGGTTAAACGGTCGTTTGAGCTTAAAAGTGAGCCCGTACAGCCACTTTAGCCAAAAGACGGAAACTCTGTGCACAAAATGATAAATCAGTGATTCGTGAATCGTGAAATAGTGAATTGTAGCTTTCTGCTACAACGTGCTTGATTGTTATCATCTTGTTCACTTAATTATTGCATTCTTTAAATGTCATACCATTTCATCATATTAGAATTGCTAGTCGCTTTACTTTTATTTGTACCTTGCACAAAAGTCCTCCGCCTTCTTGGGAGACTTTTGTTGACATGTGCCCTTTTCTCTTTGGGTGTCACATGTCAGGCTTTGAGACAGAGCATGTAGCAAAGGACGACCAGTTCGTTGACCTGAGTTCGAGGTCCCTGCAGAGATTGAGTTCGAGGACGCTAGTGACCAGTCCTAAACTCACTTGGAGTCTCTTTTAGTAGTTGTTTTCCAGTAGTTGCTGATTAGGTTTCGGTGCGTAGTACCCATCTCTTTGTTTTGTTTGGCCATGCTTTAGGCCTATTGTTCAGACTTTGTACTTGGTGGCTCTTTCTATGATGTTTGGGATATTTTGTTGGATGTCTGGTGGATGTTTTCTTATCTGCTTCAATATTATTGTTGTTGTTTCGTCGCAATGTAAGGACCTGCTACTATTTGAAATTTTTACAGACGCTTATCAGACTGCAGCTTCACAGTTCCACGTCTGAGCGGACCTCCTCACGTCTCGCCTTCCGTACTTGGGAAGCGGGGCGTGACATAATGTAGCAGAGTAAGTGCACTTGGCATGCATTTGTCATGCTCACATATTATCAGCTCGAATGGTCAGGGCAATTTAATGGTCGCAGTGCCCACCATCAAGGAAGATGCTGCAGAGTGAAATTTGTGCAGCGAAATTTGTGAAGAGCTAACTTGTTGTTCCACGCCGAATTTGTTGTTCTACGCTAATTTGTTGTTCCATGCCGAATTTATTGTTCCGCGCCAAAGGCGCCGCCCGCTAAATTTTTGTTCTTTTAATATGTCCCAAAATTTTGGAGGTGGAAATAATTTTTGTGGAAATATATGACTAGTGTGTGTGTGTGTGTGTGTGTGTGTGTGTGTGTAACCGAAAAGGTTAAAATTTCTTTGATTTTTGGACAAATTTTCAAAATCTCCAAAAATTAAAAATAATTTTAAAAATCAACCAAATTTAAATTTAATTACAAAAACTGACCGATTTCTCGCCATATGTTAGTTAAGTGAAAGATTACAAAACAACCGGAGTTGCCAACCCTTGTCATTTTGGATAATTCTCAATATCTATTATAATGAAACAATCAGAGTTGGTAACCTCGGTCATTTTGAGGGCGCACAATATGACCGGAGTTGCCAACACTGGTAGTTTCTCAACGTAAATTTGCACATTGAATCAGACGCGACAAAAAGTTAGCCAGATTTTGTAATTAAATTTAAATTCGATCGATTTTTAAAATTATTTCTAATTTTTAACATATTTTTGAAAAAAAATTACCAGACATGGCTATAGGTGTCACCTACTTGGAAAAAAGAACATCCTACCATAGTGAAAGAAAGAACCCCGACAAAAAAAAGAACGACTCTTGATCATGTGTCCAAGGGAACTTCACGACCATGGTACTTCGTGTGCTACAAGCCACAATAATCTTCATGTGCCCTAATTTTAGTCATTGTGCATGATAACTTTGGACCCTTGCAAATTTAATTCGAAAAATCTCTTTGCACATAGTCGATTCAAATATTCAAAAATTTCCTATGAAAGAGTAAAAACCATTGGATTTTATTATTGATTGGAAAATCGACTAGGGTATATACCTATTTGAATTTCAAGACATAAAATTGACCAAAATTTACCTCAAAAATTCTAATCCTAGAAATTGTGTTAGTTTAAACAAAAAAGGTAGAGAGCTTCGGGCTTGTTTAAACAAAAGCGGGCTTTGGCCCATTTAAGATAGAACCGGTCTGTAACATAAGAGTTTTACACGAAGCAGTACTCCCAAAAGAATGTTGAGGTGGTCAAGGAGACGAAAATGATAAATGAACTGTTGGGTATTGGTTTTCCCAACACATGTTTTAATGATGAGCAAATATTATTGTTACGAGGTAGAACTCGCGTACAATGAATTTGTATTATGGGGAACCAAGGGCACGGTGGTTATATGGAAATGTGGGGTTAGGTAGGCTGTTTTACAAGTGATTAGTGGGATGAAGAGGTTGGATCCGTTGCCGGTGGAGCTCACAGGATCGTGTCTCGTCGGACACAGCTGAGGGAGGTCGAACGGCGGGAAGCTGACGCTGACTTTGGCCAAGGGGCGAGCTCTCCTGCAGCACGAACAACTCGTCAGAAGGGCGGGGTTGGGGTTCAACCCTTAGCCCCTCCGATGCCTAAGTCAGTAAAAGGGCTTAAATGGGGGGCTGGACACGCCGGCCGGACTAACTGTGTGTCCGCCTCACGTGACGAGCTATAGGTGGGAGAACAAAGATAAGGAGGACCTTTGCTCTCGTGTGTGAATGATAGAAGATGAGAGAGTTTTTCCAACCCCCTCTCCGTAAGAGGAGAGGAGGTATTTATACCTGACGGGTGATGACTAGGCGTACTGAGCTGGCTCGGGTGTCAGCGGAGGCTTCGGACAAGGACATCGGGAACAGGAGTTTCTGATCTGCCTCTGTCAGGCGGCGCAACGGCCCTGGGGTGCTTTTGTCAGGGTGTCAGGGCCGAAAGCACTAACCGCCGGTCAGATCAGCCGCCTGGGGGTGCTTTGTCAGGCGGTCGGGCGACGAATGTGTCAGTCGTGTCCTTATCCTAGGCTGTTTGTCGTTAGCGTCAAACTAAAGGTCTGGATCGCTTTTGGCGCCGCGGTTCGCGGGAATCGGACGGGCCGTTCCGGTCAATAGGCTTGGCCTAGCTATCCGAGCATCCCCTAACGCGCTCCCCCGGTGGGTCGGGCGGCTGCGGTTGTTCGCCTCGGCCGGCTACAGTTGTTCGCCTCGGCCGTTTCGGGGAGCGCTGTAAGGCGCGCCTATCTCCGTGATGCCCCGGGTTTTCGGGGCGGCGGCCCTAATTGTTAAATGGTGAGCCAAAGGGGTATGTTAGCGGATCCGGGCTGGAGTTGGGCTACTACGATCTTTGGGTCGTAACAATTGCCCCCGGCATTCGAGTGCGAAGCGGAAGCCCGGTTCGGCTCGGATGGCGTAACGTTACCGTGGTACTACCTTTTACTTGGGATTCGGACCGGGATCTCGGCTCCGGGGGGTGACGCCGGCCCCGCGGGATGTGTCCCGCTATAGCGGGGTCATGAAGTCTCTCCCTGACTCCGAGCTAAGCGGGGCGTTATCCGAAAAAAGAAAAAAGGGAAAGTATTATGCACCAATCTTTATCGGAAATCTCGGCGATATTTACAAGACTTAGGAGAAGATGTGTGGGACGGAGTGTGGTCCACATTTGTTGTTCGTTTTGCCGGGAGGAGCAGATCCCTGCGTCAGGGCGGTCTTCCCGTATGTCGATTACTGAATTCCTACCGCCACTGTCCAAGGGTGAGCCGAGGAGCCGACCCACGGTCGCAGGAGGGGATCCTCTCCTTTTCCCGTTCTTTGCTTCCTCACGTTTTGCCTTGCTGTCGCTGTGCTGGGGGGTTGCGCGGCCTCGTCGGGGACCCCGCACACCGAGAGGGAACCCCCGGGTGGCTGAGGACGAGGTGGCGGTGGTGGCGCCGCTGGGCGAGCCGTTGAGGGGTTTTCCCCTCCCCGGCACCCTGTGGGGATCGCCGAAGGTGGCAGCGTTAATTAGGGTGTTGCGGCCCGCGGCCGGCTATCTGGGCCCTCCTTTTGATATAGTAACAAGCAGGAGGGAAGCTGGCGGGCGGTGCCTCCCATGTGTAAGGGGAATATCCAGTTGGAGGTGGTGGGGCATTTGGGGCCGTTTTGTGCCCGGAGTGAGGGTATGGGAGTCCCTTGCATTTCTCTTTTCCCCCCCTCCCCTGGCCTATGGAGGGGGGGGGGTATTTATAGCGAGGTTCTGCGGAAAGGTTTCTCTTGAGTAATGCGGGGGGTTAGCGTTTCTAAGGGGCTCCGCGGAGTCACGTGCTTTGGGAATCGCTTTTCCCCGGAGGTATCCGGCACTCTGGCCTCTCGGGGATCGTGTTACTGCTGACGGCGCGTCGACCGAGCGGCCTTTCGTTATGTTGAGTCGCATCGCGGCACTGTTCTGACGAGACAGGGCACTGCCTTTTCAGGACTGGGCGCCTACTTCGCGGCCTCTGCCTCGGGACCCGGGTCATGTTGTTTTGGCATCTTGCGGAAGTTACGCAATTACCTATCATGCCCCCAACATTCCCGTGTCCGAGATCGTGAGGTCTGGGGGAAGGGGATGTTGTTGGCTTGTGTAGCTTTTTGGCAGGGTGTGGGGTCGGCGGAGTGGCTAGGGGCGATTCCCGCTATCCTATCGTTATTCAATCTCGGGTCGACCTGGTTGCGCCGGGCAGGTTCCAGTGCCTCTCTTTCCCCCTGGAGGGAAAGGTGTCGGGGACTTTTGGTGAGCGGGGGTCGCGCTGCAGGCGTAGATTTCCCGGAGGTCCTATGCCAGTTAGGAGGGGTAGTGCGGTGCTAACCCAGAGCTTGGCGGGGGATAGCCATTCGCTATGGTGTTCTCCGAGAAATCTGAGCGTATAAAGAAGAGCATTTTTATTTAGGTTTGTAAAGGCTGATCTACAGTTTGTACATGAGTTCTTAGTTTATCGCCCGTTGCGGGGTCCGAACCGGCTGGGGGGGAGCCATAGAGCTGTCCTCGCCCGTGGTTTAATGCCCTCCGGATCGGGATGTCGCTGTGGGCTGGGGGGGCCCTTCGTAACTTGAATTGAGCTCGGCGTGGAGGAGAATGGCCGCCTTCCGTGCTGAAGTGTTGCAAGGTCTCTTTGGCGATCGCGCCACCTTCCCTCCGTTCCTTCGTCATCTCTTTCCGCGGAAAGGGTTTTCCTCGGTCCGGAAGAGGCGCCGAGGGGGGGAAGCCACCTTGCTGCGGCTTGCTCCTTGGGGAGGTTCCTGAGCATAGGGCCGTCTCCCGCCGCCCCGTGTCTTGCCGCTTCGGTTTGAGAGTGGCGTTCAGCGCGCGGCGGTGTATGGGCAGGCCGACACGCCATGACTCGCCGTTTGGGGTCGTTGGGGGTGCAGCCTTTCCGAGGACCTCGCTCGTTGGTCGACGGTGCGGAGGTACTGGCCGGCCAGTGCTTGGGGCTCTCGCCTGCCCAACCGGCTTTGAACGGATGCCATTCTTTCTCCGATCCGTCGTCGTTCGGGGAGGACGGAGGCGTGAAAGGTGGATTTCCCTTGTGTAAGGGGAATACCCTGTTTGCGATCCGTTTGTAAGGGGAATACCCTGTTTGCCGTCTTGCCGGGGCGTGCGCCTTGGGGAGGTTCTTGAGCATAAGGTCGTCCCCTGCCGCCCCATGTCTCGCGGCTTCGGTTTGAGGGTGGGGTTCGGCGCCCGGTTGTGCATGGGCGGGCTGACACGCCGTGACTTGCCTTTTGGGCTTGTCAGTGATGCAGCCTTTCCGAGGTCCTCGCCCGGTGGTCGACTGCAGAGAGGCGCTGGCCGGCAGGCGATGGGGGCTCTTGCATGGCCGGCCGGCTTTAAACGGATGCCATTCTTTCTCCGACCCGTCGTTGTTTAGGGCGGGCAGGGGCGTGAAAAGTGGATTTCCCTGGTGTAAGGGAAATATACTCTTGGCGATCCGTGAGTAAGGGGAATACCCTGTTTGTGGAGGTTTTGATGCAGGATCCGCCGCCTGGGGCGGCGGGAGCCATTGATGGCCGGTGACCTCTCTTTTGTTAGGGCGGGGCATCTCGGCCCTTTTCCTGGTGGGTGGGGGAATAAGGTGGCGGAGTTTCATGTCTCGGTTTTTTTGTTCCTTTCAGACGGGGGAGTGGCCTCTTTATAGGGAGATCTCATTGACGGTTTCTTCCCTATTTATTGCGCTGAGTTGGCGCTATTAATGGGTTTCTTGAATTCGTGCCCATGGGAAACCGCCTTTGCCAGGTGGCTCTCGCGGGTCTTCTTTTGAAGCGTGTTATTAATTGTGGCGTGTTTCTCGAGCGTCCTTTCGTTTCGTCGAGTCCCATCGGGGCCGTCTACTCGGGAACTGGCGTCATTTCGTCCCGGTTTGTGTGCCCGTCTTCTTTTAACTTTTCGAGGGCCATGGGTGCGTGGCCCTCTCCGGCTTGGGGGGCTAGGGTTGGCCTTGCCCCAGAGGTCTTGAGGGGGGGAGCGGGCGCGTAGCCCGGCCCGTGCCCACCTCTGGTTTGGGTGGCTAGGGTTGGCCCTGCCCCAGAGGTCTTGAGGGGGGGAGCGGGAGTGTAGCCCGGCCCGTGCCCTGCTCTGGTTTGGGTGGCTAGGGTTGGCCCTGCCCCAGTGGTCTTGAGGGGGGGGGGGGGAGCGGGTGCGGAGCCCGGCCCATGCCCACCTCTGGTTTGGGTGGCTAGGGTTGGCCCTGCCCCAGAGGTCTTGAGGGGGGGAGCGGGCGCGTAGCCCGGCCCGTGCCCACCTCTGGTTTGGGTGGCTAGGGTTGGCCCTGCCCCAGAGGTCTTGAGGGGGGGAGCGGGTGTGTAGCCCGGCCCGTGCCCTTCTCTGGTTTGGGTGGCTAGGGTTGGCCCTGCCCCAGAGGTCTTGTGGGGGGGAGCGGGCGCGTAGCCCGGCCCGTGCCCACCTCTGGTTTGGGTGGCTAGGGTTGGCCCTGCCCCAGAGGTCTTGAGGGGGGGGAGCGGGTGTGTAGCCCGGCCCGTGCCCTGCTCTGGTTTGGGTGGCTAGGGTTGGCCCTGCCCCAGAGGTCTTGAGGGGGGGAGCGGGTGCGTAGCCCGGCCCGTGCCCTTCTCTGGTTTGGGTGGCTAGGGTTGGCCCTGCCCCAGAGGTCTTGAGGGGGGGAGCGGGTGCGTAGCCCGGCCCGTGCCCTTCTCTGGTTTGGGTGGCTAGGGTTGGCCCTGCCCCAGAGGTCTTGAGGGGGGGAGCGGGCGCGTAGCCCGGCCCGTGCCCTTCTCTGGTTTGGGTGGCTAGGGTTGGCCCTGCCCCAGAGGTCTGGAGGGGGGGAGCGGGCGCGTAGCCCGGCCCGTGCCCTTCTCTGGTTTGGGTGGCTAGGGTTGGCCCTGCCCCAGAGGTCTTGAGGGGGGGAGCGGGCGCGTAGCCCGGCCCGTGCCCACCTCTGGTTTGGGTGGCTAGGGTTGGCCCTGCCCCAGAGGTCTTGAGGGGGGGAGCGGGTGTGTAGCCCGGCCCGTGCCCTGCTCTGGTTTGGGTGGCTAGGGTTGGCCCTGCCCCAGAGGTCTTGAGGGGGGGAGCGGGTGCGTAGCCCGGCCCGTGCCCTTCTCTGGTTTGGGTGGCTAGGGTTGGCCCTGCCCCAGAGGTCTTGAGGGGGGGAGCGGGTGCGTAGCCCGGCCCGTGCCCTTCTCTGGTTTGGGTGGCTAGGGTTGGCCCTGCCCCAGAGGTCTTGAGGGGGGGAGCGGGCGCGTAGCCCGGCCCGTGCCCTTCTCTGGTTTGGGTGGCTAGGGTTGGCCCTGCCCCAGAGGTCTGGAGGGGGGGAGCGGGCGCGTAGCCCGGCCCGTGCCCACCTCTGGTTTGGGTGGCTAGGGTTGGCCCTGCCCCAGAGGTCTTGAGGGGGGGGAGCGGGCGTGTAGCCCGGCCCGTGCCCTGCTCTGGTTTGGGTGGCTAGGGTTGGCCCTGCCCCAGAGGTCTTGAGGGGGGGAGCGGGCGCGTAGCCCGGCCCGTGCCCTTCTCTGGTTTGGGTGGCTAGGGTTGGCCCTGCCCCAGAGGTCTGGAGGGGGGGAGCGGGCGCGTAGCCCGGCCCGTGCCCACCTCTGGTTTGGGTGGCTAGGGTTGGCCCTGCCCCAGAGGTCTTGAGGGGGGGAGCGGGTGCGTAGCCCGGCCCGTGCCCTGCTCTGGTTTGGGTGGCTAGGGTTGGCCCTGCCCCAGAGGTCTTGAGGGGGGGAGCGGGTGCGTAGCCCGGCCCGTGCCCTTCTCTGGTTTGGGTGGCTAGGGATGGCCCTGCCCCAGAGGTTCAGAGTTTTATCGAAACTGCAAAACTTGTGCAGGAATAACCATATTGGGAAGAACGGATGGATGTGTACACTGCGTATAAGAAAAGGAAAACTCACAACTATTGGTAGAATTTTAGCAGATGTTTTGCGTTCCAAGGGTGGGCCAGTTCGCTCCCTTCGGGGGTAGCCAGGATGTACGTGGCCGGCCCAACAATGTCGATGACCGTGTAGGGTCCTTCCCACTTAGCGGCTAGCTTTCCCCGCTTTGCAGTCTCGGGGCGGAAGGTGGCATCTCGGAGGACCAAATCGTCGATCCGGAAGGTCCGCAGTTTCACCCGGGAGTCGTAGTGCCGTGCCATCCTTTGGCTGTGTTTGACGAGGCTAATCAAGGCCCGGTCTCGCACCTCGTCTATCAACTCCAAACTGAGACCGAGTCCTTCTCCGTTGGCTTCTTCGTCGAAGAGCTTTAGCCGGAGTGTCTCCTCGCCGATTTCCACGGGAACGACCGCCTCCGACCCGTATGCTAGCACGAAGGGGCTTTCCCCAGTCGAGGCCTTGTGGGTGGTACGATAAGACCACAGGATCCCCGGCAGCTCGTCGACCCATGCCCCCAGAGCGGTGTCCACCTTCTTCTTCATCGGGTTCAGGATACATTTATTCGCGGCCTCCGCCATTCCGTTGCACTGCGGGTGGGCGACTGACGCGAATTGGAGTTTGATTCCCCAGCCTGAGCAAAAGTCACGGAAGCCCTCGCAATCGAACTGCTTTCCGTTATCCGTGACGATGGAGCGGGGAATCCCGAAACGGCATATGATGGATTGCCAGATGAAGCCCTTCATGTCCGTCCACGCGATTCGCGCCAGCGGCTCTGCTTCGATCCATTTAGTGAAGTAATCCACGGCGACGACTAGGTATTTCCTTCCCCCGGAGGCTTTTGGGAATGGCCCCAGGATGTCGAGCCCCCATTTGGCGAAGGGGATCGGGCTCAAGATGGGCATTAGGTTGGCCGGGGGTGCAGTCGTCTGCCGACAGAACTTCTGGCATGCCTCGCACTTCTTGACGTATTGTACCGCATCCTGGATCATCGTCGGCCAGTAATATCCTTGGCGCATTACTTTGTGGGCGATGGTGCGCCCGCCATGGTGGTTTCCGCAAAAGCCCTCATGCACCTCACGGATGACTTGCTCAGCTTGCTCCGGGCCCAAACACTTTAGGTAGGGCAGGGCGTCGAAATTGGCTCGGCGGCGGCGGTATAGCACTCCGTCGAGAAGTACGAACGAAAGGGCCCGCCTTTCCACCTGTTTTGCCAGCATCCGTTCCTCGGGTAGCTCGCCCGTCTCCAGGTACTTCATTATGGGGGTCATCCACGACGTCCTCGTGCCCGCGCACATCAGTTCTCCCTCGTCGATGGTTGGTGTCGCAAGGCTTTCCACGTAGATTGCCTTCCCGATCTCGGTCGCCGAGGAGGAAGCCAGCTTAGACAGGGCATCCGCGCGGAGGTTGCTGGAGCGGGGTAGGTGTTGGACGTCCGCTTTCTTGAACTTTCGGAGTTCGATCTGGATGCGATTTAGGTATCGCTTCATTGTTTCCTCTCGGGCTTCGAAGCCCCCCAGGATTTGTTGGATGACGAGGCGGGAGTCGCTCAGGAGCAACACGTTCGTCGCCCCCACCGCCCTTGCGAGCTTCAACCCGTTCACCGCGGCTTCATATTCCGCGACATTGTTGGTGGCCGGGAAGCTGAAGCGCAGGGCGTACTCCAGCGAGCATCCATCCGGGGTTTGAATGACTATTCCTGCTCCTGTTCCAGAGCCGGTTGCGGAGCCGTCGACGTGAATGGTCCATAATTCGCCCGCTGTCGTCGGGGAGGGTGCTGAGGGTTCACCCACCTCGACCCCCTGCGAGGATGTGGGCACCGATGGGAGCTCCGTCCGGTCTCCCGGCGGGATCTCCGTTGTGCATTCCACCACGAAGTCGGCCAGCGCTTGGGCCTTGATTGCCGTCCGGGTTTTGTACGTTAGGTCGAACTCGCTGAGCTCGACACTCCAATTGAGCATCCTCCCCGACCGCTCCAGCCTTTTCAGGTTCTTTTCGAGGGGCATGTCGGTGTGGACGATTACGGGGTGGGCCTGGAAGTAGGGTCGGAGCTTCCGGGCCGTGGTGACTAGGCAGTAGGCGGCTTTCTCGATAGGGCTGTAACGAGTCTCCGCCTCCCGGAGGATCCGACTGGCATAGTAAACGGGGCGTTGCACTCCTCCTTCCTCCTTGATCAGGACAGAGCTAACGGCCCCCTCGGTGGCCGCCAGGTACAATCCCAAGGGTTCGCCCTCCTCTGGCCGCGCGAGGAGCGGTGGGCTCTGTAGGTATGCTCTCAGCTCCGCGAACGCCCGGGCACAGTCGTCATCCCACGGGATCACCTTCCTTTGATCTTTAGCTTCGCCCAAGGCTGTGCGCAAGACCCTAAAGAAAGGGAGCGATTTCTCCGCCGATCTCGACAGGAATCGCCCCAAAGCTGCGATCCGGCCGTTCAGTCGCTGCAAGTCCCGGATCGTCCGGGGCTCCGTCATGTCGATGAGGGCCGCCACCTTGTCGGGGTTCACCTCGATTCCCCGCTTCGTTATCATTAAGCCCAGGAATTTTCCCGATTGCACACCAAAGATACACTTCGCGGGGTTTAGCCTCAGGTTGTACTGGCGGACCCTCTGGAAGGTTTCCTGCAGGTCTGTGAGGTGGTCGGGAGCCCTTCCGCTCTTCACCAGCATGTCATCAATGTAGACCTCCAGGTTTCGCCCCACCTGAGGGCCGAATATTCGGTCAACCATTCGTTGATAGGTCGCCCCGGCGTTCTTCAGTCCGAAGGGCATCTTGGTGTAACAGAAGGTGCCTTTATCTGTGACAAACGAGGTCTTCTCCTCATCTTCCACCGCCATCGGTATCTGGTTGTATCTCGAGAAGGCGTCCATGAAGCTCAACAACTCATAGCCGGACGCCTGGTCCACCAAGTGGTCGATTCTGGGTAGAGGGAAGCTGTCCTTCGGGCACACCTTGTTGAGGTCGGTGAAGTCAACGCACATGCGCCACTTCCCGCTTGGCTTCTTCACCAGAACGACGTTGGCGAGCCAGTCGGGGTAGTCCACCGGCCGAACAAATTTGGCCTCGAGGAGTCGCTCTACTTCTTCCTCGGCCGCCTTCTTCTTTTCGCCCCCTGCACTTCTCTTCTTCTGTCGGACAGGTCGGGCTTCCGGGTCCGCATTCAACCTGTGGGAGATTACTCTCGGGTCCACCCCGGGCATGTCTGCAGGTGACCACGCGAATATGTCCACGTTTTCTCGGAGCAAGGCCACGAGGGCCGTCTTCAATGCGGACGGGAGTTTTGTCCCGATGGAGACGGTTCTTCCCTCGCCCGAGGCCACAGGGACCTCTTCTACTTCTTCGGCCGGGGTCGGCCGCTGGTCGCAGAAATCCTCCCTCTCGTCTGGGACGAGTGTTGTCAGGGCCCGCCTCGGGCTCCTACACAGGGACGGCACATGGTTGTGGTCTCCGCGCGTCTCCCGTCCTCCCCGGACCTGTCCCACCCCCCCGCGGGGTCCGGAACTTCATCGTCTGATGTCGCAGGCTGGGGAGCGCCTCGATGGCCGTCATATATGGACGCCCTATGATTCCGTTGTACGCCGAGGCGACGTCGATGATGACAAAACGCGCTTCTCTGGTGACGACCATCGGCTCCTCCCCCAGGGTCATGGGCAGGGTGATCATTCCCTCGGTGGGAATCGCATGGCCGGTGAAGCCAGCGACAGGGCCCACACAGGGCTCTAAGTATGCACGCCCCCACCCCATCCTCTCGACCGTTGCCAGGAACAGGATGTCACAGGAGCTACCAGTGTCAATCAGGAGTCGGCCGACGTCGATCGCCCCAATCCGGGCTTCGACGACGAGGGCGCCATGGCTCTGGCTCCGTGCCTCCGGCCAGTCCTCCTCGGTAAAGGTGATAGGGGGCCGGTGTATCTTTCGTCGCTTCGACCGGAGGCCGGCGCCCGCCATCATCACCTGTCGGTCCTCGGCCACCAGGGTTGCGGGCGCTCGTCCCGCCGAGGTTGGGCCTCCAGTTATCATCTCAATTCGCATGACCGCCCTCGGGGGGCGGGGCTCCTCCCTATCGTGGTTCGCCGGCGGTCCTCGTCCCCCCTCCTCCGGGGGTCCCTCTCTCCTGTCGTCACCCGCCTTCCCGCGACAAAGTTCCCCAGGTGACCCGCCTGGATCAGTCGTTCGATCTCTCTTTTAAGGGAGTAACAATGGTCGGTGTCGTGACCGTGGTCCCGGTGATAGCGGCAGTATCTCCGGGGGTCCCTCCTCGCCGGGTCCGTCCTCATCTCCCGGGGAGGCTCTGGCAGTAACCCGGCCCTTGTCGCCGCGGCCAGCACCTCCATCATGGGGGCATTGAGTCGCGTGTACTGCGCCGGTGGGGGGTCTTCTTGTCTTGGGATGACTCCGGGGGGCCTCCGCGCCGGGGCAGACTCGCGCGCCGGGCCAAGCCGACCTCGTGGGCGAGGCTCGGGCGGCTCCCGCCGCGGTAGGGCCATCTGATCGCGGCCCCGGACCCTCTCTTCCTGCCTCGGCCCAGGGTGCGGCCGGGGTCCGTCCTGGGATGGCTTCGCCGGGGGGATACGACCTTTGCACCAAGGGTCTCTTCGGCCAATGCGTGCCTTTCCGCCATTGCAACCAGCGCTTCGTAGTTGGTCGGCGGGTCCCGGAGCAGGGATTTGTGGAGGCTCCGAGTCCGCAACCCCGCCTTGAAGGCCAGCATTAGCACCTCATCGCCGCATGTCCCACCGCCCGCCTTTCTTCCTGAAAGCGGCGGAGGTATCTTCCCGTTCTCTCCCCTTCTCCTTGGACTATCGTGCAGAGATAGTCCAAAGGCTTCTTCTTCGTCCGCCCGGCCCGGAACTCTTGGCAGAACTTGTGTGACAGCTCGCCAAAGCTCCCGACGGATCTCGCGGGCAAGCCGAAGTACCAGTCCAGCGCGGTGTCCCTTAGGCTTTGGGAGAAATGTCGGCACAGGAACGCCTCGTCCACATCCTGCGCCTCCATTGCCCCCTGGTATTGTTGCACGTGTGTGAGGGGGTCGCCCCTCCCATTGTACATTGCCAAGTGAGGAGGTTTGAACTTTTATGGCCTTGGGGCGGACGTGATCCACCGTGCGAGCGGCGTGGCCTCCTCCGGATAGGTAGGGCGATCCGGGGCATCCCCTCTCCGCCATTCGGGGGTCAGGCTTCGGTCGCGTCGCGGCCGTCGACGGTCCTCCGCCCCCGGGGAGTAGTCCGATGGTCGTCTGGCGGGGCCCCTTTCCTGGGCCGAGGACTCGACGGGTTGTGGGCTAAGGCTCTCCCAGCGCCCGCGCCTCCCGGTTAACTCTCCTTGGGCCTCCATCCGTTCATGATTCTCGCGGAGGAGCCTTTCGCGCTCGGCGGCGAGGAAGCGTAGCTGTCGACAAACGGCTTCCTCGTGCAGGGTATCGGAGGGGTGGTGCTGGTGGCGCGGGTCGCCTCCTCCAGGTGGGGATTTGTTCAGCAACGGGTCCCGCCCGTTCCCGGGTCGCCGTCCCATCGTCGTCTCTTCAATGACTTCTTGGTTGCTTCTGTTTTCCTTCCTCAGCCTTTCGCGCTCCGCGACGATGAAGCGGAGTTGGCGGCGGGCGGTCTCTTCTTCCTGGTAGGCCCTCCGGGCGGTCTCGGCCGCCTCGTCCAAACGCCTTTGCGCGGCGGCCGCCTCCCCCCAGGCGCCTCCACCGCTGCGCAACTTCCATCTCCTCTTCCAGGAGCCTTTGCTGGGCCGCAATCTCCTCAGCGAGCCCCCCATTCTCCCCCTCCTCCTCGAATTGAGGGTGGAGGTTCCGCCTCACGTTCAGGGGCTCTGAGGGGCCGGGCGGAGGCTCCGTTCCAGCCGTCTGATAGCCTTTCCTGGCCAGGGGGACGGCCTCGAAGCTCTTCAGGACGACGGGGGCCGAAGTATGTTCAGTCTCGGTGCCCATCCCCAGAAGGGGGTCGGACGCCGGGGTGATTTGTAGAGAGAGCGGTTCCTGACCCACGGGATCTTTACCGTGGTCCGGGTTCCGCGAGATCGGTATGGAGTCTAACATGGGTGTGACCCTTCGTTCCCACAGACGGCGCCAATTGTTACGAGGTGGAACTCGCGTACAATGAATTTGTATTATGGGGAACCAAGGGCACGGTGGTTATATGGAAATGTGGGGTTAGGTAGGCTGTTTTACAAGTGATTAGTGGGATGAAGAGGTTGGATCCGTTGCCGGTGGAGCTCACAGGATCGTGTCTCGTCGGACACAGCTGAGGGAGGTCGAACGGCGGGAGGCTGACGCTGACTTTGGCCAAGGGGCGAGCTCTCCTGCAGCACGAACAACTCGTCAGAAGGGCGGGGTTGGGGTTCAACCCTTAGCCCCTCCGATGCCTAAGTCAGTAAAAGGGCTTAAATGGGGGGCTGGACACGCCGGCCGGACTAACTGTGTGTCCGCCTCACGTGACGAGCTATAGGTGGGAGAACAAAGATAAGGAGGACCTTTGCTCTCGTGTGTGAATGATAGAAGATGAGAGAGTTTTTCCAACCCCCTCTCCGTAAGAGGAGAGGAGGTATTTATACCTGACGGGTGATGACTAGGCGTGCTGAGCTGGCTCGGGTGTCAGCGGAGGCTTCGGACAAGGACATCGGGAACAGGAGTTTCTGATCTGCCTCTGTCAGGCGGCGCAACGGCCCTGGGGTGCTTTTGTCAGGGTGTCAGGGCCGAAAGCACTAACCGCCGGTCAGATCAGCCGCCTGGGGGTGCTTTGTCAGGCGGTCGGGCGACGAATGTGTCAGTCGTGTCCTTATCCTAGGCTGTTTGTCGTTAGCGTCAAACTAAAGGTCTGGCTCGCTTTTGGCGCCGCGGTTCGCGGGAATCGGACGGGCCGTTCCGGTCAATAGGCTTGGCCTAGCTATCCGAGCATCCCCTAACGCGCTCCCCCGGTGGGTCGGGCGGCTGCGGTTGTTCGCCTCGGCCGGCTACAGTTGTTCGTCTCGGCCGTTTCGGGGAGCGCTGTAAGGCGCGCCTATCTCCGTGATGCCTCGGGTTTTCGGGGCGGCAGCCCTAATTGTTAAATGGTGAGCCAAAGGGGTATGTTAGCGGATCCGGGCTGGAGTTGGGCTACTACGATCTTTGGGTCGTAACAATTATGATTTGGTCTAATGAATTTTTAAGTGTGATAGGACAAGCTAGATCAAGACATTGATTGCTCAAGTAAGGGATGAAAATGCAAAATCACAAAGCAAAGCTTGACAAATAGTGGTGCTGATGCGACTCCAAGGCAAAGTGGATTTGGAGACTTCTATGACAAGATGACGATGACCAAAAGGATATAACAAATCAAGCTTATGAAGACAAATCATATATCTGTTGTAATGTATTTTATTATTGTCGTATAATATTATTAATGTCTTGCAGATGTCACACACACACACTCTCTCTCTCTCTCTCTCATGAATCCCTAGAAAAATAACTTAGGATTAACATGAATTAATTCATATCTAAATCCATATGATTCATATGCCAACCCATGTATTTATATCATGATTAGTCAATCAATATGATACCATAGTCGACTAATAGAAGACTAGTATATAATGAAGGGTTTTGTGGAGGCTTCCATGTGGCTTTTTCCATCGTCTAGCCCTAGCAGACGTGGAAGCAGCGAAAGAAGAAGAAAATCATAAAACAAGTTTTATGAAAACCACATGGAAAGGGAAAAAACCATTTGCAGGATCATTACTATCTAAGGAGGGAGGCGAACCAACCTCGCAAAGATAGATCTAAAAATTACTGCGTTTAAAATAAAGTAGAACCAACGCCCGATGCTTCGGCTAGCCCGAGTCCGTGCTCAGGCTTAGGCAGCTGGGTCTGGGACCCCGTTTTGGGCTTTCTAAGCTTTTAGAATGGCTCGTCATTCGCGTCACATCCTATATGACCGAAGTCCTATTCGCAACCAATTGCGACCTTATTAGTTCATATGTATCATATGCATTCAACTTTTCTCTCTTATTACCTGGACGAGGATCTCAACCGATGTGAGACCATACAGCCTAACCCTACTACAGGTGGGATATATAGCCCCTGACGACAGTGATCAGGAGCAACAGTTGCAATCTTTGGGTCAGTATCATCATTTCGTGGTCTGCCGCTTCACATAAATATTGTCGGGACTACTTTTGGCTATGTCAGTGATGAATTCTACAGTTTTAATCCATTCGTCAACACTATGTCGTTGCGAAGCCTAGGGGATAGATGAATGCCAACCCCTAATAGCCTCACTATCAGATCAGTGTCGTTTGGTCCTAACTTGTCTTTGTTGGATCATATCCAACATACCTCAGTAAAGGATTTTCGCTAAGGACCGCACTGATTCTGCGACACTGACTCACCACAACGCGATAGACGAATTCTCTTTTGGCCACTACTCCCCTCGTATGATTCAAGTGCCACCCAACCAAAGACCTTTCGATAGGCGTTTACACATAGGCTCGTACAATGACATCAAGTTGAAGAAGAATATGTAGGATCCTGTCCAAAACAGAGTTAGGATCGATAATATGAAGTTGAGACTTACGCGTGCGTACGCGGCACGGTAGTCTACGAACTTCGCCTTCGGATTCGCCATGACGGATCGAGTCTACTCACGAACGGACTAAGGCTACTAAATCCACAATCTAAATCTCTACTTTAGATTAAGAACTTGGATAGAGGAAGAGAAAGGATTTCTGCAGAGCTTCGCTAGGATGAAGATGCATGCATGAATTCCATGCAAAAGGTGTAAGAAATGGCTTACCCTTGGGTCTTATTTATAGCCCCCAAGGTAGTTATTTTAGGGTAAGTTGTTCCTTTGGAACAACTTAATTAAGGTGTACCATGATACATGGCACATTATAAGCTTAAGTTGTACCATATGCATGGTACAACATAAGCTTAAGATATTCCCCCTTTATTAGCCATATGTCGCATGCACTTATGCATATATAATGCGACTTTCCCACTCATCCAGAGATCCTCTCCGCAAGGGAACAGATTCCCTTTGTACATGACTTCGTGTACGCGACGTTCGAGGTCCGTATTCCCTCGTACATACCCCACAAGGGTGTACAAACGTCTTCCATATCCAACATCTCCCACTCACACTTGAGGGGATTGTAAGAGAACATCTTTCCCTTAGTTCTTTCATCTATCATACCGAGAAATAGACCGTGCGACCGTCATGCGCGTAGAGTCTGTTGTTGTGCACTTGTTAGAGATACACAACGACCTCGAAGGTGCAAAGTTGAGTAGTTCAACGCATGCTTTACCCTAGATTATTTCTTCACATTTCTTATACTTTATATTCAACAATTGAATCCCATCTGGATCACAATTGGCTGGCCAGCTTTGAATCATTAAAGTCCAAATGTGAATATGAAATCAATCTTCCTCTTCTTGCGAACCTTCTGATCTTGACTTGATTCGCTTTTCTAACGTGCCCCGCCGAGCCGAATTATCATAGCCCATAAGTAACATGCTAAGATAGCGATCATCTCGTCAAATCTAAAGGAACCAATTGGAGTCCTTGAGGGTAAGAGTTAAGACCCGTATGACCTTTGAGTCTCACATAATAGCAAACACTATTGTTACTAACTCAGTGGTCGAAATGCATACGTGGTATGAACACGTATTACAACATCACTCCTTTCCCAGGGAGAGTATGTCTTAATGATGTTGTACGGATGAAAAGATCAGACACCACAGTGACTATCTTTTTGAGTCCCCTTACTACTCGTGAAATATTCACGGACTCTTATCCTGCATAAGACAGATAGGAAAAAAATCCTATGAGATCTCTTTCAGATATCCTTGTGATACAGATCTCAGATCTTTTGTAAGCATCCATATGATGCAGATCTTTCATTCGACTATCTTGTTTAAGTCATGACTCTAAATCATTCGTCTAATGATTTTGACTTTAAACTAGTCTCATCTCTATCTTATCCATCTGATAAGATAAGGCGGTTGCTCATGTGAGAGAGCCAACCTTTATCTGTCCGACATACACACAATTCAACTGAGATTTCAAAAATGTACACAAACATTTCTTAAGAAATTCATATGCAATGTTTGAAAAAGAACTTATTCTTTTATTAAATTTGATCTTTCTTAGACATGGGAATATATATTGGTACAACTCAGCTCATACGCAATCCTTGGGATGATAAGTGTTTATAAAACACATTTCTGGGGATCGCTTTCGTAAGCTGATCCTCTATCATCTCATGCGTAGATATGTACCTTATGTCTACCTTCTTGGTTTTATCATGGTCTTTTGCAAATCTGCAGTTCCTTTAAGATACTGCATTATCCTCTTAACCGCTTTCCAGTGTTCTTGCCCTGGGTTGGATTGGTAACAGCTTACCATTTCCAACGGCAAAACAGATGTCCGGTCTCGTACACACCATAGCGTACATAAGACTATCAACTGCACTGGAATATGGAACTTTTTCCATAATTTCCTTTTCCTTTTGGTTCTTTGGACACGATTCCAGATATAAATTATCGCATATGCTTATATGAATATCAATGGACTTGCAGTCCTGCATATTAAATCGTTCTAGAACCTTCTTTATATAAGTCTCCTGTGAAAGAGGAAGAAGTTTCTTCGAACGATTCCTTGAAATCTTAACTCCAAGGATATATGCGGCTTTTCCTATGCCTTTCATCTCAAATACTGATGAAAGCCAAGCCTTGATACTCATCACTAAGCCCTTGTCATTTCTGGCTATTAAAATGTCATCTACATATAGAGACATGATAATATACTTGCTTTTAATCCTCTTGATATATACTCAGTTATCTTCATCAAGCATGGAAAAATCCATTTGATAAGACAACTTCTTGAAATCGTATATACCATTGCCTCGAGGATTATTTAAGACCATATATGGACTTACGAAGTTTACAAACCTTATGTTCGTTTCCTTCTTTTACAAACCCTGTTGGTTGTTCCATATAGATCTCATCGTCCAATTCTCCATTGAGAAAGGCAGTCTTTACATCCATCTGATGTAATTCGAGGTATAAGCAAGCTACCATTGCCAGAATCATGCGAATCAAGGTAAAACGCACAACAGGTGAGAAGGTCTCTTCGTAGTCTATCCCTTCCTGTTGCGTAAAACCTTTCGCGACAAGGCGAGCTTTATATCTGTCAATAGAGCCATCAGCCTTATGCTTGATCTTGAGAACCCATTTGTTCCCAATTGCTCTATGTCCTCTGGGTAAGTTAATTAAGTCCCAGACTTGGTTAACTTTCATGGATTTCAATTCCTCCTTCATCGCTTCCATCCATTTGTCTTTCGCAGGGCATGATGCGGCCTGTTTGAAAGTAGCAGGCTTGTCATCATCTTGTAGTAAAGTCATAAAGGTTTGCGGAAATTCATCCTCAAATCTTAGAGGAGCCAACCTTGTACGACTACTACGTTGTATTTGAGATTCTTCAAGTCCTTGTTGACTCGAATTTAGATCAATTCTAATATCACTCCCACTTGGAATGTCGTTAGAATTGCTCCCACTTGGATCATTATTCCCGTATGGAATAGGATAATCGTCATTCGTATAATCCATTGGTGAAGGTTGAAACGTATTTTCGTTTTCACCAAGAATTCTCCCACTCGAATGAGGTAATCCTTCTTGATCATAAATCTCAAATAGAGATAAGTCCTGACTTATCTCGCCCTGTCTTGGAAACTCGTTTTTCCAAGAAAGTGACATCCCTCGACTCAAACTCAATTAGCCCACCATTGTCTTCCGGACTAACATAAAACATAACCTTTGGAGTTTTATGCGTATCGTATAAAGATACACTTCCTTCCCTTTGGCCCAAGTTTGTCATACTTATGGGAGGAAATATGTGCGTAGGATGCACAACCCCAAGGTTTCAAAATATTTAAGTGAGGAGACCTTTGGTTCCACAACTCATAAGGAGTGGAGCTAACTGATTTCGAGGGTACGCGGTTCAAAATGAAAGCGGCCGTCAATAATGCATCACCCCAAAAGGTGATTGGCAAGTTAGCTTGCGCCATCATTGATCGGACCAATTTTCATTAAAGTCCTATTCCTCCTTTCTGCAACACCAATTTGTTGAGGAGTATAAGACATAGATACCTGATGTACTATGCCTTTTTCATCACAAAAGTTCCTTTAAACTTGTTGATTGATATTCACCGCCCCTATCGGTTCGCACGACCTTAATCTTGCGATCTAATTGATTCTCCACTAAACTCATATAGTTTTTAAAGCAGGTTTAGTGCTTTCATTTTTGTGGGATATCAAATAGATATGACCGAATCGGGTGAAATCATCAATAAAAGTGATGAAAAATAGGACTTCCCGCGTCTTGTCTTGACATTCATCGGATCACATATGTCCGAATGGATAAGCTGTAATGGAACCTCGGCCCTTGTGCCGGTTCCAAACGGCTTGCGATAAGATTTCCTCACAAGGCAATGTTCGCAGGTCGACATTTCAACCTTTGAAACATTGGATAGAAGGCCACGTTTGGCAAGTCTATCTATACGCATTGGTCCAATATGACCAAGCCTTGCATGCCAACAAATTATATTAGACTCATTAGTCAAAGAATTTGTCACAAGGAAATTTTCATTACATGAGGAAATACATTGTACTTATTACAATAAATCCTTTGAAATACAAACCCAGTACCAATAAAGGAATTATTACAAAATAGGTCCATATTACAATCATGAAGGAACCAACTATAACCAAGACCCATTAAATTGACCACAATATTAATATTCCTTTGAATATATGGAATGAAGAGAACATCATAAAGTAGGAGAGTGTGGCCGTTGTCCAAGTCTAGCTTGCAATTCCCAACACCTTTCTCTACAACACGTGTGTTGTTTCCTACATTGATCCACTTCATTCCTTGGGGTATCCGGTGATACTCCACGAAGGACCGTCTGTCCTTTGCTATGTGGTCGGTGGCACCTGAATCAATTATCCCAAAATGGATTAGATTCCACAAGAAATATTGAACTAGAAACACATATGTAACTAGTATTACAAGTTACCTCGTCACTTCCACTCGTACACGAACGAGCATAGTGACTAAGTTTGTTGCACTTGAAGCACTTGATCCTTTTCAAGTCTTTCTTCTTGTGCCATTTCTTGTGCCCACCCTTATATTTAGGTTCCTTGGTAGACTCAGGTTGCTTATTACGTTCATTAGAAGACTTCGAACGATCTTTACGTTTCTTTCCCCCGTGTGAGGAACTAGCAACCATGTGCACTTCTGCACTTGGCTTGGCAGCCGCAAGCCGCTCTTCCTCTAATTCGAGGTGCCTGGAAACATCGCTGAAGGTCTTGATGCTCTCATTGTGAGTGAGATGCATCTTCATTTGATCCCACCCATTTGGTAGGGAACATATGACTGCTTGGATTTGTTGCTCATCAGTGAGCACATGACCTGCGTCCTTTAACTCCGAGATAAGGTTCGCCATATGTCGCAGATGTTTCCCCATGGAATGATCTGGATGTTTCTTATATGTATCGAACCTTATAGTTAAGGCGCGAAGTTTGGACACCGATGTGCCACCGAACTTCTCCTCTAGCTTGGACCATATATCCATGGCTAGGTCATGTTCTCGGAAGATGCGCATTATGTCATCAGCCATACTGCTTAATAACGTAATGCGCGCTATCTTATTCTTCCGAGACCAAGCATCAAAAGCTTCCTTGTCTCGTCTGTGTTGGGCCGTAGTGCCCAACTCGGGTTCAATCATTACGTTCTTTAGAGTTTCGAGCACTTCTTGCTCCTCTAAAATGTATTGTATCTTAATGGACCAAAGTTTGTAATTATCGCCGTTGAGTTTTTCACCTTTGTTTAACTCAGCGACGATATTCTTTGAAGCGGAAGACATTTTACTTTTAAAATGCTGCAAAAGACACAAAACCGAAGGTTCGATCAAAACATTGCATAAAAATTCTTAAAATATAACTCCCACTTGAAATGATAATAGAGTATCCCATTTGGATAGTTCTAAAAATTCAAATCCCACTTGGAATTATATTATATTTGATAAGTTACTTTCGAAAAATATTGAAGATGTTGTTCTAGAATCGAAAAGGTCTCTATGATTCCAATCACCATCTAGAACAACCTTCAATATTCCCACATCACTTATCAAACAATAGTACTCTTATAGTACTAGCAGCGGAAAACGATTTTGAAAACGTATTTTTCAGATATAATTCCCACTTGAATGATAATAGAATATCCCATATGGATAGTTCTAAAATCAACTCCCACTTGGAATGATATTCATAATTTGATAAGTTACTTTCGAAAAATATTGAAGATGTTACTCTAGAGTCGGAAAGGTCACTATGTTTCCAATCACCATCTAGAGTAACTTTCAATATTTCTCCCTCACTTTATCAAATGTTAGTACTCTTATAGTACTTTGCAGCGGAAAAGCGTTTTTTTGAAAAAACGTATTTTTCAAAAATTCAAAATACATTGGCTAATCTCCGTAGAGTAGAGCACAACGTCATAAGTACATTGGCAAATCTCCGTAGAGTAGAGCACAATGACATGGCTAATCTCGCATAAAGTAGAGCACTAAGGCTAATCTTCAAGGAGTAGAGCATAATTTCTTAAGTACATTGGCTAATCTCCGTAGAGTAGAGCACAATGACTTGGCTAATCTCGCATGAAGTAGAGCACTATGGCTAGTCTTCAAGGAGTAGAGCCCAAAGAAAAACTTCATTAAAATGTTAGTCCCGTATGAACTAGTCGGCACTGTGGTTAGCCCCGTATGGACTAATCGACACATTCGAGTTTGACCAAGGCCTTTTGTTACCCCGTATGGGTCATTTGACAAGTTTGCAATCGACCCAGACCATCTGTCGGATTGGTCGACCAAAAACACTAAATTGGTCGACCAATTTTTTTTTTTTTTTGAATTGCAACTTCTTCCCGGCCAGGGCCTCTGCCCTGGCCGGGGCTTGGCCAAGGGCCGGCCAGGGCCTCTGCCCTGGCCGGCCAGGGGCCTTAGCCCCCTCGGCCAGGGCCTCTGCCCTGGCCGAGGCCAGGGCATTGGCCCTGGCCTCTGCCAGGGCAGGCCAGCCGGCCCTGGCCCCTGCCAGGGCCGACCAGGCCCTGGCCCCTGCCAGGGCCGGCCTGGCCGGCAGGCCTTGGCCAAGGCCGGCCATTGCCGGCCTGGCCTTGGCCGGCCATGGCTTGGCCATGGCCGGTCATGGCCAAGGCCATTTGGCATTGGCCGGCCATGGCCCCTTTGGCCATGGCCGGCCACCCCCTTTGAATGGGGTTGCCGCACACACTCCTCCCCCTTGATGGGGTGGTCACCGGTGGTTATTGGCCGTAGCCAACCCCCTCCGCAAGTGGAGGGGGGGTGCATAGCCTTCATAGCCCATTTGGCCATGGTGCACATGCACCAAATTTCCTCTTACCCGATGGAAATAACTACCATCATCTTCCTCGATGAAGCACCCGTTCGTCGATGAAGCACTCGTTCGTCGAGAAATTAGTTATTTCCTAATGGCCGTGTGCCAAAAATGAAAAATAACATACTACATGAACGGTCGGTTCTTCCCGTCACGGAGAGTTCCTACCATATCCGTAATGATAGGAGACCCTAACGTGAAAAGAACAACCGCTGCGTTCTCTCCGTCACGAAGCGTTCCTACTATATCCGTAATAGTAGGAGACCCATTCGTGAAAAAGACAACGACTCGTTCATAGTTTCGACGGGGCGGCGGTTTGACCGGGGCGAACCCTTATGGCTCTGATACCAATGTAGGATCCTGTCCAAAACAGAGTTAGGATCGATAATATGAAGTTGAGACTTACGCTTGCGTACGCGGCACGGTAGTCTACGAACTTCGCCTTCGGATTCGCCACGACGGATCGAGTCTACTCACGAACGGAGTAAGGCTACTAAATCCACAATCTAAATCTCTACTTTAGATTAAGAACTTGGATAGAGGAAGAGAAAGGATTTCTGCAGAGCTTCGCTAGGATGAAGATGCATGCATGAATTCCATGCAAAAGGTGTAAGAAATGGCTTACCCTTGGGTCTTATTTATAGCCCCCAAGATAGTTATTTTAGGGTAAGTTGTTCCTTTGGAACAACTTAATTAAGGTGTACCATGATACATGGCACATTATAAGCTTAAGTTGTACCATATGCATGGTACAACATAAGCTTAAGATATTCCCCCTTTATTAGCCATATGTCGCATGCACTTATGCATATATAATGCGACTTTCCCACTCATCCAGAGATCCTCTCCGCAAGGGAACAGATTCCCTTTGTACACGACTTCGTGTACGCGACGTTCGAGGTCCGTATTCCCTCGTACATACCCCACAAGGGTGTACAAACGTCTTCCATATCCAACAGAATATGCTTTGACGTCTTATGCATACTCAGTTCCTTGATCAAACTGTTAGACACTACCTCCAGATGGTCCACAAACTATCTCATCAAGACTAGCTTGGAACTATTCCAACTAACTACCCCTCCATTTTGGGTAAACATATCATGAAATAGACTTGCTGTTATCCAAGTTTTCCAAGGTCGGACTGATATCGACTTACTGCATCGAGAGCAAAAACGATATATGGCCTGGTACATAACAAACATGATGGATCTAGTTGTCAAAGCATATGTGATCTTTTTTCATGCGATCTCTCTCCAAGTCAGTCTTTGGAGACATCTTCTTGGAAAGAATCATACCATGACGTGCGGGTATCAAACCGTCCTTACCATGCTAAACCATTTTAGCACGGTATCAATGTACCGGGACTGGAAGAGTTCTAGCATCCTTTCAGATCTATCACTATAGCTCTTCATACTGAGTATGAGAGACGCTTCTCTCAAGTCCTTCATGGAGAATTAATTCGATAGCCATCTTTTGAAAAATTCCAACATCTCAATGGTGTTCCCTATCAAAAGAATGTCATCCACATACAATACAAGGATGGCTAAAGCATTGCTGCTTGTCTTTTATAAGTGCATGGTTCATCTTCGTTTTGACAAAGCAATAGTCTTTGATTGTTTTGTCAAATCGGATGTTTCAGCTCCTTGATGCCTTCTTAAGTCCATAAATGAATCTATGCAGTCTACACGCTTTCTTTTCGATCCCACTGACCTCAAAACCTTATGGCTGAGTCATGTAAATCTGATCTTTTAAATCAATATTTAGAAAAACAATTTTTATGTCCATCTTCCAGATTACGTAGACGTGATATGCAGCGATAGCGAGCATAATCCGAATGGGCTTGTGCATGGCTACTGGTGAGAAAATTTCGTCATAGTATATTTCTAGAGTTTGACGATAACCTTTTGTTGAGTATTGGTGTTTCATACCAATCTTATTTTGATGATGATCACAACATTATGTTATTGCTAATGACTCTCATGTTTTAGTCTCACAGTTTCATTTCTAGAATATCTTTTTTGGAGACTAAACACTTGGTGCAAGGATGGACATCAAGTGGAGAAGGGCCAAAGCTTGGACTCAAGGGGTGCCAAAGCTTGGAGAAGATGGAGAGCATCAAGGCATCAAGATTGATGACTTAGACTCTAAGGAAAGCAATGTAATTCATGTAATATTTCCTTTATTGTTTTCTCTCTCATTTGAGTCTAGGTTAATGTAATGCCTTGTTAGATGGTCTAACTCATACATGCATATGCATTTAACCATCTTAGTGAGCCTTGTGATTATCATAGAATCCAACCTAATAGGTTCATCTTGTCCAAAGACTCATTTGGAGTCTCTGGCTTTCCTTCAGTCGCCTGATGAGGGATTTACAGTCGACTGGGTGATTTCCAGTCGCCTGTCGATCCTTCTACAGTCGACTGATATGCACTGCTCAAGTCAACATTTCCATTGACTCTACTTGAGCTTTACGCAACAGTCGACTGCTGCACAGTTTACAGTCGCCTGTATATTGGTCAACAGTCGTCTGAGTAGCGTAAGTGCAATCTCTGCCTCTTTCTGTTTTTCTTCATCTTCTGCTGCAGACGACTAATGAAGGTTAAACAGTCGCCTGACTATTTTACAATCGACTGTATTATTGACATCAGTCACCTGTGTGCTTTTCTGGAGAAAGAGTGCAGCTCTCTGTTTTATTCCATCCCCTGCAGCAGTCGCCTGCTGAAGGTCTTACATGCGCCTGTACTGTTTTCAGTCGACTGTATTGTCTTCTTCAGTCGACTGTCCTGGCTCAGATTATAGCCTTTGGATATTTTCTAGCCGTTGATCAGTCGACTGTCTTATGATCATCAGTCGACTGTTGATGTCGTTTTCGCCCAGTTTCTAGCCGTTGCAGCTTTGGGCTGTTGGTTGTTTTCTTGGGTTTTGAGGGTTGATATAGGGTTCCTATATGCGTGTGCTGATATCTCTAGAACTTCTTGATGCTATTGAAAATCACAAGAGATCTATAAGCCACTCTAAAACTCTCACATTTCCCTTCTTTGAGCTCTCATTCCTCTTCATGCATTGAAGTCCAGCTCAAGGGAAATCATCCAAGTGCTTTCAAGCCAATCTCAACACTTGGATATCCTCTTTCATGCCTTGCATTCATTCATGAGTAAGCATCTCAAGGCATAGGTAAGAGTATTTATTTTACTTGGTGTTTCTTGTATATCTGATTCTCTTTGTGGGAATTAGTCTTTCTCTCTTTGTGGGAGTTTATCTCTTTGTGGGATTAGGATACTCTCTTTGTGGGAGTAACTCTCTTAGTGGGAGTTTAGTGTCCTAGTGTAGGGCTAACCCTAATTCTCTGAGTGGGAGTTAGTGATTCTGTTGGTGGGAATCTTGACCCTCGTGTAGGGTTGGTTGGGTCCTTGTGTAGGGCAAAATCCACTTGGTGGGGTATCTCCTTGTGAGATTTGTATTCACTTCTCTTTGTGGGAATATAGTGAATATTGGTGTGGCTGGACGTACCCGAGTTTGGGGAACCATGGTAAAATCTTGTGTTTGCGTTTGGATTGATTGTGTCAATTATTTCCTCTTGCATTTATTATTCCGCATTTGCAAGTTTAATTTTAATTGGACAATTTTATTGTCATTACACTATTCACCCCCTACTGAGTGTTGTTAGTATTGCAAGGGTAAGGCGATCCTTACAATTGGTATCAAAGCGAGGTTGAAGCATACAACAACGATGGCATACAACGGTTTATCCATGTCTCATGAAGAAGGTCTATCAACCGTTCAACCCCCGCTCTTTAACAGAACCAACTACCCAAGTTAGAAGATCAAGATGATGATGTACTTGGAGGGTCAAGACCTTGGGACATCACAGAGTCGCCATTTGAGAAGCCTACTACACCCGCGGCTTCGAGAACAAAAGCAGAGAAGGACTCGATCAAATTTAATGCGAGGGCTATGATTGCATTCCATTATGCCCTCACTTCAAATGAGTTCAACCGCATCTCCATGTGCAAAACGGCCAACGAAATTTGGCATACATTGGAGATTTCTCATGAAGGGACTTCGAAGGTAAAGAAATCTAAACAATGCGTATTTAGATCTAAATATGAGTTGTTTAAGATGCAGGAAGGTGAAAACATCTCGGAGATGTTCACAAGGTTCACAGAAATCGTGAACTCTTTGGAAGGACTTGGGAAGGTGATTTCCCAAGAGTATCGAGTGGAGAAGATCCTTGACTCGCTCACATCTCAATGGAGTCAAAGGCCAACGGAATTTTGGAGTCAAATGACTTGTCCAAATACACCGTTGAGGAGTGCATTGGGAATCTCATGGCATATGAAGTAAAGCTTCAACATAAGAAAGAGATTCAACCAACGAAGCCCGAGAAGCAAAAGGGGGTTGCATTCCATGCCAAGGAGGAGCCAATCAAATGGAGGAAGAAATTCCATCAAGAAGCTCCTAGTGAAGAAGATGGAGAAGATGAGGCTAGTGAAGATGAAATCATGGAGATTGCCACGCAACTAGGGGCATTCCTCAAAAGCAAGCAAGGTAAATCTTCTTCAAAGTTTGCCTCCAATTCTAACAAGATTCCTATTTGTTACACTTGCAGTGACAAAGGTCATCTCTATACCGAATGCCCTTCCAAACCCGTCAAAGATGCTTATATGGGTAAAGGGAAGAAGAATTGGAAAGGCAAGTCCAAGTTCAAGAACCAAAAGAAGGGACTTGTCAGCACTTTTGATGACTCCGATGAGGACACTTCAAGTGGTGAAGAAGAGGATGATAGGAGCGAGCTCATATGTGCTTCGCGGCTTTTGATGATTCTTCATCAATCTCCTCGAGTTCAAGTGATGAAGAGGTGGAGGCATGGCTTAACCTCAACGAGGAAATGTGCTTCATGGCAAAGGAGAAAGAGTCTTCGTCAAGCTCTAACGAGGATGAAAGTGATGAGGAAGTTGAGGAGGAGAAGCTATCCTACGAGGAGCTCGAATACCGCTTCAACGTGGTCTCCAATGGGGCAAGTAAGTGCATCGACTCATATGCTAAATTGAAAGCAAAATTTAAAAATGCTATGAGTAGGTTGCATGCCTTAGAATCTACTAGTGTAAATGATAATAATGCTTTGCATGTTTGTGACACTAGTGAGAGAGACACACTTCTCTCTCAAGTTAAGGATTTGAGCATTTCTAATGAAAAATTATTAGCTCAAAACCTTAGCTTAGAAACTCGCATTCAACAACTTACGTTGAAATACGAAGAGGAATCCCAAAAGCTCAAAAGCTTTGTTTATTCTAGGAATTCACTCCACGGTTTGCTTGAAAAACAACATCCGGCAAACCATAGAGGAGGTTTGGGATATACTCCAAAGGTGGTTACCAAACCCACCTCTAATTCTTCTTTTGGTGCAAATACAAGAAATATTGCTAAAGCACCTAAGAAGAATCACCATGCTTTCTTGTACAACAATAACATCAACAAGAAGCATGTAGATCACGATGTAATGAGGAAGAATGAAGACTCTTCATTATTTGCTAAGAAGCAAAATCCTAATTCTATGCATGCCAAGAAATTCGTTTCTACACCTAAGCATGCCACATCCATCCCTCTTGCAAAGGCAAAACCATTGCCTAGGAAATCCTTGAGTTTATGGATTTCCACTAAGGTTAGTGTGCAAGAGAGGGATAGTTACATCAACTCTCTAGTTAGGGATGTGATCACCTCATGTGATTACATTAGGAAATCAAACTCCTTTTGGGTTTGGTTCCCTAATGTTTAGGTTCCTCACACATATGCATATTGCATAGGTATTGTGCTTAAATGTTTTATTTTTGCATACCCATTGGTTGTGTATGTTTCATGATTTTGAAAATATTTTCAAATTTATTTATTTTTCATGAAAATGGGAATCTTGGGGATTACATTGACTTACATGCATTTGTTAATCCATATGTATGTCAATGAGGGAGTTAATATGTGTATGTTTAAAATATTTTAAAACATATTTTGAGTCTCATTTCAGGGTGTGATTGAGATCATTTTTTTTCAATTGGTTATTTTTTGGTCTCAAACCAAACCCCTTAGATATTGCCTACATGTTTTATGTTTATTCCTTTTGGCAATATCATTGTGTATCATTGAAGCTTGATTTTTCCATATCTATTGCCTTGATACACTTTTGGCCCCATGGCTCCATTATTTGTATATCAATTAGTAAAGAGGATTATTTTCCAAGATTCTTTTTCTACAATTGGTATTTACCTCAATTGTTAGAGATTGTTAATCTCCTTCTTTATAATTGGTATTAGATCCTAGAAGTCAAAATTTGACCATTTCTATGATCTAGGGGGAGCATGGGATAGTGATTGATACCCACTAAATTTTTTAATTTGGTATCATACATCTCCTTATTACTTGCATATTGTCACATCTTTGATTAAGATGACAAAGGTGGATATTTTTGATGTCCACCTTTTTGACGATGTCAAGGAGGAGAGATATTTGCATTATGTAAATGTACTTCTTGTATTTCATACATATGCATTTGGGGAGAGATATATCTATGGGGAGAGATATATGGGATTGTATAAACCATTCATGTTTGCATAATATTGTCTATTGCAATTGGTTTATGTAATCCATGCATATTATATGTCACCATAATTTCATTTGGTATAATGAGTATTTTATATTGTGTATCTCATTGTATAATTGGTGCATATAAGTAGGGGGAGCTCATTAGCATTGTGCTTTAATGCTTTGTGTTTTACATAATGTGTGTCATCATCAAAAAGGGGGAGATTGTTGAGTATTGGTGTTTCATACCAATCTTATTTTGATGATGATCACAACATTATGTTGTTGCTAATGACTCTCATGTTTTAGTCTCACAGTTTCATTTCTAGAATATCTTTCTTGGAGACTAAACACTTGGTGCAAGGATGGACATCAAGTGGAGAAGTGCCAAAGCTTGGACTCAAGGGTGCCAAAGCTTGGAGATGATGGAGAGCATCACGGCATCAAGATTGAAGACTTAGACTCTAAGGAAAGTAATGTAATCCATGTAATATTTCCTTTATTGCTTTCTCTCTCATTTGAGTCTAGGTTAATGTAATGCCTTGTTAGATGGTCTACTCATACATGCATATGCATTTAACCATCTTAGTGAGCCTTAGGATTATCATAGAATCCAACCTAATAGGTTCATCTTGTCCAAAGACTCATTTGGAGTCTCTGGCTTTCCTTCAGTCGCCTGATGAGGGATTTACAGTCGACTGGGTGATTTCCAGTCGACTGTCGATCCTTCTACAGTCGACTGATATGCACTGCTCAAGTCAACATTTCCATTGACTCTACTTGAGCTTTACGCAACAGTCGACTGCTGCACAGTTTACAGTCGCCTGTATATTTACAGTCGCCTGTGGATTGGTCAACAGTCGTCTGAGTAGCGTAAGTGCAATCTCTGCCTCTTTCTGTTTTTCTTCATCTTCTGCTGCAGACGACTAATGAAGGTTATGCAGTCGCCTGACTATTTTACAGTCGACTGTATTATTGACATCAGTCGCCTGTGTGCTTTTCTGGAGAAAGAGTGCAGCTCTCTGTTTTATTCCATCCCCTGCAGCAGTCGCCTGCTGAAGGTCTTACATGCGCATGTCCTGTTTCAGTCGACTGTATTGTCTTCTTCAGTCGACTGTCCTGGCTCAGATTATAGCCTTTGGATATTTTCTAGCCGTTGATCAGTCGACTGTCTTATGATCATCAGTCGACTGTTGATGTCGTTTTCGCCCAGTTTCTAGCCGTTGCAGCTTTGGGCTTTTTGGCTGTTTTCTTGGGTTTTGAGGGTTGATATAGGGTTCCTATATATATGGGTGTGCTGATATCTCTAGAGCTTCTTGATGCTATTGAAAATCACAAGAGATCTATAAGCCACTCTAAAACTCTCACATTTCCCTTCTTTGAGCTCTCATTCATCTTCATGCATTGAAGTCCAGCTCAAGGGAAATCATCCAAGTGCTTTCAAGCCAATCTCAACACTTGGAGATCCTCTTCCATGCCTTACATTCATTCATGAGTAAGCATCTCAAGGCATAGGTAAGGTATTTATTTTTCTTGGTGTTTCTTGTATCTCTAATTCTCTTTGTGAGAATTAGTCTTTCTCTCTTTGTGGGAGTTTATCTCTTTGTGGGATTAGGATACTCTCTTTGTGGGAGTAACTCTCTTAGTGGGAGTTTAGTGTCCTAATGTAGGGCTAACCATAATTCTCTTAGTAGGAGTTAGTGACTCTGTTGGTGGGAGTCTTGACCCTCGTGTAGTGTTGGTTGGGTCCTTGTGTAGGGCAAAATCCTCTTGGTGGTGTATCTCCTTGTGAGATTTGTATTCACTTCTCTTTGTGGGATTATAGTGAATATTGGTGTGGCTAGACGTACCCAAGTTTGGGGAACCAGGGTAAAATCTTGTGTTTGCGTTTGGATTGATTGTGTCAATTATTTCCTCTTGCATTTATTATTCTGCATTTGCAAGTTTAATTTTAATTGGACAATTTATTGCCATTACACTATTCACCCCCCCCCCCCCCCTCTAGTGTGTGTTGTTAGTATTGCAAGGGTAAGACGATCCTTACACCTTTTGCAACCAACCAAGCCTTTTATGTTTCTATCTTTCCATCTGTATCAATCTTCTAGAAGATCCATTTGCAGTTAATGTGAACATTTCCCTTGGGCATGTTTTCTAATGTCCATACCTTATAAACGCATGGAATTCATTTCGGAATTCATTGCATCCAGTCATTTTTCAAAGTCCCTACTCTGAATAGCTTCCTGGAAGCTAACATGGTCATCATCGACTATGATGCCATCCTCGACCCCTTCGTCTACAAGAAAACCTTAGTATCTCGCATTTGCTCGAGGAATCCTGCTAGACTTCCTAACGATTGGTTGAGAATTATCAGCCTTTGGCTCTCCTATTTGTTTTGACACATGTTCTTGCTTTAATTCTCCTTCTGGACATTCGTCCAGATTTACCACTTTGCCAACAACTTACTTCAGAATGAACTTCTTTTCTTAAAAAGATGTCACGTTTGAAGACAACAACTCTTTGTTGTTTCAGGTGGTAGACGATGTACCACATTGTATGTTTCTGATACCCAATAAATTTACACAAAACAGATCTATCCTCCAGTTTGTCTGGATTATGTTACTCAATTTTAAATTTGACTTAGATGGATCCACATGTTTGATCCATCCGAATGGATCCTGGTCAGCCTCTACACACACAATGTTTTTTCGAACAATCAGAACTATTCATTTTAATATTCATATTCTAAAACCCTAAAACATCAAATATAAGGCGACCTAAGGGGTTTTGTTATTTCATCTATCAATCGCAAATTCAATGGTTTCACAAGAATAAAACTTTTACGACAAGTAGATAAATGAACAAACCCACTTAAATTCATCCAATATTCAACGTATTAAGGTTTTAAAATATAAAGATCAAAATGAATGGTTCTGATCATCTGAAAAAAATATAAGATAAAGTTGTCGAGTCCACATATGATGCATTAACTCACATGATGCCATTACACACACAACATATAACGGGAAACATAATATATGTGGCTAAGCCACATATGCGACCTCGAAAAGTCCACCTTCTTTTCTTAAGAATGAAACCGTTCATTTTGATTTTCATATTCTAAAACCTTAAAAAGCCAAGTATTGGATGAACACAAGTAATTTTGTTCGGCTGTACACCATCGCTAATTTAACTACTTCGCAAAAATAGAACTTTTGTCACGGGTGTATGAACTAGTAAAACCCAATAGGCTCACCAAATATTTGATGTTTTGAAATTTTAGACTAAGAAGATCAAAATGACCGATTCTGATTGTCCAAAATAAGTGCGGATGGACTTTTCGATGTTACATACAGAGGCGGAACAATGATTAGATGACCAGGGGGCCGAGTGGCGTTACAAGATGGCATACAAACTGCATTCGTAAAATACATTGATGCAACGGTGTTCAAGTCGTGAGTCTAGAGAGATAAAGGATGTGTTTTTCCATTACGTTTAAGAATATTTGAGGTGACGAAGTGAACAACAAAATAGATATGAAATTCATTGCTCAAAGCCCAAGCAACATATGTGTTAGAGATCGAGTACGAAAGCCGAAAACAAAAACAATTTTTAATTGCATAAGAACGAAAATAAGTTACGAACTACTTTAAACAAGCATCAAATTTTCCCATGCATTTATTAAACACAAAATCGTTCACATATTAACGAAGATATGAACAAGAAACTGACGTTGATTACATCATTAATTTGCAAAAAAAACAAAATTTTAAAAATATAATCATTTGAACAAACCAAGAATTAATTAATTTTTTAAATTTAAAGGAATAGTATAAGCGTTTGTAACTAAATATTTTAGGTAGATTAAGTTAACCATGACAATTTAAAAACGCTAATTAGACATCACAACGTTTATTTGTGTGATCCGACAATTCATATTTTTGTACAAACATCAACAATTCATATTTTTGTATAGACAATTTTCTTTTATCAATTAAATCAATTAAATGCTGACTCAGCCATGCTATAATTAAAAACATGAAAAATAGAGGCATAGCTTCAAATTAAAACATGAAAAAAAAAGGGAACATAACTTCAACTAAAAATCTAAAAACTTAGCACCAACCGATCCTTGATCATTCGCTGGGATAGGGAACACAGCCACCACGCGAACAGAACAACGGTGTGATGAGAAATAAAATTTTTAACTTAACCTTACTTTGCTTCACTGCTGCCATATAGATACAGGCATGTAAATTTGTGTGTGGGTGGGTGGTGGTGGTGGCCATATAGATACAGGCATGTAAATTTGTGTGTGTGGGTGGTGGTGGTTGTGTGTGTGGGTGTGGGGGTGGGTGTGTGGGTGTGGGTGTGTGTGTGTGGAGGGGGGTTTAACCACATATATCATGTTTCTCATCATGTGTGTGTTGCAACAATTCCGAACCAAAATAATATACATTTTAAAAAGATGATAAGGTGTATCATAGGACATAGTGGAGATCTCTCTCATTTAGGATGATATCAAATATTCTCCATTTTACAAGGGATCCCTTAAAGGTGTCCTTTTTTTTTTCCTACATGCTTTTTGTGGAAGAAAATACAACACGATCATATAAAAGAGATCTTTCATAGGGCATATGATTCTCTTCTAAAAGATGCAGCTTCCTGAAAGAAAACAAAAGCTATCAGTACTAGTCAAGAGCAACCATTACCAGAGAAAAATATGTCAAAAATTTGTCACGTGGAGTTAGTCAACTAGGTAAATGTGAATCATCATGCAACAACAACTGCAAGCAACAAATGTTACAAATGATTTGAGCAAATTGCTCAAGGTGCATGCCTTTAAACTCATGTCAATCGTTTCCACTCTCTCGCATCATGTTGCACCGAGATACGATGGTACGAAAATCTTCCAAATTTAGCTGCAAAACATTTCAGATTCTAGTAACATATGTTACTGTTGTATAAGAGAACAAATGACAATAGAGGATGATAAGTATCGGATAGCAAGTAAAACCAACGTAGTAGTGCATTTGAAGTACAATAAGCAATTTGTTTGATGTATCTTTATTCTTTAAAAATCAGCCTATGATATGCATGTAAAGTTTTAGATTTGAATGGTATGAAGCTTGAATCCTCATTTGCACTAATACATCAACAGGTAACATGTTCCTCAGATTTTGATAATGATCTACTGATTCAAATATCATCATCATAGTCTTCACGATTCAATAGAAAGAATGTCGGATCGTGGCCACGTCAAATCGTGATATCAGATACTCGGTTTTCGCGCATTACGATCTAAAGCTTTCTCTTCCGTCAAACCTAAATCTTTCATATATCTTCTTATCTCCTCCATCCATATCTTGTTGGATCTACATCTATTTCTCTTGATTTTAACATCTATATGTTTTATCTTTCTAAAAGATGCATCAGTAATGGTCATACCATCTTAACCGATGTTCTTTCATCTTATCCTCCATAAGAACGATGCCTACATTGCTTCGGATATCATTATTACTTATATTATCTTTTCTAGTGTTTCCAGATATCCACCGTAACATCAGTATTTCTGTTACATCCAAAATTTGTTATTGCTTCTTACTGAGAGCCCAACACTTTGTATCATATAACAAAATTGGTTTAATTACCGTCCTATAAAATTTATCATTTAATCATAACAGTACATTTCAATCAATCAACACTCATGTTACGGCTCTTCACCTTAACCATTCCGCTTTAATCCTATCGATTCAAATAGATTGTGCCAAAAAAACACCATATTTCTATGCTGGCATTCAAGTGCGTGGAAGATCTCTAACATCGGAAAGCTTACTATTGCCATAATGCTAGTAAAGGTAACAAATCATTGGGTATGATATTGCTACCCAAATGGATCGACCGGCAATCAATACTTGAGTTTTATAAAATGCTATTGATCTAATGAGATTACAGGAAAAATGCAATCACTAAAACTGAATGCCAGCATTCAGATGCATGGAAGATAACTGCCATTCTCTCTTCTTTTATTTACCCCCCCCCCCCCCCCCCCCCCCCCCCCCCCCCCCCCCCCCCCCCCCCCCCCCACACACACACACACACACACACAAAGAACACTAACCCAACCCATTATCATTCGCAAGACAGACCCCTTAGTCCGTTACATTTAGAAAGATATAGCATGCAAATATGCAATTACAGTTAACATGAACGTCCTTGCTGGTTGGCTCAACATATTTAATTCTTCTGTGCTTTTGTCTACACAGAAAATGACAACAAGTATACCTGTAATTGTAACCACTGTAAAATTAGATATGCTTGGTTGTTATTAGAAAAAAAAATTACACTGGATAGCAAAGTTATGTTTCTCTCTCTGAGATATTGTTAAAACAATCAATTAATCGGATGATTAAGATGTCCATTTCCTTTTTTTAAAAGAGAAAATTATTAAATTAGTAGGAAATATATATTTACTAACCTTTCCATCTCTGTCAGTGTCAAAGGAATGTATCATGCTGGCAACTTCTAATTCTGTCCAGTTAAAATCATGAGCAAGTACCATTCTTTGTAGATCCCGCAATGAGATATGACCTTTCCCAGCCTCTGAAAAGTAAATGAATCGCATTGATTTGCTCGTTGTAAGAAGAATAACAAACAAAACAAAACTTTGGTATCGACTTAATTAAACTAACTTGCAACAAGAAAATACAGATGGACTAATTTAGTGCTCAAACATCCAATAGAAGTGCTCAAACATCCAATAGAAGCTTGGTTTTATATTTCGTAACAACTGAACAGACGTCCATGCCTTCTTCCAACAAATGGTGCTTTCTGTGAAGCATCGCCAGAAGTAACAAAGGTTTCAACTTATGGTTGGGTAAAGTAAGATATTGTTAATATTACCCTCCTTTGTGTTGTGATAAAGGGCTATAATTTTGAAGGGTATTTGGTAATACTCTTAGAATCCAGCTGACTCAAAAGGGGAAATCATTTTTAGAGTTTTGGGCTCTAATCACCATTTCTCCATCTTTTTCCTCTACAGTACGGAACTGAAGTCCTACCCAAACATGAGCAACCTCAACGATCTCTTGGTTTTGAGTGTATCTAAAAAAGACTCAGAGGGGAGCCTGAAACATTTGAAGAGTGAACAATTAGTCCCCACTTTAAATTGAGAGCTGCCACATGCATATGAGTATGCTTTCAAACTTGTGCCATTGATGGCAAGCAAGTACGCCCTGAAATTTGTCTTGCAGCGCAAACAGAACCTTCTACAACCAATGCCAATAAGTTTGATCACATCTCGGTTATCCATAGCACCTACCAAGATACAGAGTTACTAACTCACTTGCAATATTGTATGTTTCAAAGTTATGGCCATGGTTCACTATAACATGAGCAACCCTTGTGAAATTTGTCCCATCTTATTATAACATTCAACCTATATCAGAACTTAATCTAAAAATCTTCACCATCGACTCAAATATCATTTGTTGTGACACTAGTCTATTAACTTTAATAGATAGTAACATGCTTAATATCCCGTTTGCTCCAAAAGGGGTGAACCCTCTGTTTTAGCACTGGCAATGAGGCTAATCATATTAAACTATTTATCTTTTCCAAGAAGTCCTAAACTTTACCTGTTGTCTCTTTGCCTTTCTTAAAATGAGTGCTAGCAAGACATTCAGGCAACAACATCAATTGGTGCAAATTCCCAACCAATCTAACATGAGTAAGACATGATGTTGCCATGTAATTTAAAAGACCACATGACAGGCAGGAAGCTCTAGCTTTATTGGCCACAGCAATTCAAGCCCATGCTACCAGCAATAGACCCTATAACCAAACTAGAGAGGGAAAGAGGAAAGATAAACAAATATACATATAAACTGAAGCTCATTACCTTGTCAACTAATTTTATGAATACTAAAAAACTGATGTCTACAGTAAGCTAGTTGCACGAAGGTGGCTAAGCCTACATGACACGGCACACCAACACGAGGCAAATTCTTAAAAAAATACATAGGACACGTGTCCGAGATGCGTGGCCAACACGTGGCCAACACGACAGGGCTTCACCATAGGAGTGTTTGTGCTACTACATAGATAGTAAATACCATGTCTCACTCCAACCTACGAGCATTTTCTCCTAACCAATTAGGAATCTTTTCATTGAAAGTGCCGACCTATGTTGCACAGACATGTACACTTTGACATGGCCACGCCATGACGATATGCCACAAAATACTAAAAATACATAGGATATGTGACTGGGAGGACCAAAATTTCCGAGTATATACGAGGCACAAGTATTGACCATGCACTTGCATCGATTATAATTTGAATCTAGATTTTTCAATAATTTAGTACCATGTGATGTTTTCTAGAAGTGACATTTATTGAGTTAATGTGGACTTTCCTAGGAGTTAATTTATTTCATTGACTTTTCTTAAGAGTCATTAAACTGCATTTATTGTTGTGGTTATCTAAGTGTCGTTGACTACATTTATTTTAATTCCAGATAGTTGTAACCATTTGACTATATATTGGGGAGGAGATGCAGTGGTGTAATTGTAGTATAATGAGTTTTTGACAAAGAACGAAAATTTCCTCCTATAAATGTTCTTATCTGTGATACATATTGGATGTGAAAACCATTTCGGGGTGTGAAATCTTGTTTTCTTTTAATTTCCTCTTTGCAACTTCTATTTCATTCAAGTCGCCAAGTTCTTCACATATTCTCCTCCACGTAAATCCTCCTACAATCATCCCAAACACAACATATCCATATAAAAATCCATATTACGTCATAATATCATCAGTTTATCCATATTTTCACTGATTTCCTCATCAAACAGCTAACAAATCTTAAACTATTTCCTTCCATTTTCTTTGGAATTCTAGCCTAAAATAATAACAAATCCTTTCTAAACCGAATCCAAAGCAAGAAGGCCTATGGTGTTGTTCGTAGAAATTCTGCACTGTTTCTTCAGCGCATGAGATCAACACTTGCAGTATATGGTTATACTTCTCTAAGCTTGAAATGAATGAAGATCTCTAGTGATTAATTATGCAGCTCCCATGTATTCATGAATTATCTATTGCATTCATCATCTAGATTAGGTGCATCTAATAGGATCCCTTGTTGCATTATCATTTCATTAATACACGCATTTCTTCATTTCAAAATTACTGTCTTTTAATAGTTCATTTAGAACATCATATGGGTTATAACTGTCCCTTGCAACATCATCACTATTCATATTGTTCTAGGCTAAGTTTAAATTGCATTGGTGTTCTTGGTTGCTCGTAACCACATTCAGAGGTATTATGGCTCAGTTATCCATTGGGGATCACAGATACCTCTATTTAGGTGGCATCTGATACGTAGTCGTAGATACGGTGTCAATATGCCCCTATATGTTCGATACATGTCAAAAAAAAATTAAATAAAAAAAGAAAAATCCTAATACTTTGGATCGAGTAATTATATTTTATGTTGACACATTGCTTAGATTACACATTTATTACATTAAATTACTTACAATGGATGGGTAACAACAAATAATAAATATTGGCATGCTAATTACTGTTCATGAATATGATATTTTGATTCGTTTTATGCACATAGACGATTTGTGTGTGTGTGGGTTGTAGTTGGATTAACTAACAGCGATGTGCCGCTTATTATTATTTTATCTTATACTTTTAGGCAACATTTTATGTGTAACTGAAAATGAATGTAATATTTGGATGGCTAGTAACTTGCCTCCGTTAAATTATCATTAGATATCTGACGAAGTATTGTGATTTATGATTGAGGATGAAATATAGATATCAAAATGTTAAAACAAGTTAATGCACTTTATCTAATTATTGTAACGTTTATGTATACATGCATACATATATTTATGCGCACGCTAGTGTGTGCACATGTTGCCCTATCCAAGCGGCATGTCCTATTTTTTTGAAATTTACTGGATCACTGTCTATATCGTATCATGTATGTGTCGCATGTCTCTCTCCATTCTTTGCAGGCCCTACATCATATTTGGTGTCAAAACTGCACGTCCTAGTGTATATTACGCAGTGGGCTGAATTATAGGGCTGGAATGGATGATCAACAACAAAATGAGATATTATTACAAACTAAATTGCCTCTACTTGATGTTGAGAATGTCAAATCAGGAATATCAATCCAGAAACAAACGAATGACCTCACCCAAAGGATTGTAATGTAAATCGGATAATTGATAATGATGCGACCCATGAGAGTGGTAAACCCAGGTGTTAGGATGTTAGACCCGCTCAACAGGATACTCGGGGACAAATCATGGATACAGCAAGAGGCAACTCACAAAACAATATATCGCAAATACTAAATAATCTTGGGAGATGTCCATGTGCACACATGGATGTTCTTCTGAGGATAAAGCACCAGAGTCCGAGTATGAACAATGCAATACTTGGAGACATAATTCTAGACACGAAGAAGACATTACAAAAATGGTTAAGGTAGAAACCCCTACATTTGATGGTAGACTTGACCATAAGGCCTTCAGCAATTGGATATACATTGATTGGTTAGACATGTCCGGAAGCTGTAAAGTTATGTTTGCCAAGATGGAACTACAATGTCAGACCAAAATCTATTGGGTCAATATCGATCGACAACAGGAACGTTTAGACCTAGAACCTATTATGTGCTAGGATGAAATGAAAGAAAAATTAGAAGATGACCATCTCCCAATTATATGTAGAGCATCTTATGGACAAAACGTCCATGTTACATGGTTCAATGGAATGTTCAAGAACTACGAAATATGACACATCATTTTCAGATTTCGTTCTAAATTGATTGTTGATATGAGAAGGGAGATGATCTCTTACATATGTATATCTTTATAACAAGCTTTCCGATTGGGTTAAGAGTTAGCAACAACTCAACTAACTAGGATCTAAGGTATTCTTCCCAAGCCAGAGAACAAGAAACTAAGAGACCATTTAATAATATGTTCCATTCTTTGAATACTTCATCCAAGCCTAGTAGCGCAAGCATTGTTTCCACTAAAGAGCAAAACGAACTTGTTGTGTTTGAAACTTCTAAGCAATGATATAGCAGAGCCAAATGTTATGGGTGTCAACGTATTGGTCACCAAGCTAATGAATGTCCGAATAAATCCCTAAGCCCCAAATCCTTAGAAGACGAACTGAATGGTGAAGAAGTGTTTGTTTCCAAAGATGGTAGTGGTGATGCAGATGCATTGGAGAGCTCCGAATCCTCTTTGATGCTATGCAGTAAATTCTCTATGATGTCATGCAGTAAATTCTGGCCACAACCAAAGAAGAGGAAGACTGGAGAAGGACCGCTATCTTTCATGCTTCAATTAAAAAAGGTAAGAAGTCTTAAAAACTCACCGGTTATGGAGGTAGTTGCTTGAATGTGGTCATAACCTCTGCCATATGAGAATGAACCAAAACTTGATCCCCACTCACAACTGTGTATATCTCTCGCTTGAATAAATTTTCTTTGTATTTGACCCAAAAATGTTTAGTTCCAATCCAGTTTGGCACCAATAAAGATCAGGTTTGGTGTGATGTCCTTTTATGGATATTGCAAGTGTTGCTAGGACAACACTGGTTGTATGATCTTGTTGTAACCAATGTTGAAAAATCAAACATGTGCGCATTTAAGAATAATCGAAAAAAGATAACGGTGACTCCTTAAAGCCAAACATCATTCAAAAGGGATCGCAAAGGAAACCTAGCACTCATCCAAAGCTTCTAATTTTCACATCCTTTTAGAAAGGCAATTTGAAAAAGAACATATGAGAGAAGGAATAATTCATGCTATTATAGCCACTACCTCTAAAGAGAATCATATAATAAAATTCCCTCACAATGTCTACCAGGTTCTTTTCGATACGAACTTCCTCCTTACATAAAACATGATATAGACCTCGTGCCTACGTCTTCACCACCAAATTTTCCACATTATAAAATGAATCCCACTGATCACGCTAAACTTAGGCACCAAGTTAATTAATTGAAGAAAGCGGGTTTTTTAGTAAACCCTTAGTTATGTCGTTCTCACATTACTCACCCCTAGAAAAATGCCAGCTGAAGGATGTGCATTGTTAGTACGAGTATTAATAAAATTACTGTCAAAACTTTGTTCCATATCCTTTGGCTTGATAATTTATTGCACATGATTGCAGGAGTCGGTATCTTCTCGAATACGAAAGTATTTTTAGCAACAAGACCAAAGATGTGCCACATGCTGTTGTTTACTCGTGAAGGAGATAGTGTGACTTCATAGGCGTCCTAAGATCATTGCCTCTAATAAGGTTACAATATTCATTAGCAAATTCCTGAAAACCATATAGAAAAATAATGAAACAAAACTTCAATTTTCATTGCTTACTACCCACAAACCCACAAACCCACAAACTGATAGGCAAACTAATGTTGTCAGTCAAAGCCTTGGAGACATTGTAAGATGCCTCATAAGAGATTGCATGGCTTATTAGGATTTGGTTGTACCAATAGCGAAATTTGCATATAATAGTTCTGTTAATAGATACATAAGAATGAGTGCATTTAAGATTGTGACAATATACCAACCAAGGAAAGTTGTAGATTTAGTTGCCATACCTAAAGGTTGGAAGACCTAGTGAGTTTGGTGGCTTATTTGCTCAGCATATGATGATTTGCATAATGAGATCCAACAAAAATGGCAATGAGTAATGAAATGTATAGATCAACAACAGAAGCTCATTAAAGATACTATTGGAAGACTGCATGAATTCAAAAAAGGTGATCGGGTATTAGTCTAAGTTCATGCTACGAGGTTGCCTCCTAGAACTCATATCCTCATCCAGCTCTAACGCAAATTGAGACTAATGATTATGGATGGGACATTCGACGATACGTGGGGATTAATTCAGCGTTAAATATGGTGGTGACATTTTACAAGCACTCTCTAAACACTCTACCAACCTCAAATAGCATTTCAGATTCAACACCTACAACATGACAATCACCTCCACTACCACTATCACCATCATATGCATCAAGGAAAAGCCCAATTGAAGAGACTATGGATATATTGGATGATTTAGACTTTCCAGGGAGATTACACGTGATATTTAGTTTGATTATGCAGGCACCCAGATTCTAACTACAAATGATTAACAGCTGAATTATAGGAGCTTAATCATGAATTGCTCGGAGTCATATGACCGATGTCATTCACCAAAGATGAATTCTTCCATGACAGCGAGCTAATGTGGACTAGTTTCAAGAATATATGATGCATAGGCACCGATTATAACACCTACATTGATAATAGTTTGGATCTAATTTTATATATCATTAGTTTTATATGATGATTGCTGGGAGTGACAGTTATTTCAATGTGATTTTCTAAGGGTCATTTGACTATATTTATTGTTGTACTTATCTAAGTGGCATTGACCGTATTTAATGTTTATTGTAGAGGGTTGTAACCATCATAAAAATTCAGCACCAATTCTACAGGAGACGAATTCAAAGCTTGCAGCGATAGGATAGCCTTCTCTACAATTTGGACGAGTTAAGATCTCCACCACTCACTGCTGCTAGTCCCAGTCGTTGAATCATCTTTGCGGAAAATTATCAATTGGCTTAGGGATATTTATTTACCTGAATCTCCCATGTGTTTGACTTGCATTCTTCTTAGGTTAGGTGCATCTCCAACCAAACCTTCATCTAACCAATAAGATAACTCATCACAAAACTCTTCATCTTCATGATATTAGAATATATATTGTAGTTAAATAAAGTACCGGTAATTAAACCAATTGAGTTGGTATATAAGCTCAAAATGAACTTCGATGTTAAAAAGCTAGCAAAACAAGCTAGGATCACATCCCATGATACGATCCGGATCACGATTTGGGATAAAAATATGACTTTTAGTGGATTTTGGGGGTGAAAGATGGGATTTTTAGTGGAAAGATGGGATTTTTGGGGTAGGAAGATGGATTTTTGGGAAAAGGTGGAATTTTTATTAATAAGAAGCTGAAAATAAAAGAAGATACAAAAGATAGTTGAGTTCTTTTGAGAGGAACTCGCTCTCTTAGCTTTGGTTCAAGATCAAAGCATAAATCTCCCAAGACTAGCTCTTACTTCGAAGGAAAGACCTACACCTCCAAGATCTATAGTTTCTTTCTCAATATTCAATGTGCCATCCCTAACCCTAGCCGTCGCCTACAAATACTAATTTCAAAATAACCAAAATTACAGAAAACCCCCTAAACTCTGAAAATTACAAAGACCCCCCTAAAATCGAAAATTTATGAAAACGCCTCGAAACTCCCAAAATTCCAGATCTGTCCTTTAGTGCTGTCATATCATTACGCTGCCCCCCGAAGAACCACATTGTCCTCTAAGTGGTGCATGTAGTCAAGTGAAGGTGCTTGCGTTCAGCTGTCTCATCTCCCTCATCCTCTTCATCTTCGCCTGATATCAACAACTATCAACAGCTGTAGAGCGCAATCGTGACAATGGTGCCCTGGGATGAACTTTCATCGCAGCTGAAACACAATCCATTGGACTGCTTGTCTCTCATCTCAGCATCTGTCATGCGCCAGAACTGTCCTTCTGGCCGTGGCTCAATGTTCTTCTCAATGTTGGGCTGCCCTCCTCTTGTTGGTGCCTTATGCTCTCCTGCCTACTCCTGGCTGCGAAGGATGGATACATTCCAGGCCCACTGGATCCGTCGCTCATTTGCGAGCCAATCTTCCACCATCCGAGCCAAGCACATCTTGTCCAACAACCCTCTTGGTCTCCATATGTGTAATTCTGTCTGTATGCTTGGTTTGAAACCCTTCATGAAACAACCCTCCAAAGACTCCACTGACACTCATCGCATGCGACCTGCTAGCATTTCAAACCTCATGATATATTCCTGACTGTCCCCTCTTGTCTCAGTGTGCAGAGCTGCTCATACAGGTCTCTCCCTGGGTCTCACGAAACCATTCTAACAGACAATCTTTGAAATCCTCCCATGAACGAACATGCCAATGCTACTCTCTCCATCGGTACCAAGATAGGACTTCACCCTCTAAACATATTCTCACTACCTTCAGTTTCTCTGCTTCAGAAAGGCGCGTCACCTCAAAATATCTCTATGCCCAGTAGATCTCTCCCTCAAAATTGGCATCTTTAACTTCCTGACCCTGCTGTCGGTGTCGAAGTCCCCATGTCCCGCTCTATCTCCTGCATGTACATAGTAAGGGGGATGATAAGTGTCGCATTGTACCTCCTTACGACGTGTATAGCCCCTTTACAGGTCGTTGCCTCTGCCTCCATCGTCGTCCCAGTCATCCCCATCCCAAGCGTAGTTGTCCACCACCTCCTCAAAGCCCAGATCTTCGTCATAATCCTCCTGAAACTCCTTGTATACCGGAAGCACTCTACGTCGTCGCCTCTTTGCCGCTACCAAGCCCCACAAAGCCCCTGGAGCTCTTCCACATCATCCTCAGGTCCTTGTAACATTCCACCATCGTTGTTGAAGTCTCGACGCCCCCCAGACATCGTGGAGCCGCATGAATACTTTAATGGCTCATGGGTCGCTGGCAGGCCGCTAGGGGATGCGGGGGCCTTGGCGGCCCTGCCGTAGGGATGCAGGGCCGGGTCAAGGGTCATGCCACCCCTGCAGGGGGCCGCGACGGCCTCGATGAATGTGGCTAGGGTTTACCCCTCCGTGAAATTTTCTTTTGCCTCATCTAAGTCGTCGTCGGCATCAGAAAGCAATTCTTCCTTGTATTCTTCAACTTTTTCCGTGCCCTTCTCCAAAGTTACTACCTTTTGTCCTAGATCTGGTTGGCCGTCCAGATCTAAATCTTCTGTCACCTGAAATTCCACGATTATTTGGAAAATTTGTAGCATTTGTTGTCGCATTAGATTTTGCATGTAAGACTCCATTCTAGAATCTGTCGCCTAGTATCCTTCTTCGATCGCTGCCCTAATCTCAGATCTGACCTCTGATCTGATCTCAGATCTGAGTTTCCATATTTCCATAGATTTTTTCAACTTTGCAACTTCTACATTGAGTCATTCCTCTAAAAGATTCGTCTTTTTCTTTGCTTTGCCGCCGCCATAGATTGTAGTTGCTCTGATACCAGTTTGATATGATCCGGATCTGGATTTGGGACAAAAATACGATGTTTAGTGGATTTTGGGGGTGAAAGATGGGATTTTTAGTGGAAAGATGTGATTTTTTAGGTTTATGAAGAGGGATTTTGGTGGAAAGATGGATTTTTATTAATAAGAAGCTGGAAATAAAAGATGATACAAAAGATAGTTAAGTTTCTTCATGAGGAATTTGCTCTCCTAGCTTTGGATTCGAGATCAAAACCTAAATCTCCCAAGATCATATCACTCTTATTAACAATTCCAAACCACACAAGCTATCTTTATTGCATCTAATCATCAACTAGATGTTACCTCTAATTCCCCAACAATGCGCTCCTTTCTTAAATGTGTTCTCTAATGGTTGGCGCTCATCCATCCCAACACTCTAAAATATTTGGTTTTGGATGTGTTTCTTGATTGCACTGGCCCCGCTGCCCGATTTTGTGAGCCAAACAATGAACTTAGAGGTATATGGTACATATTTGTTTCCAACTTCATGAGCCTTCTATGTTCTCACACACATTGATAATCACCTTTACTATCTCAAATTATCGCATATCTCTTTCATATTAAGTATATGTCCCCATCAATTGCTAGCAGTCACATATCATCTAATCTATGCCATCTTTCTCATCTTTGGATGATAGCATGTTCTATAACTTGCAATAATGAAACAATAATGGAAACCTAGTCGATAATCACTTCCATCCTCCAATCAATCAGATGTATCCTTCTTTCTTCTTACATCTATGCAACTATAAATCCTTAATGGTTTGCTCTTCTCCACTCTCTTAAGAGTGGTGTTCATCACTCATTATGACTCGCTTAACCCATGAATTTGCATACTATTGACTAAAAAGGAGTAATATCAATGACAGATTGACAATCTCAATATTAATGAAGAATTCATTATTTCCCTAAATAATTTCTTTGTTCCATACTTTCATGTCATCCACTAGAAATATGTCGATAACAAGATTAGGAATTTGCTTACAAATTAATGATGAATCCGCAAAGGCCAATTGGCTTAATGTAATTTTCAATGCGACTTCTCGATGAGATGTACTGGTTCAAATGGACTGACCTGTAAGGCTTCCAAATGCTAATATGAGAAACCACGCATAAAATGCAATGCAAACTAAACCTAGAATGATATGGATAATGACCAGGTTAGGTTAAACTATTTCTAACTTATAATGCTAAAAAAGCATTTTAAAAGTAAAGGAATGTAAGCGTTAATGATAATACAAGAAGTGATCCTATTAAATGCACCTACTCAAGATGGAAAAATTAATTCAAAGTGATGTGGCACGAATTACAAGTCTCAGATCGGCTGAGAATGATCCCCGATCATATAGCTAGATCGGCCCACGAGGGTGGCAGCCCACAATCGTATCGCCAAATCAGCTCGCGAGGTCTTCTGTGTGTGATTCCTGATCGTATAACTAGATCGGCCCGCGAAAATGACGGCCTCCGATCGTATAGCCAGATCAGCCTGCGAGGTCTTCTGAGCAATCCACAATCGTATAGCTAGATCGGCTCGCGAGGGCGACGGTCCCCAATCGTATAGCCAAATCAGCCTGCGAGGTCTTCTGAGAGCGATCCATAATCGTATAGCTAGATCGGCCCACGAGAATGACGACCTCCGATCATATAGCCAGATCCGTCCACGAAGTCTTCTGAGTAATCCCGGATCGTATAGCTAGATCGGCTCGCGAGGGCGACAACCCCCGATCGTATAGCCAGATCGGACCGCGAGGTCGGCTGAGAGTGATCCTTGATCGTATAGCTAGATCGGTTTGCGAGGGCGATGGCTGCCCCCGATCGTATAGCCATTATCAATCCGTGAGGTCTTCTGAAAGTGATCTCTGATCGTATAGTTAGATCGGCCCGCAAGGTCGACAGCCCCCGATCAAATAAACAGATTAGCCCATGAGGTAATTTTCGAAGCATTCATACTTATCTGTGGACCTGCACACTTTAGAGAAAGTGAAATGAGAAATGCCAATCATGTGGCCCCACGATGGGCACTAGACACGTAAAAGCTCGACAAGATATAATCTTCTTTGAAAATAAAAAAAACTGAAAACCCAAAATAAACAAGTAAGAGTTTGCTCGGTTTACTTGTTTTTACTGATAATTCCTCTGTAGATGCTTTGTATTTCAAGGATGGACGAGCTCTGATAATTGGAACTAGGTCGGTTGTTGGAGCCGAGCCGTGCGTTGCAAACTTTTGGCACTCCTGACATTTTCGCACGTGCTCAGTTGCATCATCGACTATAGTGGGTCAATACTGGTTCTGTCTCAAGGCCTTCAGAGCCATCATCCTCCCTCCGTAGTGATCTCCACAGAGGCCTTTCATGTATCTCTCAAATGACGTAATCAACCTCATGTGGCCCCGAGCACTTAAGATAAGGAAGAGCATCGAACTTGGCGTAGCACCTCCTCTACCATCATGTATCGCTCTGCGCTGATAAGTAGCTAATCCAAGCTGCGGTGTGATTTACGATACAGAGATTTCATCAAGTCTTCACATTGAACCCCCTTCTTAAGTGCAGCGATAATTAACCCGTTACTGCAGCTCTCAACATTCAGTCTCTCCAAATTGAGGTGCTTCAGTAAGCTTCTTAATGTCTCTCCTTTCTGCACCAAGGTGTGGTCCGAGCTCCGCTTCCTCCTCATCACTGGCATGAATTGCTGGCAGAAGACTTCGGCCAAGTTCTTCAACGACCGAATAGACCGATTGGAAAGTCCACTGCATCACTCCTTCGCGGCCTTTCGTAGAGTTGTTTGGAAAACCTGACAGAGGAGTGAGTCGTTGGCCTCATGTATCTCCATCTATGCTATCGAGGCGTTGACTAGTCGCCGACTAGTCGAGAGTCGGTGGACGGACTTGAAATTTTTTGAAAAGTCGGAAGGTGAGTCAGACACCGACTTGGTATCGACTTGGTCCGACTTTTTGACCGACTTGGTCAGCATACTTCTACAATCAAAATACAAGAGGGAAATTTGTTTGTCTACCGTTCTAACTTCGTGGTAATTAAAACACTCACGGTGGATCGAGTTGAATTCCAAGAGGAAGCCAAGAAGGCCTTGAAACCAGTGGTGGCAAACGGGTCGGTTCGGGTTCGGGTCGGGTCGGTTCGGGTTCGGGTCGGGTCAGGGTTGACCCGACCCGTTTAGGGGTGGACCCCAACCCGACCCGGATTTAATCCGGGTCGGGAATGCAAGACCCGAACCCAACCCGACGGGTTGGCGGGTCACCCGAACCCGACCCGCATTCGCTTCGCTTTCAAATTTTTTTTAACATAATCCGCTTGCAGCAGGAATCGAACCAAAGATCCCCTGGAAACGGTAACACAAGCATATCAATTGAGCTAGCAACGGAACCTGAGAGTGAAACATCAACTAATTATTTATCTAAATTACAAGCCAATACTTGAAAATGAAAAATACAACGCCTGCACATGGATTCGAACCTGTGACCATGTTAGAAATCAAACGTAGCAACTGAACGCGCTGACCAAAATTCCCAGCAAGCACCCTCTGATGTTTATATATAAACATTGTATATATTTATTTATTTATAAACCGGGTATTATCCGGGTCATGCGGGTTGACGGGTCAAACCCGGACCCGACCCGATTTTTATACGGGTCAACCGGGTCGACCCGAATTCGACCCGACCCGGATACACCCATACCCATACCCGGCTAAGTAGGCCGGGTTCGGGTCGGGTCGGGTCGGGTTCATTTTGCCACCCCTACTTGAAACTCTCCACACCAAGAGATTTTCAGCAGATGACCATCGGTAATGAACTCTAGAAAATGTTCACTCTAAAACTGCGACTGGCCACAACCATTTCAATGTAGATATCTTATCCTTGGCGTATAGTTTCCTGATTCCGCCATAGAATCCAACCATCTTATTGCATGCTTCCTTATAATCCTTCCGACTGATGGTTGTTCGCATCAATCGCAAACCAGGTGTATACGGTGTATACTGATTGAACTCTAACATGACAGTATATGCAATAATATGCAGGCAAAAGAGGCAAAAGATTAAAAAGATAGTGAATCTTCGAAGAATTTATCTGAGCTAGAAAATTATATGGCACAATACAAACCTAAAAACAAGCAACATCTGATACAGGAAATAAATTATGTTAACATTTGGGTGCGACTAGTCGTCAATTAGTCACCGACTCGTTCGACTAGTCATAAGTCAGTACTTGACCGACTTGTTGCCAACTCATCGACTTAATTGCATAGATCTTCATCACTCCTTTATAGTTTTGATCGTGTTCATGTGAGTCACCCGAGCCATCATATTTGTCTAGGTCGGGCATCTTAAATCTGGACGATAGCATGGCTGAGGTGATTATCTTCTTCAAGTGAGTTTGCTCCTCATCTGAGCTCGACGACGAGTATCGATATTGTCGTACATCATCTCGGCGCCTGGATCTCCTAAGCCGGCGATTGGACGAGCTAGAAGAGTCGACTTGATCCTCATCTGATCTGTTGGAAGAGCTCGGATGGCAGAGGCCGTCTCTCTGAGCCTTCCTCTTGAGGCATGCATGAGACCTACGACGAGAGCTGCGGCTTCACCTACGATGGCTCTCTCTGTGTCGATCATCAGCCAAAGTAGGACGGCGGTCCTCAGCTCCACTGAGTGAGGGCTGCGGGTCCCTGAAACCGGCTATAATTGAGAGGTGGCACCAGTCTTACCGTCCTGAAGGCTTCGCCTACAATGGCTCTCTCTGTGTCGATCATCAGCCAAAGTATGATGGTGGTCCTCAGTTCCACCGAGTGAGGGCCGCGGGTCCCTGAAACCGGCTATAATTGAGAGGTGGCACCAGTCTTACCGTCCTGAGCTCCTTCAGGACGGGAAAAGATGTGACGTTGTTCCGGTAGCTGAAAAGGAGTTAAGATGACTGGTGGGCTCGCATTTGGTCGGCGCTACGAACCCATCAATCGTTCTATCACGTTAGCTAGCGCTTGAATATTATGCTCACCTCCCGTGAGAATGCATGGAACTACTCCAAAGTCATTAATTGCAGCCCAGGCATTCCATGAGTGGGAGAACTGGGATCCACAGGGTGCAGCGTAACATCTGTCACCCCTACGGTAATTGGCCTTTCATGCCTTTGATTGGCTGCTCGAGTCATTGTCAGTGTGACCAGAGATGTAGATGTCAACTCGAATTCCTACAGATAGCACCAATTGTTTACGGGTGTTTTCTCACAACTGATGTTATTGGATGGTGTAGGATTGTAGTAGCTGGCGTATGACGATGTTGATAACTAACTAAATGCTGGACGAGCTAACGCCAAGCTGTTGGAGCCAAGAGTGAGCAATCTCAGCCGAATCCGAGCTGTTTCCACGCTACCTTCAGCTTCTTGCAACACAAAGAGCTCGTTAGGGAGTGTTTGATCTGAGATCCGATCTAATCCCTTCCGATGCTTAAGTCAGATAGTGACTCAATGGGACTCTTGGTAACTATGATCGATCCGTTGGGAGATCAACCGATAGTTATCGCATCGAGCTATAGAGGAAATGTAAAGGTTTAGGTGAAGCATATGCGAGTGTAGGAGTACCTGACTGATTTTGGTTCTTTGAAATTTCTCTCCCATTGTCCGAGAGATTACTTATAGACAGGACATTAGAGTGTAATGTCCAAGATTTTAAGTTGCTTTATTGCTTTTGGCCTGAACCGTCACCGTTGATGACGAGCTTAACAGTCAGTCATTGAATGCCTTTATTCTAAGCTAATGCATTAAATGAAGGAGCCCACCGGTAAGCTGAGCTGTCGTCTTAAATGAAGAAACGGTCGGTCTCATGTGAGTCTCCGAATGTTGGGCCGAAGCCATGGCCTTTAACTGAGCGATCATTGGGCCGGCCCAGTACTGAAAGAGATGTATCACCTCTTGCGTTGGATTAGGTCTTAAAAGGGTTTTTGGTAGGCTTAGATGGGATTTTTGGATGGATTGTGTTGGATTAGGCCTTTTGTGTCTAATAGACTGGACATATAATGGAGATATACAAGCCAACAAGTTGACAGGAAAGCAAGTAGTGCGACCTAGATATAGTGGGACACTAAAAGGGATCTAATACTTGGTGGAACATAATAGAACTACATGACGGAAAAGTAAGGGTGGCGACTCGGTTAGTTGGTTTGATTGTTGCTCGGATTTAATTTGACATATTCCCATACAGGGTCAACCTGAACATAACCCCTTTTAAAATTGGGTCAAAACTCAACCATCCATTCATAAATTGGCCAACCTATAAATTGGTCATCTCTATATTAATGCCTCAATTGATGTGCAATTAAGATGAAAGATGCAAGATTTGAACTCTTCCGCTCCATCAATCAACTAAACACCCATATGATCAATGATTTAACCATCTTGACCAGCTTAACATTTCATTACAAGCGTATCATCTGATAAACCAGGTCAATTGGGTCAAAATGGATGATGCAACTTGGCCCGTTTGAAAAAACACCAAGATGGGACAACAAATTCATGACCTGCACCCAATTATACTTGTCTTGGATATGATATCTTACTGGTCAGGTTCAGTCAGTGTAGCAGGTTAGGTTAAAATTGCACCCTCTAAGGAAAAAGAATTCATGTAACCGGCCCCAAAATTTTGAGATAATGGCTTGACTTGGTTGGTTTTTATTGTTTTGCTTGTGTACAAAACTGTTTGTACATCAAACATGTATCCAAGTCCAAATCCACATTCTCTTTTTAAGGATTATTTGTTTTCCATGTCTAATTTATGTCTTATTAAAGTATCTCCATCTCAAAGCTCCATACGGTCAACCTATGAGAATTTGATAATGCCCTGTTAATCAGAGTTTAGATGCTCCATGCTCCCTGCAAGATAGATCCGCAGGTTATTCTTTCTTTCTTTCTCCTTTCATTTTCTTTTTTCTATTTCTAATGGTATAAGTAGGTGGGTAGGAGTCTGGTGTGGGAATGTATAATTACAACCTCAAATCCAAGTGTTACGTGGCCATAGTGAAAGAACTAAATAAGAAAAGCCTTGTATTGGTGCACATAATTTCATTGACAACGAAGCATAAAATGTGAAGACCACAATACATGGACCAAAATAAAGTCACATGAATGTGATGACCATTGGTTAACTGGACAGTGCACCAGCAAGGGGCAGTTATCACATATAAGATAAGCAACTGTTTCATCATCAGTGAGTTGAACTCAAGTGTCAAGATATAAAGTGAGAGATATACCATCAAAAGAGAAAAAATAAGCAACCACTTCATCCTCAGTGAGTTGAACTCGGCTCTTATTCTGAAACACACAACAAAAAGAAGGAAAGGAAAATTTGGGTTTGTAACAAATTCCTCAAGATGCAATATAACGTATACTTGGAAGTTGGAACAATAGGATCACAAACTGTTTTTCTATTCTTCATCCTGCCTGCGGGTTCTTGCATCTTTGACTTGTCTTTTTTCGCACGCAAACTGGCACCGGCTTCCGTTCTATCAGAACTTGGAGAAATCACATTAGATACTACAGCCGAGTCCCCCACAGTTCCTTCAAGGGATAGAGCAATTGCCTGCACATGGATTTCATTTCAAATAACTGCATCATTCTTCATATTCCTAATATTTAGGTTGTACAGGGTAAAAAGAACCAACTGAAAAAAAAAACTATATACACCACAATCATACATGCTGTAAGGCTGCAGCATCATCAAATTGGTCAATATCTTCCCGGCTTCTCTTCGCAAATGAACTTTTATTAACTCCTGCATTTGACACGCCCTTTTTCTTCCCCTGAAATAGATACAATGATTTTGGATACTGAACAATATTGCAGCAAACCACAAATATAATTGAATTTAAAAGCAGAGAAAATAATTAAAGTGATTTTGTTTAATTATTATGTCCTTCAAAATTAATTCAATGCAAATTACTAACATTAACTTCATTACGAAGAGAATTTTTTTTTTTGAATCCACTGAAACCCTTAATCCATACACGAACAAAGTATGGCTGCTTAATCTAAACCCTTAATCGATAGAAACGCTACCTTTCTTCGCGTACTAGAAGAAGGCCCGACATCTTCCTCCTCCTCCTCCTCGGAATCAGAACTGCTCTCTCCATCATCATCGTGCCCTCGACCATCGTCTTCATCAGAAGGACGATACTCATCATCGTCCTCGCCTTCCTTGTTGTTCTTCTTCTTCTTCGCTAGCCCTAACTCTTTCTTCGATTTCTGATGCTTCGACGACGGGGCGATAAGAGAGGAGGCGAGAGCGGGGAGGCCGAGGGCCTCGAGCCTCGCTCTGTTCTCTCTGATCCTCGCGAGCCTCTTCTGCTCGTAGTCGGGGACGCCATTGGATTGCCGCCCCGCCTCGTCTTCGCTCGAATTCTCGGAGGGGGAGGGCGAAGAGGCCGCTTCTGCTTTGCGCTTCGTCATTAATAAATAATTTAACCCTTGGCAGCGTGCAGGGGGGATTTTAGTTTTAGGCCTTGGGGTGTGGTTCTTAACAACATTTGGGCCGGCGTCTGAAATTGGGCCTAACCAAATGAGGGGAAAATTGGCTAAATAGCACCGGTCAACGAGTGGTTTTAATTTTTACCACCAAGTTTAAAAACTTTGCTAGAATACCACCCCCTTAAAAAAGAGACTAAAATACCCTTTTCGTTCCCAAACACTAAAATACCATCTACGTCGACGCCGAACTCCGACCACCCCGCTTCTCCGTACTCCAACCACCCCGCATCTACGGCAACGCCTCGTCGTACTCCGACAAAGCCCTATGAGCCAACTTGCGTCAATTTGCGCCAATATACGCCACGATACGTGACGTATATTGGCGTATATTGGCGCATATTGGTGCAAATTGGTCCAAATTGGCTCATAGGGCTTTGTCGGAGTACGGCGAGGCGTTTCCATATATGCGGGGTGGTCGGAGTACGGCGAAGCGGGGTGATCGGAGTTCGGCGTCGACGTAGAGGGTATTTTCGGCGTTGGGTTCCGACCACCCCGCTTCGTCGTACTCCGACCACCCCGCATCTACGGCAACGCCTCGCCGTACTCCGACAAAGCCCTATGAGCCAATTTGCGCCAATTTGCCCCAATATGCGCCAATATACGCCAATATACGCCACGTATCGTGGCGTATATTGGCGTATATTGGCGCAAATTGGCGCAAATTGGCTCATAGGGCTTTGTCGGAGTACGGCGAGGCGTTGCCGTAGATGCGGGGTGGTCGGAGTACTGCGAAGCGGGGTGGTCGGAGTTCGGCGTTGACGTAGAGGATATTTTCGGCGTTGGGTTCCGACCACCCCGCTTCTCCGTACTCCGACCACCCCGCATCTACGGCAACGCCTCGCCGTACTCCGACAAAGCCCTATGAGCCAATTTGCGCCAATTTGCACCAATATGCGCCAATATACGCCAATATACGCCACGATACGTGACGTATATTGGCGTATATTGGCGCATATTGGTGCAAATTGGCGCAAATTGGCTCATAGGGCTTTGTCGGAGTACGGCGAGGCGTTTCCGTATATGTGGGGTGGTCGGAGTACGGCGAAGCGGGGTGGTCGGAGTTCGGCGTCGACGTAGAGGGTATTTTCGGCGTTGGGTTCCGACCACCCCGCTTCGCCGTACTCCGACCACCCCGCATCTACGGCAACGCCTCGCCGTACTCCGACAAAGCCCTATGAGCCAATTTGCGCCAATTTGCACCAATATGCGCCAATATACGCCAATATACGCCACGTATCGTGGCGTATATTGGCGTATATTGGCGCATATTGGTGCAAATTGGCGCATATTGGCTCATAGGGCTTTGTCGGAGTACGGCGAGGCGTTGCCGTAGATGCGTGGTGGTCGGAGTACGGAGAAGCGGGGTGGTCGGAGTTCGGCGTCGACGTAGAGGGTATTTTAGTGTTTGGGAACGAAAAGGGTATTTTAGTCTCTTTTTTAAGAGGGGTGGTATTCTAGCAAAGTTTTTAAACTTGGTGGTAAAAATTAAAACCACTCGTTGACCGGTGCTATTTAGCCAATTTTCTCCACAAAGGAGGCACTGGTGGGGATTAGTCGTTTGGCGTTGGACGATGCCTTGGGTTGTCCGTGAATTGGTTGGATCCTCGCTCGAAGCTTGATCGTTAAAGCAGACAGGAGTGGTAACTGAGCCAGTCGGTGGGTTAGGCATGCTATTCTGTTCCTTTGATGATCAAATTAGCACACAAGTATGAAAAATGGAAAGCTTGAAAACTCATACACCTTTTGTTGTTTTGAAGGTTATCTATAGGCTATAGCCGAGTCGTTCATGTGCATTTTAGCACTTCCCACTATCTCATTACATGGTATTGTTAGATTCATGCTATGTACGCCGCATATTCTGCTGTGCATGCACGGAAATATTTGAGATGGGACGGCTCGTCGTCATTTTCCTCCATCATGGCGAATGGGACGGCTATGGGGTCCACGACAGGACAGCTCGAGACGGGGGCTGCTTTATGCCCAAGTAAAGAGGTGGGCCCATGCGACAAATGTGGTGTGTATTAACCTTCTTTTTTATTCACTTTCTTTTTCTTTCTCTCTCCTTCCTTCTCTGCTTCTTTCTTTCTCTCTCTTCTCCTTCTTCGTTCGCGCTCTCTCTTCTCGTCTCTTTTCTTAATTCTAGCGACCCGCTCGCGCGAGGGACTGAGCCGCTCAGGGGATGAGCGAGGTCGACCTCGAGGCGAGTGGAGTTCGACGCTTGGAACCGCTCGGCGTGGAGCTCTTGCAGATCTCCGAGACAGCGACTGTTAAGCCCAAAATTGACCGGTACAGTTGTCAAGCTGACGAAGACTCTGAGCGCTGAGCTGGAGCCTAGTCAGCCTTCAGAGTGGGACCCTCGGTTGGAAGAACTGGGATCGGTAGTTGTTGGTTGATGATGACACGACCGTTGATCGACCTAAGAACGACCGATGTGTCGATCGTTCGAGCGTGAAGGGCTCGTCGTTGACCTTGGACGCTGGAAGACGATCGTCGATCTGTATCACATGGAGTCATCAGGGGGGTCGGATTTGGGTTCCGACCCAAATCCCCTCTGATGCTTAAGTTAGATAGGAACTTAAGGAAGAGAATGAGCTGGTGTTGTTGAGATCAACCCACGGAGGCTCGTCTCTAGACTGACGACACACGCTCGTATGTGGAATGGTAAAAGTAAGAAGATAGAGTTTTATGTATTAGCTCTCATACCTTGAAGATGGAACCCCTTTACCTTTGTCCAACGACCTATTTATATGCCGCTCTTCCTTGATGAGGCGTAACCGCCCCTCATTGATTAGGGCACGATCCTCTCCGGGATTTGAGCTAACGGCTGCCCATTTACTCGGCCACATTAACTCTTCCTTGAATGTCGGCATCAGTCCAATGGTTGTCTGACCCGTTTGACCGACTCAGTCCTAACCTGATTAGAGTGTGGGGGCAACGGGTCGCGGGGAGAAACGGGTCGGGTATGCGGATACCCAATCGGGTTTGTATCCATGCACTAACAATGGCCCCCATCATTCGTTCTCGGGGGGTAGTGCTGATCGAGGCTGAATGATGAGTACTTTCATTAAATTGGGTGTGGCATTCGAAGCGGCTGATTTGATTTGTGCCACCAAGACTTCCCGTCTTCTGATGATATCAACCGTTGCTTTTGGCAATTATCCGACGCGTGTTGATCATTGGGTGCTGAGCCGGCAGAGTCCCTTCGCGTATAAGAAACTGGAGTTTATGAAGCCAATGGTTCTTGCACTTTATCTCTTGGTAACTTGAAGAAATCTTTTCTTCTTCCTCTTGCTTCCAGCAACTAAGAATGGCAGGCAGGGCGTATAGAGACTTGACTTCGGAGTTGGATCGGGCTCATGAAGAAGACTTGAAGAGGAAAATGGTCGAGGATGAAGAGGAAGAGGAGGTGGAGGAGACGGAACACTTCCCTCGGGGCTTGAGGGAGGCTGGTGGCTCCTCAAGCCATGCTGCCGAGACTTTGAAGGTGGCTTCTGACTCGTCTCAAAATGTGTGATCGCTACTCCCAAGTGCAGGAGATCGAACAAGTAATAATCCTAATGAGTCCAGGTATCGTATCCACGGGACAACTAACCTGTAAAACCACGAACTTCAGTTTGTAAAAAGTACTAAGACGACAATAACCAACCACCTATCAGGTCTAAGGGTATGATATCAAGAGTTTAAAAGAATAAAAGAAATCCTACGATAACTACGAGGAAGGCAGTATTGGGGTATCAATAAGAAGAGTATGTGTTGGTTGTGATTTCGTTAGGATATATGCAATCAATGATTATCAATACCTTTTCTATAACTCAACGTTTTGTCCGGTTAGGACACGAGAACGTCGAAAAATATAACGATAAACGAACATCGAAAAGTGCCTTAAGTATCGCATACAATACTAGTCTCATTAGGAAAATAAGCTTATGTGCCCGCAAGGGTCACGGCGATGGCTGCAAGGATCACGTCACGAATAAGTCCGCAAAGATCGTATTCGATCCAAGTACACCAACAACGAATATACTTGAATAATACATGTAGAAACTAGCAAAATACGCGATATAACATGCAAATTAGGGCGAAAAGATATTAAAATCAGAGATTTCAAAGATTTAACTATATCACGACTAGCACATGAGGGTATTAGCCACGCATGGAGAGAAGAGAATCAATATTCATAGCCAAATACATCATCAATACATCAAAATACGAGCTAAATACGCCAAATACAAGGGTAAAGTTTAGAATTTTATTACCAAATCTCTACAATTGAACCCCAAACTCCTTCAGATGATAGAACTAGCCTCTGTCCCCATGGCCTCCAAATTTCATGGTGAAATACGGCTCCTAGAGCCCCCAATACGCCAGAATACGCCACAAAACCCTAAAATACGCTTATATAATAGGCATTGCGGGTTTAAATTGCTAACGGGTTCCAAAAACCGCACCCAATTCACTTAAAACCCACCCCCGCAAGCCGCATCAAATGTCAATTGTTGATCTAGGCGGGATTGCACCTGGGATCGCCGCGTTGGCTTTAAAAGTCGTGCGCCCTTATCCATCTTCGAATTCACATCGGGTTAAATTTCGGCCGTTGGATCGAGATCGGGTGGTTGAGATCATGCCACGTCGCCGCTTGGATTCGCTCGCTTGCAGGCTGTTGGATTGGCATCCAACGGATCATAAATTGCCGTGTGTCCCTTGGACCGCTGCTTTCGCCCGCTCCGCATTCGACGAGAGCACATCTCCATGCCGTCGGATGTTCGATCAGACGGTCCTATAAGCGCCACGTCTCCCGAGAATTCGCCCGCATTTGGACCGTTGGATCGAGATGCAATGGCTGAGATGATGCCATGCCACCTGCATCATGGATCCATTTCTCATTCAAATTGGCACGATTCTTCACCGTGGGATCGAAGATCAACGGTGCAAAAGAGGCCGCGTCTTGCTTCAGCTGGACCATCCGATTGAGGCGGGCGCCGCTGGATAGCTGACACGTGGCAGATCCGATCGAGCGGGTGACGGCTGTGTGCGTATTTCGTATTTTTCATCGTTTTTCTCGCGTATTTCACCATTTAAATAGTATTCTGCATTCAAAAATACATAGTAATTAGCACAGACCTCAGAAAAATACAAATAAATAGTCGTTGGAATCGTGAGATTGAGATCTAGCCATGAAAAATATAAAAAGGCAGAAATACTCAGTAAAAATTATATTTTGTGCACAAATCAATGGGTTGCTCTAATAAATGATGATATACAAAATACGAACGTATTAGAGACCAATTAAGCATCATATACTCATAAAATAGTGCTAGATAAGGGGCTAATTATGCAATATTCACCCCGAATCAAACCCCTCAACTAGCGATTTGCTAGTCCCTAGCAAAAAAGAGCGATGAAGTCGAATGATTCCTAAAACAATAAATTCTAGCAATCAATTATGACATGGCTCAATAATACGGTTTCCACATGATATTGATCATCAATATACACAATCCATAAATAAAATCAATCACATGATATTTTCTCTAATTTAATTTGAATAAATAAAATGCAAGCATCGTTTTGCACAAGCGAAAGTATAGCACGTCGTCATATGCTAGTTTTCTTTCCAAGGAATTGGCATCCCAAAAAGATCGTTCAAAACATGGGTATTGAAGTTACTTAGTTTATTCATCATTTCTTTCTTTCTTCTTCTTTTTTTTCTTTTGACGACTTAGAATGATCCATATAGCGAGCTTTCAGTTAATGGTTCCTAGGCCAGACGACCTTCGGACATTAGGCTTAGACGAGCCCCTCTAACTTAATACTCGAATCATCTAAGTTTTATTCTCTTCTCTTTTTTGGATGCACTCCTCATTCATCCATCTTTCGACTCGAATCTCCAATGCTTTCTGAGGCACGAAGACCCGGCTAATCAATGAACTCAAGGGAACGATGCATTTTAACCCTTTTTTTTTTCTTTTTTTCACTTTTTTAAGCAACCCAACCCCCATAAATATGAACATAAACAATAGTAACAAAGGCCAAATTCCTCTTCAACTTGAAGACTTTTCTAATAAATCGTGTATACTTAAGTTTTTTTATCACCGTAGTACGCATGAAATTAATTCAAACTATTTCGAGATATTAATCATGGCAATTGAAATTTTTCATGAATAGCATATTAATAGTAATTCCATGAAGGAAAAATAATTACCTCAAGCCATAAACAATTTTTAAAACTCAATCAATGCATAATCATCCGTATTTGTGGAATGTGAATGAGTTTTAAAAGATGGGAATGGTGATTTATTCTTTTCTTTTGCCTTGTTTTTTTAAACAAAATCCTAAGGTCTCATACACACCCCCAACTAAAGATGGACATTGTCCTCAATGTCGAAGAGGATACGAGTTTATTCAAAAGCAAGCATCCTAAAAAGCATATAAAAATCTACGCTAATGGAAAGAACACACGTGGTCAAATGGCGGATCCCGAATCTTTAATAGTGGAGGAAGTTGTTCAATTTGCTCCTTGCGCTCCTCGGCAAGTATCCTTCCTCCAAAAACTAAATTGGACCAGCAAGACAACTCCAAGCATCTCTATAACTTGTTTACCAATGTCCTGCAAGAGATGAGTTATGTCAGTCCAAATTAGTCTAAAATTCTTCGCCATAAACATATTCCAAATATAGTCATCAAAGTACGTAAAATAAAGTAAGGCATGTTGATGACTACTCCCTGAAAGATATGCACTACTCTCGGTATGATGCTCAATCATTGGGGAGAGGGATGAATGATTTTGGGAAAAAACTGGGGAAAAGAATGGTTCGGACTCCATATCGATAATCTCTAAACACATGTCCCTCGCTATTTCCTCCTCCTATTCATCCAAAATTGCTAGCTCGTCCTTTACTCTGCACACCCTTCCAGCCATGTTGAAGTTCTGATTTGTGCCTTCATCGTGACATGGCTCGCTCGATATACCTGCAATAGAAGATGAACACATATTAGATTCTTGAAATTGAATTTCAAACGAATTATTTGTAGGAGAATATATGCCCATAAGGCATTTATCCAAATGTATACGTCTTGTTCATACTGTATATGGTACCTATTATTCTAAGTATAAATAGTTCGTATTAATATACTTAAATAATATCCATAGACTTATAGTTAGGTCCTTACATATCTAGAAGAGATCTCGATTATGAGTAAGTAAGTGACCGAATAGAAACGTAACTCTTAAATGGTTCATGGTCATAGATGTGTCGAGAACTGGATATCGACACATCGGATATACCATTGTGTCTTAGTCTTACCTTAGGGTAATGATGATCTCATAGTCATTCGACTTGGTGAAGTCGGAGACGAGACACAGGTGCTCATTAGAGAATGAGTTCACTGAATGACCACATAAGAGTTATTAAATAGTTGACTTTAACTGAACTGTCTTTAATAACTCTAGGGTGATGATAGGTTAGTTGGTCCTTAAGACCTGAAGTCATTTGTACGAACCTGTGAGCGAACCATGTAGCTTAGACCGATGATCTAGCTTCGAGGCTAGGCCTGCTGAAAGATCTTAGGTTGAGCTGCACCCGAAGCTCTCAAGGCGAGTAGATGACTAAGATGGGATTCGTCACTTCCGTTAAAGGAAAGTTAGTGTTACAGGCTCAGTACGGTCTTTATGTTAATCCTCGGCCGGGGTGCGTTGTAAGAAGTATAACGTGTATACAATAAAGACCGCCGTATATTGACCAATGTTGTCTAATAGGGTTGACAGTAAACCATACCATAGGCCAACAAGAACACAGTCTTGACGAATGGACTACGGCTAACGAAGTTCATCACTGACACAGCCAATGTAAACCCAATGATACTTTTGTCAAAGGGTCGATCACGTTATGATGATTCTGAAACAGGGATGACAAATACTGCTCGTAGTCAACCTGTAGTAAGGCCAGGCTGTAGGGTCTCACACCGAGTAGTGTTTGTTTCTTAGTAATATGAAGATAAATTGAGAGAAAATCACATGATGATATTCACAAGTCAAGTTGTGAAAGTTAGTCGCAATAGCAATAGGGACAAACGTTGCATTTGATGCAAGCTATGATTAAACGTGTCGTAAATTGGTTACGACAAATTTAGTAGGAACAAATATATTGGAAAGGGTTACCTGGATGATTGGGATCGTCCCGGTCTAAACACAGGTTCAAACCGTGTCCAAATCGGAGCTCAAACGAGCTCGGAAACGCGAAAACAGTCCAATGCGAAGTGGGTTAGACCCACTGGGCTAATAAGCCCATAGGCAAAGGCAAACGGGCGCAACCCGCTAGCTGCAGCGGGCCCGCGCCCGCTGCTTGCAGCAGGCGTGCAGCCCGCCCTTGCCCCCTTGGGCGGGCGGGCCCGCTAAGCTTAGTGGGCGCGCCCGCAACTTAAGTCAATTTAGGGTTTATGAAACCCCAAATGACGGCTACGAATTTTGATAATTTGCTAAACTTTGGGCAATTGTTTGAGGGGTCAAACGAAGTCGAAATTCGTTGCCGTCGGTTCCTACGCGTTCACCATTCGAAGCTCTTCGGATTGATAGCTTGGTTGGTGTCTAAGGTTTAATGTGCAATGAGAATTTATTAGTTAAAGTTTTCTTTTATGAAAAGCTCACTTAAACTAGAAATTAAGCCAAATTGGCTTAATTGGGTTTTCTCCGATTTTGCCATTGTCCCACATTGCTCGCAACGAAAGAGTGAGTGCCGACTCCCTATATAAATGGGGGTGCACTCTCTTCGTTGAAAAATACACCAAGTCATCGATCGAGTAGCTCCAGACTTTTAGAGCAAGCTCTATCGACGACTAAATTATTCTCTCTCTCTCTCTCTCTCTTCCTGTTCTCCGGAGTAGTCCTAGCAAGACTACGAAGGAGGTTTGGATTTTGATCCGGGCGTCTAAGATGCGGGGTCTTCTCAAGTGAAACTTTCTACCACGTGTGATCGGCTCGGAGGCGAAAGTCGGCTCGGGCGGATCGGTGCGAGGGTACGAGGCGGCTCAGGCGGTTCGAGTCAAAGCGGCTCGGCTACGAGGAGCTTCTGAAGATGGTGCGGTACATCTTGCCTGCTCCAGGGCCAAGATTCTGGGAATGTTGTTAAGTAATTTGTAGTGTAGATTTAATTAGTCGCTCTAGAGTAGATCCCTCTTGGGGTGGTCAGATCCACCCCAAGTTGGCATAGATCGGGCTAGGTTCTGGCTCCCCAGAGCCTAGCTAAATAGTTTAGCTAGTGTAGAAATTTTGAATTTCTATTTTCCGCTGCGTTTTTGTGCCTTTGTGGCCCGTCCGACTTAGGACAGACACAGATCCGAGCTCTGGGGGTCCGCCAAAACCCCAACATTATTTTCTTCTAAGCAAGTGGCAATCAGAGTAAGATTTTCAATGTATTGCTGAATTTACCGACTTCGAGCAAGGAAGTTTTCTTGGAATTGATGGGATGTAGCCTCATGTGTCTGAATGAGCAAATAAACTTCCTCTTTCAAGGATTGCAATGATATGTCTATGCTTTGCTCTCCTTGATCAAGGCTTGAAGGCTCCGTTGAATCACGCTCTGAAGTCTCATTAATGATTTGACCAGTCTCTTGTAAGGACTCCTGTATTTCCACGCCTCCGTCGGCGTCATGACTCCCAGAAATTCATGCAGCTGTGGTCGTAGTCCAAATATGAAGGACTCCATAAGCTCTTTCTTTGTGTACCCATGCTGCAGATAGCTCGATATTATGTTTGTGAACCTCATCCAGGCCAAAAAGAAAGTTTCACAATCAGTCTGATTAAACCTAACGATTTTGAGCTTCTTCATCCTATGTTAGTGTGCAACATTGTATTCTGCATCATGCCAATTGTTTGTGCGATAGAAATTCATGTACTCCATTTTTTTGAGTTTCTTCTTTTTTTTTCTTTTTTTAAAGAGAAAACAAAACTAATAAATAAAACTAATAAAAATCCTAAACTATAAGATGGAAGGATCTCACCGAATGTTCCTCCATACGAACTGAAATCGTAGATTGCAAGTACTGTTATCCCCGACAACGGCGCCAAAAACTTGACTCGTCTCAAAATATGTGAACGCTACTCCCAAGTGCAGGAGATCGAACAAGCAATAATCCTGGTGAGTCCAGGTATCGTATCCACGTGACAACTGACCTGCAAAACCACGAACTTTAGTTTGTAAAAAGTACTAAAACGACAATAACCAACCACCTCTCAGGTCTAAGGATATGATATCAAGAGTTTAAAAGAATAAAAGAAATCATACGATAACTACGGGAAATACAATATTGGGGTATCAATATGAAGAGTATGTGTTGGTTGTGATTTCGTTAGGATCTATGCAATCAATGATTATCAATACCTTTTCTATAACTCAACGTTTCGTTCGGTTAGGGCACGAGAACGTCGGAAAATATAACGATAAACGAACATCGAAAAGTGCCTTAAGTATCGCATACAATACTAGTCTCATGAGGAAAATAAGCTTATGTGACCGCAAGGGTCACGGTGATGGCCGCAAGGATCACGCCACGAATAAGTCCGCAACGATCGTATTCGATCCAAGTACACCAACAACGAATATACTTGAATAATACATGTAGAAACTAGCAAAATACGCGATATAACATGCAAATTAGGGCAAAAAGATATTAAAATCGGAGATTTCAAAGATTTAACTATATCACAACCAGCACATGAGGGTATTAGCCACGCATGGAGAGAAGAGAATCAATATTCATAGCCAAATACATCATCAATACATCAAAATACGAGCTAAATACGCCAAATACAAGGGTAAAGTTTAGAATTTTATTACCAAATCTCTACAATTGAACCCCAAACTCCTTCAGATGATAGAACTAGCCTCTGTCCCCAGGGCCTCCAAATTTCATGGTGAAATATGGCTCCTAGAGCCCCCAATACGCCAGAATATGCCACAAAACCCTAAAATACGCTTATATAATAGGCATTGCGGGTTTAAATTGCTAACGGGTTCCAAAAACCGCACCCAATTCACTTAAAACCCACCCCCGCAAGCCGCATCAAATGTCAATTGTTGATCTAGGCGGGATTGCACCTGGGATCGCCGCGTTGGCTTTAAAAGTCGTGCGCCCGCATCCATCTTCGAATTCGCATAGGGTTAAATTTCGGCCGTTGGATCGAAATCGGATGGTCGAGATCACGCCGCATCCCCGCTTGGATTCACTCGCTTGCAGGTCATTGGATTGGCATCCAACGGATCATAAATTGCCGCGTGTCCCTTGGATCGCTGCTTTCGCCCGCTCCGCATTCAACGAGAGCACATCTCCACGCCGTCGGATGTTCGATCGGACGGTCCTATAAGCGCCACGTCTCCTGTGAATTCGCCTGCATTTGGACCGTTGGATCGAGACGCAATGGCTGAGATGATGCCACGCCGCCCGCATCATGGATCCATTTCTCATTCAAATTGGCGTGATTCTTCACCGTTGGATCGAAGATCAACGGTGCAAAAGAGGCCGTGTCTTGCTTCAGCTGGACCATCCGATTGAGCCGGGCACCACTGGATAGCTGACACGTGGTAGCCCCGATCGATCGGGCGACGGCTGCGTGCGTATTTCATATTTTTCATCGTATTTTTCATCGTATTTCTCGCGTATTTCACCATTTAAATAGTATCCTGCATTGAAAAATGTATAATAATTAGCACAGATCTCAGAAAAATACAAATAAATAGTCGTTAGAATCGTAAGATCAAGATCTAGCCATGAAAAATATAAAAAGGTAGAAATAATCAGTAAAAATCATATTTTATGCACAAATCGATGGGTTGCTCTAATAAATGATGATATACAAATTACGAACGTATTAGAGACCATTTAAGCATCATATACTCATAAAATAGTGCTAGATAAGGGGCTAATTATGCAATATTCACCCTGAATCAGCTTCTTCTGACCTCCGAGGTGGGGCAGAATCTTTTGCCATCCCGCATATCGATAGGTGGCCCCACGAGGATATTGTTCCTCCGGTATCTTCCACCGGCTTCATCCCTCCGAAGTTCAGCCACCTCCTGCTGTCTAATCGCATTTTGGCGGGTCTCCCTGTGGAAAGTCAGGGGGAGCCCTTTAGGCCCCAGTTCGCTGTGGGGATGGTCGAGTCGGCCCTTCTGGACTTCGGAACGGGGGCCCGTCTGGCAGAGAATATTACTTTGCCAAGGGATTTCGACTTCCTGCAAGGAGTCGATCTTGAAACGATAGCCAATAGCTTTGTCCGCAATGGTCTTCAGGTTCGTTGTCATCGAGCCTTCTTTCTTTTTCTCCCTTCTGGTTTTTCTGACTGTCGCCCTCTACAGGTGACCATTTTTTTGTGCCTGCATGCGCCGTAGGACCCTCGACCTGATCGAGGGGCAGCGCCGGCTGGAAGCTGTCGAGAACCAGGCTTCCGAGCTCTGAGCCCAGGTGAGGAAGCTGGAGGATGACTTGGGTGCGACCACGTCTGCCAAGGTCGCATCGGAGTGGGCGGCTGCAGATGCGAAATCCAGCTATACCTCCGTGCCAGTCACCAGGAAGCAGGCAGAGGCTCAGTGGGGGGGGAGCGATCTCAACTTTGTGCTGGGCTCGAGGCATCGAGGAAGGAGGTTGCTGCCCTTCAGGTTAAGCTTCTCAAGAAGGGGAAACAAGTCGATACTTACAAGGCTCGAACCACCTCCAAGATGGATAGGGTGGCGAGAGCGATAAAGGACCTTTTTACACCCGACGATGCCTCGTCTTCCTAGTTTTCTACGAGTCGCTACTTTTGTAAGACCGCTTTCGAGCGAGTCATATGTAAAAAAGGATTCTTGCAATAGAAAAAGATTTTTTTGCGTTTTTGTTATTTCTGAAACGTTCTCTCTCTTCTCCTTTTTTTGAAATTCTCGTCAGCATTTAGATATGTGCGCATGTACGTGGCTCCCCCCAATGACGTAAGTTTAGCTGACTGGGTCATTGGAGTGTGATGACACAATATGACAGGAATTTGCTCGTCATAGTTGCTCGGTGGCGATTGACTCGGTCCCTTCGAATTACGGCTGACGATGATTGAGCGTCGTTCAGGAGCAAGGGAGACCCCTTGGCTTACTGCTGGCGATCGAGGGTCGAAGGTCGGTCGATGGCGAGGGACTCGGTCCCTTCGACTTACGGCCGACGACGATCGAGCATCGTTCAGTGGCAAGGGAGACCCCTCGGCTTACGGCTGACGATCGAGGTTCGAAGGTCGGTCGATGGTGAGGGACTCGGTCCCTTCGAATTACGGTCGACGACGATCTAGCATCGTTCAGTGGCAAGGGGGACCCCTCGGCTTACGGCTGACGATCGAGGGTCGAAGGTTGGTCGGTGACAAGGGACTTGGTCCATTCGACTTATGACCGACGACGGTCGAGCGTCGTTCAATGGCAAGGGATACCCCTCGGCTTACGACTGACGATCGAGGGTCGAAGGTCGATCGGTGGCGAGGGACTTGGTCCCTTCGACTTACGACCGACGATGATCGTAGGTCGTTCGGTGGTGATGGGAGAGGCCCCTTCGACTTACGGCCGACGACGAGTGTTATGACTAACGCTGAAGAATGATCTACTTTATATTCATCATAGATATGGATAGGACAGGAAATGAACGATCGATTTACCCCTTTAGTACAATCATTGATGATATTTTCGTAGATGTTCCGCGTTCCAAGGATGAGGGAGTTCCCTACCATCCAAAGTTTCGAGTCGATAGGTGGCAGGACCGAGTACGTCAATCAATGTGTAGGGCCCCTCCCACTTTGCAGCAAGCTTTCCTTGCTTGAGGATCTCAAGAGTGAAGGTGGCTTTGCGCAGCACCAAGTCTCCCACACGGAAGCTGCGCTCGCATACTTTCGAATTGAAGTAGCGGGCCATGCGCCCCTTCTGCTCGATGAGGGTCGCCATCGCCCATTCACGGACTTCGTCCACCAATTATAGGTTGAGTTCGAGGCCTTCAGAATTTCTTTCTTTGTCGTAGTATTGGAGACGAAGTGGTCGCTCATTGACCTCGACGGGGACAATGGCATCACACCCGTAGGCCAGCATGAAGGGCGTTTCCCCTGTCGAGGTTTTGTGGGTCGTTTTGTATGACCATAATATGTCGGGATCTCATCCAGCCAAGCTCCCTTAAGCCCGGCTATTCTCTTTTGTAGGGGCCGAAGGATGCTTTTGTTGGCTGATTCTGCCAATCCGTTTAACTGGAGATGAGTGACGGAGGCGAAGTGTAGCTTGATCTTCAGCTTTGCGTAGAAGTCTCTGAAGCCGATGCTGTCGAACCGTGTCCCATTGTTCATTAGGAAGGATTGGGGGATGCCAAAACGACAGACGATGCACTTTTAGACGAAGCTTTGAGCCTCTTTCCAGGTGATTCAGGATAGAGGTTTCGCTTTGATCCACTTGGTGAAATAGTCGATCGCCACTATCATGTATCTCTGTTGTCCACTTGCTGGTTTGAATGGTCCAATGAGGTCCATACCCCATTTGACGAAGGGAACTGGGCTGACGATGGGGATCGGATCAGTCGATGGTGCCAAGTTGATCTTTGAGAACTTTTGGCAGGCTGCGCATAGTCGGACGTACTCGATTGCATCTTTGAACATTGTTGGCCAAAAGTAATATTGTCTCACAGCCTTCACGACTATGGACTTTCCCCCGTAATGGTTCCAGCAGTCACCCTCGTGGATCTCTTGGATCACGTAGAGTGCTTCTTGCGTGGCTAAGCATTTGAGATAAGGGAAGATGTCATACCTGGTCCATCGTCTTTTGTACAACGAACCATCCAATAGGACGAATTGGTAGGCCTTCCGTTCAAGCTTTTGTGCATCCACTGGGTCGGTCGGTTTCTCTCCTGTGCTCAAGTAGTGGATTATCGGGTCCATCTATTTGGCCCCTTGATCGAGGCTTAGAAGCTCTTGAGGCAGCCTGCTAGGATGGGATAAACGCTGCATGTACACGGTTCGACCAAGCCCAGTTGGGGAGGACAATGCGAGTTTTGACAAGGCGTCAGCTCTATGAGTCTTCAACCTTGGCATGTGATGAATTTCTACGCGCAGGAAGGTGGTGAGCTCTGATTTAGCAATTTGCACGTAACTCTGCATTGAGCCGTCGCGGGCCTCGAAGGTCCCATTCAGTTGATGGACGACGAGGCTGGAGTCACTGTATAGTTGGACTACTCTTGCCCCCAGGGCTCGAGCCAGTCGGAGTTTGTTGATGGCCGCCTCATATTCTGCACCATTGTTGGTGATTTAGAAATCGAAGTGGAGGGCGTATTCAAATATGTCGCCCCGGAAGTTTGGACGACTATTCGAGCCCTGCTCCTGGCTTGGGTGGATGAACCGTCGACTTGTACGATCCAGGTTCCCTCGTCCTCTTTTTTCACACTAGTGGAGGGCGAGGGGATAGCCTTGGTCATTGTGTTAGTCGCATATACCTCTTCCTGGGGGGCCATCGTCGTAGGTGAGTTCGACAATAAAGTCGGGGAGGGCCTGCCCTTTGATGTCGGTCCTCGATTTGTATTTGATGTCGAATTCGCTTAATTCGACCCCCCCTTTTTCATTCTCCATGATCGGTCGAGCCTCTTTAGAGTCTGCTCTAAGGAAGTATCAGTGAGGACCAAGATGATGTGGGCTTGGAAATACGACCGTAATCTCCTGGCGGATTGGACCAACACGAAAGCCATCTTTTCGATACTCGAGTAGTTGATCTTTGTGCCTCGGAGGACCTGGCTGACATAGTAGATGGGACGTTATGTCTCAGTGTCTTCTTTAACGAACACCGAACTCACGAGCTCCTCAGCGGTGGCCAGGTAGAGGATGAGCTAGTCGTCCTTGTCTGGCTTGGTCAGGAGCGGCGGGGTGCAAAGGTACTCCTTCAAATCTGAGAAGGCTTTTTTGTAGTCTGCATCCCATTCGAACACTCTCTTGCCTCTTGCAGTAAAAGCTATCGCCTTTCTCAGTACCCTGAAGAAAGGCAATGACCTCTCGGCCGAACTTGGATAGGAACCGTCCTAAGGCTGATATCCTTCCGTTCAGCCTCTGGAGCTCTCTAAAGTTGAAGGCTCCCTCATTGTGATGACGGCAGCAATCTTGTCGGGGTTGGCCTCGATCTCTCGGCTCGTCAGCAAGAAACCGAGGAACTTCCCCGAACAAACCCCGAATGTACACTTAGCGGGGGTTAGTCGAAGGATGTATCATCGGATCTGTGCAAATATCTCCCTGAGGTCTGCGAGGTGATCCGTTGGCTTCTTTGACTTGACCAACATATCGTCGACGTAGACTTCGAGGTTTTGCCCTATTTGAGCCTCAAATACGTCATTCATCATGCGTTGGTACGTGGTCCCTGCATTTTTCAGACCGAATGTCATCTTGGTGTAACAGAATATACCTTTATCAGTGATGAAGGAAGTTTTCTCCTCATCTTTCGGTGCCATTTGAATCTGGTTATACCCAGAGAAGGCGTCCATAAAGCTGAGAAGTTCATAGTCCAAGGCATTGTCGATCAGGTGGTCGATTCATGGTAGGGGTAGCTATCTTTAGGGCACGCCTTGTTAAGGTCGGTGAAGTCGACACACATTCGCCACTTACCGTTTGCCTTCTTGACCATCACGACATTCGCGAGCCATTCGGGGCATTTGACTTTTCATATGAAGTGGGCCTCCAAAAGTCGTCCTACCTCTTCATTAGCAGCTTTCATCTTTTCACCTCCATTGTTTCTCTTCTTTTGCTTCATGGGCTTAGATGTCGGGTCGACCCCCAACTTGTGGGACGCTACCTCTGGGTCGATGTCGGGCATGTCCTTCGGAGTCCAAGCGAAGATGTCGGCATGCTCTCTCAGGAGGGCGATTAACCACTCCTTTAGGTCGCTAGGGAGCAGTGGCCCGACTGAGATGGTCTTTTCTTCTTAGTCGGAGATCTTGATACTCTCTGTTTCTTCGACCGCGACAGGTCACCGATCCTCGACCCGTGGGTCGACTGGGTCAGTTTGCTCGATCCTCCTCAGGGTGGAAGGTAGCATGTAGCATGATCGCACCTGCTCCTGATTCCCTCTTGCATTCTGACCCCCTCGAGGGTCTGGACTTTGATCATCTAGTGGAAGGTCGAGACCACCTCTTATATGGCGTTCAGCACCGGTCTTCCTGTTGGATATGGATGACGTTTGTACACCCTTGTAGGGGATGTACGAGGGAATACGGATCTCGAACGTCTTGTACACGAAGTCGTGCGCAAAGGGAATTTGTTCCCTTGCGGAGAGGATCTCTAGATTAGTGGGAAAGTCGCATTATATGTGCATAAGTGCATGCGACATATGGCTAATAAATGGTGAATATCTTAAGCTTATGTTGTACCATGCATATGGTACAACTTAAGCTTATGTTGTACCATGTATGATGGTACACTTTAGTTAAATTGTTCCAAAGGAACAATTACTCCTAAAATAACTACCTTGGGGGCTATAAATAAGACCCAAGGCTTAGCCATTTCCTTACACTTTTGCATGGTATTCTTGCCTTGCATTTCATTCTAGCGAAGCTCTGCCGAAATCTTTCCTATCTCTTTATCCAAGTTCTTAATCTAAAAGTAGAGATTTAGATTGTGGATTTAGTAGCCTTACTCCGTTCGTGAGAAGACTCGATCCGTCGTGGCGAATCCGAAGGCAAAGTTCCGAGACTACCGTGCCGCATACGCAAGCGTAAGTCTCAACTTCATTTATCGATCCTAACGCTGTTTTGACAGGATCCTACATTGGTATCAGAGCCATACGGATTCGCTCCGGTCAGACCGTCGCCCCGTCGAAACTATGAACGAGTCGTTGTCTTTTTCACGAATGGGTATCCTATCATTATGGATATGGTAGGAACGCTTCGTGACGGAGAGAACGCAGCGGTTGTTCTTTTCACGTTAGGGTCTCCTACCATTACGGATATGGCAGGAACTCTCCGTGACGGGAAGAACCGACCGTTCATATCGTCAAACTCGCTCTCTTCATGGATGCTGAGTCTCCATTCATAGGGAATGTGCGCTCTCTTCATGTGGAGCGCGTAGTTTACGAATTTTTGAAGTGGGTTAATTTTTTGGCACACGGCCATTGGAGGATAACTACTTCCTCGACGAACGGGTGCTTCGCCGGAGAAGAAGATGGTGGTTATTCCCATCGGGGAAGATGAATTTTGGTGCATGTGCACCATGGCCAAATGGGCTATGAAGGCCATGCACCCCCCTCCCCATGCGGAGGGTGTTGGCTACGGCCAATAACCACCACGGCCACCCCTCCGGCGGGGTGTGCGGCAACCCCATTCAAAGGGGGTGGCCGGCCATGGCCGGCCAATGCCAAAATGGCCTTGGCCATGACCGGCCATGGCCAAGCCATGGCCGACCAAGGCCAAGCCGGCAGTGGCCGGCCTCGGCCAAGGCCAGGGGCCGGCCTGGCCGGCCCTGGCAGTGGCCAGGGCCGGCCCCCTGGCCTCGGCCAGGGCCTGGCCGGCCCTGGCTGGCCTCGGCCAGGGCAGAGGCCCTGGCCGAGGGGCCAGGGCCCATGGCCGGCCCATGGCCAGCCTCGGCCAGGGCAGAGGCCCTGGCCGGGAGAAGTTTCAGACCATTAGCATTGGTCGACCAATTCGGGTGTTTTGGTCGACCAATTCGGCAAAAGGTCTTGGTCGATCACGAACTTGCCGACTAGCCCATACGGGGTGTCAAAAGGCTTTGGTCAAACGCGAATGTGCCGATTAGCCCATAGGGGCTAACGACAGTCGTCTGCTCTTATTTTATAAAGTTTTTTTGGGCTCTAATCCTTGAAGATTAGCCATAGTGCTCTACTTCATGCGAGATTAGTCATGTCATTGTGCTCTACTCTACGGAGATTAGCCAATGTACTTATGACATTGTGCTCTACTCTACGGAGATTAGCCAATGTATTTCAAATTTTTGAAAAAGGTGTTTTCAAATAGGTTATGTCCCGTCCTTAATCGGGATAGCGCAATTTAGAATTCCAAGTCCTACCACGATCCGGCCATGGTTATCTAACACATGGGTGTGTAGAACAGGTCTCGTGGCTTGGCAATTATTGCGCTATAATTCTTTGCGCAAACTCTCACCTATTCCATTTTGAAAGATATGTTTTTCAAAAGTATTTTTCCGCTGCTGGTACCATACGGGTATCATTTCTGATTTCTTTTTCACATGAGATAAGTAAGAGTGATACTTTGAAAGTTACTTCTAGATGGTAGTTGGGAACGTAGTGAACTTCTCGATTCTAGAGTAACATTACAGCGCATCCAAGGAACTTATCAAGTGTTTAAAGAATCGAAACTTTATGCATAGAATTTTGATCGTGTTTTTCATTTTCTTTGCAGTTTTTTGATTCGAATATGTCTACCGCTTCTAAGAACATTGTCGTCGAGCTTAACAAAGGTGAGAAGCTCAACGGCGACAATTATAAACTATGGTCAATAAAAATCCAATATGTTTTGGAGGAGCAAGATGTGCTTGAAACACTTCAAAACATAATGGAAGAACCTGAGTTGGGCAATACGGCCCAACACAAGAGGGACCGAGAAGCTTATGAGACTTGGACTCGAAAGAACAAAATAGCACGTATTACGTTATTGTCCGCAATGGACAATGACATAATGCGTCTATTTCGGAAATTCGACCTAGCCAAAGACATATGGTCTGGGCTAAAAATAAAGTTTGGTGGAACTTCGGTAACCAAACTCCGCTCCTTAAATATTCAATTTGATTCGTACAAAATGCGGCGAGATCAATCTATGAAAAAGCATCTCCGTCACATGGCGAATCTCATAGCTGAATTGAAGGATGCGGGTCTTACGCTGTCTGACGAACAGCAGATCCAAGCAGTCATTCGTTCACTCCCAGATAGCCGGGATAACATGAAAATGCACCTCACTCATAATGAGTGCATTAAAACTTTAAGCGATGTATCCAAACACCTCGAACTCGAGGAAGAGCGGATTCAAGCCGCAAAACCTAGTGCTGAAGTGCACATGGCCGCTAGTTCCTCACATGGAGGAAAGAAGCGAAAGGATAAACGCTTAAGGTTTATGAACGAACGAAAGCAAGAACCGGAAACCTCAAAGAAGACTAAGAACAAAAGGTGGCAAAAGAAAGTGCACTCAAAGAAGAAAAACTTGAAGAAGATCAAGTGCTTTAAGTGCAACAAGTACGGTCACTTCGCCCGTACGTGTACGGATGGAAGTGATAAGGTAACTTGTAGGGCTAGTTACATATGTGTTTCTAGTTCCATGTTTCTTGCTGAATCTAACTATTTTTGGTTGATTGATTCAGGGGCCACAGACCACGTAGCGAAGGACAGAAGGTTCTTCGTAGAGTATCGAAGGATAACTCAAGGAGAAAAGTGGATATACATCGGCAACAACACTCGTGTTGAAGTCAAGGGCGTCGGAACATGCAATCTAGTTCTCGACAACGGCCGGACTCTATTATTGCACGACGTCTTCTTTGCTCCAGATATTCGAAGGAATATCGTATCCGTGGTCATGTTAATGTCTTTAGGTTATGAATGGAGGTTCTATGAACAAAAGGTTGACCTTGTTTGTAATAGTTCTTTAATTGGGTCGGATAATGTTTGTAATGGATTGATTGTTTTGAACACTATGTATGATGATTCTTCTTCTATTAATGAAAGTTTCCATTTGACAAATGCTTCTAATTCTGAATCTGAGATCATTTGTTGGCATGCAAGACTTGGTCACATTGGACCAACTAGAATGGATAGACTTGCCAAAGTGGCTTGCTATCTAATGTTTCAAAAGTTGAAATGTCAACTTGCGAACATTGTCTTGTAGGGAAAACTTGTCGCAAGCCGTTTGGAACTGGCACAAGGGCCGAAGTTCCATTACAGCTTATCCATTCGGACATTTGCGGTCCAATGAATGTTAAGACAAGACGCGGGAAGTCCTATTTCATCACCTTCATTGATGACTTCACCCGTTTCGGTCACATTTATTTGATTTCCCACAAACATGAAGCTTTAGCTTGCTTCAAAAACTATATGAGTTTAGTGGAAAATCAACTAGATCGCAAGATAAAGGTCTTGCGAACCGATCGGGGTGGAGAATATCAATCAACGAGTTTTAAGGAACTCTGTGATGAAAAAGGCATAGTTCATCAAATAACTATGCCTTATACTCCGCAACAAAACGGTGTTACGGAAAGAAGAAATAGGACATTGATGGAAATGGTCCGATCAATGATGTCTCAGGCAAATTTTCCCATCACCTTTTTGGGTGATGCATTATTGATGGCAGCATTCATCTTAAACCGTGTACTCTCTAAGTCGGTAAGTTCTACTCCTTATGAGTTGTGGAACAATAGAACTCCAGACTTAAGCATTCTAAAACCTTGGGGTTGTGCCTCTTACGCACATTTATCCTCTCACAAATATGGCAAACTTGGGCCACGTGGTAGGAAGTGTATCTTCATCCGATACGCTGAAAACTCCAAAGGAAATGTTTTCATCGGTCAAGAGGACAATGGGGGTCTAATAGAATTCGAATCGAGGAATGTTGTCTTCTTGGAAAACGAGTTTCCAAGACAGGGTGAGATAAGTCAAGACTTATCCTTGTTTGAGACTTGGGATCAAGGAGGACCGGAACGTTCGAGTGGAAGAATTCTTGGTGAAGAGGAAAATGACCCTCATACTTCACCTATGGATGATACGAACGATACCAATCCTATTCCGAGTGGGAGTGATGTTATTCCAAGTGGGAGTGATGTCATTCCAAGTGGGAGTGATCAAACTCAAGCAAGACGTAGTAATCGAACGAGGCTATCACCTCTGAGATTTGAGGATGAATTTCCTCAAACATTCATGACATTACTACAAGATGATGACGAACCTGTAAATTTCAAACAGGCCGTCACATGCCCTGCTAAGGATAAATGGATAGCGGCGATGGAAGAAGAACTTCAATCCATGAAAACAAACCAAGTCTGGGACTTGGTTGATTTACCTAAGGGACGTAGAGCCATTGGGAACAAGTGGGTTCTCAAAATCAAGCATAAGGCTGATGGCTCCATCGAGAAATATAAAGCTCGCCTTGTTGCGAAAGGTTTCACGCAACAGGAAGGAATAGACTACGAAGAGACTTTCTCTCCTGTCGTGCGTTTTACCTCCATTCGCTTAATTCTGGCAATGGTTGCTTGTTTGGACCTCGAGTTACATCAGATGGATGTAAAGACTGCTTTTCTTAACGGAGAACTAGATGAGGAGATCTACATGGAACAACCAAACGGGTTCGTACAAGAAGAAAACAAACATAAGGTTTGTAAACTTTGTAAATCCATATATGGTCTTAAACAATCCTCAAGGCAGTGGTATATGCGCTTTCAAGAAGTCGTTTTGTCGTATGGTTTCTCCATGCTCGACGAAGACAACTGCGTATACATTGAGAGGATTAAGAACAAGTATGTAATTATGTCTCTTTATGTAGATGACATACTTATAGCCGGAAATGATAAGCGTCTTATCATGGATATCAAAGCTTGGCTTTCATCCGTCTTTGAAATGAAAGACATGGGTGAAGCTGCATATATCCTTGGGGTTAAGATCTCAAGGAATCGTTCCAAGAAACTTCTTTCTCTCTCTCAAGAGACATATATAAAGAAAGTTTTAGAACGGTTTAATATGCAGGACTGCAAGCCAATTGATACTCCAATAAGCAAAGGCGAGGGTCTATGTTTGGAAATGTGTCCCAAAGATCCAAAAAAAAAGAAAGCTATGGAAAAGGTTCCATACTCCAGTGCCGTCGGGAGTCTGATGTACGTCATGATGTGTACCAGACCAGACATTTGCTATGCTGTTGGTATGGTAAGCCGTTACCAATCCAACCCAGGACAGGCACACTGGAAAGCGGTGAAGAGGATATTAAGGTACCTCAAAGGGATTGCGGACTATGCGTTGTGCTATCAAGGCAATACCTTGAGACTCGAAGGCTATACCGATGCTAATTGGGCAGGTGATCTCGACGAGCGAAGATCTACCTCAGGCTTTGTTTTCTTGCTCGGGAATGGTGCAATATCCTGGAGCAGCAATAAGCAAACCTGTATCGCCCTATCAACCATGGAAGCCGAATTTGTAGCATTCAACATGGCGGTCCAAGAAGCTGTTTGGCTTAGGAAATTCTTAGACAGGCTGACGGATGCCACTGACTCGAGCACTGTTCCTATATACAGTGATAGTTAAGCTTCGATTGCCTATGTCAAAGATCCTAAATTTCATTGTAAGACCAAACACATTGATATTCGATTCAAGTTTGCGAAGGACTATGACAAACGGAAGGAAGTAGACATAGGATACATATCCACGCATAAGATGATAGCGGATCCCCTTACTAAGGCGATCCCCAGAGATGTGTTCTTCAAACACTTATCATCTATGGGAATGCGTAGGTGCTGAGCTGTATCATGTAATATTTCCCATGTCTATAGAAGATCAAAGTTTAATAAAAGGAAGAAGTTCTTTTATATATTGCATACAAGTTTCTTAGAAATGATTTTATACATTTGTGTTTAAGTCTCAGCTATTTTATTGTGTGTATGTCGGACAGATTAAGGTTGGCTCTCTCACATGAGCAACCGCCTTATCTTATCAGATGGATAAGATAGAGATGAGACTAGTTTAAAGTCAAAATCATTAGACAAATGATTTAGAGTCATGACTTAAACAAGATAGTCAAATGAAAGATCTGCATCATATGGATGCTTACAAAAGATCTGAGATCTGTATCACAAGGATATTTAAAAGAGATCTCATAGTGTTACGACCTAAAGATCGTAGGAGTCCGACTCCCACCCGGATCCGCTAACGTACACCATTAACTCACCTTTTCACAAAAGGGCCGCCACCCCGGAAATCCGAATCCACATGGGGACGGGCGCTCCCCGAGCGCACCGCCCCGAGCGGGTCGAACAACTGCGGTTGTATGCCTAGGCCAGGGGTGCTGAGGTGCGCACGAACGGCACCGTTAGGCCAGCTGACTTAGGCGCGGGTATCTATCTGTGCCGGCGAACCATAGTCCGCGACCGAACGGGAGGCGCGGCCGGGCCGGACAACTCCCGATCCGGACGACCCGTCTGATTCTCATGCGCCCCGACGCCAGGGATAGCATAGCCTGACCTTTAGTTCATCACCAACGACAAACGACCTAGGATAAGGGTGCGATTGACACATACGTCACCCAACCGCCTGACAAAGCACCCCCTGGCGGCTGACCCATCTGACAGTTAATGCTTTCGGCTCTGACACCCCGACAAAAGCACCCCGACAAAAGCATCCCCTGGCTGTCGCGCCGCATGACGAAAGCAGGTCAGGCAACCCGGTTCCCAACGTCCTTATCTGGAGTTTCCGCCGACGACCGAGCCAGCTCAGCGCGTCCAGTCAGCATGCCAGGTCAGCCCCGCATAGTCATCACCCGTCAAGTATAAATACCCCCTCTCCTCTTACGGTAAGGGGGTTGGAAAATTCTCTCTTAATCTACAATTCACACACGAGAACAAAGGTCGTCCATATCTTTGTTCTCCCACCCATAGCTCGCCACGTGCGGTCGACACACCGTTAGTCCGGCCGGCGTGTCTAGCCCCCATTTTAAGCCCTATTACTGACTTAGGCATCGGATGGGCTAAGGGTTGAACCCCAACCCTGCCCTTCTGACGAGTTGTTCGTGCTGCAGGAGAGCTCGCCCCTTGACCAAAGTCAGCTTCGGCCTCCTGCCGTCCAACCTTCCTCAGCTGCATCCGGTGAGATTCGACCCCGTGATCACCACCGGCAACGGGTCCAACTTCTTCACCCCACTAATCACTTGTAAAACAGCCTACCTAAACCTTCTTCTCCATATAACCACCGTGCCCTTGGTTCCCCATAATACAAATTCATTCTACGCGAGTTCCACCTCGTAACAATTGGCGCCGTCTGTGGGAACGAAGGGTCACACCCATGTTAGACTCCATGCCGATCTCGCGGAACCCTGACCACGGCAAAGATCCCGTGGGTCAGGAACCGCTCTCTCTACAAATCACCCCGGCGTCCGACCCCCTTCTGGGGGTGGGCACCGAAACTGAACACACTTCAGCCTACGCCGTCATGAAGATCTTCGAGGCCATCACTCAGGCCAGGGGAGGCTATCAGACGGCTGGAACGGAGCCTCCGCCCGGCCCCTCAGAGCCCCAGAACGTGAGGTGGAACCTCCACCCTCAGTTCGAGGAGGAGGGGGAGAACAGGGGGCTCGCTGAGGAGATTACGGCCCAGCAAAGGCTCCTGGAAGAGGAGATGGAAGTTACGCGGCGGTGGAGGCGCCTGGGGGAGGCGGCCGCCGCGCAAAGGCGTTTGGACGAAGCGGCCGAGACCGCCCGAAGGGCCTACCAGGACGAAGAGGCCGCTCGCCGCCAACTCCGCCTCATCGTCGCAGAGCGCGAGAGGCTAAGGAGAGAGAACAGGAGCAACCGAGAAATCCTTGACGAGACGGCGACGGGTCGGCGGCTTGGGGACGGGCGGGACCCGTTGCTGAACAGGTCCCCACCCGGAGGAGGCAGCCCGCATCGCCCGCACCACCCCTCCGATACCCTGCACGAGGAAGCCATTTGTCGACAACTACGCTTCCTCACCGCCGAGCGCGAAAGGCTCCTTCGGGAGAATCAAGAACGGATGGAGGCCCGAGGAGGGCTGGCCGGGAGGTGCTGGCGCTGGGAGAACCGTAGCCCGCAACCCGTCGAATCCTTGGCCCAAGGAAGGAGCCCCGCCAGACGACCGTCGGGCTACTCCCCGGGGCCGGAGAACCGTCGGCAGCCGAGGCGCGACCGAAGCCAGACCCCCGAGTGGCGGAGAGGGGATGCGCCAGATCGCCCTACCTATCCGGAGGAGGCCATGCCGCTTGCACGGTGGATCACGTCCGCCCCAAGGCCCATAAGGTTCAAACCCCCTCGCTTGGCCATGTACAATGGGAGAGGCGACCCCCTCACGCACGTGCAACAATACCGGGGGGGCGATGGAGGCGCAGGATGTGGATGAGGCATTCCTATGTCGACATTTCTCCCAAAGCCTGAGGGACACCGCGTTGGACTGGTACTTTGGCTTGCCCGCGAGATCCGTTGGGTGCTTTGGCGAGCTGTCTCACAAGTTCTGCCAAGAGTTCCGGGCCGGGCGGACGAAGAAGAAGCCCTTAGACTATCTCAGCACGATAGTCCAAGGGGAGGGAGAGACAACGGGTAGATACCTTCGCCGCTTTCAGGAGGAGAGACGGGCGGTGGTGACATGCGGCGACGAGGTGCTTATGCTGGCCTTCAAAACGGGATTGCGGACTCGGAGCCTCCACAAATCCCTGCTCCGGGATCCGCCGACCGACTATGAGGCGTTGGTTGCTATGGCGGAGAGGCACGCATTGGCCGAGGAGACTCTCGGTGCAAAGGCCTTACTCCCCCCGGCGAAACCCTCCCAAGGCAAACCCCGGTCGCACCCTCGGCCGAGGCAAGAAGAGGTGCACCGTGGTCGTGACCAGCTGGCACGACCAAGGTGGGAACCGCCCGGGCCCTGCCCGCAAGATCGCCCAGGCCCGACGCGCGAGTTCGCTCCGGCACAAGGGCTCCCTCGAGTCGTCCCGAGACAAGAAGGCCCCCTACGGGCGCATTACACGCAACTCAATGCCCCCATGATGGAGGTGCTGGCCGCGGCGACAAGGGCCGGGTTACTACCGGAGCCTCCCCGGGAGATGAGGTCGGATCCGGCGAAGCGGGACCCCCGGAGATACTGCCGTTATCACCGGGCCCACGGTCACGACACCGACCGTTGTTACACTCTTAAAAGAGAGATCGAGCGACTGATCCAGGCGGGCCACTTGGGAAACTTCGTTGCGGACAGGCGGGTAGCAGCAGGAGAGAGAGCCCCCCTGGAGGAGGGGGGACGGGAACCGCCGGCGAACCGCGATCACGGGGAGCAACGCCCCCCGGGAGCGGTCATGCGAATTGAGATGATAACTGGAGGGCCTTTTCCAGCGGGGCGGGCACCCGCGATCCCGGGGACCGGTGCCCGACAGGTGATGGTGGCGGGCGCCGGCCGCCGACCGAAGCGAAGAAGGACACACCGACCCCCTATCACCTTTACCGAGGGAGACCGGCAGGAGGTGGGAAGCCAGCACAATGACGCCCTCATCGTCGAGGCTCGGATCGGGGCAGTGGCCGTTGGCCGGCTCCTAATTGACACCGGTAGCTCCTGCGACATCCTGTTCCTATCAACGGTCGAGAGGATGGGGTGGGGGCGTGCAGACCTAGAGCCCTGCGCGGGCCCTGTTACTGGCTTCACCGGCCATACGATCCCCACCGTGGGGACGATCACCCTGCCCATGACTCTGGGGGAGGAGCCGAGGGTCGTCACCAAGGGGACGCGTTTTGTCATCGTCGACATCGCGTCGGCGTATAACGGATTCATAGGGCGTCCATATACGACGGCCGTCGAGGCGCTCCCCAGCCTGCAGCACCAGATGATGAAGTTCCGGACCCCGCGGGGGGTGGGACAGGTGCGGGGAGGCCAGGGGGTGCCCGGAGACCACGACCATACGCCATCCCAGCGTAGGAGCCCGAGGCGGGCTCCGACGGCTCTCATCCCTGACGAGAGGGAGGACTTCTGCGACCAGCGGCCGACCCCGATCGAGGAAGTGGAAGAGGTCCCAGTGGCCTCGGATGAAGAGAGAACCGTCTCCATCGGGACGAAACTCCCGGCCGCCTTGAGGACGGCCCTCGTCGCCCTGCTCCGGGAAAATGCGGACATATTCGCATGGTCACCTGCCGACATGCCCGGGGTTGACCCGACGGTAATCTCCCATAGGTTGAACGCGGACCCAGAAGCACGACCTGTCCGACAGAAGAAGAGAAGTGTGGGGGGCGAAAAGAAGAGGGCAGCCGAGGAAGAAGTTGAGCGGCTCCTCAAAGCCAAATTTGTTCGGCCGGTGGACTACCCCGACTGGCTCGCCAACGTCGTTCTGGTGAAGAAGCCCAGTGGAAAGTGGCGCATGTGCATCGACTTCACCAACCTCAACAAGGTATGCCCGAAGGACAGCTTCCCTCTACCCAGGATCGACCACCTGGTGGATCAGGCGTCCGGCTATGAGTTGTTAAGCTTTATGAACGCCTTCTCGGGATACAACCAGATACCGATGGCGAAGGAGGATGAGGAGAAGACGTCTTTTGTCACCGATAAAGGCACCTTCTGTTACACCAAGATGCCCTTTGGACTGAAGAACGCCAGGGCGACCTATCAACGGATGGTAGACCGAATATTCGGCCCTCAGGTGGGGCGAAACTTGGAGGTCTACATCGACGACATGCTGGTGAAGAGTAGAAGGGCCCCCGACTACCTCGCCGACTTGCAGGAAACTTTCCAAAGGGTCCGCCGATACAACCTGAGGCTGAACCCCGCGAAGTGTATCTTTGGCGTGCAGTCGGGAAAATTCCTGGGCTTTATGATAACGAAGCAGGGAATCGAGGCGAACCCCGACAAGGTGACGGCCCTCATCGGAATGGCGGAGCCCCGGACGATCCGGGAATTGCAGCGACTGAACGGCCGGATCGCTGCTCTGGGGCGATTCCTGTCGAAATCTGCGGAGAAATCGCTCCCATTCTTCAGGGTCTTGCGGACAGCCTTTGGCGAAGCTAAAGACAAAAGGAAGGTGATCCCGTGGGACGACGACTGTGCGCAGACGTTCGCGGAGCTGAGAGCTTACCTACAGAGCCCACCTCTCCTCGCACGGCCGGGGAAGGCGAACCCCTAGGTTTGTACTTGGCGACCAACGAGGAGGCCATTAGCTCCGTCCTGATCAAGGAGGAAGGAGGGGTGCAGCGCCCTGTTTACTATGCCATCCGGATCCTCCGGGAGGCGGAGACTCGTTACAGCTCTATCGAGAAAGCCGCCTATTGCCTAATCACCACAGCCCGGAAGCTCCGACCCTACTTCCAGGACCACCCCATAATCGTCCACACCGACATTCCCCTCGAAAAGAACCTGAAAAGACTGGAGCGGTCGGGGAGGATGCTCAACTGGAGCGTCGAGCTCAGCGAGTTCGACATAACGTACAAAGCCCGGACGGCGATCAAGGGCCAAGCGCTGGCCGACTTCGTGGTGGAATGCACCACGGAAGTCCCGCCGGGGGACCGGACAGAGCTCCCATCGGCGACCACGTCCCCGCGGAGGATCGAGGTGGGCGAACCCTCAGCGCCCTCCCCGATGACAGCGGGCGAATTATGGACCATCCACGTCGACGGCTCCGCAACGGGCTCCGGGACAGGAGCGGGTATCGTCATTCAGACACCTGACGGATGTTCGTTGGAATACGCCCTACACTTCAGCTTCCCGGCCACCAACAATGTCGCGGAGTATGAAGCCGTGGTTTACGGGTTAAAACTCGCTAGGGCAGTGGGGGCGACGAACGTGTTGCTCCTAAGTGACTCCCGTCTCGTCATCCAACAGATCCTGGGGGGCTTCGAGGCCCGAGAGGAAACAATGAAGCGATACCTGAATCGCATCCAAATCGAACTCCGTAAGTTCAAGAAAGCGGACGTCCAACACCTACCCCGCTCCAGCAACCTCCGGGCGGATGCCCTGTCTAAGCTGGCTTCCTCTTCGGCGGCCGAGATCGGGAAGGCAATCTACGTGGAAAGCCTATTGACGCCAACCATTGACGAAGGAGAACTGATGTGCACGGACACGATGACGTCATGGATGACCCCCATTATGAAGTACTTAGAGACGGGTGAACTACCCGAGGAGCAGATGCTGGCTAAACAGGTGGAAAGGCGGGCCCTGTCATTCGTGCTCCTCGATGGGGTGCTGTACCACCGCCGCCGCGCCAATTTCGACGTCCTGCCTTACCTGAAATGCTTGGGACTGGAGCAAGCTGAGCAAGTCATCCGCGAGGTGCACGAAGGCTTCTGCGGAAACCACCATGGCGGGCGCACCATCGCCCACAAAATAATGCGCCAAGGATACTATTGGCCGACGATGATCCGAGATGTAGTACAGTACGTCAAAAAGTGCGTGGCGTGCTAGAAGTTCTGTCGACGGACGACTGCACCTCCGGCCAACCTGATGCCCATCTTGAGCCCGATCCCCTTCGCCAAGTGGGGACTCGACATCCTGGGGCCTTTCCCAAAGGCCTCCGGGGGAGGAAGTATCTGGTCGTCGCCGTGGACTACTTCACAAAATGGGTCGAAGCAGAGCCACTGGCGCGAATCGCGTGGACGGACATGAAGGGCTTCATCTGGCAATCCATCATATGCCGCTTCAGGATCCCCCGCTCCATAGTCACGGATAACGGAAAGTAGTTCGATTGCGAAGGCTTCCGCGACTTCTACTCGGGTTGGGGGATCAAACTCCAGTTCGCGTCAGTCACCCACCCACAGTGCAACAGAATGGCGGAGGCCGCGAATAAATGTATCTTGAACCCAATGAAGAAGAAGGTGGACGCTGCCCTGGGAGCATGGGTCGACGAGCTACCGGGGATCCTATGGTCCTATCGTACCACCCACAAGGCCTCGACCGGAGAAAGTCCCTTCACGCTAGCGTACGGATCGGAGGCGATCGTACCTGTGGAAATCGGCGAAGAGACACTCCGGCTAAAGCTCTTCGACGAAGAAATCAACGGAGAAGGACTCGGCCTCAGTCTTGAGTTGATAGACGAGGTACGAGACTGGGCCCTGGCCAGCCTCGTCAAACACAGCCAGAGGATGGCACAGTATTACGACTCCCGGGTGAAACTGCGGACTTTCAGGATCGGTGATTTGGTCCTCCGAGATTCCACCTTCCGCCCCGAGACTGCGCAGCGGGGAAAGCTGGCCGCTAAATGGGAAGGGCCCTACACGGTCATCGATATTGTCGGGCCGGCCACGTACATCCTGGCCACCCCCGAAGGGAGCGAACTGGCCCACCCTTGGAAAGCAAAACATCTGCTAAAATTCTACCAATAGTTGTGAGTTTTTCCTTTTTTACGCGCAATATACACATCTACTCGTTTTACGCAACATTGTTGTTCCTACACAAGTTTTGCAGTTCGCTAAAACTCCGAACCTCTGGGGCAGGGCCAACCCTAGCCACCCAAACCAGAGAAGGACACGGGCCGGGCCACGCGCCCGCTCCCCCCTCAAGACCTCTGGGGCAGGGCCAACCCTAGCCACCCAAACCAGAGAAGGGCACGGGCCGAGCTACGCACCCGCTCCCCCCCTCAAGACCTCTGGGGCAGGGCCAACCCTAGCCACCCAAACCAGAGAAGGGCACGGGCCGGGCTACGCGCCCGCTCCCCCCCTCAAGACCTCTGGGGCAGGGCCAACCCTAGACACCCAAACCAGAGAAGGGCACGGGCCGGGCCACGCGCCCGCTCCCCCCTCAAGACCTCTGGGGCAGGGCCAACCCTAGCCACCCAAACCAGAGAAGGGCACGGGCCGAGCTACGCGCCCGCTCCCCCCCCTCAAGACCTCTGGGGCAGGGCCAAACCCTAGCCACCCAAACCAGAGAAGGGCACGGGCCGGGCCACGCGCCCGCTCCACCCTCAAGACATCTGGGGCAGGGCCAACCCTAGCCACCCAAACCAGAGAAGGGCACGGGCCGAGCTACGCGCTCGCTCCCCCCCTCAAGACCTCTGGGGCAGGGCCAACCCTAGCCACCCAAACCAGAGAAGGGCACGGGCCGGGCCACGCGCCCGCTCCCCCCCTCAAGACCTCTGGGGGAGGGCCAACCCTAGCCACCCAAACCAGAGAAGGGCACAGGCCGGGCTACGCGCCCGCTCCCCCCTCAAGACCTCTGGGGCAGGGCCAACCCTAGCCACCCAAACCAGAGAAGGGCACGGGCCGGGCTACGCGCCCGCTCCCCCCCTCAAGACCTCTGGGGCAGGGCCAACCCTAGCCACCCAAACCAGAGAAGGGCACGGGCCGGGCTACGCGCCAGCTCCCCCCTCAAGACCTCTGGGGCAGGGCCAACCCTAGCCACCCAAACCAGAGAAGGGCACGGGCCGGGCTACGCGCCCGCTCCCCCCCTCAAGACCTCTGGGGCAGGGCCAACCCTAGCCACCCAAACCAGAGAAGGGCACGGGCCGGGCCACGCGCCCGCTCCCCCCCTCAAGACCTCTGGGGCAGGGCCAACCCTAGCCACCCAAACCAGAGAAGGGCACGGGCCGGGCCACGCGCCCGCTCCCCCCCTCAAGACCTCTGGGGCAGGGCCACCCCTAGCCACCCAAACCAGAGAAGGGCACGGGCCGGGCCACGCGCCCGCTCCCCCCCTCAAGACCTCTGGGGCAGGGCCAACCCTAGCCACCCAAACCAGAGAAGGGCACGGGCCGGGCCACGCGCCCGCTCCCCCCTCAAGACCTCTGGGGCAGGGCCAACCCTAGCCACCCAAACCAGAGAAGGGCACGGGCCGGGCCACGCGCCCGCTCCCCCCTCAAGACCTCTGGGGCAGGGCCAACCCTAGCCACCCAAACCAGAGAAGGGCACGGGCCGGGCCACGCGCCCGCTCCCCCCCTCAAGACCTCTGGGGCAGGGCCAACCCTAGCCACCCAAACCAGAGAAGGGCACGGGCCGGGCCACGCGCCCGCTCCCCACTCAAGACCTCTGGGGCAGGGCCAACCCTAGCCACCCAAACCAGAGAAGGGCACGGGCCGGGCCACGCGCCCGCTCCCCCCTCAAGACCTCTGGGGCAGGGCCAACCCTAGCCACCCAAACCAGAGAAGGGCACGGGTCGGGCGACGCGCTCGCTCCCCCCTCAAGACCTCTGGGGCAGGGCCAACCCTAGCCACCCAAACCAGAGAAGGGCACGGGCCGGGCCACGCGCCCGCTCCCCCCCTCACGACCTCTGGGGCAGGGCCAACCCTAGCCACCCAAACCAGAGAAGGGCACGGGCCGGGCTACGCGCCCGCTCCCCCCTCAAGACCTCTGGGGCAGGGCCAACCCTAGCCACCCAAACCAGAGAAGGGCACGGGCCGGGCCACGTGCCCGCTCCCCCCCTCAAGACCTCTGGGGCAGGGCCAACCCTAGCCACCCAAACCAGAGAAGGGCACGGGCCGGGCCACGCGCCCGCTCCCCCCCTCAAGACCTCTGGGGCAGGGCCAACCCTAGCCACCCAAACCAGAGAAGGGCACGGGCCGGGCTACGCGCCCGCTCCCCCCCTCAAGACCTCTGGTGCTGGGCCAACCCTATCCACCCAAACCAGAGAAGGGCTACGCGCCCGCTCCCCCCCAAGACCTCTGGGGCAGGACCAACCCTAGCCACCCCAAACCGGAGGGGGCTACGCACCCATGGCCCTCGAAAAATCAAAAGAAGACAGGGGCACACAAACCGGGACGAAATGGCGTCAGTTCCCGAGTAGGCGGCCCGATGTGACTCGACGAAATGAAAGGACGCTCGAGAAACACGCCACCATTAATGATGCGCTCCAAAAGAGGACCCGTAAGAGCCACCTGGCAAAGGCGGTTTCCCATGGGCATGAATTCGAGGAGCCCATTAATAATGCCAACTCAGCGCAATAAATAGGGGAGAAACCGTCAGTGAGATCTCCCTATAAAGACGCCACTCCCCCTTCCGAAAGTAAGGGAACCGGCAGACATGAAAAACCGCCACTTGATCCCCCCACCCACCGGGAAACGGGCCGAGATACAACGCCCTAACAAAAGAGAGGTCACCGGCCATCAATGGTTCCCGTCACCCAGGGCGGCGGTTCCTGCATCTCCAGCACCGCTAACAGGATATTCCCCTTACAAACGGATCGCTAAAAGGATATTCCCCTTACACAAGGGAAATCCGCCTTTCACGCCTCCGTCCGCCCTAAACGACGACGAGTCGGAGAAAGGGTGGCATCCGATCTCCGCCGGCTGGGTTGGCGAGAGCCGCCAGCACTTGCCGGCCAGTACCTCCTCGCCGTTGACCTCCGGGCGAGGACCTCGGAAAGGCTGCATCCCTGACGAGCCCAAAAGGCAAGTCATGGCGTGTCAGCCTGCCCATGCACAACCGGGCGCTGAACCCCACCCTCAAACCGAAGCAGCAAGGCATGGGGGGAGGAGCGGCCTGATCCTCAAGAACCTCCCCAAGGCGCAAGCCTCAGAAAGACGGCTTCCCTGGTGATTCCCCTTCTCAGCGCCTCTACCGGACCGAGGAAACCTTACCCCGTCCGTGGAAGGAGATGACAAAGCAATGGAGGGAAGGCGGCCCGATCGGCAAGATCCCCACCCACCTATCTCGGGCCAAAGAGACCTTGCAACACTTCAGCACATGTAACGGCCTGTTTCTATCGTACCTTCTTCGTGCACGTGCTTTTGATCGTGCACGTGTTTATTTTAGACTTTATTTGTTTTTGAACATTTTTGTGTGATATGTCGTCGTGATCGTCTCTGAAAGTATTAGATTGTGGAACAACTTGGGAACGACATATCTCGAGTCGTTCTTCCGCGATACTAACTTATTTGACGTGACGTCGCGACTTTCTGTTTTGACGTGAGACGTTTCTATTTTTAGTTTCGTCTCTCGACGTCGAAATTTTGATCCGTCTTCTCCAACCTCTTTCTTTAGTCGTCCCGAACATCCCAAAATTATTTTACAATTTTTGGACTTAATTTGACCTATTTTCCATTTTTTTTGAAAGTTTTAAATAATTTTAAAACCTATTTTTATAAGAGTTTTAATTACAATAAAATTCCTATAATATAATAATGCTTTAAAGAATTTTTTGACCAAATTTCAGAATTTTTGGCTGCACCCGTCTCGTATGAGGGAGAGAAGAGTAAATCTATTTTTAAATAATTATTTTTACTTATTTAATTACGATTTTCTAAACCCTAACCCTAACCCTAGCTCTAACCTATTTATATTAGCCCTAGGATAAATTATTTTCTTATTACACAAACCCTAGCCGTCAAAAACACCTTCCCGACGTTCGTCGCAACGTTGCGACGATCGCCCAGTGCACGACCGACGGCCGCCCCCGCACATCCTAGTGCACGACCGGCGCTCCGCTCCGCATCGTCGCTGCATCGCTCCGCTGCATCGCCCTCCGCTGTCGCCCCGCTCCGACCGAGGCCGTCGCTCGGTCTGACCGAGAGAACAGCCCGCACCCGCTTCGTTGCCACCGCTCCGCACCCGCTAGCGCCTGACCGGTCGGTTCGCCCGCAGCGACCGAGAGGCCGCTCCGCATCGCTGTGCTTTGGTCTTAGGTTGCTAGTACTGATAGACTGTGAATGTATAGAACCGGACGTGAAATGATAGCGTCCGGGACGACTCCTGACGGCTCAGAATTGACGACGAAGTCTGAGCCTGACAACAACTTTTGATGCTGTAGGGCTATCATTTGTGTGCGTGTGTGTGGACACCCTAGAATAACCCTTCCTGTCGTGTCACGTCACGTCCCGTCTTGCACAGCCCGCTGGGCAATAGGGCACTCGCCGAGTGATCCCTTGTACTGATTCACAGCCTGCGGGCAATAGGGCACTCTCCAAGTTAGAGAGAGTGATCCCTTGTACTGATACACAGCCCGAGGGCAATAGGGCACTCTCCAAGCTATAGAGAGTGATCCCTTGTACTGATTCTCAGCCTGCGGGCAATAGGGCACTCGCCAAGCTAGAGCGAGTGATCCCTTGTACTGGTGTCATGTCTTGTCTTGTCTTGGGGTTTGGGGTTGGGTTGAGCGTGCACACGGCAAGAGGGTCTGATCCCCCTCGAACTGTAAGGCGTGAACCCTTTCGTGTCTCACTTGTCTTGTCCTGCCTTGTTTCCATCACGTCCCGTCTTGTCTTGACACCTGTAGGTTAGTCCCGTAGTTGGTAGCACACGCTACGACTACTACTTGTCCCGTTTTACTTTCCTGCTGCATTACTTCCTGTCGTGTTACTCTGTTATAACCACATCATGCTAATCAACCAGTAAACCGTTGTGTAAAAGAACCTCAGCATGCTAATCAACCAGTAAACCGTTGTTTAAAGTTCGGTGCACTTGCAGTAAAGTCTAACCCTTCTTGTAGACTTTACCTGACGTACAGTTCCTTTTTCTTGGGTGCTGTACGTCAGGTATTCAGCCAGAGTTCGTGGACGAGGCAGTCTCACTGGAGTACGAGGAGCCGAGGACGTTGATCCAGAGTTCGTGCCTGACAAGGACCAGACCTTGAGGTCTTCTAGTCGCCACTTTCAGAGGTTACTACTTTTTGGGTTGTCTTTAAACTTTTGTCGCCATGCTTAGGCTTCTTTTAGACTTTGTACCAGTTGGATATTATTTCTCCATATAAATGAATGTCAAACTTCTTTCTGTACTTTTGTTGTTCCTAAACTTTATTAATGCAAGAACCTGAAATTCTTTTAAAATGGTACCCATACAGACGATTATTGAGTCCGAGCTTCTCAGCTCTGGCCTAAGCGGGCCTCGTCACGTTTCGCTTCAGTCCATTTTGGGAAGCGGGGCGTTACAGGTTTTAGTGGTGGCCCATGCAGGTCTTGCAAAAGTTCGGAACAATAAAAGTACCACATTCATTTGATATCCAAGTACAAGTCTGAATTAGTTTCCCCGACTTAGATAGTAGGAAGACTTAGGTAGACGTCCCAGGTTGATAGTCGGACGCCTGGGTTAAGATTTAGTCGTCCTCGTCCTAGACTATTTTAGCATCCCCATTTGATTCTGATCATATTAGATATCTAGAGTCCTTCTTAAGGTCTAGTCGCTCGCCCAGCTCCATCGACTTCGTGTAATGCCCTACCAGCTACTGCACAAGTACTAGAGGGGGGGTGAATAGTACTTTAAAATAATAAGGCGTATAATTCCAAATTAAATTGCAAACAACCACCAAATCAATTTGCGGAAGCTTAAATTGATTGACAACAATGAAATAAACAAAGCTAACAAACGATGTTAATGGGTTCGGATCCACCCAAGTCTCCCCGACTTGTTCCCGGTGATCCTACGTCCCAACCACCCGGATCCCCTCCGGATACTTGAGTTAGAAACCCTAACTCAAGATTTCCACTATGAATATCTTGTGAAAAACCTTCACAAGATCAAATCATACATGCAATGGCAAAGTGAATCCCACAACCCGGGATCACAAACTTCTCTCACAACCGAGAGAGCCAATAAGCAATATAAAGAGTTTAAATGAAATAAATACTCTTACCACAAAATCCTATACCTTGAGTTTTTCTTACCCAATAGGTGGAATGAAGGATTTGAGGAAGATGAAGTCACCAAGCCCTAGCACCAAGGAAATGAGCAGCAATGGGTGCCTAGGGAAGAGTTGGAGACTTGGATCAAGCAATAGCTTGAAGAGCTCACCAAGAACAAGCTTCTCTCTAGATCTAGAAATGAGAGAGAATGGCTTTCTTGTGAGGAAGAGAGCTTTAGATTTGAGGGAGAATGGCTATCTCTTTAGGGCTCAATGAATCTCTTAATGGCAGCTCTATTCAAGATAGAAATGACCTAGGTTCGTATTTATAGGAACCCAAAAACATAAGTTAGGTCAATCTCCAACGGAAAGAAATCTGGGAGAATTAGTCGGTCAAAGAACAATCACTGACCGACTAGTTCATCAACTAGTCGGTCAGTCACAAAGCATGGACCGACTAAGAGCAGATCAGAGAAGAGATAGAATTTCAGACCTAGAAAACTAGTCTGAAGGCAAGTTGACTTAGTCGGTCCAAGAACAAAAGTTGACCGACTAGATTGTCAACTAGTCGGTCATCAAACGTTCTTAGACCGACTAACGGAAAACAGTAGCTTAGGAGAAATTTGGCATGTACAGTAAATCACAACTAGTCGGTCAAAGAAGCATCACTGACCGACTAGTTCACAAACTAGTCGGTCGGTGAGTCAACGTAGACCGACTAACTGTAAACAGTAAAGAACAAAGATTTAACTGACTGAAACTAGTCGGTCCAAGAACAGTGGCCGACCGACTAGATCTCCATCTAGTCGGTCAGTACTTGTTCTTGTACCAACTAACATGCACAACAAGGTCCGAATCGAAGCGCGACGCTTCGAGGAAATAAGAGTGAACTTGTGCAAGAATCCTAGAGCTACGAAATGAGCGAAATGAAGATAGAAACGTAAGATATACTCAAGGCTTAACATTCTATCAATCGAAACTAAAAGACTATAAATAAAACCTTAATAAACGGTCTTTGAGAGCTTCGATTGAATCTTCATTATTTCCAAAGCGTTGCATGAGCTTCAACGAAGCTTTAGGCTTGAATACGAGCTTTTGGAAGTGTTGAGATGTCGCTTTGAATATTCTCGTGAAATTGGCGACGATCTCCAATACTGCGCTCACAAAGTGTTAGTTCATGAATTATTTATGTTTGCTCATCATCCAAAACCGAATCCGGGGAGTCCAATATTCAACATTCTCCCCCTTTTTGGTGATGACAAACCAACATAAATAATAATCAAAGATAATAATTCAAATGTAAAATACTTACTCCCCCTGCATTGATGACACGTTAATTCCAAAATGAATATAAATGAATTGTATCAAGCAGACGAGTAAGATAAATAAAGTGAATTGATTTTTGAAATATCGGATTTTGAAAATCCTTATTTGTATCTTAACTCCCCCTGAATCTAACATATCAAACTAGATTCTTGGAAATTGAGTTAAATTTTTCATTTGCGCTATTTATTATCATTATCTCTCCCCCTTTGGCATTATCCCAAAAATGGGGGCATACAACGACAACAATTAGGAAATGTAAAATCCAACATCGGGAGTCGTAGACGAAGACAATGGACCAACTTGACACCAAGGGAAAAATGTGGAAATCAAAACAAGATGTGTCAAATTTTCCATTATCAATAAAAATCAACGATAATCAAAATCATCAAAAAAAATACCAAATGTTTATTCATGTCTTGAATAAAGAAACATACTCTTCAATATTCAATATTCTTGGTTAATTTTGAGCATGGAAAACAATTCTATAAAATCCATTTAACCAACTTTTTATGCGTCGATTCGATATCACATTTCAAATATATTCAACGAATATTAAATTTGCACGACGAATAAAAGATAAAGTGGTCGATGATGAACATATATATACATAGAGACAACATGAGTACATCCAGAAGATATCACATCGAATATAAGAGATACATCATATCAAGTGCTACATATCATCAAAAAGAAATACATCATCATCAACATATCATACAATCCAACACCGACAATCAGAAAGCACAAAAGCAATACAACAAGGCAACTCTCAACCCCATCCTAACCCAAAACTCTCTCACTAGAATACATCATCCAAAGTGTATATGGAGAGTCCTCGGAACAACGATCACGAGGAGGAGGCAGGATCTGCAGCGTCCGTGGGTCCAGTCGACGGAGTGGACTCAGGATCTGCAGGGAGAAGAGGTGTCTCAACAGATGGAATCGTCGGGGCAGGAGTCGAGATCTCAGCAACAGGCTCAACAGCAGCAGGAGTCTCGACAGAAGCAGCAGCAGATACATGAGCAGGCTCGGAAACTGGATCAGCAGCAGATGGCTCTGGAACACCGGAAGAGGTGGCAACTCCAGGAGCAGAAGTGGAAGTACCAGCAGCAGCAGAAGTGCCCTTGGGGGCACGAGTCGAAGCACGACAGATCTCCTCAACGTCCTCCTCATCCATCTCATCCATCTCCTCTCCCTCAGACACGGAAGGAGGAAGCTCAACACCCATCTGACGTGCCATACGGCAGACCACCTCCTCGGTACGAGCCAAGCGGGACTCGTGACGAAGAAGTATCCGGACGACGTCATCAAGGGTGGCAACGGGAGAAGCAGAGGCAGTGGCAGAGGCAGGGACAGACGCTGAAGGAGTCGTCCTCTGAACGTGACGAAGCGCCGCAAGAGATTTCTTGACGGCCGTCGCATTCAGCGGAGGACCGAGGGGACGCTCATCGTCACGAGGCAATGTGACACGAAAGTGACGAAACACGAGGGTCAACATGCAAGGAAAAGGAATATGAGCCGATTTATTGGACTTTCGAATACACTCGAAAGAATCAATCTTGTCGAGTATAATTCGAGCCCAATTAATCGAGCTCCCCATGAAGATCGCATAGATAAGCTTCAAAAATGGCTGGGATGGCAAAGATGAGGAGCCGTACTTGGGAAGCAAGCACGACTTCAGAATCAAATTAAGGACCCAAGCATTTGGCTTAAAAGATTTAGAGGGCACGCCAATCATAGCAGGAGGAATCTGATGGAAAATCTCTGATAGAATGGTCTGGTCAAGAGAGGAAATATCATCTACCGAGATATCAGAAGGAAGAAGGCCAGACGAAGAGATACCCAGAATCTCTCCTAAGATTTCCGCAGTGAGGACTATAGGAGTCCCCAAAACGGTCGTCTCAATAGAGTGGGTCTGATAGAACTGACCCCGGATCCTATTGGCATAGAAAAGCTTCACTAATCTAGGATAGGGGCGAGGATTCGCCTTCGGGTCAAATCGAAGGTAATCGAGAAGACCCGACGACGACAGAAGATCAGCTAGCCCTATGAAGTCGCTGAACTGGACGAAATGCTCCAGAAGCAGCGGACAATGTTCGATACAATTATATGCCGCAAGACACAAAGGGTCATCGCGACATAAGGAAATATCGACACCGCCCACCGGCATCGGAGCCTTTCCCTTAGGCTTTCGAGAAGACGTACGAGGGTGGGTGCTAGACTCGGGATGAATAGGAGGAGTGGGTTCCCTATGAGTCTCGGTCTCGGGATTATACTCCGTATCGGAATCGGTAGGAGTATGGAACGAAGAAGGAGAGGCACGAGATTTGGCCTTTGGCTTAGGTTTGGGTTTGGGTTTGGGTTGACCTCTAGGCTTAGCGGTCGTCGTCCTCTTCTTCTTGAGAGGAGGCGAAGACGACGAAGGATGGGTGGTCTTGGCTCTACGCTTCGTAGGGGTTGGATGCTCGGGATCCGAAGAGGTTGGATCAACGGTCATCGGAGAGGGGTTAGAGGAAGGGATCGGAATGCGTGTTCTTGCCATAGTCGAAGCAAGACACGAGATCAAATCAACGAATCCTAGCACAACCCTAGAAATCCGAAACCCTAGAGGAAGAAATTTAGAACCCTAGGAGGAAGAACGACGGCCGGCGACGGCGGAGATGATCGGAAAGAGGCCGGAAGTCGATCGGAAGGGGAAGGGTCGGGGTTTTGAGCGGAGTGAACTGAGTTTTCGATCGATTAGAATGGAAATCGATCGACTAAACTGAGTTTAAGTCGGTCGATTTCCCAAAAGACCAAACAGCCCCTGGCACAACTAGTCGGTCACAGTTCAAGCACTGACCGACTAGTTCACAAACTAGTCGGTCGGTAAATGAGCTTGAACCGACTAGGTGCAAACAGTGGCTGAATCCAAGAAGACTGACAAGATTTAGTCGGTCTGCGTTCGATTACTGACCGACTAGATCTCAATCTAGTCGGTCGGTCACTGAACATGAACCGACTAAAGAGTCAAAAACTTGAAAATTAAGTTCTCTCCATAATACGCTTGGACGAAAAATCTCAAAACTCTCAATAGACATCTAAACTACCCCATTAAACATCGAAAAACAGAAATTTGACGATTACGCACAAATCGAACGAAAAATTAAGATAACACTTAAAATTCTCGAAAAATCCAATAATTCTAGCATGAATGAGATATTGTCAAGAATAATAGCATGCAAAATTATTGAATGAAACATGAATCCTATATTTCGGATTCACCCATAATCCCCAATTCTCGACGCAACCGCACAAAGGAGTCCTCCTTTAGGGGTTTCGTGAAAATATCGGCGATTTGCTTTTGGGTTTCAACGTACACTAGAATGATGTCCTTTTTAGCAACATGGTCATCTAAAAAGTGGTGGCGGACATCTATGTGTTTCGAACGGGAATGATGTACCGGGTTCTTGGAAAGACATATTGCACTTTGGTTGTCAACCATGATAGGGCAAGTATCACAATTTATACCAAAGTCTTTAAGTGTGTGTCTCATCCAAAGAACTTGAGCACACGCGGCACCGGCGGCAATATATTCCGCCTCGGTGGTTGAAAGTGATACGGAATTTTGCTTCTTGGAAAACCAAGAGACAAGAGAATTTCCTATAAAATGGCAAGTGCCACTAGTACTTTTCCTGTCGGATTTGCATCCCGCATAATCGGCATCACTATATGAGATTAACTCATATGTGCTAGATCTCGGATAAAGTAATCCAAAATCTAAAGTGTAACTTAGATAGCGAAAAATACGCTTTACCGCTACTAAGTGAGACTCCTTAGGTTGAGACTGATAACGAGCACATATACATACGGCAAACATAATATCGGGCCTACTTGCGGTAAGATAAAGCAAACTACCAATCATACCTCGATATAAACGAATGTCTACATCCTTACCGCCCGTATCCTTGTCAAGATGCGTAGTCGTGCTCATTGGAGTCTTTTTCCCGGAGGCATTCTCCATTCCAAATCGCTTTAGCAACTCCACCGTGTACTTCGTTTGGTGGATGAAGATTGCATCGTTCATTTGGCGAATTTGGAGTCCTAAGAAATATTTGAGTTCGCCCATGTGGCTCATCTCAAATTGTTCCTTCATAACATTAGAAAACTCTTCGCAAAGAGTGAAGTTAGTAGCACCGAAAATGATATCATCAACATAAATTTGTACTAATAAAATATCATTATTCGCATGCTTAACAAAAAGAGTTGAATCGGCTTCGCCCATTTTAAAATTCAAATCCAAAAGAAAATTCTTTAGGCGATCATACCAAGCTCGAGGAGCTTGTCTCAAACCATAAAGAGCTTTCTTTAGTTTAAAAACGTGATTTGGAAATTTTTCATTTATGAAGCCCGGAGGTTGAGAAACGTAAACTTCCTCAACGACATCTCCGTTTAAAAAAGCACTCTTAACATCCATTTGAAATAATTTAAAATTCTTATGGCATGCAAAAGACAAAAGTAATCTAATTGATTCTAATCTAGCTACCGGAGCGAAGGATTCTTCGAAATCAATACCTTCCTCTTGTCGATAGCCTTGAGCTACTAACCGAGCTTTGTTCCGGACGACGACTTGGTTTTCGTCGGTTTTGTTCTTGAAAATCCACTTTGTCCCTATGACGGTGTGGTTCTTCGAAGGCAATGGAACAAGCTCCCACACTTCATTCCTCTCGAATTGAATGAGCTCCTCCTCCATGGCAAGTATCCAAGCACTATCTTCGCATGCTTCAACTATATTCTTTGGCTCTATCGATGAGGCAAAGGCACAATTGGCGAAGTGGTGAACTTGTGATCTTGTCTTGACACTATCTTGAATATTGCCAATTACTTGCTCATGGGGATGGTCGCGAATGACATGAAGTCGCTTGGGAATACCTTGATCACTTGGAACATTCTCAACAACTTCATTAGTCGGGTTAGTCTCAATAGAATCAATAGACTTAGAATTATCAAATGAATCACATAAAACATCCATAGAATCATTATCATTTGAAATTCTAGTTGGAACAAATCCTTCATTAAATGAGACATGAAGCGACTCCTCGATCGTCGAGGTTCGTTTGTTGAATATCCGGTAGGCTTTGCTACGCGAAGAATATCCCACAAAAATCCCCTCATCGGATCTCGGATCGAATTTGTCCAAACTACCATATGTGTTCTTAATAAAACATTTCGAACCAAAAACACGAAAATGTTTAACTTGAGGCAACCTACCAAACAACAATTCATAACAAGTTTGTTTAGTGCCGGGCCTCAAAAGTATTCTATTAAACACATAGCAAGCGGTGTGTACCGCTTCCGTCCAAAATTGATGGCCAAGTTGGCTATCATCAAGCATAGTGCGAGCACACTCCACTAGCGTCCTATTCTTTCTCTCAACTACACCATTTTGAGGCGGTGCACGAGGGAAAGAGAAGGTGTGAGTAATACCAACTTCATCACAAAATGTCTCAAAAGACTCATTCTCAAATTCACCTCCATGATCACTACGAATAGTGACAATGGTGTTTCCTAAGAGATTTTGTACTTTCTTAACAAAAATTGTGAAGTTTTCAAAAGCTTCATTTTTATTGCACAAGAAAAATACCCAAGTAAATCTTGAATAGTCATCTACGATGACAAGTCCATACCTTGCATTTCCTAAGGAAGCTACTCTAGTTGGCCCAAATAAATCTAGATGTAATAGCTCTAGTGGCCGTTTTGTAGAGATGCTTTTCTTAGGTTTAAATGAAGATTTAGGAAGCTTGCCGCGTTGACAACAATCACAAAAACTTTTCTTTTCAAAAACAAGCTTCGGAAAACCTTTAATAGAATTCAATTTTGAAAGCTTATATAGTGTTCCAAAGTTCACATGTCCAAAGCGTCGATGCCATAAGTGTTGTTCACTTGTGTTGGCAACGAGACATTGTTCATATGACTTAGGAAGATCCAAAATATAAATGTCTTTACGACGAGTTCCGGAAAATAATAATTTTTCATTATCCTTTCTTAAAATATGACACAATCCTTTCGCAAAGCTAACTTTGTAACCTTTGTCACAAAGTTGACTTATTGAAATAAGATTATGATTTAAACCACTAACAAGATACACATCACTAATTACTGGTTTAGAAGGGTTACCGACATTACCAACACCTATGATGGTTCCGCTCTCGTTGCCTCCAAATACGACGCGGTTTCCATTCACAATGGGAACCACTCCGGAGAGCAATCGAGCGTCACCCGTCATGTGTTTGGAGCACCCGCTATCGAGTATCCAATTCCCTTTGGAGCTAAATTTAAATTTGTTGCTCCTTTTCTTTTTCTTTTCCTTGAGTACCTAAAGATAGATAAGTTTCATATCATGGTACCCAAGGTCATTGGGTCCAAGGGATTAGACCTTTGGAAGCCAAGTCCAAGTGGACTTAGACTTCCCCACATAATTCTTACTATGCACAACATCCGAAAAATAAGCATTCATATATATTTGTTTTTCGTCCATGCTTGTGTCCTTTGGGCTCCAAATCGTGAAAACTTTGGGAGCCATCATCCTATTGGGTGCATGCATGCGACGTTGATTTCTACGTGATGCATGTTGTGGATAGGCATACGGGACATGATGGAATGGTGCACGACGAGAATTATTCATATGATGAGGTGGGTGTACATATGCATGTGTGGGAACACGTGCGTGAGGGTGTCTCACTTGGTGTGCACGTGCCCGAGAATGTGTTGCATAAAAATCATCATAAGTGTGAGATGGTGGAGTAGGACGTGTGTTCCTACGTGGCATGGAATTGGTGTACATATAAGCATGCCCCTTCTTTGGAGGTCCACCCAATGTGGGTTTCTTTCCGAAAGAGGGTGTGGACGAGGTGGAAGCACCATTGGTAGATGAACTACCAATAGAGTGTTTGCTCCCACTCGTTGAGGCTTCGGAAGTTGGCCTAACAAAGGTAGTGACCGACTTGGAAGAATTTCCCATCATATACCCCAAGCCAATGTGGTGCTTGGCCGGAAGTAAATCTTTTAGGATATTATCCAAATGGCCTTTACCCTTGTTGAATTTGTTGATTCGGCCCAATGTGTCCTCATATTTCTCTTTGAGAGAACGCAAGGAAGTATCCAAAGTGGATATTTGCGAAGTGAGCACATAAACACGAGATTTAAGATTCTCGTTCTCAATACTCAAAATCGAGTTTTGAGAAGTTAAATCCGCTATCTCATGTTCTTCCGCATCCTCAATGCTAACATGTTCAAGTTTAGATTTGAGATTTACTATCTCATTTCTTAACTCTTCAACAACGGTGTCGTTGTTGGTGATGATAGTCTTAGGCGATGTTTGAATGCTAGCTAGGTCATCTTTTACCTTAGTATATCTATTTACTAACTTAGTATATTTTGACCAAAGTTGAGTGTTAGCATCCCTAAGATCATCCATCGTTACCTCATCGCTTTCTTCATCACTATCATCGGAAGAGGAGGATCCTTGATCGTGCTCCTCTCTTGCCATGAAACACATGTGTGCTTGCTCCATGTGCTCATCGTCCGACTCTCCGCTTGAGGAATCCTCGGAGTCGGTGAAGGTAGCTCCGACAAGTCCCTTCTTGTTTCCTTTCGTGTACTTCTTGGACTTGTCATACTTTGGCGCCTTCCACTTCTCCTTTTGCTTGTTTTGAGGACAATCCGCTTTGATGTGTCCTGGCTTATTGCATTTAAAGCACAAAGGTGGAGAGGCGTTAGTAGATGTAAACTTAGATTTGTGTTTGAAGTTACCCTTTCGGAAGAAGCGATTGAACTTCTTTGCCATGAGTGCAATGGATTCCATGTCCATTTCTTCTTCCGAGTTCTCATCATCGGTAGAGGTGGATGAAGCCGCCTTGAATGCAATCGCCTTTTTCTTAGGCGCATCTAGGTTCAAATATGACTTCATCTTTTCTTGTAGCTTCACCTTGCTATCTTTGCGTACCTCATATGACATCAAAGTACCCATTAGTTGAACTACGGTATATTTGTCCATGTCATTACCTTCCTCGATGGCGAAGGTACGTTTTTCCCAAGAAGAGGGAAGTCCTTCAATAAGCTTTAAGCACTTCTCCTTTTGAGTGTAGATCTTGCCGAGGGCCTCTAACTCGTTTATTATATCAACGAAACGAGAGTAATATTCTTTCATCTTCTCGCCCTGTTGCATATGAAACATTTCGTAATCTTTGGTTACGACTACGAGTTTAGAGTCTCTTACCCTACTCGTCCCTTCGTGTAGAATGAGGAGGGAGTTCCAAATTTGATATGCACTCTTACATGTGCATATCTTATTGAAATCCTCGGGCTCCAATGCCCATTGCAAGGCGTTCATTGCCTTGGCATTGCTTACCTCCGCGGCGACCTCCGCGGTAGTCCATTTCTCAAAATCTTCTTCTTCGGGTTCAATATACTCCTTCATTGTAGTTCTCCATAAAGATGCACTTCGGAGGAAGGTTTCCATCCGACACTTCCAGTACCCGTAGTTGGTACCGTTGAAGAATGGAGGCCTCGTAGAGGAATGTCCTTCCATCACGGAAGATGCTCCTTCACGGTTCCTGAAGGTGTCATAGTTGGAAGGTGGACGCACGGTCTTGTTGTCGTTGGCAGACATAGCTGAGAATCTGGCTCTGATACCAAATGTAATGCCCTACCAGCTACTGCACAAGTACTAGAGGGGGGGTGAATAGTACTTTAAAATAATAAGGCGTATAATTCCAAATTAAATTGCAAACAACCACCAAATCAATTTGCGGAAGCTTAAATTGATTGACAACAATGAAATAAACAAAGCTAACAAACGATGTTAATGGGTTCGGATCCACCCAAGTCTCCCCGACTTGTTCCCGGTGATCCTACGTCCCAACCACCCGGATCCCCTCCGGATACTTGAGTTAGAAACCCTAACTCAAGATTTCCACTATGAATATCTTGTGAAAAACCTTCACAAGATCAAATCATACATGCAATGGCAAAGTGAATCCCACAACCCGGGATCACAAACTTCTCTCACAACCGAGAGAGCCAATAAGCAATATAAAGAGTTTAAATGAAATAAATACTCTTACCACAAAATCCTATACCTTGAGTTTTTCTTACCCAATAGGTGGAATGAAGGATTTGAGGAAGATGAAGTCACCAAGCCCTAGCACCAAGGAAATGAGCAGCAATGGGTGCCTAGGGAAGAGTTGGAGACTTGGATCAAGCAATAGCTTGAAGAGCTCACCAAGAACAAGCTTCTCTCTAGATCTAGAAATGAGAGAGAATGGCTTTCTTGTGAGGAAGAGAGCTTTAGATTTGAGGGAGAATGGCTATCTCTTTAGGGCTCAATGAATCTCTTAATGGCAGCTCTATTCAAGATAGAAATGACCTAGGTTCGTATTTATAGGAACCCAAAAACATAAGTTAGGTCAATCTCCAACGGAAAGAAATCTGGGAGAATTAGTCGGTCAAAGAACAATCACTGACCGACTAGTTCATCAACTAGTCGGTCAGTCACAAAGCATGGACCGACTAAGAGCAGATCAGAGAAGAGATAGAATTTCAGACCTAGAAAACTAGTCTGAAGGCAAGTTGACTTAGTCGGTCCAAGAACAAAAGTTGACCGACTAGATTGTCAACTAGTCGGTCATCAAACGTTCTTAGACCGACTAACGGAAAACAGTAGCTTAGGAGAAATTTGGCATGTACAGTAAATCACAACTAGTCGGTCAAAGAAGCATCACTGACCGACTAGTTCACAAACTAGTCGGTCGGTGAGTCAACGTAGACCGACTAACTGTAAACAGTAAAGAACAAAGATTTAACTGACTGAAACTAGTCGGTCCAAGAACAGTGGCCGACCGACTAGATCTCCATCTAGTCGGTCAGTACTTGTTCTTGTACCAACTAACATGCACAACAAGGTCCGAATCGAAGCGCGACGCTTCGAGGAAATAAGAGTGAACTTGTGCAAGAATCCTAGAGCTACGAAATGAGCGAAATGAAGATAGAAACGTAAGATATACTCAAGGCTTAACATTCTATCAATCGAAACTAAAAGACTATAAATAAAACCTTAATAAACGGTCTTTGAGAGCTTCGATTGAATCTTCATTATTTCCAAAGCGTTGCATGAGCTTCAACGAAGCTTTAGGCTTGAATACGAGCTTTTGGAAGTGTTGAGATGTCGCTTTGAATATTCTCGTGAAATTGGCGACGATCTCCAATACTGCGCTCACAAAGTGTTAGTTCATGAATTATTTATGTTTGCTCATCATCCAAAACCGAATCCGGGGAGTCCAATATTCAACACTTCGGACCTAGCAGAACGTAACCTTGTTTCTCTTAGGAACCTTCTCATTAGATCCTGATTATATTCTAGCTCATTAGGAAGCCTTAGAGCTGAGTTATCCTAAATCTTTAGACGACCCGGTGATTAGAACCCTTGTCCTCTAGCATCCCTCTGATCCTTGCAAATTTTGTGCTATCGACCATAGAGTCCCATCGTAGCTCTTCACGATTCATATCTTACGCGTAATCTTCATGCGATCATTTTTCCTTTCTCTCGATTCTCGTGATCATTTCCTAATGATCATCATCGATCCTTCGAATCCCTTCCCTGACCAATTCTACCTTCTCTAAAATTATTTTTGACTTTCCTTATTAAGTTTTCACTCTAGCTTGATTTCTTTGAAAACCCCCATATTATATATTTAAAATTTGTTGTTTTGGATCGAGTTAAAACTTTTAATTGACTTGGAGCTTTCTTGGACGTAAATGTTTTAAGTCAATATCTCGCATTATTTGCCTTGTTTCCAAAATATATATATTACTTTTATAGACTACACAATTTATTTCTACTATCTTGTACTTATTTTCGAATTTTCCCCTTTTCCCAAAACCTGCTTCCTTTAAAAGTATTTTCGAAATTCATTATTAAATTCTCCGCCCAATTTGACTTCTTAGAAAACTTTTATTTCTTACTTTCGGTTGAGTTGAAATTCTTTCGCAAAATTTGAAACCTTTCGGTCGTAAAAGTTTTAAGTTACAGCCTCGTACTTATTTTCGAATCATGTTACCATTTCGGGAATTCAATATATCATTTTTCTAACCTACGAAATTTATTTTAACCATTTACGTACGTACTTTAGAATATTTTTCTAAAACAAAGGGGGGATTTTAAATTTCTGTACATATAAACATCTCTATGTTCATCGTGCTCATACTTCAAGAACCATTGTTTAAATTCATTTTCATTTGCAAAACAATCGCTGCCTCATCCCACTTTTATTCCTCTTATTTCTTGTTTTCGAAACCCATTATTAAATTCTTCGCTCGGTTTAACTCCCTTGAAAACCCTTTATTATATATATAGTTAAAATTCATTGCTTTTCGGTTGAAAGTTCCTTCTTAGATTTTGAAACCTCATTGGTCGTCAATTTTCAAGCTACTATCCGGTAATTATTTCAAATCGGTATCTTTCATATTTTCATTTTTAAAACCGTGTTAACATTTTGATAATTCAATTTATATTTTTCTGGGCTACCAGATCTATTTCTAAATCACTTACAGTGTATACTTTTAAAATATTTTCTGGACTAGGTGGAACTTCAATTATTTTTATTATTATTATCATATCTGTTCTATGTTCCTCGTGACCACATTTCAAAATCTTTGTGTAAACTTATTTTCATTTGCAAAACAATCGTTATTCCACCCTACCCATCCTTCCTTCGTCTTACTTTTCCAAAATTTTAAAAATTCTACTATCTGCTCACTTCCTCCTACATTATTTTATTTTTTTTTTAAAAAAGTATATGCTACCATATTCTACATGTAATTCTCCTGTCATCAATCTAATTATTTTGAAGAATATTTTGTCTCATCCAACCAACTATCTCCTTACACCCGTCTTATTTGAACTCGTTCTTTCCGATCTTATTTCGTTCGGCTTTTGACTTAGTTTTCCTTCCTTCTTTTATTTAGACATTAGCCCTTGTAGTTGTCAATGTGATCTCCGATTCAGGAGTAGGCCCTTTGGTAGGTGATGTCGTCTTGGTGCATGAGTTTAGGTAGAGTGCGTAGACCCATATGAATGTGTGTTCTTTAGGATCCCGATGATTGCCTTTTGTGTCTTGAATGTGTCCTCAGTATTAACCCTGGTATGCTGGAAGTTGTCTGGATGACGGTATTCATGCTTATATGAATGGTGTCATTGCAGGCAGATCCTTAGACTTAGTTTTAGTTTAATGAATGGTTTATCTTGGCTATATGAGATCGTATCAAAACTTTGTTTTCTTTAAACCAAATCTTTAAAGTTTTCAAATTAGCTCACAAGATCGCAAATCAATTAACTTTTTCCATCCATTACCGCAACACCACACGTTTTTCCAAATGTTTTAAAATATTTCTCTGGCCTTAATGTCCCTCTTTCTCTTCTCTTCTTCTCCCTTAAAGAAAGTCTTCGTGTTTATGGTTGGTATATCAGTTGGGACTAGCTATTATCGTTATAGGATTTTTGTTTGCAGGTAGGCTTGGAGTGAGATGAGTTTTATTATGGTAATGATTAATTGATTTTGGGAACATGAGGATGATGGATTAGAATATCTTTTGGATGAAAAGAATGAACTGTCCAAGACTTATTTATAATACCGGAGTGTGGCGGACTCAATGGGAAATTCTGGTCGAATGAAATTATATGCGAGGAGATTGTGACTCATCAGACTTGAGGCTTAGACGGGTGGTAGATAGGAGTAACTGCCGAGAATAGTATGAGTTAGGGTGCTCATGAGATTGAGTAGAGCTTATATTTGCATTGAGACTGATTGATGAATTGACGTGAGAAGACTTTGAGAATAACACGACGTGATGAGATTAATGAATGGGTAGGTAGGTGGACTTAATATTGGTTGGGGTTAGTTATAGTGAGTAGGATGAGGGGTAATTCTGACAGATCAAATTATTTGGTGGATAAAATTTATGGGGAGATATGACGAGAATGTATTGAAGACACGACGATTGCTGATTGGTGAAGGTATTACAGGATAGACAAATGTTTTTGTCTTGGATTGGTGGATGACTAGAATCTCATTTTGGAGATTTATTAATGTTGGGAAAAGATTTAGAAATTCAAAAGATATTAATGAGCGATGATGATGTTTAGTGGAGTGGTACGATATCAGAAGATGATTATTTTTTTTAATGAGAACTTGGAGTTGGAAATTGGAACTGTAGTGATGAATCTATATTATTAGGAGGTGAGTTTAGTCGTGGCTTTGCCCAGTGAAAAGATGGATTATGAGGAATTATTGAGAAATGTTGTTCGAAGTTACAGGATTAGAAATCTTTTTGAGTAGATATGATAGTCGCGGGTATAAGGTTATATGGGTGATATTATTATTAGTGTGAGTGATTCCGAGGGCGGAATCATTTCTAAGGTGGGTAGAATGTAACGGCCTGTTTCTATCGTACCTTCTTCGTGCACGTGCTTTTGATCGTGCACGTGTTTATTTTAGACTTTATTTGTTTTTGAACATTTTTGTGTGATATGTCGTCGTGATCGTCTCTGAAAGTATTAGATTATGGAACAACTTGGGAACGACATATCTCGAGTCGTTCTTCCGCGATACTAACTTATTTGACGTGACGTCGCGACTTTCTGTTTTGACGTGAGACGTTTCTATTTTTAGTTTCGTCTCTCGACGTCGAAATTTTGATCCGTCTTCTCCAACCTCTTTCTTTAGTCGTCTCGAACACCCCAGAATTATTTTACAATTTTTGGACTTAATTTGACCTATTTTCCATTTTTTTGAAAGTTTTAAATAATTTTAAAACCTATTTTTATAAGAGTTTTAATTACAATAAAATTCTTATAATATAATAACGCTTTAAAGAATTTTTTGACCAAATTTCAGAATTTTTGGCCGCACCCATCTCGTATGAGGGAGAGAAGAGTAAATCTATTTTTAAATAATTATTTTTACTTATTTAATTACGATTTTCTAAACCCTAACCCTAACCCTAGCTCTAACCTATTTATATTAGCCCTAGGATAAATTATTTTCGCATTACACAAACCCTAGCCGTCAAAAACACCTTCCCGACGTTCGTCGCAACGTTGCGACGATCGCCCAGTGCACGACCGACGGCCGCCCCCGCACATCCTAGTGCACGACCGGCGCTCTGCTCCGCATCGCCGCTGCATCGCTCCGCTGCATCGCCCCCCGCTGTCGCCCCGCTCCGACCGAGGCCGTCGCTCTGTCTGACCGAGAGAACAGCTGTCACGCCCCGCTTCCCAAAATGGACGGAAGCGAAACGTGACGTGGCCCGCTTAGGCCAGAGCTGAGAAGCTCGGACCCAATAAGCGTCTGTAGAGGTACCATTTTAAAATGAAACTTCAGGTTCTTGCATTAATATAGTTCGAAACAACAGAAAGTACAGAAAAGATGTTTGCATTCATTAAATAGAGATATAATATCCAACTGGTACAAAGTCTGAAAGAAGCCTAAGCGTGGCAACAAACTATCTAAAAGAAAACTGAAGTAGTAACCTCTGAAAGTGGCGACTAAAAAGACCTCAAGGTCTGGTCCTCGTCAGGCACGTGCTCTTGGTCTACGTCCTCGGTTCCTCGTACTCCAGTGAGTCTGCCTCGTCCACGGACTCTGGCTGAATACCTGACGTACAGCACCCAAGAAAAAGGAACTGTACGTCAGGTAAAGTCTACAAGAAGGGTTAGACTTTACTGCAAGTGCACCGAACTTTAAACAACGGTTTACTGGTTGATTAGCATGCTGAGGTTCTTTTACACAACAGTTTACTGGTTGATTAGCATGCTGTGGTTATAACAGAGTAACACAAAAGGTAGTAACGTAGCATGAAAGTAAAACGCAACAAGTAGTAGTCGTAGCGTGTGCTACTAACTACGGGACTAGCCTAACAGGTGTCAAGACAAGACGTGACAAGACGAAACGTGACAGGACAGGACAAGACAAGACAAGACAATTGTGACATGAAGGGTTCACGCCTTACGGTTCGAGGGGGATCAGACCCTCTTGCCGTGCGCACGCTCAACCCTACCCCAAACCCCAGAACTCAGGACAAGACAATATAGGGCCACTCACTCTGCTAGGTGAGAGCCTCTATCCCCACGGTCGGTAGTGTATCACTCACTCTGCTAGGTGAGCGACGAACGCCTCGTAGGTGAAACCGTACAACTGTATAGGACCACTCACTCTGCTAGGTGAGCATCTCTATCCTCTCGGTCTGCTGGGACACTCACTCTGCTAGGTGGGTGCCGAGCTTCCCGTAAGCTGTGAATCAGTACAAGGGATCACTCTCTCTAGCTTGGAGAGTGCCCTATTGCCCGCAGGCTGTGTAAGACGAGACGGGACGTGTCAAGACGGGAAGAGTTATTCTAGGGTGTCCACACACACGCACACACATGATAGCCCTACAGCATCAAAAGTTGTTGTTGTCAGGCTCAGACTTCGTCGTCAAGTCTGAGCCGTCAGGAGCGTCCCGGACGCTATCATTTCACGTCCGGTTCTATACATTCACAGTCTAGCAGTTCTAGCAATCTAAGACCAAAGCACGGTCAAAAACGCAAGTGGGTACACTTGCCTGCGATGGCGAGTGTGTCGTCCTCTCGAAGCGTCTCGCCCAAGCGTCTCGTCCGCGGAAGTCCGTCTGAAACAGTGCCGTGGCGACGGTGTCAGGTCGCGATTTTCAATAGATCCTATTTAGGGTTTGTTTCTAGGTTATCGGGGCTATCCTATTCGTCAATCGTCACAGGTTGGTGTTTCGTTCAGCCTAAATCGACCACTATCCTATATGCACAGAAAATTGTCTGATGGTCGATTTCTATAGTGAGCAGCATTTTACTGGTGTGGAAAAGTAAATTTAGTGATATTAAGTTGCTGATTTTTAGTTAGGGTTCAGATGACGTATTGTTTGGGTTGCTACGTGTATAGGACACCAACCTGGTTCGACGGTCACGTGTAAATTTGACGTCGGATCTGAAAACAGCAACGTATCACATCGCCTTCGCTCTGATTCCCCTACTGTGGATAGCGTGGATTTATCTGCGCCAACAAATTCGTGATATTAAACCAAGGTCTAAAACGCTATAAAAATTATTACATCAAACCTTGTATATATGTGCTCATTATTTTCAAATCTATATAGGTATAATTCTACACAGAAATAACCTATACTAATTATATTATTTTATTAACATACAACTAACCTATGTTACTACTGTTAATATCCCAACTATCTTACGCATTAGGCCTTACTGCTAATATTTTGCAACCGGGCTAAACTGATAGGGCTTAAAATAATTATTAACACGTATTATCAAATACCATGGCATAATATAAACACTAAATATAACCACTAATAATAAGTGCTACTGCTAAAACGTGTTGCTATTATTATCAAAGGGGACGTGCATGCAGATCGAGACACTTACGGTTTCGGTTCACGTTGCCCTCGCTTGCAGGCGGGGTGGTTCTCGGGCGGCGGGTAACGGCTTCTGCGAAGGGAGAGGCACCGCGATGAGGTGCCGGTTGACCTCGTGCGGGCTCGGGGATCCTGCAGAGGCCTGGGCGTTGGTGAGCTCTTGTACAGGTGCGAACGGTTGCTAGGGATCGGGAGCGAGGCGCTGCGGCAACGGAGCGCGGTAAGACGGTGGTGTGCTGTCGGAGGGTTCGGCGGCAGGTGCTAGTGTGGAGGCCGGAGTAGAGATGGCCGGCCTGGGTGACGGCGTACGCTTACTGACGGCGAGAGGGCAGAGCGCAGGGCTCGTCGGTGTTGCCGGCGTGTGCTGAAGGGAGAAGGGCAGGGCGAGATTTGCGTGCGAGTCTATAAGAGGTGATCTCGGGTTTTATTTTTTTTTAAAGCTTGGAGTTGTTTGGGGTTCATTTGTTTAGAAATTGAAAACGACAGCTCACAACTAAAAGAACCCTAGCCTTAAGCTATATAATAGTATAGGGGGAGATATCACCTGGGGAAGAAAAATTTGAGGGGAGAGAGAGTACATGGGAGAAGAGATGGGTGACGGGTGAGAGTGTGTTGAGATTTTTAGGGGGTACGGTTTTGGCCTGTTGAAATAATAGGGAGAGTGGGGGGAGGCTGTTATGATTTTTAATAGATTTAGATTTCAAAATTAACACTAAGATGCATTAGGATTAGAATAAGGAAATGATTTGATTTTCCTATTTTAAAAAAAACGTAAGGAGATAGGATTGGTTTGATTTTTGTTTTTAAAAAAATATTAAAGGCTTTGGTTCCTTTTCAAACAAAACGAATCAGATTTCAAAATTTAAAATTTGTTTTATAAAACATTTTATAAATTAGTAATAAGATATGCGGATTGGTCCCCTGACGTCCAAAAATTACAAAGAAAATATCGGGGCGCTCGCGCCTCCGAGAGGGTCGTGAAAACGGAGTTCCGTCGCTCTTCAGGGTTAAGGAAGACAATAATAAAAACAAAATACGATAGCACTCATACGAAACAACATACACACCAAAGTAAACACGACCGGAAAGTGGCCGTTACAACAGCCCGCACCAGCTTCGTTGCCACCGCTCCGCATCCGCTCCGCACCCGCTAGCGCCTGACCGGTCGGTTCGCCCGCAGCGACCGAGAGGCCGCTCCGCATCGCCCAAGCGCTGCACGCCCGCACCCCCACAGCGCCCGACCGACGGGATCCATCGGTCAGACCGAAGGATTCCCTCGCACAGCACGAGCCCCCGACCCCGCTGCGCTGCAACTTGCACGACCGAGAGCTCCCCTCGGTCTGACCGAGAGAACTCTCCGCATCGGCAGTGTACGACCGACAGAACTTCGTCGCAAGTTGGTTTCCCCCACACCAACTCCTGTGGTGGGCCCCCCAAGTGCTCCTGAGGTGTTGTGGGTCCCCCTGGACCCCTAGCACTGCTGTGGGTCCCACTTGGACGTGCCACTTCACGGATTTGCCGTCTACGACGTTGCGACACATCGTAGGCCTTCGTCGCAAGTTTCGACTTTTGGAGAGACGTGCGAGGACCAGATCTGAAGCTGAGGAGTTCTCCGATCAGACACGACATCCATTCTACGACAAACTCCGGTTCAGGTTGGTTCCCCGAAACTCGTAGAAACCCTCACAATAGCTGATTGAACCCTAAACTAAAAACCGTCAACTTGAACTAAATTTAATTTCCAGCTCCTGTAAAACGTTGTACGAACATAGAAAATCGACGAACGGACTTTGTTGACTGTGCACATAGGATAGATCGTCGATTAGGCTGAAACATCAAAAAATGACTTTTGACGAATAGGATAGTCCCGAAAACCTAGAAACGAAACCTAATAGGATTTGATGAATTTGAGACCTGACATCGTCACCGTGGCGATATTTCAGACGGACTTCTGCGGACGAGACGCTTGGACGAGACGCTTCGAGAGGACGACGCACTTGCCGTTTCAGGCAAGTGTACCCACTTGCGTTTTTGACTGTGCTTTGGTCTTAGGTTGCTAGTACTGATAGACTGTGAATGTATAGAACCGGACGTGAAATGATAGCGTCCGGGACGACTCCTGACGGCTCAGACTTGACGACGAAGTATGAGCCTGACAACAACAACTTTTGATGCTGTAGGGCTATCATGTGTGTGCGTGTGTGTGGACACCCTAGAATAACCCTTCCTGTCGTGTCACGTCACGTCCCGTCTTGCACAGCCCGCTGGGCAATAGGGCACTCGCCGAGTGATCTCTTGTACTGATTCACAGCCTGCGGGCAATAGGGCACTCTCCAAGTTAGAGAGAGTGATCCCTTGTACTGATACACAGCCCGATGGCAATAGGGCACTCTCCAAGCTAGAGAGAGTGATCCCTTGTACTGATTCTCAGCCTGCGGGCAATAGGGCACTCGCCAAGCTAGAGCGAGTGATCCCTTGTACTGGTGTCATGTCTTGTCTTGTCTTGGGGTTTGGGGTTGGGTTGAGCGTGCGCACGGTAAGAGGGTCTGATCCCCCTCGAACCGTAAGGCGTGAACCCTTTCGTGTCTCACTTGTCTTGTCCTGCCTTGTTTCTGTCACGTCCCGTCTTGTCTTGACACCTGTAGGTTAGTCCCGTAGTTGGTAGCACACGCTACGACTACTACTTGTCCCGTTTTACTTTCCTGCTGCGTTACTTCCTGTCGTGTTACTCTGTTATAACCACATCATGCTAATCAACCAGTAAACTGTTGTGTAAAAGAACCTCAGCATGCTAATCAACCAGTAAACCGTTGTTTAAAGTTCGGTGCACTTGCAGTAAAGTCTAACCCTTCTTGTAGACTTTACCTGACGTACAGTTCCTTTTTCTTGGGTGCTGTATGTCAGGTATTCAGCCAGAGTTCGTGGACGAGGCAGTCTCACTGGAGTACGAGGAGCCGAGGACGTTGATCCAGAGTTCGTGCCTGACAAGGACCAGACCTTGAGGTCTTCTAGTCGCCACTTTCAGAGGTTACTACTTTTCAAGTTGTCTTTAAACTTTTGTCGCCATGCTTAGGCTTCTTTTAGACTTTGTACCAGTTGGATATTATTTCTCCATATAAATGAATGTCAAACTTCTTTCTGTACTTTTGTTGTTCCTAAACTTTATTAATGCAAGAACCTGAAATTCTTTTAAAATGGTACCCCTACAGACGCTTATTGGGTCCGAGCTTCTCAGCTCTGGCCTAAGCGGGCCTCGTCACGTTTCGCTTCCGTCCATTTTGGGAAGCGGGGCGTGACAACACAGAAGGCGGCCAATCCCCTCCGTGCCAAGATCGACTCAAGTTAAAAAGGGCCCACCCGGCCCGCAGGGACCCCTAGATCCGGAGGTCATTAAACCACGGGCGAGGACAGCTCTACAGCCCCTCATCGAGCCGGATCTGACCCCACAACGGGCGATAAACTAAGAACTCCTGTACAAGCCATAGATCAGCTCTTACAAATTTAAATGAAAACGTTCTTCTTTATACGCTCAGATTTTTCGGAGAATACCATTGTGGGTAGCTATCCCCCCGCCAAGTGCCGGGCGAGCAACGCGCTACCCCGCCTAACTGGCGTAGGACTTCTAGGAAGTCTACGTCCGCAGCTCGAACCCCGCGATACTACGATTCGAAACCAGCCCCCCCGCTCCCTGAAAGTCACCGACAACTTCCCCTCAAAGGGGAAAGAGGTACACTGGGGCCCGCCCTGCGTAACAGGTTCGGCCCGAGATCAAATCATGATAGGACAGCGTGTCTCATCCCGAACCCCTTCGCCGACTCCCCGCCCCGCCCAAAGGCAACACAAGCCGACAACATCCCCTTCCCCCAGACCTCGCGATCTCGAACACGGGAATGTTCGGGGCATAATTGGTAATTGTGTAACTCCCACAAGAAGCCAAGACACGTGACCTGGAACGGACCGGTCGAAGGGCAGAGGCCGCGAAATAGGCGCCCAGTCCAGATAGGGCAGCGGCCCTGTCTCGTCAAAGCAGCGCCACGATGCGACTCAACATAACGAAAGGACGCTTGGACAACACGCCATCAGCAGCAACACGCCCCCCCGAGAGGCCAGAATGCCGGATACCGCCAGGGAAAAGCGATTCCCAAAGCGCGTGATTCCGCAGAGCCCATTAATGGCACTAATCCCCCTTATTACCCAAGAAAAACCCTTCCACAGAATCTCGCTATAAATACCCCCCTCCAGAGGTCAGGGGGAAGGAGAGAGAGAGATGCAGGGGATTCCCATCCCCTCACTCCGGGCATAAAACGGCCCCAAACGCCCCACCGAGCTACGAAGAAAGCCGACAGCCACCGACGGACCTCACTTCCCCCGACGATGGCCGCCATAGCCCCACCACCTCCAACAGGATATTCCCCTTACACGTGGAAGGCCCCGCCCGCCAGCTTTCCTCCTGCTCGTTACTGGATCAAAAGGCAGGTCCAGAAAGTCGGGCCGCGTGCCGCAACACCCCAATTAACGCCCAGCCGACGGCGACCCCCACGGGGTGTCAGGGGAGAAACCCCCAGCGGCTCTCCCAGCAGCGCCGTCACCGTCGGTGATCCCCACAGGGTGTCGGGGGGGAACCCCAATGGCTCTCCCAGCGGCGCCACCACCACCACCTCGTCCTCAGCCTCCCTGGGGTTCCCCCTCGGTGCGCGGGGTCCCCGGCGAGGCCGAGCAACCCTCCAGCATGACGACAGCGAGGCAGAACGCGAGGAAGCGATGAAAGGGAAAGGAAGAGGGTCCCCTCCTACGACCGAGGGTCGGCCCCCCCGAAGGCTGAACCATCACAGGGCGGCACCCCTGATATAAAAAAAATTGGTTCCCGGCGCGTCAGCCCGCCCCCAGACAATGAGGCGGTAGGAATTCGGCGATCGACATAAGGGAAGACCGCCCCGACGCAGGGATCTGCTCCTCCCGACGGAGCGAACAACAAATGTGGACAACCCTCCGTCCCAACCGCCGGTTGACCCACATCTTCTCCTAGTGTTGTAAATATCACCTAGATCTCCGATAAAGATGGGTGTATAATACTCCCCCTTTTGGACAACGCCCCGCTTGGCTCAAACTCAGGAAGAGACCTCGCGATCCCGCTATAGCGGGACACACCCCGCGGGACCAGCATCACCCCCCTGAGCTGGGATCCAAGTCCGGGTCGCGTTAAAAGGTAGTGTCACGGTAGCGTTACGCCATCCGAGCCGAACCGGGCTTCCGCCTCGCACTCGAATGCCGGTGGCAATTGTTACGACCTAAAGATCGTAGGAGTCCGACTCCCACCCGGATCCGCTAACGTACCCCATTAACTCACCTTTTCACAAAAGGGCCGCCACCCCGGAAATCCGAATCCACATGGGGACGGGCGCTCCCCGAGCGCACCGCCCCGAGCGGGTCGAACAACTGCGGTTGTACGCCTAGGCCAGGGGTGCTGAGGTGCGCCCGAACGGCACCGTTAGGCCAGTTGACTTAGGCGCGGGTATCTATCTGTGCCGGTGAACCATAGTCCGCGACCGAACAGGAGGCGCGACCGGGCCGGACAACTCCCAATCCAGACGACCCGTCTGATTCTCATGCGCCCCGACGCCAGGGATAGCATAGCCCGACCTTTAGTTCGTCACCAACGACAAACGACCTAGGATAAGGGCGCGATTGACACATACGTCACCCGACCGCCTGACAAAGCACCCCCTGGCGGCTGACCCATCTGACAGTTAATGATTTCGGCTCTGACACCCCGACAAAAGCACCCCGACAAAAGCACCCCCTGGCTGTCGTGCCACCTGACGAAAGCAGGTCAAGCAACCCGGTTCCCAACGTCCTTATCTGGAGTTTACGCCGACGACCGAGCCAGCTCAGCACGTCCAGTCAGCATGCCAGGTCAGCTCCGCCTAGTCATCACCCGTCATGTATAAATACCCCCTCTCCTCTTACGGTAAGGGGGTTGGAAAATTCTCTCTTAATCTACAATTCACACACGAGAACAAAGGTCGTCCATATCTTTGTTCTCCCACCCATAGCTCGCCACGTGCGGTCGACACACCGTTAGTCCGGCCGGCGTGTCTAGCCCCCATTTTAAGCCCTATTACTGACTTAGGCATCGGAGGGGCTAAGGGTTGAACCCCAACCCTGCCCTTCTGACGAGTTGTTCGTGCTGCAGGAGAGCTCGCCCCTTGACCAAAGTCAGCTTCGGCCTCCTGCCGTCCAACCTTCCTCAGCTGCATCCGGTGAGATTCGACCCCGTGATCACCACCGGCAACGGGTCTAACTTCTTCACCCCACTAATCACTTGTAAAACAGCCTACTTAAACCTTCTTCTCCATATAACCACCGTGCCCTTGGTTCCTCATAATACAAATTCATTGTACGCGAGTTCCACCTCGTAACACATAGGATTTTTTAAAATCCTATCTGTCTTATGCAGTATGAGAGTCCGGGAATATTTCATGGGTAGTAAGGGGACTCAAAAGATAGGCACTGTGGTGTCTAGTCTTTCATCCGTACAACATCATTAAGACATACTCTCCCTGGGAAAGGAGTGATGTTGTAATACGTGTTCATACCACGTATGCATTTCGACCACTGAGTTAGTAGCAATAGTGTTTGCTATTATGTGAGACTCAAAGGCCATATGGGTCTTAACTCTTACCCTCAAGGACTCCAATTGGTTTCTTTAGATTTGACGAGATGATCGCTATCTTAGCGTGTTGCTAATGGGCTATGATAATTCGGCTCGGCGGGGCACGTTAGAAAAGCGAATCAAGTCAAGATCAGAAGGTTCGCAAGAAGAGGAAGATTGATTTCATATTCGCATTTGGACTTTAATGATTCAAAGCTGGCCAGCCAATTGTGATCCAGATGGGATTCAATTGTTGAATATAAAGTATAAGAAATGTGAAGAAATAATCTAGGGTAAAGCATGCGTTGAACTACTCAACTTTGCACCTTCGAGGTCGTTGTGTATCTCTAACAAGTGCACAACAACAGACTCTACGCGCATGACGGTCGCACGGTCTATTTCTCGGTATGATAGATGAAAGAACTAAGAGAAAGACGTTCTCTTACCATCCCCTCAAGTGTGAGTGGGAGATGTTGGATATGGATGACGTTTGTACACCCTTGTAGGGGATGTACGAGGGAATACGGACCTCGAACGTCTTGTACACGAAGTCGTGTGCAAAGGGAATCTGTTCCCTTGCGGAGAGGATCTCTAGATTAGTGGGAAAGTCGCACTATATGTGCATAAGTGCATGCGACATATGGCTAATAAAGGGGGAATATCTTAAGCTTATGTTATACCATGCATATGGTACAACTTAAGCTTATGTTGTACCATGCATATGGTACAACTTAAGCTTATGTTGTACCATGTATGATGGTACACTTTAGTTAAATTGTTCCAAAGGAACAATTACTCCTAAAATAACTACCTTGGGGGCTATAAATAAGACCCAAGGCTTAGCCATTTCCTTACACTTTTGCATGGTATTCTTGCCTTGCATTTCATTCTAGCGAAGCTCTGCCGAAATCCTTCCTCTCTCTTTATCCAAGTTCTTAATCTAAAAGTAGATATTTAGATTGTGGATTTAGTAGCCTTACTCCGTTCGTGAGAAGACTCGATCCGTCGTGGCGAATCCGAAGGCAAAGTTCCGAGACTACCGTGCCGCATACGCAAGCGTAAGTCTCAACTTCATTTATCGATCCTAACGCTGTTTTGACAGGATCTTACACTTCCGATGATCCCGTTGTATGCCAATTTGATCTTTACAACCATAAAGTTGGTTATGCGGGTAATTTGTTGAGGATACATACCGAGGGTCACCGGTAAGGTGATGATGCCGGCTATCAGGGCGGAGTGCCCGGTGAACCCCACCAAGGGTCCTATGCATGGCGTCAACTCTTCGGATGATATTGTCATCCTCTCCAGCGTAGTGAAGAAGAGTATATCGCACGAGCTTCCGGTGTCAACGAGCAACCTCTTCATGGTGATCTCTCTGATCGTGGCCGTGATAACCACTGCATCATCGTGCGGTAGCTCCACCCCTTCCAGATCTTCATCCGAGAAGAAGATAGGAGGCGTTGTGTATCTGGGGCACTTTCGCCCCATGGAAACTGTCATTAATCTCACAACGTAGGAACTTTGGAGAGAGGTTGATAGCTCTGGGTGCGGAGGACCTCCCGTTATCATGTTGGTGATCCCGATAATGGAAGATCCTGCAGCAACCTCGGAGACTATGGTTGGGCGAGTCGACATATTCGAGTGGTTCGTTGAGGAGGATGTCAACTCGTGGTTTCCCACAGACGGTGCCAAACTGTCAATGTCAAAATTGACCGTTACAGTTGTTAAGCTGACAAAGACTCGGAGCGCTGAGCTGGAGCCTAGTCAGCCTTCGAAGTGGGACCCTCGGTTGGAAGAACCGGTGTCGGTAGTTGTTGGTTGAGGATGATACGACCGTTGATCGACCTAAGAACGACTGATGTGTCGATCGTTCGAGGCTGAAGGGCTCGTCGTCGACCTTGGATGCTGTAAGACGATCGTCGATCTGCACCACAGGAAGTCGTCAGGGGGGTCAGATCTGGGTTCCGACCCAAATCCCCTCTGATGCTTAAGTTAGATAGGAACTTAATGAAGAGAATGAGCTTGGTGTAGCTGAGATCGACCCACGGAGGCTCGTCTCTAGACTGACGACACACGCTCGTATGTGGACTGGTGTAAGAAGATAGAGTACTATGTATTAGCTCTCGTACCTTGAAGATGGAACCTGTTTACCTTTGTCTATCGGCCTATTTATAGGTCGATCTTCCTTGATGAGGCGTAACTGCCTCTCATTGATTAGGGCGCGATCCTCTCTGGGGTTTGAGCTAACGGTTGCCCATTTACTCGGCCCCATTAACTCTTCATTGAATGTCGGCATCAGTCCAATGGTCGTCTGACCCGTTCAACCGACTCAGTCGTAACCCGCTTAGAGTGTGGGGAAACGGGTCACGGGGGAGAAACGGGTCGGGTATGCAGATACCCAATCGGGTTTGTATCCGTGCACTAACAGAGGCTCCCCATGGAGAGGCCCCCGCCTCATTCATAAAGCTCGGCGTGGAGTGCTTGGAACAGTAAGGCGTGATGTTGATCGATTTCGTGTCGACGGTGTCAGGGGTGTCATTGGCAGAGGCCCCCGCCTTCCTAAGGCTGCTGGCGAGGCTGCCGCCAATGTGGTGATCGCCATGTCCATGCTCAGGAGGGGCAGTCAGCATTTGTTGGCAAGCTCGAAGATGATGAGTTTGGGCACATGTTGGCGGGGATACTGAGGGAGAACAGAGTTGGTGACGTCGGTGTGGTATTCCATGTTGGAACTTATCCAACATAGTTGGATCTTAGTCCAACATTGGGCTTATATGTGAAAATAATTATATGTAAGCTACACTGTCATTAATAAAGCCCAATATAAGTGATCTAATTATTTCGGTTAAGTGGGCTTAAATGCGTCAATTAGGGTGTAGGCCTTTGTGTGTAAAGACAGGTGGGCTTTAATTAATTGATGGGCTGAATTAGGAACCATAGGGCTAAGGAGACTAGCTTATATTAAGAGTGGTCGTGATCCCCAGAACACACGAACAAAGTAGCCGTCTTTTCTGCATCCCATCGCTAGAAGAGAAACCGAGAGAAAGCCAAAGGATTTCTCCCACGATTGATTCGTGTGGATCTGGAAGATCGTCTGCTGCATCATCCTGATCATTGCCATGGACTCAGGTACGATTCTGTTAAGGCCAAAAATGACCGAGACAGTTGCCAAGCTGACATGGGCTCTTCTTGCTGAGTCAGAGCCTCGTCAGCAGGTAATGCGGGACCCGAGGTTGGGAAAACCTGGGTCGAGTGATGTATATAGATGATGATACAGTGCTTGATCGATCCTCGATCGGCTTCTACGTCGATCGCCTGAGGTTGGGAGACTCGGAAGCAACTATCGCAAGAGATGGAAATTTGTCGATCTACACCACAGAGACACATTAGCGGGGTCGGATCTGGGTTCTGACCCAAATCCCCTCTGATGCTTAAGTTAGTATGGGAACTTAAGGATGAGAGGGAGCTAGGAGCAGCTGAGATCAACCCAAGGAGGTTTGCCTCAGGTCTGACGTCGCTAGCTCTATAATGTAAGAAATATCAGATGAGAAAGAAGAGTTCTATGTCTTAGATCTCGTACCTTGAGAATTGGAACCCTTATTTATAGACCTCTGGGGTCTCTCTATTGACGTTGGGGAGATAATGGTCACCCATTATGGTGCCACGATCTCCCTGCTTTAATAGGAGTGAGTGTTGGACATGTTTCTGCGGATTACGAGCCCGTCTTTAATCCCACGTTCGGGTGAAGGGAATGTAATGGTCGACTGGCCAATGGGCTTTGACCGAGTCGATATTGTGCTTCTCTAGTGGGCCCCGTGGGCCTTAGTTACCCATCGGTCGAGTCATCTCGAGTGCCGGCCTAATGATTCAACAATGGCCCCCGTCGACAACCTCAACGGGTCTGCCTGTTGAAGTCAAGGGACGTTACATCGCATTAATGGGACACAACAGTTAAGAAAATAGCACTCAAGTTCCAGGCGCCAAAACGCCCACCTTGTCGATTCGGATGGTTTACCGGTTCGAAATCCAAGACGTTCAGATACTACTTTACTCGGAAGAGAACGACTACCACTGATGAATTTGAACACCGGATGGTTGGAAATCTCAAATAATACTTTCTTCTTATGACATTCGATAGTAGCATAGAAGGTTCCTAACCAATTCATGCCGAGAATAGCATCAAAGTTAGGCATGTCCAGAACCATGAAATCTGCATATAGCTCATGTCCGCAAATCACTAAAGGACATGATTTGCATCCCAAGGAAACACTCACCACGCCACTCCCGGTAGTGATATTCCATCTTTGGGGAAGTGGGTTGGTGGGGATTGAGTGCTTGACCGCGAATTTCCGGGATAAGATACACAATGAAGCTTCGGAATCAAATAGTGTCAGAGCCGGGTGGGAGGCCACTAAGATAACACCTAAGATGATAATAATTAAAACTTAGCAAAGGTCTAACTAATAAGCATGAAATATAAAAGCAATATAAAATACCAGATGTTACATGTGATCACTTCATCCTCAGCCTCAGCTTCTGCAGCTGTCACAGTGAATACCTGGCGCTTCGCCTAATTAGCCTGCTGATAAGCTCGGTTCTGTGGAATCAGAGGTGGTCCACGCTGAGCAGGTCTAGGTGCGTACCGCTGAACTGGTCCATGTGCTCCTCGTTGAACAGGTCCAGGTACTCTAGCAGGTGCTCGATGATCCTTTCCATGGGGGCAGTCTCTCGTAGCATATGCAGATGTTCCGCAGATCAAAAACTGATTCAACATCCGTCTACAATCCTTCTTCTGATGTTCGGTCTTACCACAGAAGAGAAACAAGTCAGATGAGCTCGGTCACCAAGAATAGCTGGTGAAATAACCCTAATACTAATATACATGTATGTGTACGTATTTTGGGTCGTATGGATACGTACAAATTGTTGAGTATGTTTATAAATTTTTCCAAAATTTTTGGGATGTTAAGTTTATTTTTAATTAAGTTTTAAGCATCATTTGGGTTTACAAAAGAGAAGTATTTGGAAGAAATACCTTGTATTTAGGTTGTATAGTGAATTCATTATGTATTTTTATTTTTCCAAAAATACAAATTCCAAAAATTCCTAACCATGACACATAGCTAGCCTTGGTGTCATTGTGCATGCAACTCCTAATTACAAGCGTTTTAGCCTTTTGACTAATGTGTGGAGGAGATTAATTTGGAAGAAAGACAAAAGGGAAAAGAAAAAGGGAAAAAAATAGGAAATTCCCTCATTTTCTCATCTCTCACTCTCTCACTCTCCCACCCTCATTCTGGCCGAATTTGCCACCTCCCCTTTTCCTCCATTTGCACAACCCCTTCCACCACCAAGGAACCTCCATCAAAAATTATACCTCAAAGCCACCATTTCATACAAAATAAAGCAATCATCCTCACCAAAAAGAAGCTTCAACTTCACCCAAGTCTTTTGGAGTTTAAGGTTGTAGAGAGGAGTTTGGAAGAGTAGGAGGAGGAGTCCAAGGAGAGAGAGCTAAAGTCTTCAAGGATTAAGAAGGGCCAAGCCTTTCTTTTGAAGGACTTAATAAGGTAGGACTTTTAACATGTATGGTAGGGTTTTAGTTTTAGGATTGTTCTTGTAGGAATTTCTAAACATCTTTAGTAGAAGCTCTTATCTTTAGATTTGTGATACTAGGTTAAAAGTTGCTCTATAGTTATGTTTAGGGTACCAAGATGATATGCTAAATTCATGCTATGGTTTATACCATGCTTCTAATAAATTCTTATGCTATGTTTCATAGCATGCTATGTTTTGCTTTGTTGTGTTAATTTCTTTAGCATATTAATCCTTCCAACTTGTCTGATTTTATCCAGTCTGGACACCTTTCATGGAAACAATGATCAGTCCATCAATACTTACTGAAATTTAATGTTCTTGATCTCTCATTGGAAATATAACTTCAAAATCTACAACTTTGTAGTTTTCCACTTTTTCTGAATCGAACTGCAATTAGGAGTAATTAAGTCACGAAGTCAGCGCAGTTTCTGTTTTCAATTCTAGCACATGTACACTTTGGCGTAAATTCTGTAGAAGATAGAATACTCATCTAAAATTCATGAAAATTGATATGTGAACTCAGGACACATATATGTACAACTTTTATTTACATTGAATTGTCACATTATATACAAAAATATGGAGGAATTTGCTGTTAAACCTGACTGTTATGAAATTTCCAACAAAGCTGAAATATCCATAACTCAAATTGTAGGGTGATTATGTATCCTTATCCTTATGAGACTCAGTATGTCGCCATGCTTAGGATGCTAAATTTATATGTTAGATGAACATGCCAAGATCCTTATTAAAATTGATATGCTTCTATGTTGCTAATGTCCATGTGAGAACGAATATGCTTCAAAATGACCATATTGTTATGCTATGAATTCATATCATGTTAGTATGCATGTTAGCATATTAATTCTTGTTAAACTTCCATGTACATGTATGTTAGTATGTTACTACATGTTCTTGTTAACTAAATGAGGTGTTGTAATATTCTTCCTTGTGAGATCTGTAATGTGATGTTCGTAGTTAATAACATGACATTGTCGAAAAGAAAAAAAATAAGAAAGATGTGAATGCGGTAATGAGACCGCGGAAATGAATGTAAAAAATGAACCATTCCATAAATTAATAGTGAGTACCCGAGTGTAAGAACCTGTAATATCTCGGTCTACCTTGAGGTAGGTGAGTGTTCCAGATTTTGAGTTTGGGGGAAACACGGGTAAATTTTAGGAGCTAAGGAGCGGATATGATAGATTTCTCACTCGCTTGTCACTTCCGAAAGGGGGAGTTGACTAAAGTTAGAGAGGCCGGTGGTGTACTCGTGTTGCACCATGAGATAATTGATGGTTTTCTCCGTTTGTGCCATGAAAAACCGAGATTTGTTTCACTCCTGTAAGGGGGAGTTGCGAGAGGCCCCTCCAGTGTCCGTGTCGCTGGTGGAGGTACCACTTTTTCACACATACTGGATGAAGTCCAGCTCCTTAGCGTCCTACGGTTTACTCGGGTTTCCAAATCAGAACTCAATATATAATTTTAATTAACTTAAATCAGTAATTGTACTTTCAGTTAATTTATTTCCAGCACTTATGTATCGTTCTTTTAATTACTGCATTAGTTCTGTGGACGTTGCATTACCTTTAGATAGATGTTTAGTTAGAAGGATCGGTTCTAAAACTGGATCCTATTAAAATGTTAGGAGTTCCTACAGGGTCACGCGTTGACGTGTCCCCTTGTGGTTTCAGGTGTGCGATCCGAACAGCCTGTGCGGGTTCCGAAGACAGAGACCGATACCCGTACTTCAGAGGTGGAGCCTGAGGGCGATTTTGTCCAGCTGGACTTCCCCGGGGTAGACTAGTGGATGCGTTGTACCGTGTGTGGACACTTTTTGTTCTTTTTGGGCCGAGGTTTTGTTTCTTTTGTACCTTCACTTTTGTACCCCCCCTCTTGTACAGTTGATGTATGTATTTGTTCTTTGTTTAATATAATGTAATGTACAGTGTTGTTATGTTTTCTTTTCAGTACTGCGATTTTATATTCTGTTAGATCACTTTACTTTTCTTTGCGTATTATTCTAGTGTTGTTGCAGTGGCATGCGTATAGTTTAGTTAACCACAAAAAATACCTAGTAGTATTTAGATAAAAGGGCTCGAAGCCTAGTATCTGAATACTACGGCGGCCTCGTCAGCTACGTCTCTCCGTATTGGGAGAGCGTGGCGTGACAGCTGGCCTCTTGAACTGTGTGGTCTGGGGAGGCCAAAAATTGCTCGGTGGCTCCATGGGCCGCTTACTTCCTCCAGCTTGAGGTCCCACTGGAAGTCTCGCCACGACTTCATGCCTCCGTGCAGCATCCAAAAAGTCCTGAAGGGTCGTCAGTTTTACCGAGGTCATCGATGCTTGAATTTTGGGATTCAGGCCTTAGCGAAATTGAAATGAACAATCCTATGGATCCTCGACCATGTGGGGTGCAAAGCGACTGAGCATAGAAAACTTGGCCTCATACTCATAAACGGTCATATCTCCTTCGACTAGATTTGCGAAGCGCTGCTGAAGTTCTCGTTTGGTTGTCTTAGGAAAATACTTGGCGTTGAACCGTTCCCAAAACATGCCCCAAGGGATATGCTTGACAAACGTATCTCTTCCAGTTTCCACCAGCTCATAGCATTATCAATCAGTTGGAGCTTAGCGACATCGACCCATCCTGCCTGAGGGATACGAGTAGCAATCAGCTTGTCTTCAGTCCCTTGGGCCCTTTCTTCAGCATCTAGAGGCCCTTCTTTCCCAAAGAAGCTCTTGGGTTGCAGCTCATGGAAGTGCTTAACTCCGGGTTCAGCCCGAGGGGGTGGTAGTGCATTCTGAGCAGGCTGCTGACCCTGCTGAATCAACTGCCGCTGGATCTCCAACATTCCTCTCAATGACTCCGAGGAGTTCATTGATATCGAAAGTATCACTTCCGCCAGCCCTATTCCCGTTACTGGTGTTGTGTCCTCCTGCCATGCTGAAACAAGAAACTTGAGTAAATTTTGTGTACGAGATAAATCTGGACGTTTTGGCTAATGATAGTATTTCTATTGCTCTGAAGTTTTGCTTAATGCATGGACCTACATGGGCTACTACAAAAATCTGTCATGACACACTTCTCATTATACTTGGGAGCGAGAATGCGAGCGGGTCTGCATGGGCTGAAGTGATGAAGCTCAAGCTCAATAAGCATCTGTGATTAAACCAATCCCAAGAACTTGCATGCATTCAGAAACAACAGAAACAACTTTAAATTTAAGCTAACATCCAGAGTTAAATACACAAAAGTAATAAGGCCCAAAACATGGCCAACAACAGAGTTCTACAACGAAATGGGTACACACCCTATAGAAAAGCAGCAAATAAGAATCCTACGCAGCAGCAGATAATGTCCAGTAACTAGTCCTCCGTGGGGAGAACTCCTGAGTCAATGTACTCCTGCTCATGAGGGTCGGTCTCTTCAAGCGGCACGTCCTCCAAATACACTGTCTCGTGACCTGACATACATTTCAAATAACATGGAAATGTATGTCAGCAAGGGTCTGACAAGCAATAGTTAGAAATGGGACCATTGGCAAGGTTTTCAAAGTACATGCATGGCAGTTAAAGCATTTTAAGAAGGAATGAACAGTTCACATTTCTAAGCAATATGAACATAAATGACATCAACATGGCACTTCTAAGGTAAGTAAAAGCAATAATAGTTTTACATATTAGGCATTTTAAGATGACAGTTTTTCAAGCTATTTTTGAGTGTTTCTAACTATTGACTAAGGCCCACGTCGTTAGGCGGATAGCAAGTGAATCGACCTTCTCGTGCCCTCGAAGGTGACCAGTTTACTTCCGCCTAGTGCCCGCGAGCCCAACCCCACCCACGAGTACTTTCTGGACAACGAGCCAGAATCAGCCAAACAGGCCCACAAGGTGTTTTATTAACCAAGCTGGCCCGCAAGTTAGCCAAATCAGCCCGCAAGATTGTCACGATGTTTCAAGTGATTCAAGATGTCTACACGTCCAAAAGTTTGCAATTTATGAAACATTATCTGTCAACTTGTTAAAGTGTCCACACACATACGGTTTCTTATCTGGCATTTAACGAAAATACACAAATGGAGTTTTGGTGTCGTTGTATCACATGGAGTTTTCGTGTGCAACATATTACGGTTAAATTGCCAAGAAATTAACTATGTGTGAAAAGCGTCTAAATGCACAACATTTAAAAATGTGTATGAAAAATGAGCACTTGCCTGATTTCGATGATTTCGGGTGTCCAGGTGATCGTATGGAAGCCGCTAGTAATTCTGCGAAGTTGGATTCGTGATATTAGGCTAATAATTCTCAACAACTGATATTAAATCCAACACCCACTTTACTGTACAATTATATATATCTAATATGAGCTGTCCATATCAACTAATATATTTTTTAATAGTTTATATATATTAACTTACATATATAGTCGTATTAAGAGATAGTAGGGCACACTGCATATAATACTGACTGATTGTAATACTAACTATACTATATACTAACCGTATAATTACTAACAAATATTAATGCATATAACTATCTAACAGTATAATATATACATTAAAATATAACAGATTATATTATAACCTATCACTATACTAACATATTAAAATATTAATGTTCTCATGATAACTTACGTGATGTAGCTTCGATCTTTCCCTCGCGCGTTTGCAGGTGAAGCGGCGGGTGACGACTTCAGGTGGTCGATGGCAGCGGAGACTGTCGGTGCGGCGTGCAGCAGGCAGACTGCGGCGGTGAGACGGTGGTGACATCACTGTGGGGGCCGTGTAGGGATGGAAATTCTACCCGCGGGTACGGATACCTGTGGATACCCGCCCGTTTGGGTACGAGTATGGGTATACTTTTGTACCCACGTTCTATCCACGGGTAAAATTAGACGGGTCCTGATATTATATATACATACCCATGGGTACCAGTACCCGGTCATTTTAATATTAATATATTATTCTTATAAAGTAAATTTCATATAAACCCCAATTAAATATTTTTCAAAAATAATAACTAAATTAATATATGTAAATACAATGAATAAAAATATAAAACTATGCATAACAATTAACAAACCTAGAGTTAACTCAACACCACATCCACGGGTTTCAAATTTGAGGTCTCACAGGTATAAATACCGATTCAATAGCCAAGGCCAAGGGTTTCCAATTTCCTCCATAAGGCAGGGTTGCTGCATCTCTAAATATTATTATTTATGTGTTTCATTCAATATTTTCTACATATTGTACTATTCTGTGAGCCAAGTAGCAATTGTGTTGGCTGTTGCATTATAAGGCTTAGAGACAGAATGCTTTCTTGTATATATGCCTTAAAACCAGCACTAAACTCTACATGTCTTTGTCAATCTTTTAAACCAGTGAAGATGAGGAAACTGCTAATTTGAACTTGATTGTTATATAGTCTCTTGCATACATGTGTATTTTTACTACTTTGATGTTTGAATATATATATATATATATATATATATATATATATATATATATATATATATATATATATATATTTTCAATAATTTTTTAAATGTCACTCAAAAAGCTTGCTGTATGGATATGGATATGGATGTTTGTTAATCTTTTTACAGGTAATGGGTATGGATACTCATACCCATTGGGTATATGGATATCCATACAATGGGTATGGATATCCATACCCATACCCATACCCAGCGGGTACACGGGTACCCACGGGTATCCGTATACCCGATGGGTATGGGTATGGGTACTGTTACGAGGTGGAACTCGCGTACAATGAATTTGTATTATGGAGAACCAAGGGCACGATGGTTATATGGAGAAGAGGGTTTAGGTAGGCTGTTTTACAAGTGATTAGTGGGGTGAAGAAGTTGGACTTGTCGCCGTTGGTGATCACGTGGTCAAATCTCACCGGATGCGGCTGAGGCAGGTTGGATGGCAGGAGGCCGAAGCTGACGTTGGCCAAGGGGCGAGCTTTCCTGCAGCACGAACAACTCGTCAGAAGGGCGGGGTTGGGGTTCAACCCTTAGCCCCTCCGATGCCTAAGTCAGTAATAGGACTTAAAACGGGGGCTAGACACGCCGGTCGGACTAACGGTGTGTCGACCGCTCGTGGTGAGCTATAAGTGGGAGAACAAAGATATGGACGACCTTTGTTCTCGTGTGTGAATGAGAGATTGAGAGAGAATTTTCCAACCCCTTCACCGTAAGGGGAGAGGGGGTATTTATACCTGTCGGGAGATGACTAGGCGGGGCTGATCTGGCATGTTGACTAGACGTGCTGAGCTGGCTCGGTTGTCAGCGGAAGCTTCGGACAAGGATGTCGGGAACAGGAGTTCCTGACCTGCTTTTGTCAGGCGGTACAACGGCCAGGGGGTGATTTTGTCGGGATGTCAGGGCCGAAAGCGCTAACCGTCAGTCGGCTCAACCGTCAGGGGGCGCTTTGTCAGTCGGTCGGGTGACGTATGTGTCAGTCGTGTCCTTATCCTAGGTTGTTTGTCGTTGGCGACGAACTAAAGGTCGGGCTGTATCACCCTAGGCGCCGCGGTTCATGGGAATCAGGCGGGTCGTTCAGATCGGGGGTTGTCCGGCCCGGCCGCGCCCACCAATCGGTCAAGGGCTATGGTTCGCCGGTACGGAAGGATACACCCGTGCCTATGTCAGTAGGCCCGGCAGCGCTACCCAGGCGTCCCCAAGCGCGCTACCCCCGGTGGGTCGAGCGGCTGCGGTTGTACGCCTCGACCGGGCCGGGGGACGCTGCGAGGCGCGCCCGTTTCCATATAGCTCCGGATTTTCGGGGTGGCGGCCCTTTCATGAAGCGGAGAGTCCATGGGTCATGTGGGCGGATTCGGGTGGGACCCCTACGACCTTTAGGTCGTAACAATTGCCCCCGGCCTTCGAGTCTGAGGCGGTAGCCCGGCTCGGCTCGGAGGGCGAACCACCTTCGATATTCCGGACCATCAGTACGGGCCTTGGCCCCCACCGGGTAGTGACGGCGGCGGCTTCGGAACTCCCGCCTTAGTGGTCATTATTACGATTTGAAAAGGGGGCAGAGGAAAACGAAGCGCCTCTGCGATTGGGTTTGCGACGCGTGGATGAAGTGACCCTCACGCCAGTCGAGGCGTCGAGGACATCTCGATGGGCGCCACGTGGCGAAAGTTCGACGACCGAGATGGCCCGGGGGCCACCTTTACAGCTAAAAGGGTCTGGGAGGCGGTCGGCGGGAGTTTTTGTCTCTCTCCGATTCTCCTCCGGTGTTCGATACTTCTGTTTGGAGCTTACTGGCTAATTTGTTACTTCCGTCGCCGGTCATCTTCTTCCAATCGCCTTCCGGGTTTAAGGGATCAACAGGTAATAACAGTTAATTTCCTTCCTTTCCGATCAATGGCTTCTCGTTTTGAGGTTGGAGGAGGTGGCCGAGTGGGGGAGGAGGAGTTGGTGGGCGAGGGGGCGTCGCAGCCGGGGGTGCGGAGGCCCAGGGAAAGAGGGTCATTGCGATCCGTTGTCCCGAGAGCCATTGAGTCCCTCCGATGTAGGTTGGATAGGATCAACATCAGGGAGATTCGTGTGCGGTTTGTGCGACAACCCTATGAGGTTCGGGTTCCCGGGTCAGAGGAAGCGGTGAGTTCACCTGGGGATAATGAGGTCGGGGTCTATGTTCGGTCATTCGAGTTGGGGCTCCGCTTTCCGATCCATCCGTATTTGTTTCATTTGTTGAATTTCCTGGAGCTGCCAATATTTGCCCTAGCGTCCCGTTCTTGGGGTTTGTTAGTGGGGTTTGTCGTCTTGTGCCTTGCTTACTCCTTGAGTCCCTCCTTGGCGCTGTTCCAGTATTTCTTCGTGATTCGGAAGAGGGGGATGTATCATTGCGTTTGCGCTAGGAGAGATCGAGGACTCATCCTCGGGGTGCCCGACGACGTCGGCGATTGGATGAGGGAGTTCGTCTTCGTGACGGTGCCAAGCGACGTGGCGCTGATGTCGAATTGGGGGGCGCGGAATCCCTTAGTAAATGAAAGGGTGGAGCTGACCGGGGAGGATATTGCCAAAGCTCAGATTTTGATGGAACTGCCCGAGGCGTGCCATCAGTTGGCGAGTCTAACGCTGAGCAGTCGGCTCGCCCAGGACTTTTGGACCCTAGATATCTTTGATGTTTTGTAAACTCTGGGCTAGGCTTGCCCTGATTGTCTCTCTTTTCCTTTTGTAGGCGGAGACGCGATGAGGGAGCCGGAGGAGGTGTCAGGTTCGGCCGGAGCCCCGATCTCGGAGGACACTGATCCCCGCGGGAAAGGCAAGGGGGTGGTGAGCAAGGCAGGATCCCGGGAACGGGGAGGCGGGGCTCCCCGTGGGGAGAGGGTGCACCCGGGACGGAGGGCAGTCGTGCAAGGTATCTCCGCCGGTGGGCCCGGCGAAGATCTTCATGTGGACGCGCCCGCGCGGGGGCCAGACCCTCCGTTCCTCCGCGGGTACCAGAGGTGGTCGCGCCTCGCCGAGCGCTTGTGGTTCAAAAGTGGCCGTACGGGATCCCTCCGTGGAAAATGGGGGGGGGGGGTCTTCGAGTCCAGCTTGTGAGGGCGCCCTTATTCGTTTTAAGAGGGCCCGAGAAGAGGTCGAGGCGTATCCAGATGACCGTCTCCATAAGTTTCCTTTTCGAGTTAGCTGCGACGAGTCGGTATTCGAGGAAGCGGGAGTGGCGGCGCGCCTCGCCGAGTATTGCGTGTTACCGCGCGATCGTGAGTCTTTGACTCGTGTGGGGGGCGGAACGGTTGTGTGGCTCGGCTATATGGCACGTCGTGTAGGTAAGCCGGTTTTCTCTCCTCGCCCGTAGGCTTTATTTGTTCGTGTCTCGCTGATTCGAGGTTTATGTAGATGGTCGCGAACGTGTTAGCCCTGCGGGGCCGTACTTCCGCGGCCGTCACCAGGGCGTCTCTGGATGTAGCGAAGGCGAACCTTGGCGAGGTCAAGGCGAAGCTAAGGGACACAGAGGCGGAGCTGGAGAGGGTTAGGAAGGCCTATGGGGTGGAGAAGGGGCGGGCTGTGTATTTCGATTCGTCCAAAGCAATTGTCGAGAAGCAGCTCCAAGAAGTAACGCGAGAGAGGGATGACATCCGGTCGAAGCATACCTCGAAAGGTGTTAGCAAAGAAGCGGTGATCGGGGTACAGAGGCGGCAAATAGAGGACCTAAAGGACGCCCTGGAGACCGAGAAAAGGGAGAAGGGTCTAGAGATGCAGCGATTAGAGGAAAAACGGGACGCTGAAGGCAAACTGATCGAAGCCGCTATCCGCCGCTATCATGACGAGCATGTTGTGCCAATGCTGCAGGAAGCTAAGGAGGCGGCGATTCGGCAAGTGGCGAGGGATGTGAGGGATCGGTCGGTTGAGAGGTGGCGACGCTAAAAACGTGGGTTTGGGGAGGTCCGTACCTTCTTGTGAGAGGGTTATAAACAATGTGTTGTTGTAGTGTGTGGAAAATTCAATGTACGGTTTAGCTATTTGGGTAAATACATTGTGATTGTCTTGTGCCGAACTGTATTCTTACTTGGTTTGCTTGTAGAACGTCAGCTTTGTGGGGGACGTAACTGCCCCCAACTTCGCTCTGCCGAGGTCTTCGGGAGAGGGGAGTTGAGATTAGTCGTGTTCTCCGGCGGTTTGCTCGGAAGCCCAGCACGAGTCCCGGCGGATCAGTGGCGGGGCGAGGTTGCTTGGTCCGTACGAACGTTTGCCAAATGTTGGAACCGAGATCCCAATAAGTTGGGCGGCGGATTCCTGTTCTGGCCGCCCCGATGGAGGTCGGACCCTTCATTGGTACGAGCGAAGCTTTCTTGTTTTGGCCGCCCTGACGGAGGTCGGACTCAATCTTGGAACGAGCGTTGCCTTCTTGTTATGGCCGCCCTGACGGAGGTCGGACTCAATCTTGGGATGCGCGGCGCATAGAGTAATTTCGAATGGGGGTAATCATTTCGCTGGGATTTGGGCGGGAATTGTTGGCGGTCGCATGACTAGACGTCATCCTGGCGATTCGACGGCGGGCGGGAACCGAAGCGACCCGACCACTGCAGTGTCGACGCGTGGCGGGATTGACGGTTTTGACAGGACGCGAAGTGTCAGAACACGTGGGTTGGTGCTGGATAGGGCCCGGATTGGTTACGCGTGTCTCTGGGTCGATGGTCATGATGCTTTGCGCAGTCGCATAAAAGAGAACTCAGGGAGGGGAGCGAAGCAAAGCTGATTGTTGGGCGAAGATTTTTGGCAAGCAGCTAGAGCTCGTAGGAGATTTCATTATCCTAGCCAGAGTCGTCCTCGTGGGAGTGGTCGGCGAAGTAGCACAGGTGCCCGAGTCGTCAGCACCCATTAGGTAAGACGCCCGTTTTATAGATGTCTTCCTCGATGTCTCCGTTTCGTGGTCAGGGGTCGGGGGTAGTTGGGGAAGGGAGCTCCGCCGCGGAGACAGGAAGGGTGCCCATCGAGATTGCGGGCGTGAAGTCGGTGCTGAAGAAATCCATTGCGGAGATCTTCAAGATGTATGTCAGGCCACCGTATTCGGTTCGTGAACCGGAGCCGCAAGAAAGGGTGTGTTTTGCGGGCGACCGGGAGGTGGGAGTATATGTCTCTTCGTTTGAGCAAGGGTTGCGCTTCCCCCCCATCCGTTCTTACTGGAAGTGTTGAACTTCCTGGAATTGCCCCTGTATCGCCTGATGCCCAATGCCATCAGTGCCATTGTGGGGTTCCTAGTACTGTGCGTGAGCAACCAGGTTCACCCATCCCTGTCCTTATTTCGCCACTTCTTCTCGGTCAAGAGGTTGGGGTCATGCTACTATCTCTCCGCGAAGAAGAAGCATCCGCTCATTAGGGGGTTGCCCGGGAAAATTAAGTTGTGGCGCCAGCAGTATGTGTTTGTGGAAGTGCCGGAGGATGTGCTGATAAGGTCTGATTGGGCGGAACTGAATCCCGAGGTGAAGGAGGGGGTGGAATTGGGGGATGAGGAGAAAGTGGTGGCCCAGATTTTAATGGCCATACCAGTGGAGGGCCGAGATTATCGGATGCTCGCTCGGGCTGAGATGATAGCGGCATACATCTGGCCCGAAGGTACAAAAGATTTTGGTGTTTGTGCATCTGATGTGCTTACGCTGAACTTTCTCTCTTTGGCAGGTTGCACAATGAGTCTGTCCCTCGAGGAAATGATGCGGCGAGCCTCGGAGCAGGCGGGGCGATCGTCGACAAGAGTTGGCCCCAAGAGGTCACGAGCGGAAGGAGGGGCGGGGAGCTCAACTGGGGTGCCAGCGTCCACAAAGAGGAGGAAGAGGTCGACGAGGTCGTCCGAGCCTGATGCGCCGGGGCGGGGGGAAACCGGTCAGCCGGACGGTGGAACCGGGGAGGGGATAGCGAATCCCGTCATCGACTTCGAGGGCGGGGAGGAAGGGTCGATAGGGGGAGGGGTGGAAATGCCCCGAACGAGGCCGTCTAGCCCCCTGGAACCTGCATGAGGGGAGGGGGAGGATGCTAGCGGTCAGTCGGGGAGGGCCGAAACGTCGAGTGGCCCGACCGGGTCCGGAGGATGGGACCCTTGGCCCTATGTTGTCCCATGTTCGGTCTCGAGAGGGCCGCCGATCCCCGCTGTGAGGCCTCATTGGTTAAGTTCAAGGCCAAGAGGACCAATGGCGAGGGATATCTCGACGAGGCGCTTCACCGGGCGCCGTACAAAGTAGCGAGTGATGAGTCTGTGTTTGAGGACGGGGGTGTGGCGGCGAGGCTGGCGGAGAACATTTTCCTGCCCCGCGATAGGGTGGCGCTGGAAGCGGTGGAGCCCGAGGGTCTGTGTGGGACCGCGGTGATGCACAGCGTCCAGGTAGGTTTTGTAAGATGGGCGACGTTTTTCAGCGGGTTTTATTGAACACCCTAAATGGGTTCACTTTTCTGCGTTTCTTTACTCAGATCGTCAACTTGATGCTTGGGATGCTGAGGCACGTGCCAGCCATACATAAGGCCGAGGGTGCCGTGGCAAGAGTGGTGGCCGAGCTCGCCGCCTTTTGCAAGAGCGCTGGCGAGGACCTGGCGAAGGAGAGGGAGAGGGGCGACCGATATGAGGCGGAGGTGGTGCGCCTGAAGGCGGTCGTGTCCGATAATGAGCTGTGGTCAGCCGAGGCTGGAGAGAGAGCGAAGGAGCTGGAGGAGGCCCTTAGGAGGGAGGAAGCTCGTGCGGAGGATCTAGCGGGACGTGCCAAGGCCACCGAGGAGGAGTTGGCTTGTAGGGAGGAATTTCGGGCGTATCAGGAGAAGACCGTCATTCCCGCCCTCGCAGATTCAATGTCCCAGGGCATGGAGAAGGGCCGCGCCGAGGGATGGGAAGCCTGCTTGGCTCGGATGAAGGAGAAGGTGGCGGGCCTGTTCCCGCCGGTTGAGATCGACCTCGATGGGCTCGCCGCATGCAGCGACGAGGAGGGGGATGGAGACGGAGGGGCGGGCGACGAGCCAGAGACTGGCGGGGCGGTGGGAGATTCCACTGAGGGGGAGGGCGTCGTGACTGGCGGAAGCGCCAAGTAGTTCTGTATAGGCTCCCGCCCCCCGTTTTTTAGGTGAAAGAAAGCGAAGTTATGTGGGGTTGATACCCGCATTTTTCTGGGATCTTCTACCTGTGTTTGTGCAGAAATTCCCTTTTTAGAGTTATGCCTTGGTGCGGCTGTCTCTATCCCGGCGTTGGGGGAGCTGTGTTAACTCTCTTTATTTCGCGTAGCGCACCCGAGAAAATTTACAGCGGGTTAGCCCCCCTTTTCGGGGGTTGCTCCCATGCCTAGGTGCGCCCGAGCTATAACTAGTGGACAACCGAGAGTAGTCTTTCCATCAGCTATTATTGATAGTTAACTAAAACAGGATCGGCCCGTAGGCGTAACGTTGAATCGCTCTAGGTAGGTTGATGTTCTCATCGTATTTGATTCGCTTCTCTATGGCTTCTCGCCCCTGAAAAGGGGTGTGGAGTTGATTCAGAGGGTTCCCACTCGGGGAAGGGGTGGACGGTCGCGTCGAAGCCAGGCGGTGGCTTTGGCCCTCGTTCCCAGAATTGGAGAGGGAGTCCTTGGTGGTTGCTCTATCCAGCGGGGCCTTGTTGCTCCCATCGACTGGAGTCTCCGTGTGATAGGCGCGAAGGGGCGTGGTCCGCAGCCAGTCTGTGCGTCTTCCTGGCGTATGCGGTCCAAGGGGAGTCCATGAGTGGAAGGAGGGGTGTTATCGGTGTAAGCGGAATAGCCTGTTGGAGTACGCCAGCGCTCGGGGGCAAGTCCCCTTCGGTTGGGGCGACTCTGCCGGCTGCCGGGGTGTCCGATGGGGTGATTTGACAGGTCTGTCCCCTCCATCGGGTTGTCTGTCAGCCGCGCCTGTGTCTGTGGGGCGTCCGTGGAGAGGCGTGGTATGCCATCGGAGCACCGGTTCCCGTGCCTTAAGTTGTCTAAAGGAAGGAGGGGAGCAGCAGGCCGGGCGACCGTCGCAGCAGGCCGGGCGACCGTCGCAGCAGGCCGGGCGACCGTCGCAGCAGGCCGGGCGACCGTCGTGTAAGAGGAATATCCTGTTGGGGGATCGTTTGCTTGGGCAGTCGGTGATACTCGTATTTTCCGCTTATTTTAGGGGGAGAGATGTAACGACCCACTTACGGGGGCCCGTTACTGCTTGGAACATGCACAAGTCCTGCTAGGCACCAATGAAGTCAACACAGGCTATGTTGCAGAAATACGCCAAAATACTGATAATGAAAGTGGTTTTACAACCTTATTACAACCCAGCAGCTAACAGGAAAGGAAAATACAACAGAATTCAAAAGATACATCAATCCACACTAAAAACAACATAGCAAATCTCTCACACTCACTCTCAATACACAGGGTCCTGCTGGTCCTGCTGGTCGTACTCAACCACAAACTCAGCGTCTGCGGCCTCTGGTGCAAACTCTTCAACCTGTGCTGTATCTGGCAAGACCACCACAAAAAGGAGGGGTTGCCAGGATCAGACGTAACTCAAAGTATCTCTAGTACGATATTTAAAACAATAAACTAACATGGCTAAACTAGCAGAGACAACAAATAAAGTGCGTACAATAGAACAAAAAGACCACATCACAGCTTTATCACTATTACAATTCTGTTAGCAGTAAACAATATGAAATTGACCAATTACGAGGTTTTTAGTGTGCCTGATCCTAGTTCGTGACTTATAAAGGGTAGTACGGTAAGAAACCAAGAGTCCACCTGATATCCCGGGTTACAATCAAAACGATACTGTTCAACAAATCGATACTATTCAATACTGTTCAATACTGTTCAATACGAAGATCGGACTGGTCGCTCCCGCACTTCCGCAATCATAAGTTACCCCAAAACCCAGGTGTGTGTGCAGGTTATCATGTTTACAATTTACGAGTCAACTACTATTCACACTTATCCAATCACCTCTTTCGGTTAAACCTGTCACGGAGTTCAATTCAATTACTTTACGATACGGTGCAACTTAAGATACTATGCAACTTATCAATTTTAGCTAGCGGTTCATGTGAAAAACTTGCTGATGAAAAGAATCTAATTTAGCATGCACCAATATTGTTTTTAAAACCCATAGCTAGGGTACTGTGAGTTACCAAATCGCCTTGTCGTGAAAGGCGCGTTTTGAAAGGCGGTCGGTGTACCTGGTTCACAGTTACGAATGAGTTAGCTACACGAAATAGGCTAAGATGCAAGTTAACTTATAACTAATTATTGATAACATGTTATTAAAACTTAACTTTCTAATAGAACTTTTATTAAAACTTAGGCTAATTAAGTAACTAATCTCTAAAATTTAATAAAAATAACTTAAGCTTATAAACTTATACTTAACTTAGGATGATAAAACATAACTTAGTTAATATAAGAGATATCTTTACTTTGTAACTTATAAAAACTTAACATTAACTTATAATAATTAATTAACTAATAATATTAATAATAATAAAACTTAATAATAATAATAATAACAATAACTTACTTTAATAATAATATTAATATTAATAAAACTTATTTAACTTAACCTTATTATATTAATAATATATTAATAAAACTTAATACTTAAACCCACCCCTTCTTTCTCTGTCTCAACTTACCCCTTTTCCTCTGCCTCTTCTTCTTCTCGGTTTCCCCTTTTTTTTTCCTTTTTTTTTTTTCGTTTTCAGGGCGCTCGAAAAAGGGACGGCGGCCAAGGGGGGAACGGCCGGCAGGGGGCTCAGGCGGCGGATCGGGGCGGGCACGGGCCAAGGCGGCGGCGGGGCGGTTCTCCGGAGCGGCGGCGGGGCGGGTTTGAAGCGGCGACGTGGCGGTTTAGGGCGGCGGCGGCTTCCACGGGGCAGCGCTGGGGCGGGGTCCGGCGGGGGCGCAAGGCAGGGGGGCGGCGGCCTGCGGGATCTCCGGCGACGGGGAGGCCGGATCGGGGGCGGGGGATCGCGGGGGCGGCGTACGGAGGCCGGGGTGGCGGCGCCTCGACACGGCGGCGACGGGCGGCTTCGGGCTGACGACGTCGGCGCGATCCGGCTCGAGGACGGTGGATCGAGCTTCGGGCAGGCGGGCTTGGGTGTGAGGTGATTGATCGGGGGATTGATTTGGGGTTGGATTCTAATTGTATGTTTGTTTGGGCTTGTTTTGATCTCTATTCTGTTTCGGATTTCTGTTTGTTTTTGGGTTGTAAGGAGGAGGATGGCTGATTTGTCGAGTGGAGGAGGTGTTGGACAGGTTGGTCGTATGGTGGAGGGATGGGTTGTGCTGATGACTGTGGGTTGCTGTTGCGTTGCTGTCTTTGTTGGTTTAAGAACATAGAAGGAGAAGGGACAGAATGAATAGGGTGGTTGTGAGGTAGGGGGTGATTACTGTGATGTTGGATCTCACCGATTCTTTCGGTGGGATTCAATTGGGTAGGTTAGGTTTTAGGTTAAAAGTAATAGGGTAAGAGAAATTCAGAAAATTAATTTAGTAAAAATGAAGTTAGTAAAAATAATATTAATAATAAGTTAATTAATGATTTTGATTAGTAAAAGTAATTTCTGTGATTTTAAAATAGTTAATAGTAATTAGCTAATTAGTAATTAACTCTTAACTAAAAGCAATGGCCCAAAAGTTACGCTACGGTAAAACTAAAATAAAGACGCGCTCGCGTCAACGTACGGACGAAAATCCCTCAGACGAAAATAACCGGATCAATGACGTAAAAATACACGCACACAACAGTCGAAATACGACTAGAAAAACAGGCCGTTACATCCTACCCTCCTTAGAATAATTCCGTCCTCGGAATTCTCTATAGGGCAGGGAAGAGATAGGGGTAACGCCCTCGCATTTCATCCTCTCGTTCCCAGGTAGACTCCCCTGGCGAGTCGCGACGCCACATCACTCTGACTAGACAATAGTCCTGTTCCTGAAGACTTTCTGGCGTCGATCAAGGATCTCTACGGGTTGCTGCTCGTACGTCAAGTCTGGACGAACTGCGATCTCTGAGTAGTCCACGACATGACTCGGGTCGCTCACATAGCGACGCAACTGTGAGATGTGGAATACATTGTGCACTCCCTCTAAGGCAGGGGGCAGTGCAAGCTTGTATGCCACCTCTCCTACTCGCTCCAGAATATCGAAAGGCCCAATGAATCGAGGACTGAGCTTTCCTCTCCGACCAAAACGAATCAATCCTCGATTGGGCGAGATCTTCAGAAAAACATGATCACCGGGCTGGAACTCCAGATGTCGACGCTTCACATCTGCCCAATGCTTGTACCTGTCCTGAGCCAGCTGCAGCTTCTCTCTGATGATCCGAACCATATCTACGGCTTCGGTGATTAGCTCAGGACCAACCAACTCTCGATCTCCTACATCATCCCAGCTCAAGGGGGATCGGCACTTCCTCCCATACAGTGCCGCAAAAGGTGCCATACCAATGCTAGACTGGTAGCTGTTGTTGTATGCAAACTCCACCAAATGGAGATGATCTTCCCATGATCCTTTGAAGTCTAGCATACATGCCCGTAGCATGTCTTCCAGTATCTGAATAGTACGCTCTGACTGACCATCTGTCTGCGGATGGTAAGCCGTACTAAAACTCAAGTGAGTCCCCAAGCTCTCCTGAAGGCTCCTCCAGAAACGAGATGTGAACCTGGTGTCTCTGTCCGAGACAATGCTGATAGGAACTCCATGTAGCTTTACAATCTCATCCATGTACTTCTTGGCCAATACTTCTGTAGACTGGCCCACTCTGAAAGGAATGAAGTGTGCGGTCTTGGTCAATCGGTCTACGATCACCCAGACAGCGTCATTCTGTTTTGAACTCTTGGGTAGACCAGTCACGAAGTCCATCGTGATGTGCTGCCATTTCCACTCCGGAATGGGCAATGGCTGCAACAAACCAGCAGTCCTCTGGTGTTCAGCCTTCACCTGTTGGCACACAATACACTTCGCTACGCTCCGTGCGACGCTTCTCTTCATGCCATGCCACCAGTAATGCTGTCGCAGATCCTGATACATCTTGGTACCTCCAGGATGTATAGAGTAAGGAGAACTGTGAGCTTCCTCCAATAACTCATCTCTAATGGCACCAGACGGTACACAGATCCTGTCCTCAAACCTCAAGGACCCATCTGCATGAATCTTGAACTCTGGTCTTTGGCCTGCCATCACCAGATCTCTAATCTTCCGTAGCTTCTCGTCGTCCATCTGAGTTGACTTGATCCTCTCTACCAAGGTCGACTGGATATGCATGCCCATCAAAGATGCAGTCATCCCTGGTAGAATCACTTCTATACCCATGTCTCGGATCTCTTGCTGCAACCTCCACTGAGTCGTAAGGGTCATCACTGCTGGAAGACGACTCAATGCATCAGGTACGACATTGACTTTCCCAGGATGGTACTGAAGGTCAATGTCATAGTCTGCCATGAGCTCGACCCATCGTCTCTGACGCATGTTGAGCTCCTTCTGAGTGAAGAGATACTTCAGACTCTTATGATCCGAGAACACCTTCACGTGCTCACCCAATAGGAAGTGCCTCCAAATCTTCAGTGCAAAAATCACTGCCGCCAACTCAAGATCGTGAGTGGGGTAGTTCTTCTCATGGATCTTCAACTGCCTGGATGCATAAGCTACGACTCGACCATGCTGATGTAGCACGCATCCGAGTCCTTTGCCAGATGCATCACAGAAGACTTCGAATCCTCCTGATCGGTCTGGAATAATCAAGATGGGTGCAGTCGTCAATCTCTTCTTCAGCTCCTGGAAAGCATCCTCACATGCTTTCGACCAAGCAAACATCACATCCTTTCTCGTCAATCGTGTCATGGCTCCTGCGATCTTCGAGAAGTCTTTGATGAACCTCCGGTAGTAGCCAGCTAGTCCCAAGAAGCTTCGAAGCTCGGTCACCGTTCGAGGGACTGGCCAGTTTTGAACAGCGGCTACTTTTTCAGGATCAACAGCAATCCCTACTCCGGACACCACGTGGCCCAGAAATGCCACCTCGTTCAGCCAGAACTCGCATTTGCTAAGTTTGGCATAAAGCTGGTGTCTTCTCAGGGTCTCGAGAACCTTCCTGAGATGCTCTGCATGCTCCACGGCATTCTTCGAGTAGATGAGAATGTCGTCGATGTAGACTACAACGAACTTGTCCAAGTATTCATACAGTACTTGGTTCATGAGACTCATAAATACCGCGGGTGCATTGGTCACACCAAACGGCATCACTAAGTACTCATAATGTCCGTATCTGGTCTTGAATGCAGTCTTGGGAACATCTTCATCCTTCACCTTCACTTGATGGTACCCTGTTCTCAGATCCAGCTTCGAATAGACGCTTGACCCACCGAGCTGGTCGAAAAGATCGTCGATGCGCGGTAGAGGGTACTTGTTCTTCACGGTGACTTTGTTCAGCTCACGGTAGTCAACGCACATACGAAGGGATCCGTCTTTCTTCTTCACCAGTAATATGGGAGATCCCCAGGGAGATACACTGGGTTGTATCCATCCCTTCTTCAGTAGATCATCAAGTTGGACCCGCAATTCTTCTAGCTCAGATGGTGCTAGACGATATGGTCCCTTGGACATAGGTTGGGCTCCTGGCATTAGTTCGATGGCAAATTTAAGGGTGCGATCCGGAGGCAAACCTGTAAGGTCGTCTGGAAACACATCCAAGAACTCTCGAACCACTTCTGGTATCTCGGGCTCAGCGTCCATCGCGGCTACTACTGCTTCGGTCGACCTGGTCTTGTACTTCACCGGTCCCACAGATCTGCTCCCACTAATGAACTCGAACTTCGGATGATCAGGAATGTCGAAGGCTACCCTCCTTCGACAACAGTCGATGGTGGCATGGAAAGTTCCCAACCAATCCATCCCGAATACAGCATCAAAGTTCGGGATATCAATCATCATAAAGTCGGCGAACAAAGCTCGCCCACAAATCACCACAGGGCATTGAGGATACCCACTGGTCGCCTTTATCACACCGCCACCCGTGTTGACGTTCCAGCCGGTAGATAGGGTTTTAACAGGAACGGTGTGGGTGCGAACAAATCGACTTGCCAGAAAGCAGTGTGATGCTCCCGAGTCGAACAAGGAGAGGGCGAGTTGTCCCGCTACTAGCACGACACCTAGGTTCAAACACTAATCTAAGCAACCGATGCTAATGAAAGAAAAGATATACTAATAATGCAAGAATTATACCTGTGATCACTTCGCCGGTAGCCTCGGCCTCTTCGACAGTCATGGTGTAAGCCTGGCGTCTCGGTGGTGGCTGCCTTCCCTGCTGGAACACCCTCTGCTGTGGAGGTAGTGGTGGACGCTGTGGAGCGATCCCGGTTGGTGCAGCACGGGGAGCTGGAGCTGGAGCACGTGGCTTTAAATGAGGGCAATCCTTAGCCATGTGTCCTGACGCCCCACAAACCAAACAAAGGCCTAAAAGACTTCGACACTCAGACTTGAAATGTCCAGGCCTCCCACAGTAATTGCAGACTGGCGGGGCCTGCTGCTGTTGCCCTGGTCTCTTAAACTGAACCTGCTGAATAGGACGATGCATCTGGGGCCGTCTGCTTGGCCCAGCATGAGTCGGTGGGGGCCTCGCAGATGCTGCCAGCATGCGTTCTTCCTTTTCCTCCTCTTCAACCATCTCCTGGTTACGAGCAATGGCCAGAACTTCAGCATGTGTGGTCGGGCTAGCACCGACCATCATCCTCCGAATCTCAATGTTGAGCCCCTGCTGGAACTGCTGGGCTCGAGTCAGAGCATTTGTGACCATCTCTGGAGCAAACCTGCTGAGCCTGGAGAACTCAGCGTCATACTGATCCACCGTCATCGAACCCTGCTTCAGGTTGATGAACTTCTTCCTCATCTTGATCATTGCCTGTGGGGGAAAGTACTGGGCATTGAAGGTTCTTGTAAATACATCCCATGAAATCGGTAATCCCAAGCGGTCTTCAACCGCCTGCCACCAGTCTCTAGCACCATCCGTCAGTTGCCTCTTGACGACAGCCACCCAGGCTTCTTCTCGAATCTGAGATGCTCTCAGATCATCAGTGATGCGCTTGAGCCATTCTTCCGCCTGAAGATGGCTCTCAGTCCCTGCGAAGGTCTTCGGGCTCATCCCTCGAAAGTGATAAGCACTTGGGTCAGCTCGTTGCTCTCTGTGCAAAGCCTGTTCCAAGGCCTGTCCAAGCTGCTGATGAAGGGCATACATGCCCCGCATGCAATCTTCTGCAGACAACGGTGCAGTCGGGAATGCTGTTGCGCCAGAACCGTTGTTGGCTCCATTGCCAGCATCGTTCTGGTTGGGACCCTCATTCGGGTGGTTGATCCCGGATCCAAAGGCACTGTCTTCGCTTCCCGAAGTGTTCCTTTCCATGGCTTATCTGCATTTCATAAGGTTTGATCAGTTCCATCAAGTATTTTTATACGACATATTCTGAACTTCCTGTATTGTTCACGTGGCTTTTAGCGCGGACATGCATGGGCCACCAAACTTGTAACGACCCACTTACGGGGGCCCGTTACTGCTTGGAACATGCACAAGTCCTGCTAGGCACCAATGAAGTCAACACAGGCTATGTTGCAGAAATACGCCAAAATACTGATAATGAAAGTGGTTTTACAACCTTATTACAACCCAGCAGCTAACAGGAAATGAAAATACAACAGAATTCAAAAGATACATCAATCCACACTAAAAACAACATAGCAAATCTCTCACACTCACTCTCAATACACAGGGTCCTGCTGGTCCTGCTGGTCGTACTCAACCACAAACTCAGCGTCTGCGGCCTCTGGTGCAAACTCTTCAACCTGTGCTGTATCTGGCAAGACCACCACAAAAAGGAGGGGTTGCCAGGATCAGACGTAACTCAAAGTATCTCTAGTACGATATTTAAAACAATAAACTAACATGGCTAAACTAGCAGAGACAACAAATAAAGTGCGTACAATAGAACAAAAAGACCACATCACAGCTTTATCACTATTACAATTCTGTTAGCAGTAAACAATATGAAATTGACCAATTACGAGGTTTTTAGTGTGCCTGATCCTAGTTCGTGACTTATAAAGGGTAGTACGGTAAGAAACCAAGAGTCCACCTGATATCCCGGGTTACAATCAAAACGATACTGTTCAACAAATCGATACTATTCAATACTGTTCAATACTGTTCAATACGAAGATCGGACTGGTCGCTCCCGCACTTCCGCAATCATAAGTTACCCCAAAACCCAGGTGTGTGTGCAGGTTATCATGTTTACAATTTACGAGTCAACTACTATTCACACTTATCCAATCACCTCTTTCGGTTAAACCTGTCACGGAGTTCAATTCAATTACTTTACGATACGGTGCAACTTAAGATACTATGCAACTTATCAATTTTAGCTAGCGGTTCATGTGAAAAACTTGCTGATGAAAAGAATCTAATTTAGCATGCACCAATATTGTTTTTAAAACCCATAGCTAGGGTACTGTGAGTTACCAAATCGCCTTGTCGTGAAAGGCGCGTTTTGAAAGGCGGTCGGTGTACCTGGTTCACAGTTACGAATGAGTTAGCTACACGAAATAGGCTAAGATGCAAGTTAACTTATAACTAATTATTGATAACATGTTATTAAAACTTAACTTTCTAATAGAACTTTTATTAAAACTTAGGCTAATTAAGTAACTAATCTCTAAAATTTAATAAAAATAACTTAAGCTTATAAACTTATACTTAACTTAGGATGATAAAACATAACTTAGTTAATATAAGAGATATCTTTACTTTGTAACTTATAAAAACTTAACATTAACTTATAATAATTAATTAACTAATAATATTAATAATAATAAAACTTAATAATAATAATAATAACAATAACTTACTTTAATAATAATATTAATATTAATAAAACTTATTTAACTTAACCTTATTATATTAATAATATATTAATAAAACTTAATACTTAAACCCACCCCTTCTTTCTCTGTCTCAACTTACCCCTTTTCCTCTGCCTCTTCTTCTTCTCGGTTTCCCCTTTTTTTTTCCTTTTTTTTTTCGTTTTCAGGGCGCTCGAAAAAGGGACGGCGGCCAAGGGGGGGAACGGCCGGCAGGGGGCTCAGGCGGCGGATCGGGGCGGGCACGGGCCAAGGCGGCGGCGGGGCGGTTCTCCGGAGCGGCGGCGGGGCGGGTTTGAAGCGGCGACGTGGCGGTTTAGGGCGGCGGCGGCTTCCACGGGGCAGCGCTGGGGCGGGGTCCGGCGGGGGCGCAAGGCAGGGGGGGCGGCGGCCTGCGGGATCTCCGGCGACGGGGAGGCCGGATCGGGGGCGGGGGATCGCGGGGGCGGCGTACGGAGGCCGGGGCGGCGGCGCCTCGACACGGCGGCGACGGGCGGCTTCGGGCTGACGACGTCGGCGCGATCCGGCTCGAGGACGGTGGATCGAGCTTCGGGCAGGCGGGCTTGGGTGTGAGGTGATTGATCGGGGGATTGATTTGGGGTTGGATTCTAATTGTATGTTTGTTTGGGCTTGTTTTGATCTCTATTCTGTTTCGGATTTCTGTTTGTTTTTGGGTTGTAAGGAGGAGGATGGCTGATTTGTCGAGTGGAGGAGGTGTTGGACAGGTTGGTCGTATGGTGGAGGGATGGGTTGTGCTGATGACTGTGGGTTGCTGTTGCGTTGCTGTCTTTGTTGGTTTAAGAACATAGAAGGAGAAGGGACAGAATGAATAGGGTGGTTGTGAGGTAGGGGGTGATTACTGTGATGTTGGATCTCACCGATTCTTTCGGTGGGATTCAATTGGGTAGGTTAGGTTTTAGGTTAAAAGTAATAGGGTAAGAGAAATTCAGAAAATTAATTTAGTAAAAATGAAGTTAGTAAAAATAATATTAATAATAAGTTAATTAATGATTTTGATTAGTAAAAGTAATTTCTGTGATTTTAAAATAGTTAATAGTAATTAGCTAATTAGTAATTAACTCTTAACTAAAAGCAATGGCCCAAAAGTTACGCTACGGTAAAACTAAAATAAAGACGCGCTCGCGTCAACGTACGGACAAAAATCCCTCAGACGAAAATAACCGGATCAATGACGTAAAAATACACGCACACAACAGTCGAAATACGACTAGAAAAACAGGCCGTTACAAGAGAGTAGCGAGAGGACCGGTCTTTCTTCACATTCTCTCTCTCGCTCCCCTATCCTCCAAAGAAGTGGAGGAGGGGGGATTTGTAATGGTGTATTTTTTTCCTCCTCCATTTCCTCATCATGGAGAGCTGGGGCTATCTTGGAATTTCGTTCTTTGGGGAGCGTTCCCGATGGGTGACGTCCGATGTGACTCCTCAGCTCCTGTTTTTCGGCGGGCGTGCCATTCGTCAGTGGTGCTCGTCCCGAGTGTCCTTTTGGGTTGGACGAGTCATTTCGGGTGTCGGATTTTTAGGTATCAGGCGTTACTCCTCAGGGATGGCTCCGCGTTGGGATTGCCTCGATTTGCGGACCCTGATTCGTTTCCCGAGGTTTGAGGAGAGGGATCGCAGGCCCTTTCTGGGGAGGGCGGATATTGGGTCGTCGCCTACCCCGCATATGGCGCTCCGGTTTGGGTGGCCAAGCTCAGTGAGTTTGTCCCGAAGGTCTTCTTTGGGGGGGAGAGAGTACGCAGCTCGGCCCGTGCCCCTCTCCGGTTTGGGTGGCGAGGATTGGTCCTGCCCCGGAGTCTTTGAGAGGGCGGGTATTGGGCCGTCGCCTCCCCGCAGCCTCTATAGTTGGACGGGTGTTGGGCCGTCGCCTACCCCGCATATGGCACTCCGGTTTGGGTGGCCAAGCTCAGTGAGCTTGCCCCGGAGGTCTTTGTAACAAACCTAGTGTGCAAATACTTAGTAACCATTTAATTGACCCAAGTTTCTCGTACATGTGCACACCAATCCCGGGGAATGGAGAGATTTGCAAATTGCCCCTAAATTTTTCATCTATACCCAAATGAGGGTATCATTGCAAAGTGTGGGCTTAAGGCAAATTTCTTCAAGTCAAGGGGTTATTGTGTAAAAAGAGAAGTGGGATATTTGCAATGGCAAACTTGTAATAAAATTAAACAATTTGGAGGGGTTTTTTTAAAGAAGAGAGAGAGCAAAAAAAAAAGAAGAAAAGAAAATGAAAAGAAAAGAGGAGTATGGCCAAAAAGTGCACCATACTTCTCTCCACTCCTCCCCTCTCCAACTAACCCCCCCTCCATACTCCTTAAACCCTTACCCCTCCCCTCTCTCCCCATTTTTCTTGTACCTGGCCGAAATTCAAGGAGGAAAAAAAGGGGGGGGGGGGGGGGGGGGGGGGGGGGGGGGGGAGAGAAGAAAGAAGAGAGGAAGAAGAAGAAGAGAGAAAGGAGAAGAGGAAGAGGAGGAGGAGGAAATCCAAGATTGGAGGAGGGTTCTTGCAAACCTAAGGCACCATTTGAAGCTCCAAAGAGGTAGAAACTCTTCACTCTCCTTCCCTAATTATAGATGCTAGAAAGTATCTTATATGTGTGAGTTTTCTCTGAAATTTGGGGAGAGTGTTGTAGAGCTAGGATTCTTGTTGCATGCTTGACAATTTGCTGAAACTTTAACTAAGTGCTGGGATTAATTGGCTATTAGGAATGCTCTGAAAATTTTATATGATATTTATATCGTAGTTATGAGTAACTTTCATGTTCATCACTTTTTCTAATTCGAACTGGACTTTGGGGTAAAAATTCGAATTGTGCAACATGCAAGGAATTCTGTCAAGCTGTATACATTTCAGTAAAATGAGCATAACTACCTGCATGCTCTATGGAATTTGTTGATTTTGATCTTGTTGGAAAGCTAACAAGTTTTACTCAAAGTCCAACGCGATCTTTATGTCGAAATTCTGGCTAGAATATGCCCAAAATTGGCTTTGAACACAGACACAGAAATCTGTCTGCAGAACAGTTTTGACACCCTTTACCTAATAATTCACCATAAATCACATACTCCATAGTTTTGCATGAAATTTTATATGTGAACTCAAAACTGCCATATCTACAATTTTCATTCAGTAAGTTTTGTTAAATTCTCACTGAAAATTGCTGTTAATCATTGATGTTGTGACTGTTGACGAAATTTCAGCAAATTGCATTGTTTGCTAATGACTAGATTATTGTTTTGGTTTACTTCGGAACATGTCGCTAATATGGATTCATCAGTGATTAAGTGCTGTCTGTGGGTATGCTACTTTATGTTGCAAGTTTAGAAATGGATGTTTATGTTCATGGCTTATGAAGCTCGCAAGTTGTTGTGAACATCCCGATGAAAAGAATGCATTGGATCTCATTTTACATGCTTCATACTCTAGGTTTAATGATTAGTAAAAAAACAACCTAGGGTGGTCTCGTTCCACTCGAAGTGGGTGAGTGCCCTAGGAGGGGTTGGGGAAACCAAGGTAACGAGTGAGCATGCGGGGGATGGACTGCTGAGTTGTGGGCCACTCCCGACGAGCCCTCAGCGGCGGGGAGTTGGTGCGGTTGTGGTTGAGATTGGTTATGTTGGTGAACGGCTTCTTTCGTAAGAGCTTGTCTCGGGAAGTCGTAGCATTCCACCCACTTTACCGGGTGAGGTCCAGTCCCCGATGTCTGACCCGTTACTGAGGTTTCGAATTCATGCATGAAAACTAACCTATAAAGGAAAAATAGTAACTCTGGAATGTGATGCCTTTTCCTTTGTTGTGATTCCTTGTTGTGCACTATGATTAGAGTAGTAGAGTTGTGGAGTTCCTACTGGGCACGCTGTGACGTGTCCTCCCACCTACAGGTCCAGGCACTGGTTCTCTGGCGGCGGGTGATCACTCCTTATTTTACACCCTTTTCCCGCATGTTTGCATGCCATTTTGATCGCCCAAATTATGTTTTTCACGATATATCGACGATATTGCGATGCTTTTCACGATTTGTTGTTTTTGTCGCATTTCAGGTGATTTGGCGCGATTAGGAGTGATCTCGAGATGCGTGTAATCTAGACGGCCACCGACGACCTCCCCGAGGGGTATTTTGCTGTTAGAGAGGAGCGGAAGAAGAATGGACGTCGCCGGAGCGACGAGGAGGCCAAAGCGACCAGTTTGGGCATTTTTTGTGTCCCACTCGGCCGAGTGGAGGAGCCACTCGGCCGACCAGCGAGACACTGCTCGGCCGACCCGTTCAGACACGACTTCCATGTGTACTCGGCCGAGCGACGGAGACCACATCGGCCGAGTGACGCTACCACGTCCGCCCGAGTGGCGCCCAGACGAAGGCTCTCAAAAAGTCCGAAGTTACTGTTTTCGGCCATCTGCGCTTCAGAAGACCCACTCGGCCGAGTGGCAAATCCCGTCCGCCCGAGTGAAGTGAAGCCATCGGCCGAGTGACGACAACTCACTCGGCCGAGCCACCTCCGAACTGAAGACCCCTGAAAGCCCCAACTTACTGGAAAATTACAGGGTTTTCACTCGGCCGAGTGACTTTTGTCACTCGGCCGAGTGCGATGCGCTGCCTGTAGCGAAATTTGCGGAAAACAGGCTGTGCAGGGGCGTTTTGGTCAGGATTTTTGGACGATTTTTGGGGCTATTTAAGCTCTGTTTTTACCCTAGTTTTGGGAGCCTCCTCTCAGATTTTTTGCAGCTTTTTGAGTCTACTTTTTTTTAGCTTTATTAATTGTGATTGGTGAAGAGAAAAACTTGGATTTTTGTTGGGTTGATTGAAGATCTACATTGGTTTGCACTTCTCTTCCACAAAAACTCTATTTTTATTGTTTATATCATTGTTGTGATGAATTCCATTGTCTATTTCTTTGCCAATTATTGTGCTATTGCTATGATTAGTGAGTAGTCTCCACGTCTTGGGGCGTGGGGATGAACCCTACAAGCCCAATTTCGTATTTGTGTTGAATCGGTAGAAATTGAGCTAGGATTGTTATTAGGGATTAGATTGGGATCGAATTACTACGGATAGCTAGGTATTCACATCAATTGGGATTTGCAAGAGATTGGATCCCAATTCGATAGGAAGCCCTAGAAATCCGAATTGGGTTGGAGTCGGATTTTCGAAGTATCGGTTTGCAAGAAATTGGACCGATGCTAGGATCTCCGGTTGCAATTCCGCGCCGATACCCGTTTGCAAGAGATTGGACGGGTAGGAACTATCCTAATCTAGATTGTGGACCGAGTTTGCAAGAGATTGGACTCGGTGCGTAATTGGACGATGATGTTGATCCCAATGCTAGCTTCCCTAGGCTAGGGTTTGCAAGAGATTGGACCCAAGCCTAGGATAGCTATAGACCGGCAACAGCGCGAGAGCGTGAGCTTGGTTCCACATTTAGTTGCAACTAGTTCATCCAAATTCTCATCCTAGCGATTTCGATACTGGCGAACCACAATTGTGAAATATGGTGAGTAGTGGGGATTCCCCATTCCCTAGGCGTTCTCTATTTGATTTGATATTTCGCACTTTTGTCTGACGATTGTGACAGGATCGCCCAAGGCAATTATCCCTCTAAATAGCCAGGTTGATTAGGAGCAAGCACGGTCATTCGTCCTCCCTGTGTTCGATACCCGCTCGCCGCTATACCGTGCGCTTGCGGTAAAACTACAACCGTCGCCTCGGGACGTGTACGCCGGGGCGCGATCAAGTTTTTGGCGCCGTTGCCAGGGAAATCCTCGCCGGTCATAAGAGCCAGCAGGGTAATCAGGCCGCCGCAGCATATCGGTGAGCGAGCGCCCACCGATACAATGATGTGGTCTAAGTACCATGCCGCGATATCGATCACGACGGCGGGGACAAGCTCATCTCCATCCCTAGACAGAGCTCTGGGACGTGTCATCGCATAGAGCATGTAAAGCTCTGGCGTAGACATCGTGCCCGGCTCATATCTGGCCAAAAAGGTAGTCGCCATGAGGCGCTGGGCAATGCGTAGGCAGGGATGTACGATGGCCGAGGCCTTGGCCCTACTAGGGTCAAAGGCGGCGTGTAGACCCGTGATACGTGCCCAGAAGGCCGCCGCACACGCTGCCCAGGCTGCTCCCGCAGACCCTGCTGCACGCCCTGCCGAGCCCGTTGCCGCCTCTGTGACCCCTCAGCCCACACATGTCGTTTCTGCTGCTCCTGACACTTCTGTCCTCACCACTACCAGTGTCGCGAGTACTTTTGCTGAGCCCACTTCCACCACTGTCACCACTTCCGAGGCTGTCCCCACCACTCCCTCTGCCACCTCAGGCCCTCTGTCCGTGGAGCCCCTTTGCTCCGCACTCCCCGAGCGCCCGCCGACCATAGCCGAGTGCGGAGAGCCCTCGTTCACTTCGGTCGTGGAGACCATGGTTAGCATGATCTCCGCTGGGGTTACACCTTTTGGACCGCACACTTCTGCCCCAGCGGGAGATTCCTCTGTCTCCACCGCCGCCTTATTCTCCGAGAGCGTCGTGGCGTCTGTCCACACGTCTGTGCCACGGACCTCTCTGGCCACCTCGTTACCTCTTTTGCACGCCCCCTTCGCTGCCGCTGCCTCCACTTCTCGCCAGCCGGCGTCCCGGCCTCACACCGAGGCCAGGCCCACTTTTCCTGGCGCGGCCCCTTTTGTCCCATTCCCTGCTGAGCCCGTTACATACTCCACACGCGTACGCCAGCCTCGCCCTGCACAGCCTAGACCGGTGCGTCCCTCTGCACCACCCCCGCCCGACACTGTACTGCAGAGCATACGTGCTCTTGAGGTGGCGGTGAGTGGTCTTAGAGGAGACCTTCGGACCCTGTCCTCCACCGTCTCTACGCTGTCTGGCCGCTTTGACCTGATCCCTCAGATCCACTACTGCCTGACACAGATCTTAGAGCGTCTCCCGCGCGTACCCCCACCCACCCCGCAGGTTCCCACACACACACCCACACACGCTCGACCTGCTTCCACTCCCACGCCCACCCCAGCTCAGCAGCCTACACCACCACCACCACCACCTCCGCCTCAGGACGGAGACGGCGCGGCACCGCCTTCTTAGGCACTCTTGATGCCTTGATCCATTCCTGTCGTTGTGCTGCCCGTCTCTGCTGGGTCCTGATGCACTTTTGTCCACCCCCCTCCCCTCACTTATTTTGGGATTATATTTCTGATCATATCTATTTGTGCATATCATATCATATCTACTTGGGATTCTCATTTTTGATCACATCTATATATATCTTTTTTGGGAGAGAGGGAGAGTTCTGGGTGCCATATTTATTTTCGTATCACTCCTAGCTGTGCATGCATCATTTCCGCATCATACTTTCATTTCTTTTTTGTCTTTCTTTTTATTTTTCCATGCATGCATCCTCACTTGCCCCTCACATTGCTTGTCTCTCTGTGTGCCACACTTTGCACATTGAGGACACTGTGCCGTTTAGCTTGGGGGAGTGAGCTTTCACGTTCTTTTTTCGATTTGCCACCTTTATTTTCAGTTTTTCACACCGCTTTTCACTTTTGCACTCATTTTTCGTTATTTTCCTTTTGTTTCGCCATGCATCACGTTTTCCTTACTTTCCTGTGTGCCGCATTGCATAGTTCTATTTTCCTTTTATCTTTACTTCTTCCTTATTTTTCATCTCATGCTAGAGATGAATTTTCTGTGATGATGTCTACGAGGAGTTAGCTTATTCTATATGCATGCTATATTTGTCGTGTCTTAGATTTCATTTCTGGTATCATATGCTATGACTCGCTTGCATTTAGAAATAGGAGCCCACACTTTTTCCTCATGAAAATGGATGAAATTTTATTATTAGCTGAGCCTGAATATTCATATGTATGCTATCACAGAAAACACACCAAGATTCACGCATTGAATGCCTATATCTGGAGTACTGACTTCTTTTCCTTTATCACTTCTATATGCATGAATTGTACACTTCACTTCCGGATGATTGAATGATTGTTAGCTATGATATATCTGGATTAGTTAGTTTTTTTTGCGATCGAAACTGAGTAGATTAGATTACCCTGCTGAAGTTGTCGTGCATGTCTTATAGAGTGAGCCGAGAGTTATATTTATTTCTTTCTCCACAAATCTTGAACAACATTTCTCTACTTTTAAAATCATTGGTGAATCTCCCCTTAGTGATTCTATTTTATGGCATTTCCCCCGCTATTAATTCCTAGCTCCAAATCTCTTATTCAAAAAAAAAGGGAAAAAAAAATATATATAATAAAAGAGAGAAAAGCATTCTCGTATATCATTATCTCTCTTTGAATTGGGATCATTGTATATATGATAAAGAAAAAAAAAGAGAGAAAAGAAAGAAAAAAAAATCCTCAATAAAAGATCCCATCTCGCTTATTTTCTTTCTTTCTTCTTTCTCTTCTTTGCCTTTGGAGCTTTATAAAAATGGGGATGTAAATATTTTTGTGCCACCACGCTTATAGATAAGCTTGGGGGAGGAGATCCATTGATGTGTGAGAGAGCGACTACTTGACATAGCACGACAACCTAGGCTAAGTAATATTCTATACTCGGTGAGATTGTTTCTAGCTTTACGAAATCCAGAAATCTAAGCCTAGCATTCATTTCATGAAACCCATACTTTTCTATTCTCTCTATTCTATGATGTGATACTCTTATACTCCAGATAGAAAGCGCTCAATTGAAAAGTGTGTGATCTGAGACTTGTATACCGCTTTAGATGATTCGGGCGATGCTAATTTTAAAATCATTCCGTTTCTCATGATTATACCGTTGTTCGTGGGTTTTCTATTTTCTACTTGCACTATTCTACTATGATATCAAAATGAGATTCTTTGACATGTATTTCTCACTCGGTGCATGCCATAAGAGTAAGTGAAACCCACGTCCTGAGAAAATGATCTAGCATCCTACCTCTTCTTTCTTTCTTCCTTTATTTTCGTTTGGTTTTCATTCTTCTTCGTTTTTCATTTTTTTTCGTTTTTCGCCGTTTTCGTTTTCCGAATCCACCGGGTTCGCTTTTTACTTATCTTCCTCGAGGACGAGTAAGAGGCAAGCTTGGGGGATTTTGATCACTCCTTATTTTACACCCTTTTCCCGCATGTTTGCATGCCATTTTGATCGCCCAAATTATGTTTTTCACGATATATCGACGATATTGCGATGCTTTTCACGATTTGTTGTTTTTGTCGCATTTCAGGTGATTTGGCGCGATTAGGAGTGATCTCGAGATGCGTGTAATCTAGACGGCCACCGACGACCTCCCCGAGGGGTATTTTGCTGTTAGAGAGGAGCGGAAGAAGAATGGACGTCGCCGGAGCGACGAGGAGGCCAAAACGACCAGTTTGGGCATTTTTTGTGTCCCACTCGGCCGAGTGGAGGAGCCACTCGGCCGACCAGCGAGACACTGCTCGGCCGACCCGTTCAGACACGACTTCCATGTGTACTCGGCCGAGCGACGGAGACCACATCGGCCGAGTGACGCTACCACGTCCGCCCGAGTGGCGCCCAGACGAAGGCTCTCAAAAAGTCCGAAGTTACTGTTTTCGGCCATCTGCGCTTCAGAAGACCCACTCGGCCGAGTGGCAAATCCCGTCCGCCCGAGTGAAGTGAAGCCATCGGCCGAGTGACGACAACTCACTCGGCCGAGCCACCTCCGAACTGAAGACCCCTGAAAGCCCCAACTTACTGGAAAATTACAGGGTTTTCACTCGGCCGAGTGACTTTTGTCACTCGGCCGAGTGCGATGCGCTGCCTGTAGCGAAATTTGCGGAAAACAGGCTGTGCAGGGGCGTTTTGGTCAGGATTTTTGGACGATTTTTGGGGCTATTTAAGCTCTGTTTTTACCCTAGTTTTGGGAGCCTCCTCTCAGATTTTTTGCAGCTTTTTGAGTCTACTTTTTTTTAGCTTTATTAATTGTGATTGGTGAAGAGAAAAACTTGGATTTTTGTTGGGTTGATTGAAGATCTACATTGGTTTGCACTTCTCTTCCACAAAAACTCTATTTTTATTGTTTATATCATTGTTGTGATGAATTCCATTGTCTATTTATTTGCCAATTATTGTGCTATTGCTATGATTAGTGAGTAGTCTCCACGTCTTGGGGCGTGGGGATGAACCCTACAAGCCCAATTTCGTATTTGTGTTGAATCGGTAGAAATTGAGCTAGGATTGTTATTAGGGATTAGATTGGGATCGAATTACTACGGATAGCTAGGTATTCACATCAATTGGGATTTGCAAGAGATTGGATCCCAATTCGATAGGAAGCCCTAGAAATCCGAATTGGGTTGGAGTCGGATTTTCGAAGTATCGGTTTGCAAGAAATTGGACCGATGCTAGGATCTCCGGTTGCAATTCCGCGCCGATACCCGTTTGCAAGAGATTGGACGGGTAGGAACTATCCTAATCTAGATTGTGGACCGAGTTTGCAAGAGATTGGACTCGGTGCGCAATTGGACGATGATGTTGATCCCAATGCTAGCTTCCCTAGGCTAGGGTTTGCAAGAGATTGGACCCAAGCCTAGGATAGCTATAGACCGGTAACAGCGCGAGAGCGTGAGCTTGGTTCCACATTTAGTTGCAACTAGTTCATCCAAATTCTCATCCTAGCGATTTCGATACTGGCGAACCACAATTGTGAAATATGGTGAGTAGTGGGGATTCCCCATTCCCTAGGCGTTCTCTATTTGATTTGATATTTCGCACTTTTGTCTGACGATTGTGACAGGATCGCCCAAGGCAATTATCCCTCTAAATAGCCAGGTTGATTAGGAGCAAGCACGGTCATTCGTCCTCCCTGTGTTCGATACCCGCTCGCCGCTATACCGTGCGCTTGCGGTAAAACTACAACCGTCGCCTCGGGACGTGTACGCCGGGGCGCGATCAGCGGGCCCGGGAGTGGAGACCCCGGAGGGCAGCTCGTCTCAGTAGGGTCCGTAGTGTTGTGGTTAGTGTGGGTCGCGTGGTGTAGTTTTGGGTTGTGTGTGTGTTGTGAACGTAGTGTTGTACCCATGTTCCCTTTGTACCCCGTAGGGTTGAGTTGTACTTTTGTGGGAGCTTTTGCTGTTGGGGTTGTACAGTGGACTTGTGCGGTACTGGCCATGTAGTAGCGGTGCTCTGTGACTCTTGGATGTTCTGTTCGTCGTATTTTACCTTACTGCCTGTGTTGTAGTGTCTTGTACTATCTTTCTGTGTTGGAGCTGTACTGTTCTGTTAATCGTTCAGTCTGTACTTTACTACCTGTGTTTCCTCAGCGTTTGCAGTGGCCTGCGTGACTTTGGTGTGTACTTTAGCGCTTGGTACTCTAATACCGCGGCTTGTCACGCCGACCCTCCCTATTTTGGGCAGTGGGGCGTGACAGGTTTTGTGGTGGCCCATGCAGGTCCGCGCCCACTGCGATACGTGTAAAGGGAACACATGTAAGGCTCCAAAATTTCAGTACACGACACTAATGCATTTGTTCTATTTCTCGCCTGCAGATGGAAGGTGGGAACGGGAGTTCCGGCGGGACCGGAACATTTGATGGTGGGATTGGCCTAGCTGGTGATGTGCAGTCTTCGGGTGACAGGACCTCTAAGTCAGCCCTGATGGCTAAGGTCCTGATGGGCATTTTAGAGCACATGGGTCAGATGGAGGAGAGGGCAATGGCGCCGAAGCCGCCGAGCTACAAGGAGTTCAGGACACTGCGTCCGCGATACTTCTCAGGCAGGGAGAGTAGCCTCGAGGTAGATGAGTGGCTGCGGCACACCGAGGATGATCTGACGATGTGTCGGTATCCCCGAGACGGTTGGGTAGAGTTGGTGAGGCGACAGTTAACCCATCAAGCTAGAGACTGGTGGGAGGCTCAGGGGAGGCGACTGAAGGGGAACATTGCTTGGGAGACCTTTCGGGAGTTGTTTGAGGCCAAGTTCCTTCCGGAGGCGGCGAAGGACGAGTTGAGGCAGAGATTTGAGCATTTGACTCAGGATGGGAGGACGGTGGATGAGTATGATGCAGAGTTCTCACTGCTGAGCAAGTACGCGCCAGAGCTTGTAGCGACAGATGCCATCAGAGCCAGGCGATTCCGCAAGGGACTAGACGTAGAGTTTCAGGCGGCCATGTCTACTCAGGAGTTATTGACTCAGGAGGCCGTACTGCGGGCTGCCAGACAACATGAGACCCACCTACGGAGTGTGGGGAGGCCACCAGCCAGTGGTGGGAGACTAGCTGCTCAGCAGAGGACTGCACCTGGCCCAGTTCAGCGGGTGACATTCAAGCGACCGGGGGCTCCACCTCCGGCACAGAAGGGACCTTCATGCTACAGATGCGGGAAGCCAGGGCATGTGCAGAGAGACTGCCGAGTTACGAATGCCAGGTGTTATACATGTGGAGAGCTGGGACACATCAGCAGATTTTGCCCACAGTCGGGTCATGCCCCGGTGCCACCGGCGTCAGCAGCTGTCCGGCCTACACAGCAGAGACCTCTTCCACCACCGCCACAGCGGCTTGCCCTTCCGGCACCGTTAGGATCGAGACCAGCTGCACCGAGAGGACCCCCTCCACCTCCCCAACAGTGACGAGGGAACCAGGGGGCAGTTCCTCCACCGAGGCGGTAGCAGTACACCATGACCCCAGTAGAGACTTCGGAGGGTGCTAGTCGAGTGATCACCGGTATGAATCTTGCCCCTATGCAGTCTATTAGATTGAGCCTCAGTTATTCTATTTAGCTAGTTGGCTGAGTTTTATTGTTGTGATACTTAGGGATTGTTAGAGTAGCCTCCTACCCTGCTATGTCCTTATTTGACACTGGAGCGTCACATTGTTTTCTGTCGAAGAAGCTTGTGACACAACACTCCATAGTAGTTGACACCTTTGCTGCTAGTTGGAATGTTCACACCGGAAATGGGGTTATTTGTAGTGTCTCTGGGATACGGAACTGTCCTGTTGAGATCGGGGGACGAGAGTTGTATGCAGACTTTTTGGTGATTGAGTTACCCGACTATGAGGCAGTGTTTGGAATGGATTGTTTGGGGACGTTCTATGATAACATAGACTGTAGACTAAGGAGGGTAGTTTTCCGGATCCCTGACCATCCAGAGTTTGAGTTTGGGGATGGTAGTAGCGAGCGTGAGCCCTTGAAGTTTCTAGCTACGGTCGTGGAGTATTTGGACATGGAAGCAGAGCCCGTGTTACCAAGGGTTGTTGAAGAATTTCCTGACATCTTTCCAGATGACATCTTTGGATTACCCCCAGATAGGTCCCTGGAGTTTACTATTGATCTGATTCCAGGCGCTCAACCGATAGCGAAGGCTCCATACCTTATGGCCCCGTTGGAGTTAGCTGAGCTCCGCAATCAGTTGACTGATTTGTCAGATAGGGGATTGATTCGCCAAAGTGTGTCACCGTGGGGAGCGCCAGTGTTGCTTGTGAACAAGAAGGATGGATCTCGGAGGATGTGCATTGATTATCGGGAATTGAATAAGGTGACGGTGAGGGATAAGTACCCGCTTCCCCGGATCGATGATATTTTTGATCAGCTTGGTGGATCTCGTGTGTATTCGAAGCTAGATTTGTGAAGTGTGTAACGACCACTTTTCGTCGCACGTTTTTCGTGCACGTGCTTTTGGCCGTGCACGTGTTTGCTTTAGACTTTATTTGTTTGTGAACACTTTTGTGTGATATGCCGTCGTGAACGTCTCTGAGAGTATTAAATGGTGGCACTATATTGGAACGACGTTCTCGAGTCGTTTTTCCACAATTTGATCTTACTCGATGAGACGTGACGATTTTCACTTTTGACGGGAGACGTTCCTATTTTTAGTTTCGTCGTCCGACGTCAAAACTAAGATCCGTCTTCTTAGTTAGCTCACATTCGTCGCCACGATCACCACGATATTTATTTTATAATTTTTGGAGTTTATTTGACCACTTTTATAATTTTTACAAGTTTTATATTATTTTTAATAATTAATTTATAAATTATTTTCGGCCAAATAAAATTTATTTAAGTTTTAAACGTTTTAAAGAATTTTTGAGCCAATTTCCAGCTCATTTGGACCAGGTCAAACCCTTGGATGAGTTGGAGTAATTGAATTTCAAATTTTAAATCTTTTTGAACTTCTAATCCTATTAGATTTAGCCCTAGACCAAGTCAACCCATCTATACTATATAAGCAACCCCTAGCAAGACCTATTTTCCAAAGAAATTAGCCCTAGCCTCTTCCAAACTCATTTTGGACGTTGCGACGAATCGTCGCAACGTTGCGACGTTCAGCTCCCCGCACGACCGAGAAAACCCCCGGCAATCTCCCGCTCCGACCGAGGGCAAGCCCCGCATCCATCGTTGTCCGCACCCCTGCAGCAACCCCCGCCCCGTTCCCCCGCTTGACCGAGAGGAGCCCTCGGTTTGACCGAGGCCCCGCTCCGCACAAGCGCTCCGCATCCATTGCCGCTTGTCGCCCCGCTCCGCAGCCCGCACGACCGACCCGCCGCTCCGCATTGACCGATGTTGCAAGCGTTGCAACGTTGCAACGCTGTCCCGCCCGCATCCAAGCGCACGACCGAAGCTCCCCATCGACCTGACCGAAGGAAAACCCCGCACCCAAGCAACGCCGCAGCTGCTGCACACCCCAACGTCGCAGCCCCCGCATTCACAGCGCACGACCGACGGATCTCCCCGCATTGGCTGTGTACGACCGACGGCCATACGTCGCAACCCCGCAACCGTCGCACCACTTGCCTCCGTGGGCCCCCCAAGTTCTTCAGAGGTATTGTGGGTCCCCCAAAGGTCCCTAGGACTACTGTGGGCCCCACCAAGGTGCTTGCTCTTCGAGGATTCGTCACGTACGACGTCGTCGCACGTCGTAGCCCGTCGTCGCACGTGCTAGCTTGGGAATCTGGAATCGTCGCCCCGGGTTGATTGCTCTGAATTTCCAGCGAGGAAACTAATTGTAATCTGGACTTGGAGCGCGATCTTATTATTCCAACCCCCGGCATCGCTACCCGACGCCGGTGTAGCTTTCGCGTCGTGTTGAGGTAACGTTTTGCACCCCTAGGACCCCAAACCCAATTGCATGCTAATCAAGACTAAAATCAGTATTTTTAAAGTATTTTAAATGTTTTAGAATTCACTAATCAAGATTAATAAAACGGATGTAGGCCGGTGGACTTGTGCACGTAGGAATCGTGACTTTGGACTCGTTGGACGGTGTTTTCTTGACGTGATAATTGCAGGCAAGTGAAACTTGCCAACTCTTGTGTAGGGCCATGTTTTTAGGCCACTTCCTTACTTTTAGCTTAAAAGAGACTAGTCAGTGAAATGATAGCTGGCTAGACGCCTACTTGATCTAGTTTGACAACGAAACTAGATCCGTCACCTAAATGATCTAGCTTGACAACGAGGCTAGATCCAACCATTAAACTTGTCATTCATGCATGCTAAACTGTCACGTTTACTTTTCTTACTTGTACGCTTTACTACTTGCCATGCCATGTCATCCATGCATTGATTGTTGCATCGTAGCACACGCTACAATACTTGTCCTCGTACTACTTGTCCGGCTAGGTGCACCCCTACGCCATACTTGTTTACACACTTCCTGGCTCGTGGTCCAGAAGCGAGCATTCCAAGTTCGGGGGTAAGGCCCTGGCTCGACACACGTGGAGGGGTAGGGTTGAGCGACCACTCAGCGTAAAAGTGTGCCCGTACAGCCTCTTTAGCTGTAAGGCGTGAACTCTGTGCACGAGGTGCTTACTTTTCTTGTCTTGTACTTGTCTTGTGAATGTTATGCCATGCTCGTACTTTACTTTACTTTACTTTACTTTACTTGTTGCACTCATTACTTTAAACTGCCATGTCAATGCATCATGCTAGAACTGCTAGGTTGCTTTACTTTTACCACCTTTCAGTTTCACTTGCACAAGTCTTCCAGACTTGCTGACATGTGCCCCTTGCTCTTTTGGGTGCCACATGTTAGACCCTGAGCCAGAGACAGTCGTTGCTGAGTACGTGATGTGTTGCTGACGCTGAGTCTGAATCCATGATTGCCCAGGAGGATTTTGGTGGACACCGGTGACCATGCTTTGAGTCTTTGTTGAGCTTTATTTTGTTTTAAGCCTTTTGTTAGTTTTTGGTGCGTAGCACCGTCGTTTGTACTTTGTACTTTTGTTGGCCATGTTTGGGCCTTTAGACTCTTTTATTTGTAGCCTGGTGGCTTTTCTGCGTTGTTGAGATTTATTATTATGGATATTCTGAGATGTTTCTTTTGTCTCTTTCATTATTATTATCTTTGTTTCGTTTCGCGTTGCAAGGACCTGCAGTTTTAAAGTAATTGACGCTTATCGGACTTACGGCTTTGTAGCTTCAAGTCTGAGCGGACCTTCTCACGCTTCGCCTCCACATTTTTGGGAAGCGGGGCGTGACAGGTTTTGTTGGTGGCCCATTCAGGTCCAGTCTTGCAATTGCGAATTAACAGAACAACGATAATAACGGAATGTCCATTAAATAAATTGCAACATCCGAGTTATAAAGCCCCGAGTCTAGTCGCTTTCTTAGGACACTAGGTGATAAGAAGGCTTAGTTAGACGTTTGTGCTTGCTAGTTAGAGGCCCTGACTGTAGTTAGACTCCCTTTTAGCAATTGATCTAATCGTCGTAGGAGTTACCTTAGTGGTTATTGCCTAACCCTGACCATGTTAGACCTCTAAAATTTTCCTTCGGGCGTTCGCTTTCGGGTTCATCGATTTCGGACCAAGCTGAACGCATTTCTTTACCGTATAACCTTTAGAAGACTTAGCGCTTAGTTTTTAATCTTTAGATGGTCGACCGTATGAGTTCCCCGTAGACTCTTCTGATCCATATCCTAGGTATATGTACGATTTGATCATCCGACCAATTTCCTTGCCTCGATTCACGAGATCGCCTCATGACGATCGTCGTCCATTTTCGAACCTCTCCAATATGAACTTTGAAACTCTTGAAAGTATTTTTCGACTTCCTCCTTTCCGAAGTCTAATTTTGAACCAAATCTCAATGCATGTATACTTATACTTCATCCCCCTTCGTTGATTTAAATTTTTAAAAACGTTGTCGGAATTTCTGAATGCTAGTTTATAGCATTTTCCCAGCCTATGTTTTCGTACTCATGTCGTCTTTTCATATATTAATTTTATTCTGAACCGTACTTTTATTTTGCTCAGTTCGATTTATAATTTTCCCTCTTATTTATGCCATTTGGATAATACTTCGTGTTTACTTTTAATATACTTTTCAAGTCACATGGAATTTCAGATTTCCGTAAGTTGGTTTTTGCTCGCCGTTCTCACTATTTCAGATTTTTGCAAAATTACTATTTTCATAACCACTTCCTGCTCTAGACCCTCCCCGATTTGATTTTAAAGATTTGCTATTCGATCCTGATAATTCTTATGCTAAGCTACTACCATTTCCTTTCCGCTCACCATACACGCTTTTAGAAAAATTCTAAACCAAATTGAATTTCAACTATTTTTATAACCGTGCCAGACTTGTTGTGCTCGTATATTAAGAACCTTGTGTAAATCAGTTTTACATTTTCGGTAAACCTTGGTTTTCTAAAAGTAGTTTCAAATTGATCATTTTAAATTTTCCATAGCCTAAAAGTTTTGAAAGCATTAACATGAGTTTAAATTCTTCCGCTACTCGATTTCATTCTTCGACTTTCCAAAACTTTTGACAACATTTTATTAAATTACTGACTGATGGAATTTTCTAAACCATGTCCTTAATATTCGCGTAAATGATTTTACTTCCTTTTAAAATTTTTAAAAACCAAGAGACCATTTTCTCTTATTATGAATATTCGACTCAAATTTATTTTGAACAACTCGTTTTATCGATCCCTAAATATTTCTTTTCAGACGAGGATTTTAACTTTTGAAGTACAAACAGTTTTCAAACTCCGCGTATTTTAGCTTATGCTATTTACCCTATTTCTTTCCCCCTCTATAAAACATCACTACATCTCCTTTTTCCCTCAACCTAAACCTCACCTTTGAGTCAATGTTTCGTCCAACCAAGCCGTCTCCTCGTATTCGTCCTATCTGAACTCGTGCTTATCGATCCTTCCCTCGTCTCGCCCTCGATCTCTCTTTATTGCTTAGGCCTTAGGGTCCGTCAATGTCTGTGTCAACCCTTAGTTGTTAGTAGACCCTTGGACCCTTGAGAGGTGTCGTTGTGCACGTACCTAAGTTGTGTACGTGGGCTTGAATGAGTGTACCCCCCATAGTATATTGGTGCTTGCCTATTGTGTGATATATATATATATATATATATATATATATATATATATATATATATATATATATATATATATATATATATATATACTCGGAGTTATTCGTGATAGTATGAAGTTGTTGTGAGATAGTAGTTATGGATTTTGTGTGGATAGCTATACTATACTAGGGATGCTTGAGTATATAAGAGTTAGCGTTGGAATATCTAATGGAGTGTATTAGTTAGAGATACTTATAATGGTTGAAATAAAATGATTTGTAAAGCTATGTGTGTGCTAGGTGTGATAATAATAAGTGTATGTATAGTTAAGTAAGTAGGCCTCAATACCCATATATTATTACGTATGAGTATGTGCTCGTAGGTAGGTATATATGTGCTTATATGTAAGTAGTTATGTTTCGTTGCATGAGTATATAGGTGATATATATATAGGTAGTAGGGTTATAATTTTGATTGGTATTGTTTGCTTTCGCGGGATGTCGCATGCGTGCATACCGTGAGGTATACACGACCATTGCACATCTTAATTATGTATGTCTGGATGTGTTAGTATACTAATTATAGGTAGTAGGCTATGGTGTGAATATATGTTACATGTGTGTGACTATACGATGAATGCGTATGTATTAGGGAGTGTATTATAGTATACGTGTGCTGATGTCTGTATTATTATTATGGTATATAGATTGATTTAACCATGTGAGTATTACCTGACTAGATATTAGGTGAATGACTTATGGTATGTAAATGGTTGTATTGGTAGACGTATAAATATTGGAGTGATATGGTATAAGTATGAATGTCGTGCTACGTATATGGAATATTCTGATATGTGTATTGAGTCTCACTCAAGCTTGAGTGAGTATACTCTAAGTATATTGAATGTATGTTGTAGTTTGAATATAGCAATGCTTGATGTATGCATAGTGATAGGAGTGTTTGTGCCTGGTTGTGCTACGCACATGATTGTGGGTCGCTACGCCAGTATATAGTTATAGGTGTTGGTCTTGCGGTATAGTTATTTACTAAGGACTTGTTGTGTGAACGTATGTGTACTAGCTAAAACTAGGTGTGTAGGTGTGCTAGTTATATAATGGTATGATTGGCGTATGAAAATGAAATATTAGCGTGTATGGGAGTGCACCATGCACGGGTAAGTATGTGCTTAGTTATAGGTATGGATGACTATGGTCTATGTGGCGTGTCGTAAATATAGTTATAGGACCGTACGTGATGTGAATATATGGTGAACTAATTGCATGTATTTGAATGACTATATATTGTGAAATTATAGTAGTGGTGAATGTATATTAGATATAGTGAACTTGATTTAATAATGGTATGGTGTGACTATATGTGTTGAGATGCTTGGTAATGGATGAATATTAGAGGGTAGTATACCCTTGATGTTTGTGCATAGGTAGCTACATATAGGTAGAGTGATGATTGTATTGGCTAAGTGTGAGACTATCCTATATAAGTATCTGAACTACTGTTTGTGAGTAGCAGTTATATAAGGGATGTAAGTTTATATACCTGATTGAAATACATGTATGAAGTTGACGGACTATAATAGGTATAAGTGTATACGTACGTGAAAGTATATATATAAGTGTTGGTGGTAATAATGTTTGACTACCTAGTGCATATATGAGCACTTGTAATGACTATACTCGGTTTGAATTATAAAGTGACTTGATTGGGGTAGTTACTAGAGCGACTAGCTATATTAGAAAGTCCGAGGACAGACTTTATTCTAAGGTGGGGAGGATGTAACGACCACTTTTCGTCGCACGTTTTTCGTGCACGTGCTTTTGGCCGTGCACGTGTTTGCTTTAGACTTTATTTGTTTGTGAACACTTTTGTGTGATATGCCGTCGTGAACGTCTCTGAGAGTATTAAATGGTGGCACTATATTGGAACGACGTTCTCGAGTCGTTTTTCCACAATTTGATCTTACTCGATGAGACGTGACGATTTTCACTTTTGACGGGAGACGTTCCTATTTTTAGTTTCGTCGTCCGACGTCAAAACTGAGATCCGTCTTCTTAGTTAGCTCACATTCGTCGCCACGATCACCACGATATTTATTTTATAATTTTTGGAGTTTATTTGACTACTTTTATAATTTTTACAAGTTTTATATTATTTTTAATAATTAATTTATAAATTATTTTCGGCCAAATAAAATTTATTTAAGTTTTAAACGTTTTAAAGAATTTTTGAGCCAATTTCCAGCTCATTTGGACCAGGTCAAACCCTTGGATGAGTTGGAGTAATTGAATTTCAAATTTTAAATCTTTTTGAACTTCTAATCCTATTAGATTTAGCCCTAGACCAAGTCAACCCATCTATACTATATAAGCAACCCCTAGCAAGACCTATTTTCCAAAGAAATTAGCCTTAGCCTCTTCCAAACTCATTTTGGACGTTGCGACGAATCGTCGCAACGTTGCGACGTTCAGCTCCCCGCACGACCGAGAAAACCCCCCGCAATCTCCCGCTCCGACCGAGGGCAAGCCCCGCATCCATCGTTGTCCGCACCGCTGCAGCAACCCCCGCCCCGTTCCCCCGCTTGACCGAGAGGAGCCCTCGGTCTGACCGAGGCCCCGCTCCGCACAAGCGCTCCGCATCCGTTGCCGCTTGTCGCCCCGCTCCGCAGCCCGCACGACCGACCCGCCGCTCCGCATTGACCGACGTTGCAAGCGTTGCAACGTTGCAACGCTATCCCGCCCGCATCCAAGTGCACGACCGAAGCTCCCCATCGACCTGACCGAAGGAAAACCCCGCACCCAAGCAACGCCGCAGCTGCTGCACACCCCAACGTCGCAGCCCCCGCATTCACAGCGCACGACCGACGGATCTCCCCGCATTGGCTGTGTACGACCGACGGCCATACGTCGCAACCCCGCAACCGTCGCACCACTTGCCTCCGTGGGCCCCCCAAGTTCTTCAGAGGTATTGTGGGTCCCCCAAAGGTCCCTAGGACTACTGTGGGCCCCACCAAGGTGATTGCTCTTCGAGGATTCGTCGCGTACGACGTCGTCGCACGTTGTAGCCCGTCGTCGCACGTGTTAGCTTGGGAATCTGGAATCGTCGCCCCGGGTTGATTGCTCTGAATTTCCAGCGAGGAAACTAATTGGAATCTGGACTTGGAGCGCGATCTTATTATTCCAACCCCCGGCGTCGCTACCCGACGCCGGTGTAGCTTTCGCGTCGTGTTGAGGTAACGTTTTGCACCCCTAGGACCCCAAACCCAATTGCATGCTAATCAAGACTAAAATCAGTATTTTTAAAGTATTTTAAATGTTTTAGAATTCACTAATCAAGATTAATAAAACGGATGTAGGCCGGTGGACTTGTGCACGTAGGAATCGTGACTTTGGACTCGTTGGACGGTGTTTTCTTGACGTGATAATTGCAGGCAAGTGAAACTTGCCAACTCTTGTGTAGGGCCATGTTTTTAGGCCACTTCCTTACTTTTAGCGTAAAAGAGACTAGTCAGTGAAATGATAGCTGGCTAGACGCCTACTTGATCTAGTTTGACAACGAAACTAGATCCGTCACCTAAATGATCTAGCTTGACAACGAGGCTAGATCCAACCATTAAACTTGTCATTCATGCATGCTAAACTGTCACGTTTACTTTTCTTACTTGTACGCTTTACTACTTGCCATGCCATGTCATCCATGCATTGATTGTTGCATCGTAGCACACGCTACAATACTTGTCCTCGTACTACTTGTCCGGCTAGGTGCACCCCTACGCCATACTTGTTTACACACTTCCTGGCTCGTGGTCCAAAAGCGAGCATTTCAAGTTCGGGGGTAAGGCCCTGGCTCGACACACGTGGAGGGGTAGGGTTGAGCGACCACTCAGCGTAAAAGTGTGCCCGTACAGCCTCTTTAGCTGTAAGGCGTGAACTCTGTGCACGAGGTGCTTACTTTTCTTGTCTTGTACTTGTCTTGTGAATGTTATGCCATGCTCGTACTTTACTTTACTTTACTTGTTGCACTCATTACTTTAAACTACCATGTCAATGCATCATGCTAGAACTGCTAGGTTGCTTTACTTTTACCACCTTTCAGTTTCACTTGCACAAGTCTTCCAGACTTGCTGACATGTGCCCCTTGCTCTTTTGGGTGCCACATGTTAGACCCTGAGCCAGAGACAGTCGTTGCTGAGTACGTGATGTGTTGCTGACGCTGAGTCTGAATCCATGATTGCCCAGGAGGATTTTGGTGGACACCGGTGACCATGCTTTGAGTCTTTGTTGAGCTTTATTTTGTTTTAAGCCTTTTGTTAGTTTTTGGTGCGTAGCACCGTCGTTTGTACTTTGTACTTTTGTTGGCCATGTTTGGGCCTTTAGACTCTTTTATTTGTAGCCTGGTGGCTTTTCTGCGTTGTTGAGATTTATTATTATGGATATTCTGAGATGTTTCTTTTGTCTCTTTCATTATTATTATCTTTGTTTCGTTTCGCGTTGCAAGGACCTGCAGTTTTAAAGTAATTGACGCTTATCGGACTTGCGGCTTTGTAGCTTCAAGTCTGAGCGGACCTTCTCACGCTTCGCCTCCACATTTTTGGGAAGCGGGGCGTGACAAAGTGGGTATCACCAAGTGAAGGTGAGAGAATCTGATGTCCCAAAGACCGCATTCCGTACTCGATACGGTCAATATGAGTTTCTGGTGATGCCTTTTGGAGTGACGAATGCCCCAGCTACTTTCATGAGGCTGATGAATCAGATCTTCTTCGAGTATTTAGATAAGTTTGTGGTGGTATTTATCGATGACATCCTGGTTTACTCGAAGAATGAGGATGAACATGCTGAGCATCTACGGATGGTTTTGAATACCCTCAGGCAGCACCGATTGTACGCTAAGTTCAGCAAGTGCCAATTTTGGTTGACCAAGGTTGTGTTTCTTGGCCACATAGTCTCTGGAGACGGAGTGTCTGTTGATCCTGAGAAGGTTGCCGCAGTAGAAGGTTGGCCTATACCTCGGACAGTCACAGAGATTCGAAGCTTTTTGGGGTTGGCTGGGTACTATCGGAAGTTCATTAAGGATTTCTCGAAGATTGCCTCGCCTTTGACTCATTTGACGAAGAAGGATGTTGCGTATGTCTGGTCGAAGGAATGCCCGCGTGCGTTCGAAGAGCTGAAGCATCGGTTGACCACTGCTCCTATCTTAGCTATCCCTGACCGTTCGGGTGGATTTGAAGTTTTCTGTGACGCGTCTGGCAGAGGACTAGGCTGTGTCCTTCATTAACACGGGCGAGTGGTGGCATATGCTTCCAGATTGTTGAAGGAGCATGAACTAAACTATCCCACTCATGACCTGGAATTGGCAGCAGTGATTCTGGCTTTGAAATTGTGGAGACATTTCTTGCTAGGTGAACACGTGAAGATATACACTGACCATAAGAGTCTAAAGTATGTGTTCACTCAGAAGGAGCTTAATATGAGACAACGACGATGGTTGGAATTAATGGCTGAGTATGACGTTGATCTGCTATACCATCCTGGGAAGGTGAATGTGGTGCCAGATGCTCTTAGTAGATCACCGACCGTAATGAAGCTAACCTCTCGACCACAACTTCGGTGGGAAATTCGACAGATGAGAATAGAAGTTGTACTCCCAGGAGAGAAAACTGTTATGATGGGGCTGCAGATCCAGTCCGATTTGGTGAACAGGATTAAGGCAGCTCAATCAGGGGATGCCAAGTTGAAGAGGATCCGAGAGCAAGTGGAAGCTGAACTTCGTACCGATTTTCGCATTCACAAAGATGGGTCGTTGAGATTTGGGAACCGGGTTTGTGTGCCAAGTGGCGAGATTCAGGAAGAACTATTGAAGGAGGCGCATAGTTCCCCATATTCTATCCATCCTGGAGGGACCAAAATGTACCGAGATTTGAAGCCGTATTATTGGTGGTCAGGAATGAAGAAGAGTGTAGCCAAGAGTGTGGCGTCCTGCTTGGTTTGCCAGCAGGTGAAGGCTGAGCACCAGAGAACTGCAGGATTGTTGCAGCCTCTCCCCATTCCAGAATGGAAGTGGGAGCATGTAACCATGGACTTTGTGACTGGGCTACCTCGGACTCCTAGGGGCAATGATGCGATTTGGGTCATCATAGATCGATTGACCAAGTCAGCACATTTTATTCCGTTCCGAGTTGGACAGTCAACAGAGAATCTGGCTAAGAGATACATGGAGGAGATCGTGAGACTGCATGGAGTCCTAGTGAGTATAGTATCCGATAGGGATAGCAGATTCACCTCACATTTCTGGAAGAGTTTACAGGCTAGTCTGGGGATGCGTTTGAATTTCAGCACTTCATATCATCCTCAGACTGATGGACAGTCGGAAAGAACCATTCAGATTCTTGAAGATATGCTGCGAGCGTGTATGCTTGATTTCAAGGGTTCGTGGGAGGACCATCTGCATCTAGTCGAGTTCGCATACAATAACAGTTATCAAGCAAGTATTGGCATGGCTCCCTTCGCAGCTCTGTATGGAAGGCAGTGTAGGTCTCCTTTAAGTTGGGATGACGTTGGAGACATGGAGTTTTTAGGACCAGACTTGGTGGCGGCAACAACAGATGTGGTGCGGACAGTCAGAGAGAATCTGCGCATCGCGCAGGACCGTTATAAGCACTGGGCTGATACAAAGCTGAGACCCTTGGAATTTCGGCCAGGGGATTACGTGTTCCTAAGGATTTCACCGGTTCGTGGGACCATCCGATTTGGCAAACGTGGGAAGCTGAGTCCTAGATACATTGGTCCGTTCGAGATTTCCGCTAAGGTCGGTGAAGTTGCGTATCGGCTAGCATTGCCACCGGCCCTCGAAGGTGTGCATAATGTCTTCCATGTGTCTCAACTCAGAAGATATGTGGGAGATCCCAAACATGTTGTAGATTTCTCCGAGATAGAAGTACGGTCGGATCTCACATATGAGCAGCAACCAGTGGCTATTTTGGACCGGAGGTAAAAGACGTTGAAGAAGAAGACCATTGACTTGGTGCGGGTCATGTGGCAGCAAGAGTCTCCGGGAGAGTCAGCTTGGGAGCGAGTAGATGAGATGCAAGAGAAATACCTGTATCTGTTTGAGCAATGACTGTTGTATCTTATATTTTCTGCAGTTGTTGGGTATTGTATATAAATGACTGCTCTCCTGATTTTGCTAAATTTCCGAGGACGGAAATTTTTCTAAGGAGGGTAGGGTGTAACAAACCTAGTGTGTAAATACTTAGTAACCATTTAATTGACCCAAGTTTCTCGTACATGTGCACACCAATCCCGGGGAATGGAGAGATTTGCAAATTGCCCCTAAATTTTTCATCTATACCCAAATGAGGGTATCATTGCAAAGTGTGGGCTTAAGGCAAATTTCTTCAAGTCAAGGGGTTATTGTGCAAAAAGAGAAGTGGGATATTTGCAATGGCAAACTTGTAATAAAATTAAACAATTTGGAGGGGTTTTTTAAAGAAGAGAGAGAGCAAAAAAAAGAAGAAAAGAAAATGAAAAGAAAAGAGGAGTATGGCCAAAAAGTGCACCATACTTCTCTCCACTCCTCCCCTCTCCAACTAACCCCCCCTCCATACTCCTTAAACCCTTACCCCTCCCCTCTCTCCCCATTTTTCTTGTACCTGGCCGAAATTCAAGGAGGAAAAAAAAGGGGGGGGGGGGGGGGGGGGGGGGGGGGGGGGGGGGGGGGAGAAGAAAGAAGAGAGGAAGAAGAAGAAGAGAGAAAGGAGAAGAGGAAGAGGAGGAGGAGGAAATCCAAGATTGGAGGAGGGTTCTTGCAAACCTAAGGCACCATTTGAAGCTCCAAAGAGGTAGAAACTCTTCACTCTCCTTCCCTAATTATAGATGCTAGAAAGTATCTTATATGTGTGAGTTTTCTCTGAAATTTGGGGAGAGTGTTGTAGAGCTAGGATTCTTGTTGCATGCTTGACAATTTGCTGAAACTTTAACTAAGTGCTGGGATTAATTGGCTATTAGGAATGCTCTGAAAATTTTATATGATATTTATATCATAGTTATGAGTAACTTTCATGTTCATCACTTTTTCTAATTCGAACTGGACTTTGGGGTAAAAATTCGAATTGTGCAACATGCAAGGAATTCTGTCAAGCTATATACATTTCAGTAAAATGAGCATAACTACCTGCATGCTCTATGGAATTTGTTGATTTTGGTCTTGTTGGAAAGCTAACAAGTTTTACTCAAAGTCCAACGGGATCTTTATGTCGAAATTCTGGCTAGAATATGCCCAAAATTGGCTTTGAACACAGACACAGAAATCTGTCTGCAGAACAGTTTTGACACCCTTTACCTAATAATTCACCATAAATCACATACTCCATAGTTTTGCATGAAATTTTATATGTGAACTCAAAACTGCCATATCTACAATTTTCATTCAGTAAGTTTTGTTAAATTCTCACTGAAAATTGCTGTTAATCATTGATGTTGTGACTGTTGACGAAATTTCAGCAAATTGCATTGTTTGCTAATGACTAGATTATTGTTTTGGTTTACTTCGGAACATGTCGCTAATATGGATTCATCAGTGATTAAGTGCTGTCTGTGGGTATGCTACTTTATGTTGCAAGTTTAGAAATGGATGTTTATGTTCATGGCTTATGAAGCTCGCAAGTTGTTGTGAACATCCCGATGAAAAGAATGCATTGGATCTCATTTTACATGCTTCATACTCTAGGTTTAATGATTAGTAAAAAAACAACCTAGGGTGGTCTCGTTCCACTCGAAGTGGGTGAGTGCCCTAGGAGGGGTTGGGGAAACCAAGGTAACGAGTGAGCATGCGGGGGATGGACTGCTGAGTTGTGGGCCACTCCCGACGAGCCCTCAGCGGCGGGGAGTTGGTGCGGTTGTGGTTGAGATTGGTTATGTTGGTGAACGGCTTCTTTCGTAAGAGCTTGTCTCGGGAAGTCGTAGCATTCCACCCACTTTACCGGGTGAGGTCCAGTCCCCGATGTCTGACCCGTTACTGAGGTTTCGAATTCATGCATGAAAACTAACCTATAAAGGAAAAATAGTAACTCTGGAATGTGATGCCTTTTCCTTTGTTGTGATTCCTTGTTGTGCACTATGATTAGAGTAGTAGAGTTGTGGAGTTCCTACTGGGCACGCTGTGACGTGTCCTCCCACCTACAGGTCCAGGCACTGGTTCTCTGGCGGCGGGCCCGGGAGTGGAGACCCCGGAGGGCAGCTCGTCTCAGTAGGGTCCGTAGTGTTGTGGTTAGTGTGGGTCACGTGGTGTAGTTTTGGGTTGTGTGTGTGTTGTGAACGTAGTGTTGTACCCATGTTCCCTTTGTACCCCGTAGGGTTGAGTTGTACTTTTGTGGGAGCTTTTGCTGTTGGGGTTGTACAGTGGACTTGTGCGGTACTGGCCATGTAGTAGCGGTGCTCTGTGACTCTTGGATGTTCTGTTCGTCGTATTTTACCTTACTGCCTGTGTTGTAGTGTCTTGTACTATCTTTCTGTGTTGGAGCTGTACTGTTCTGTTAATCGTTCAGTCTGTACTTTACTACCTGTGTTTCCTCAGCGTTTGCAGTGGCCTGCGTGACTTTGGTGTGTACTTTAGCGCTTGGTACTCTAATACCGCGGCTTGTCACGCCGACCCTCCCTATTTTGGGCAGTGGGGTGTGACAGTCTTCTTTGGGGGGAGCGAGTACGCAGCTCGGCCCGTGCCCCTCTCCGGTTTGGGTGGCGAGGATTGGTCCTGCCCCGGAGTCTTTGAGAGGACGGGTATTGGGCCGTCGCCTCCCCGCAGCCTCTATAGTCGGACGGGTATTGGGCAGTCGCCTACCCAGCATATGGCGCTCCGGTTTGGGTGGCCAAGCTCAGTGAGCTTGCCCCAGAGGTCTTCTTTGGGGGGGAGCGAGTACGCAGCTCGGCCCGTGCCCCTCTCCGGTTTGGGTGGCGAGGATTGGTCCTGCCCCGGAGTCTTTGAGAGGGCGGGTATTGGGCCGTCGCCTCCCCGCAGCCTCTATAGTCGGACGGGTATTGGGCCGTCGCCTACCCCGCATATGGCGCTCCAGTTTGGGTGGCCAAGCTCAGTGAGCTTGCCCCGGAGGTCTTCTTTGGGGGGGAGCGAGTACGCAGCTCGGCCCGTGCCCCTCTCCGGTTTGGGTGGCGAGGATTGGTCCTGCCCCGGAGTCTCTGAGAGGGTGTGTATTGGGCCGTCGCCTCCCCGCAGCCTCTATAGTCGGACGGGTATTGGGCCATCGCCTACACCGCATATGGCGCTCCGGTTTGGGTGTCCAAGCTCAGTGAGCTTGCCCCGGAGGTCTTCTTTGGGGGGGGAGCGAGTACGCAGCTCGGCCCGTGCCCCTCTCCGGTTTGGGTGGCGAGGATTGGTCCTGCCCCGGAGTCTTTGAGAGGGCGGGTATTGGGCCGTCGCCTCCCCGTAGCCTCTATAGTCGGACGGGTATTGGGCCGTCGCCTACCCCGCATATAGCGCTCCGGTTTGGGTGGCCAAGCTCAGTGAGCTTGCCCCGGAGGTCTTCTTTGGGGGGGAGCGAGTACGCAGCTCGGCCCGTGCCCCTCTCCGGTTTGGGTGGCGAGGATTGGTCCTGTCCCGGAGTCTTTGAGAGGGCGGGTATTGGGCCGTCGCCTCCCCGCAGCCTCTATAGTCGGACGGGTATTGGGCCGTCGCCTACCCCGCATATGGCGCTCCGGTTTGGGTGGCCAAGCTCAGTGAGCTTGCCCCGGAGGTCTTCTTTGGGGGGAGCGAGTACGCAGCTCGGCCCGTGCCCCTCTCCGGTTTGGGTGGCGAGGATTGGTCTTACCCCGGAGTCTTTGAGAGGGCGGGTATTGGGCCGTCGCCTCCCCGCAGCCTCTATAGTCGGACGGGTATTGGGCCGTCGCCTACCCCGCATATGGCGCTCTGGTTTGGGTGGCCAAGCTCAGTGCCCCGGAGGTCTTCTTTGGGGGGGGAGCGAGTATGTAGCTCGGCCCGTGCCCCTCTCCAGTTTGGGTGGCGAGGATTGGTCCTGCCCCGGAGTCTTTGAGAGGGCAGGTATTGGGCCGTCACCTCCCCGCAACCTCTATAGTCGGACGGGTATTGGGCCGTCGCCTACCCCGCATATGGCGCTCCGGTTTGGGTGGCCAAGCTCCGTGAGCTTGCCCCAGAGGTCTTCTATGGGGGGAGCAAGTACGCAGCTCGGCCCGTGCCCCTCTCCGGTTTGGGTGGCGAGGATTGGTCCTACCCCGGAGTCTTTGAGAGGGAGGGTATTGGGCCGTCACCTCCCCGCAGCCTCTATAGTCGGACGGGTATTGGGCCGTCGCCTACCTCGCATATGGCGCTCCGGTTTGGGTGGCCAAGCTCAGTGAGCTTGCTCGGGAGGTCTTCTTTGGGGGGGAGCGAGTACACAGCTCGGCCCGTGCCCCTCTCCGGTTTGGGTGGCGAGGATTGGTCTTGCCCCGGAGTCTTTGAGAGGGCGGGTATTGGGCCGTCGCCTCCCTGCAGCCTCTATAGTCGGATGGGTATTGGGCAGTCGCCTACCCCGCATATGGCGCTCCGGTTTGGGTGGCCAAGCTCAGTGAGCTTGCCCCGGAGGTCTTCTTTGGGGGGGAGCGAGTACGCAGCTCGGCCCGTGCCCCTCTCCGGTTTGGGTGGCGAGGATTGGTCCTGCCCCGGAGTCTTTGAGAGTTTTGAACTGAAATTTTCATGCAGAAGATGCAAAATTCGAAGATACAAAAGGGGACAAGATATTTCATTCATGACTTACAGTTTCCGGCTATGCCACGACCGGCGCTCCACGTCCTTTAGAGTGATTAGCCCGTCCTTCTCAGGGGGGGCTTCAGGGGGCGCGGTCGGTTCTGTTCCTCTTCGCGGTGGCATCGGCTGGAGCTAACTCTGGATGGTAGGGGTCATACCTCCGCCCGGGTGAGTCAATCTTCAGGTTCATCTCTGGTCCCTTGTGTTTGGTCGACCCTACGTAGCAGCTTCTGGACTGCTTCTGGCTACCCCGTACGATCCCTACCCCTCGGGGGGTTTGGAACTTGACCATCTGGTGGAGAAGGCTGGGGAGCGCTCCGATGGCCGCCATGTAAGGTCTTCCTATGATCCCGTTGTATGCCGACGTAATGTCGACCACAACGAACAGTGTCATTCGAGTGACGACCTGTGGCTCTTCTCCGAGGGTTATCGGCAAGGTGATCACTCCCACGATGGGGGTCGAGTGACCGGTGAAGCCGACGAGGGGCCCGGTACATGGTCTCAGGTCCGTCGGCCTTAACCCCATCTTTTCGATTGTGGACATGAACAGGATGTCGCAGGAGCTCCCTGTGTCGATTAGGATGCGGCTGACGATGGCCGTCCCAATCTGGGCCTCGATTACGATGGCATCGTCGTGGGGCTGCTCGACCCCCTCTAGATCCTCGTCGCTGAAAGTAATGGGAGGGTAGGCCATCCTTCTCCCTCTCGGGTCCCCTCCAAGACCCGCCGTCATCACTTGTCTCGCATACACCTTTTTGCTTGACGACGATGCCCCTCCGGAAGATGGCCCGCCGCATATCGTGTTTATGCGCATGACGGGTTTCGGGGGGGGGGTGTGTGAAGCTCTTCCCGCTCGCCGTTTGCAGGAGGGTCTGCCCTCCGTGCCCTTCGGTGGTTTCCCTCTTCTCGGTCCGGTCTCCGGCCTCCGACGAAGCCCCCCAGGTGGCCCTCCTGGATCAGCTGCTCGATTTCCCTTTTGAGGGTGAAGCAGTCGTCGGTGTCGTGGCCATGGTCCCGGTGGTACCGGCAGTATTTTTTAAAATCTCTCCGGGCTGGGTCCGACTTCATTTCTCGGGGTGGCTCCGGCAGTAGTCCGGCTCTTGTAGCCGCGGCCATCACCTCGATCAGGGGAGCATTGAGTTGCGTGTAATGCGCCCGTAGGGGGCCTTCTTGTCTCGGGACAACTCGAGGGAGCCCTTGTGCCGGAGCAAACTCGCGCGCCGGGCCAGGGCGATCTTGTGGGCAAGGCCCGGGCGGTTCCCGCCTTGGTCGGGCCAGCTGGTCGCGACCTTGGTGCCCCTCTTATTGCCTCGGCCGAGGGTGTGATCGGGGTTCGCCTTGGGACGGTTTCGACGGGGGGAATAAGGCCTTTGCGCCGAGAGTCTCTTCGGCCAACGCGTGCCTCTCCGCCATAGCAACCAACGCCTCATAGTCGGTCGACGGATCCCGGAGCAGTGATTTGTGGAGGCTCCGAGTCCGCAACCCCTTTTTGAAGGCCAGCATACGCACCTCATCGTCGCATGTCACCACTGCCCGTCTCTCCTCCTGAAAGCGACGGAGGTATCTACCCGTTGTCTCTCCCTCCCCTTGGACTATCGTGCTGAGATAGTCTAAGGGCTTCTTTTTCGTCCGCCCGGCCCGGAACTCTTGGCAGAACTTGTGGGACAGCTCGCCAAAGCTCCCAACGGATCTCGCGGGCAAGCCAAAGTACCAGTCCAACGCGGTGTCCCTCAGGCTTTGGGAGAAATGTCGGCATAGGAACGCCTCATCCACATCCTGCGCCTCCATCGCCCCCCGGTATTGCTGCACGTGCGTGAGGGGGTCGCCTCTCCCATTGTACATGGCCAAGTGAGGGGGTTTGAACCTTATGGGCCTTGGGGCGGACGTGATCCACCGTGCAAGCGGCGTGGCCTCCTCCGGATAGGTGGGGCGATCTGGCGCATCCCCTCTCCGCCACTCGGGGGTCTGGCTTCAGTCGCGCCTCGGCCGCCGACGGTCCTCCGGCCCCGGGGAGTAGCCCGATGGTCGTCTGGTGGGGCTCCTTCCTTGGGCCGAGGATTCGACGGGTTGCGGGCTACGGTTCTCCCAGTGCCAGCGCCTCCCGGCCAGCTCTCCTCGGGCCTCCATCCGTTCTTGATTCTCCCGGAGAAGCCTTTCGCGCTCGGTGGTGAGGAAGCGTAGTTGCCGACAAACGGCTTCATCATGCAGGGAATCGGAGGGGTGGTGCAGGCGATGCGGGCTGCCTCCTCCTGGTGGGGACCTAGTCAGCAACGGGTCCCGCCCGTCCCCGAGCCGCCGACCCGTCGCCGTCTCGTCCAGGATTTCTCGGTTGCTCCTGTTCTCTCTCCTTAGCCTCTCGCGCTCTGCGATGATGAGGCGGAGTTGGCGGCGAGCGGCCTCTTCGTCCTGGTAGGCCCTTCGGGCGGTCTCAGCCGCTTCGTCCAAACGCCTTTGCGCGGCGGCCGCCTCCCCCAGGCGCCTCCACCGCCGCGCAACTTCCATCTCCTCTTCCAGGAGCATTTGCTGGGCCACAATCTCCTCGGCGAGCCCCCTGTTCTCCCCCTCCTCCTCGAACTGATGGTGGAGATTCCGCCTCACGTTCTGGGGCTCCGAGGGGCTGGGCGGAGGCTCCGTTCCCGCCGCCGGATAGCCTCCCCTGGCCTGAGTGACGGCCTCGAAGCTTTTCAGGACGGCGTGGGCCGATGTATGTTCAGTTTCGGTGCCCATCCCCAGAAGGGGGTCGGGCGCCGGGGTGATTAGCAGAGAGAGCGGTTCCTGACCCACGTGATCTTTGCCATGGTCAGGGTTCCGAGAGATCGGCATGGAGTCTAACATGGGTGTGACCATCCGTTCCCACAGACGGCGCCAATTGTTACGAGATGAAACTCGCGTACAATGAATTTGTATTATGGAGAACCAAGGGCACGGTGGTTATATGGAGAAGAGGGTTTAGGTAGGCTGTTTTACTAGTGATTAGTGGGGTGAAGAAGTTGGACTTGTCGCCGTTGGTGATCACGGGGTCGAATCTCACCGGATGCGGCTGAGGCAGGTTGGATGGCAGTAGGCCGAAGCTGACGTTGGCCAAGGGGCGAGCTTTCCTGTAGCACGAACAACTCGTCAGAAGGGCGGGGTTGGGGTTCAACCCTTAGCCCCTCTGATGCCTAAGTCAGTAGTAGGACTTAAAACAGGGGCTAGACACGCCGGTCGGACTAACGGTGTGTCGACCGCTCGTGGCGAGCTATAAGTGGGAGAACAAAGATATGGACGACCTTTGTTCTCGTGTGTGAATGAGAGATTGAGAGAGAATTTTCCAACCCCTTCACCGTAAGGGGAGAGGGGGTATTTATACCTGTCGGGAGATGACTAGGCGGGGCTGATCTGGCATGTTGACTAGACGTGCTGAGCTGGCTCGGTTGTCAGCGGAAGCTTCGGACAAGGATGTCGGAAACAGGAGTTCCTGACCTGCTTTTGTCAGGCGGCACAACGGCCAGGGGGTGCTTTTGTCGGGATGTCAGTGCCGAAAGCGCTAACCGTCAGTCGGCTCAACCGTCAGGGGGCGCTTTGTCAGTCGGTCGGGTGACGTATGTGTCAGTCGTGTCCTTATCCTAGGTTGTTTGTCGTTGGCGACGAACTAAAGGTCGGGCTGTATCACCCTAGGCGCGGCGGTTCATGGGAATCGGGCGGGTCGTTCGGATCGGGGGTTGTCCGGCCCGGCCGCGCCCACCAATCGGTCAAGGGCTATGGTTCGCCGGTACGGAAGGATACGCCCGTGCCTATGTCAGTAGGCCCGGCGGCGCTACCCAGGCGTCCCCAAGCGCGCTACCCCCGGTGGGTCGAGCGGCTGCGGTTGTACGCCTCGGCCGGGCCGGGGGACGCTGCGAGGCGCGCCCGTTTCCATATAGCTCTGGATTTTCGGGGTGGCGGCCCTTTCATGAAGCGGAGAGTCCATGGGTCATGTGGGCGGATTCGGGTGGGACCCCTACGATCTTTAGGTCGTAACAGGTACAAAAATTTACCCATCACGGGTACGGGTACGGGTATGGAGACGGGTATGTGTACGAGTAAATTGAGCGGGTACAGGTATGTATAGTGCATATCCATACCCGCCCGCCCGTTTTGCCATCCCTAGGGCCGTGTCACGGGTCTGCAGGCGGAGGGTGAGGAGGAGGTGATGGACGGGGCTCGTGACGCTGGCGGAGGAGTATGAACGTCAGAGAAGTGGCCTGGGGGTGTACTACAGGCGTGGGTGCGACATCGGAGATCGGGAGAGGCTAGTGGTGGTCGGGGCGACGTCGTCCTCGCAGGCGGAGGCGGGCGAGCTTGGCAGGGGTCGGAAGGAAATTAGTGGAGGACGGTGGAGTGCATCGGATGGGCCGAGGGGAGGTGTCAGGGGTCGCGGTGATCGAAGGAGTTGGGTTGGAGTTTGGAGGTGCTGAGGGAGGGTGTTGGACGAGGGAGTAGGATGATGATGGCGTCGAGGTGTTATTGAGTAGAGGAGAGAGGAGGAAGGAGGTGGTTGGTTGCGGTTCAGGTGGAGGGATAAGAGATTCGGGGGCTGCTGGGGTGCTGCTGAACGGTGGTCGAGGTTGGCGCGTGTTGCAGTGGATCTGTCGGAGGGTTGGGGCACCGGAGATGGGGTTGCGGTGGCTTGAGGGAGTTGTCGTAGGGAGATGATGGGGAAGACGATGGTCGCAGGAGAGAGACGGGTTGTCGGAGAGAGGCTCGTCGGGCTCGGGAACTTGAGCGGAGGCTGTGTGTTGCTCGGAGATTGAGGACGGGAAGGATTGCGGGGGATGTGGTTTTACGCGGGAAGGATTGCGGGGTAATTAGTTAGGATTTCATATGATTAGTAATTTTGTTAAGATTATATTAGATTTAAAATTTGAATTTTGAAAAAATTTAGTATAAAAAGAAATAATTATGTTTAGAATTTTTTTTAATAGAAAGGTATGGTTTAAAACATATTAGACTTATTGCAATTTTGCCACTCGACTCAGGGTTGCCCAAAAATTATAAGGAAAATACCGGAGTGACCGTGCCATCGTGAAGATCGTGAATAAGGGGCCCGATCGTGAGTTCGAGCTATGGAAAATATATAATAAAAACCAAAGCGCAAACTAAATAAGTACGTATACAATCCGCGTCAACCCGACCGATCCGGATAAAACCCTGATTCGAAATGAATATATGTAATTATTAAAGATAAAGGACTACATATGTAATGGCTTGGTTTGTGGGTTGGGTTTGATGGTTGCTAGATGGGTGGGCCAGTTTGAATCCCATTAGCTTCAATTTGTTTCATCTTGCTAAATAAAAAAACTTTTGAGTTGTTTGGAGGTTAAATAATATATAAAGTTAAATAGTTAACTAAAATAATATATGAAGTTGAATAACCAATGTGTAGTGGTACTTGGGTTTTCGTGGTTGGTTTGGTTGGTTCCTTCCTATGCCACCTAAGGTTCAATTCCATTGAGTGGTAAATTATGATATATTTTTTTTTAAAAAAACTTTTCAAATAAACGAACATCTACATAGTTAGAACCTGGTTGTATTCGATATGCATCGAACCTGCTAGATAAAACGGGTCAGGTATGGGTGGCCCGGATTATAACCTGGTCGGGTACGTGCTTCGCAGTATTGACTCCAATTCAATCTAGGTCGGTTTCGGGTTTACATATATTCGGTTTAGGTCAAAACTTACCCGGCCTAACTTGTTTGCCACCCAAACCTACATGTGTCAGAATTTGTTGCACCTATTTTTTCAGTGGATCCAACCTTCCACATGGCATGTGTGTAAGTGGACCCGGATGACTCCTTTCGGCCTGTTTAGTATCGCCATACGATCTACATGCACCACAATAGCAGGAGCATTAGCGAGTCGAACATAAGCGAAGGCACCGGCTTCAACTTCTCTAATGCTCAAGCGAGAACCGGAGGAGTATGATATAAAATATCTGAAATTGATAGAGTGGGTATGAGAATGAGAACGAGCTCACTCCCTCCCAAATGAGAGAGTTATATATAGAGTTTATAAAAGGGTATTTTAGTAATTCAACTTTGATTTTGTGTCTTCAATTTAGGTTAGGTCTTTGCTATCCCATTTTAGCTCATGGGCCCGTAATCCTTCATACCACCGATGGGATTGAAGCCACCTTATTGGATGGTATATCACCACTAGTCCCACATCAGTCCAACCCTAATTCGCATAGGAATGGATTAAGAATAGAGTTTGTATGTACGTTATATTCCACCTTTAGGCAGGACTCTTTGTAAACTTTCATGATAGAATATGGAGTCCTATTGGCTTGGATTGGATGACAAAATTAGCTTTAATATCTTCATATTTAAAGATAAATTCTCGTTAGTTTGGATTCTATAGAAGTATACCCTATAGAAGTATACCCATGGACCATGTGATTGTTAGGAAACTTGACCTACATCTTTAGAACATGATTAGAGGATTCATATTTCAAGGAAATTTTCAGATTTTTCCCTCCAATATGAGCATCTTTATGAGGAGGATCTCTGTTGTCTATAAATATGCTGCCTTTGCTCTCCTCTTCTTTGTATCTTTGAAGAATCTTGAGCTTTGGAGAGTCTTGAGAATTGAAAGGAAGTTGACGGATAGTCGAGGCAAGCCATGCACCTGCAAGGAGACAAATGGACACATCCATATGATCAGCATGAGTGTTCCTCTTGTTTCGGGGTGTTTTCTCACCACTGGTTGATAGTACAGAGGTCCAAAGGTCGTCGCTGACGTGGATGACGAGAATGACCTTCGGGTCCCATCGGATAAGAAAGCTCTGATGCAAGGGTGCGTGGGTCTGAGCGACGGCGTACTGAAGGGAAGCTTTGACGAGTTAGCAACCTTTGGAATCGGTTGACCGAGCAAACTCTCGGACGGGGACGCTTGGGTCCGTCGATGGAATGCCGAAGGGAAGCTTCGGCTGGGCGGCGTCTCCTTCGATCTGCAAAACGAGGGAGCTCGTCAGAGGGTCAGACCTTGGTTCTGACCAAGTCCCCTCCGATGCCCAAGTCAGATCTTGACTGAGAAATGCTTCGGTGGAATCGAGCTTGGTTCACGGTAAGACCAAGCACGAGTTCTCAGGCTGAGCAATGGAGGAGAACTATAAGGTGGAAGAAAGATCTAAGTAGATGGTATACCTAGGTCTCAAGTATCCAGGATTCGGTCCCTTTGTCTTCCGGTCGTCCGCTCTCTTATAAGAGCCTGATGCGTCGAGGCATTCATGGTATTTTATGGTCCTTCCCACGCACCAGCCGGCATTGATGGCGGTTTGAATGGTGATCAAGGCGGTCGATATCAGAGGAGGGGTTTCCCTTATCGAGGGGTCAATAGCCCATCAAGCTGTGGTCTTGGGCCAAGACGTCCTGCTCCGCTCATTGGGCCTTTGGGCCCGAGTGCTGGACATCCAGCTGCAACCAACAGCCCTCCTGGGCTGCTGGAATTCAGCAGCCCATGAGGGCTGCTGGTTGGGTCAAAAGAGGGGGGAAGAGCAACTCAAGTTGCTCTTGAGTTGCTCCAACCCCCTCCCCCCTTGCATGCCTATAAAAGGGGGGTATGAGGAGATCATGAAAGCATCCCAACACATCCCAAAATCCCACAATCACAAGTTCTCTTCTTCAAGAGAAAGAGAGAAGGAAACCCAGAGAGGTGTAAGAGTGAGTGATTTCTTCGGTGAGAGAAAACTACCCCAGAGAGGGAAGTTACCCAAGAGAGGTAAAATTGTAGTGAGTTTTTTTTTGTTTACCCTAGAGTGTGTAAATTTATTTCCAGTGAGAAATAGTGAAGCTTTTTACTCTCCAATTATTACTGTTTTACTGTGATCAGTATTTTTACTGGTTTACTGTAATCAGTAAATCTTCTAGTGATCAGTGAGAATCACAACAAGTGGTATCAGAGCCCGGTTTAGCTGTGTGTGAAAGAGTAAAAAAGTCGGAGTGAAATTTTTGGGAGGCAAAAAGTTTTTTACCATTCTTTTTTTCCTCTTCAAAATATCAATGGAAGATTCATCATCGTCAGGAGCTATGGTCAAACTGACGGCCATAAATTACACACTGTGGAGACCTCGAATGGAGGATCTCCTCAGTTGTAAAGATTTATTTGACCCATTGGAGGTCAAAGGAGTAAAGCCAGAATCCACCAAAGAAGCTGACAGGAAGAAGATGAATTGAAAGACGATCGGTCAAATCCGACAATGGATCGATCACAGCGTCTTCCACCATGTTGCACAGGAGACGGACGCATATGCCCTCTGGCAAAAGCTGGAGGACATGTACCAAGCCAAGACCGCTCGAAACAAAGCCTTGTTAATGAGGCGACTGGAAAATTTGAAGCTGCGGAGTGGAATTTCCGTTGCGGAGCACACGAGCGAGTTCCAGAGCCTAGTGAATCAACTATCTGCGGTGGAGTTACATCTTGGAGATGAAGAGCAAGCTCTTCTTCTTCTCAGTTCTCTTCCAGACAACTGGAAGACATTGGTGGTCTCTCTCAGCAATTCGGCCCCAAACGACAAACTTACCATGTCTATGGTTAAGGATGCCCTCTTCAACGAGGAGGCCAGGAGAAAAGAAGCCGGCACCGACCAATCGCATGCCATCGTTACAAAGACTCGAGGAAGACAACAAGGAGGTGGTCGAAGCTGGGGTAGAGGCAGGAGCAAAAGCCGTGGTAGGTCCACAAACGGGAGGAGGCCTACCTACAAGTGTTACCATTGTGGCATGGAGGGCCACATGAAGAAAAACTACCGGAAGCTGTTGCGAGAACAAGGTCAAAATGGTTCTCAACAGAAGACGAAGGGTGGAGAGGCGTTAGTCACTTGCACCGGAGAAGTGGCTATCTGTTCTATCCAAGAAGAGACATGCCTTCACGTTTCCAACCAGGACAGCGAGTGGGTGGTTGATACAGCAGCATCATTCCACGCCACTCCTCGAAGTGACTTCTTCACCAACTACAAGACAGGAGACTTTGGCATCGTGAAGATGGGGAATACAAGTTCCTGCAAGATCGTGGGAATTGGCGACGTTCAGATTCAGACGAACGTCGGCTGCACAATCACGCTGAAGGATGTCCTCCATGTGCCAGATCTCCGACTGAACTTGCTCTCTGGAACAACCCTTGACAAACAGGGCTTCGACAATCACTTCAGCAACGGCACATGGAGAATGACGAAAGGTGCCATGATTATCGCAAAGAGGCACATTTGTGGTACGTTATACAAAACTCATGTGAAGATATGTACCGATAGCCTTAACGTGGTGGAACGTGAGGCTACTCCAAGTCTGTGGCACCAACGACTTGGTCACATGAGTGAGAGAGGATTATCTCTCTTGACAAAGAAGGAGTTGATCTCAATCACTAAGGATGCTGGACTAGATCCTTGTCAGCATTGCTTAGTTGGCAAGCAACATCGAGTCTCCTTTAGTTCTTCTTCAACAAGGAGATCAGAGTTACTCAGTCGGGTACACTCTGATGTTTGCGGTCCCTTGGAGGTTAAATCGCTGGGTGGCAACAGGTATTTTCTGACCTTCATTGATGATGCATCTCGGAAGGTGTGGGTCTACTTCTTGAGGACGAAAGACCAAGTGCTCGACTTCTTCAAGCTGTTCCACGTCATGGTCGAACGTGAGACAGGAAAGAAGTTAAAGTGCCTCCGCTCAGACAATGGAGGCGAATACACTTCCAGAGCATTCGATGTCTACTGCAAAACTCAAGGCATTAGACATGAGAAGACGGTTCCTCGCACTCCACAACACAACGACGTAGCTGAAAGGATGAACCGGACTATCATGGAGAAAGTCAGAAGCATGCTCAGTATGGCTAAGCTACCAAAGCCATTCTGGGGGGAAGCTGTTCGTGTCGCATGCTACCTCATCAACAGATCACCATCAGTACCTTTGGATTTCACAATTCCAGAGAAGGTGTGGTCTGGTAAGAATCCCTCATACTCCCACTTGAGGGTATTCAGTTGCTTGGCCTTTGCACATGTATCTAAGGAGCAAAGGCAGAAGCTTAATGCAAGGACCATTCCTTGTATCTTCATCGGCTATGGAGATGAAGAATTTGGGTACAGGTTGTGGGACCCAAAGACGAAGAAGGTGATTCGGAGCAGGGATGTGATGTTCCAAGAAAATCAGACATTGGAAGAAATTGAAAAGCCCATGGCGTCTTCAACTGCAAGCTCAAGTGCTGAAGACATTGTTCCAGACCCAGCACCAACGCAATACAAAGAGGTGCATGAAGAAATACCAAAAGAAGAGGAGGTTGTTGAACAAGACATGGAAGAAGAGGCGGATGCTGAGCAGGGGGAGCCACAACCCCTTCCAGCAGATACTGCACCACCATCACCACAGGCAGATGATGGTATGCCTCCTGAAGTCAATAACTCACAAGTACGGAGATCTGAACGAGGCCGGATTCCATCAACCAGATATTCAGAAGCTGAATATCTTCTACTTTCTGAAGAGGGGGAGCCAGAGAGTTTCCATGAAGCAATATCTCATAAGAACAAAGAAAGCTGGCTGCAAGCTATGCAGGATGAGATGTAATCTCTGCAAAAGAATTCTACTTATGAGTTGGTCAAGCTTCCACAAGGAAAGAAGGCGCTGAAGAACAAGTGGGTGTTCAAGCTCAAGAAAGATGGCAACGGAAAGATGATGAAGCATAAAGCTCGGCTGGTGGTCAAAGGATTCCTTCAGAAGAAAGGTATTGACTTTGACGAGATCTTTTCACCTGTTGTGAAGATGGCTTCAATCCGCGTCATCCTCGGATTGGTAGCCAGGTTAAATTTAGAGCTTGAGCAGATGGATGTCAAGACGGTGTTTCTTCATGGTGATCTACATGAAGAAATCTACATGGTGCAACCAGAAGGTTTCGAGGTTTCAGGCAACGAAAACCTCGTATGCAAGCTGAAGAAGAGTCTGTATGGACTCAAGCAAGCACCACGACAGTGGAACATGAAGTTCGACTCATTCATGATGAGTCAAGGCTACAAAAGGACCGCTGCAGACCAGTGTGTTTATACACAGCAGTTTCCAGACGGTAGCTTCGTTGCATTGCTTTTATATGTCGACGATATGTTGATCGTTGGACAAGATGCATCAAAAATCGACAAGCTGAAGAAGGAACTCTCTAAGTCTTTTGATATGAAAGACTTAGGTCCGGATCAACAAATTGTGGGAATGCAGATAGTCCGAGATAGGAAACATAACAAGCTATGGCTATCTCAAGAGAAGTACGTTGAACACGTGATCAAGAGATTCAAGATGGATCATGCCAAACCAGTTAGCATTCCATTGGCCAACCACTTCAAGTTGAGCAGGATGTCAAGCCCTTCATCCAAGAAAGAGACGGAGGAGATGTCATCGATACCTTATTCTTCAGCAGTTGGGAGTTTGATGTATGCAATGGTGTGTACACGTCCTGACATTGCCCATGCGGTGGGAATGGTGAGCCAATTCCTTTCTAATCCAGGAAAGGAACATTGGGAGGCGGTCAAGTGGATTCTCCGATACCTGAAGGGTACTTCAAAGGCATGTCTATGATACGGAGGAGCTGATCTAATCTTGGAGGGCTATACAGATTCAGATATGGCTGGAGATCTTGATAGTAGAAAATCTACATCAGGATTTGTCTACACTTTTACAGGGGGAGCTGTGTCCTGGCAATCAAGATTGCAGAAGTGCGTTGCGCTATCCACAACAGAGGCGGAGTATCTTGCAATTACAGAAGCTGGTAAGGAAATGTTGTGGTTAAAGCGATTTCTCCAAGAATTAGGGATCAAGCAGAAAATGTACATGGTACATTGTGATAGTCAAAGTGCTTTAAATCTGAGCAAGAATTCGATGTATCATGCTCGGACAAAGCACATTGACATTCGGTATCATTGGATACGTGAGGTGATGGATCAACAGCTGTTGAGACTAGTGAAGATCCACACGAAGAAGAATCCAGCAGATATGTTCACGAAGGTGGTGACACGGGAGAAGCTGGAGCTGTGCAGAGACATAGCTGGGATGGTTGTTAAGTGAAAATCATTTTGATGCAGCTGGAGGGGGAGAATTGCTGGACTTCCAGCTGCAACCAGGAGCCCTCCTGGGCTGCTGGAATTCAGCAGCCCATGAGGGCTGCTGGTTGGGTCAAAAGAGGGGGGGAAGAGCAACTCAAGTTGCTCTTGAGTTGCTCCAACCCCCTCCCCCCTTGCATGCCTATAAAGGGGGGTATGAGGAGATCATGAAAGCATCCCAACACATCCCAAAATCCCACAATCACAAGTTCTCTTCTTCAAGAGAAAGAGAGAAGGAAACACAGAGAGGTGTAAGAGTGAGGGATTTCTTCGGTGAGAGAAAATTACCATAGAGAGGGAAGTTACCCAAGAGAGGTAAAATTGTAGTGAGTTTTTTTGTTGTTTACCCTAGAGTGTGTAAATTTATTTCCAGTGAGAAATAGTGAAGCTTTTTACTCTCCAATTATTACTGTTTTACCGTGATCAGTATTTTTACTGGTTTACTGTAATCAATAAATCTTCTAGTGATCAGTGAGAATCACAACACCGAGCCCATATCGGCACTGGGCAAAGTGGTTGGCCTGCTTTTCTTTAGCCCATTCGAGGGGTCGTACCACCCCTCCCACTAGGGGAAAGGACACCCCACATTAGAGATTGATGGGGTGCGATAAGAAAGCAATAGCATCAGGTAACAAAGGAAGATAATGCTAAGGATGTCAGGCCAATGCAAAATCATAATCAAGAGCGACCAAGCATCATGGTCACCAGGGACCAAGGCATAGTGCCGAGCCAAAAGGATGATAGTTCGGAAAGGGCTAGTGAGCAGGGTGTCGTTAGGCAAATTTCAGCAAAGAGAACTTGCCCTTACTATCAAAATTTTCCAGTATCGATTCACTCACCATGTGCTTTAAACTTGCTTCTGGATGTAACATTTAAGCTCTTCGTCATTGCACTCAGAGTACCCTAGCTACCAGATGATGATGAATTATTGAGGCATTACCAATGCCCGTTAATGTTAAGATATTGAAGATATCACATCATGCAGTTTGCCCTAGTAACCTATTTCCCTCACCAAATGGGGATGAGGAAGAAGATGTTAAGATATTGATGAAAAGGACATGGCTCTTGTTGGATACAACGATCTATGATTTCTTGATTGATGATAACAAACTTTTATGAATATTTTTGACATATTTGTTAAGTGTTTTTAGGTGAAAATGAAACAAGGAAAACGCCAGTGGCAAAGTGGAAAATTGTGAGAATATGTTCCTTGTGGCAAACTTGTGAATATGTTCATGGTGAAAAACTTGCAATGTTTGAGTGGTCAAACATTTTCTGGCAAGTCAAAGGAGAAGAGATAATATTATTTGGGCCTAGAAAGTCAAAGAGAGGAGGCGATGATAATTGGTTTAAGGAGAGGATGATGTGTGAAGATATTTGGTTCAAATTCATCATGGATAATCCAAGTGCAATCAACTTTTAAGATCAGGAGATTGGCTAATCAAATTTGAATAAAATCAAGGAGTCCTAATTGTTAGAGGGTTGACCAAGTCTAATGCAGCAAAGAGATGAGAAGATTGGCTAATCAAATTTGAAGGAATCCTAATGGATCTAGGATTGTCCAAGTGCAAGAGATTTAATTAGAGTTCATCTCGAAGATGAGACCTACAAGAGTCCTATTGGGACTACAACTTTTGTGCCCTACATCTCCTATATATATATCCCTACTTCCCTAGCCAAAAATCCTAATGGAGAGAAGAATTGTTCATGGACAAAACCCAAACCTATAGCCAGCCCTACCCTCTTCATGGTTTCCATCATGGCTGGCCTAGCCTCTCCCTCAGTTAATTAAGCCTCATCTACAAGCCATAAAGCTATTAGGTATTGGCTTTTTAGACCAATATAGTTTTGATGATGATCACAACATTATGTTGTTGCTAACGACTCTCAATGTTTTTGTCTCATGTTTAACAATTGAAGAATAGTATTTTTGGAGACTAAAAGCTCGACGAAAGGATGGAAAGCAAGAGGAGCATTGCCATAGCTTGGAGTTTGATGAAACTAAACTCATCAAGAGGTGCCAAAGCTTGAAAGATGATGGGGAGAATCAAGGCTACTCAAGCTTGAAGAGTAGTGCAATTAGAAGTAAATGAATGTAATCCATGTAATATTTACATTTATGTCTTTTACTTCTTTGTGTGAGTTAGGTTGCCTTGATTAAATGGTCCTACTCATTCATGCATATGCATAAACCATCTTAGTGAATCTTAAGATCATTATAGAATCCAATGCAATAGGTTCCACATGCCAAAAACTCAATTGGAGTTTCTGTACTTCCAACATGCGCCTATTGGAGGCATGACATGCGACTGGTGGTTCACCAGGCGTCTGGCCATTCTTCAACAGACGGTTGTTCTGTACATGATCAAGTCAATTTTCTTGACTCTATACTTATGCTTTTGGTACAGGCGACTGAGGTACAAAAGATAGGCGCATGTCAACCACCAGGTGCCTGAACATTGTTCAACAGTCGCCTGGTGAACCAAAGTTCATAACTTGGTAATTTAAGCTCCAGTAGATCTTGTATGACAGACGACTGAAATACATTTATCAGGCGCTTGTCAATCATCAGGCGCCTGGATGTTGTTTATCAGTCGCCTGGTACACAAGTGCGTAAGTTGGCTTTTTCTAGTTCAAATCCATCCCTTGTGGTAGTCACCTGATGAAGCCTTGACAGGTGCCTACACAATGTACATGCGCCTATGTAGTCTTCTACAGTCGTCTATCTTGGCTCAGAATATATCCGTTGGGATTTTCTAGTCGTTACACCAGGCACTTGATTTTCTACCTCAGTCGACTGTCCGAGCACTTTTCTGCCAAAAACTAGCCGTTGCAGAATTGTTTGTATTGGCTTTTGGCTTGGGTTTTAGGGGTTTTCTTGGCTTCATATATATAAGAGATGGCTTAGTTCTATTAGAACTCTTGATAATACTTGATCATTATTGAATATCAAATAGAATCAATAAACCACTCATATTTCTCTCATTTCTCTCTTTTGAGCTCATTTCTCTTCATGCATTGAAGCCAGGCTCTAGGAAAAAACTCCAAGTGCAATCAAAGCTCATCTCAACACTTGGAGATCCTCTTCCATGCCTTACATTCATTATTGAGTAAGTTCATCTTATCAAGGCATATGTAAGAGTCTATTTATTTCATCTTTATGATTGAAACCCTAACTCTCTTTGTGAGAATTAACTTCTCCCTTTATGGAAGTTTTCATCCTTGTGCAGGACTAACCCTTGTGTAGGATTTGGTGTGTCCTTGTGTAGGACAAATCCCTTGTCACTTTGAAATGGTGAGCAGCTACCCGACGGCCGAGATGTGCGTTCGTAGTAAGTAATTTAGTACAAACTAGAGAATGGATTGTCATTTTGTGTTTTCGTTTCTCGAGATACAGGTAGTAAGTAATTACATAGAATAAGAGCGGAATTTGATTTTTTCGGTTGGGTTGAGGGCGGAGCTTGATACTGCAACCAAAAAGATTTTAGAAAAAGTTCCTCCCAGATACATGGCTTAACTTACATACCCGGGCCCGGCTCTCTGTATGGATTTTATTCACTACCTTGAGTGGGATAATAGTGGATATTTGGTCTGGCTGGATGTGGGGAACCATGGTAAAATCTTTTATGTTTGCGTTTGCTTAATTGTGTAGATTAATCTCCTCTTGCACTTAGAATTCTGCATTTGTAAGTTTAATTTTTAATTACACAATTATTGCCATTACACTATTCACTCCCTCTAGTGTGTGTTGTTTAGTATTACAATATAGACGGTCCTTACAAAAGCCATCATCTTCAAGCATTGCAGGGAAAAGAAGACTCTTTGCCGATAGTTTCTTTCCAACAATGCAAGCATCAAAGGTCTCGAAAATTTTCTGCTCAAGAGCATCCAAATCTGTCCTATCTTATTTTTTATTCGACGAGGACGATCTCACAATTCCAACGGATATTTTTTCAGATTTTTCTGAGATCGGTGTTATATTCTATATTTTCTGGAAGACAAAGCAGCTACTTGCTTAGCGCACAGACCCAAGTCACGCAACCGCATCAACATAGCAATTCCGACCGAGCGGAATCACCCAAATCCGTGAGTCTGATCCGTAGTTCCAACGAGCCAGAAAGTGTTGCTTTATGCACAGACAGACTTTAGACAGCTTTGAGCAACAAACTTTGGAAGGTCATATCTCTTGATCCAGAGATCAGATTGAGACACCGTTTACGCTAGCACGAAGCTGACAACAAGCACATTGACAGTGACCATCCAAACATCACAAACTTAGCACCTTAACTAATTATTTTATTATTATTTGTGATAGTGTTGGTAGATCTTTGAATTACTTTTTTACTTTTCTTTTTTGGGATTCTTTTGGGCTTTTGACTTGTTGGGGCAAGTCAAGGGAAAGTTTTTTCTAGAATATTAGTGTTCGACACGTTGGAAAGTGAGGTGTAGACTTGCTGAGCTGAGTGTTGGGGCACGATGTTCCTTGTGTTTGTACATTGATTTTATTACTCTAGTGATTACTTTGGGACTGGATGTAGGTCGTTGGGGCGACCGAACCAGGATAAATATCATGTGCACTCTGTATTTTCTTCTGTATTATTTTCTTTGCACGTATTTGCCCTGTGATTGTCTTGAAAAACACCCTAGAAGGGGGTGAATAGGGTGTATGGCACAATATAAAAAAACAATCACAAGCACAGAGATAATTAGACACAGATATTTTTAACGGAGTGGCTCCCCGCCAAAACTCCGACCCCAAAACCTATGTGGATTTCACATAATAAAACTGATTACACTTGCGGGTACTGATCTCATCGTACAAAGATATACTTTGTAAAGTTTTAGCGCAGAGATAGCTTTTGAATAAAGCTATTCAAAATATGATCTCACAAAGAAATAGTATAACCAAATTAATACTTCGTTAAAAACAAGAAAAATATCACCGTGATGAAATTTATAGATCATGGTCACGTAGGCTCGAATCGCTCGCCAATCCGATATCTGGATTCGAAGATACACGCTATTGAAGTTTGTATTGGAAAGTGATCTGCAGACGAGCTGTGCGTAAAGAAATTTGGTAGGGCACTTGTGAATTCTTGGTCAACACTTAAGATTGCTTGTTCCCCCACTCGGTCAGCAGGGGCACCTCAGGTCTACTGCTTGGGTCACGAGCTGTGTGTATAGTAATTTTCGCCAATTGCTAGTACAACTTGAGTAGTTGCGGATCTATGTGCCACGCTCGATAATTCTCCTCTGATGATGCTTGTCGTGACTTGGGAACTTGCCAGCAAATTCAACGAGGTCCCTAGCTCAATACTCCGATGTCACGCCCTTCGAGTTGCTGGAATGATGTTAAGTCCTTTGAATCAGGCACTTCGAGTTGCTGGAGAATGTCGAAGCCGCCGGTGCCCTTGAGTTGCTGGAGAATGGCGAAGCCACCGGCCGTGAGTTGATGGAGGGCGTTGAATCCGTCGGTGCCCTTGAGTTGCTGGAGTTGTCGAAGCCGCCGGCCGTGGGTTGCTGGAGTATGTCGAATCCGCCGGCACCCTTGAGTTGCTGGAGTTGTCGAAGCCGCCGGTCGTGAGTTGCTCTGTCGTGGATTGATGATGCCGTGGCCTTCGTCGTTGGGCCACTGGAGGATGAAGCTGCCGAAAACAATTGAGTTGCTCTTCCGTTATTTTTTTTTGGATCACTTGATTTTGGATCGATTCCCTTTTTAAGAAGAATATGGTGTCGCTTGTCAATAACAAACAAGCACCCTTGTTTTTTTGTTTTGTTTCCTGTTTTATAATCTTTTGTTGTTAATGGAGATTGATGTGGATCTCTATGTCTTGCGTTTACACGTTTTTTTGGATGAAGACAAATCACAACAGAATTGCTCTTTACGAAATTTAAATCCTTCAGTTGGATAAATCACAAATCTCAACAAAACTGGGGATCCTTCAGTTTATTTGAGTCCTTAAGATCCAATCAAATCCCTTAAGATCAAATCAGTTCATTTGACCAATTCAAGTCTTCATCTTCATATGGATGATGTAGGATCATTTGAGTTTTCTTTTTGCACCAATGTCCACATACAATCTATCTCTTGCAAACAAAATTTATTTTGCACTTTTCTCCCTGAAATCACTTTAATGAAAGACGTTAGTCACACGACTTGTTTGTCATCATCAAAATTAACGCGTATGACCTATTTAGTGAACTAAATAGGCCAACAATCTCCCCCTTTTGATGATGGAAAATAAGCCTAGGAAAAAAATATTTAGAAGCAATATTGAGGAGCAAGTTACATAGGCACATGATAATAACATCATACAAAGCTCACCCTATCAATGTGCTCTCATGACAAGTTGTGACAAGCTCCCCCTTAAAATGTGCATCAATATTTTTCTACTATTTTTCTATTCTCCCCCTTTTGCCATTAGTCGAAAAGATCACAAAAATAAATTGAAGAGGTTAAGAATGAGACATGAAACAAGTTTAGCATATCAAAGAAACAAGAAGTTGATGACGATGCTCATATTAATGCTTGTTCCCTACGAAATTAAATTATAACAAATGTCATGAGCATTGAAAACATACGTTCGTTGTAAGATATTTAACAAGAAGACGTAGTATTATGAAACACTTTGGCAGTTTGAAGGATGCTTAGAAACTAAGAGATCAAAATATAAGATTATCTAATACAAGTTGTGAGCTTTCGTTGCTATGGAAAAATCAATAAGTAAGATGTAGGGAGACACCAAACAGTGAATACCATGATGTTAAATTTCGGGTCCTTTGGAATTGAGATGCGCTAAGTGGTTACTTCATTACCATATTTCATACGCATTGCTCAACAAACCCCCGAAATCCGGTTACCAGCCGCCGGTATCAAATGTATAATATTTGAAGATATTTTGCTAATCCCCCCTTTTTATAAATGCTCATTGCAATTTTTTTTAAAATTAATATAACAATGTTGGTGTCTCAGAATAGTGACGCATGAAGGCATCGACATATTCGACTCCTACTATATAATTTTCCATAGAGATTTAAGCGCACAAAATTTGTAAAGACAAAATATAGGTTCAAAATCTTTGGAATCTAAGCACATCCAATTGTCTCCATATTTTATAAGACACAATCAATCTATTTGATTCGTACAATTTGGCACTCTTACGAGTTTCACTTTTTCATTAATAATTCAAGCATGTGGATTTTACAAAAATATGGTGCATCATCATCAAAAACATTTTAATGTTTATAAGATGTCTAACATGGTTCATATCAAATTCTCAACCAAAATCAATAATATTCACGACAAACATGCATCCACATACAAAGAATGATCAAACCCATGTTGACATGATTGCAATGTGTGTAGATTAGATACAATGTTTAAGCATGTGTATGTGCATGGATATACGTGCTAATGCTCAATTAGTGACATAATACCCAATTCCCTTCGAATGATGCAAAATTGTTTTTGGTTTAAGGGTTTGGTGAATATGTTTGCTAATTGTTTTTCGGTATCAATATATCCTAAAGAGATATCTTTCTTATCAACATGATCTCTAAGGAAGTGGTGACGAATATCAATATGTTTTGTCCTAAAGTGTAGAATATGATTTTTAGATAGATCTATAGCACTTTTGTTGTCACACCAAACGGTTGTAGGTTGGAAAGTAAGATCGTAGTCTCTTAGGGGTTGTCTTATCCACAGAATTTGAGCACAACAACAACCAGCTGAAACATATTCGGCTTCGGTTGTACTCAATGCTATGGAGTTTTGCTTCTTGGAGAACCATGAAACAAGAGAAATACCTAGTAGTTGGCAAGTGCCCGTGGTAATCTTACGATCGGTCTTACTTCCCGTAAAATCCGCATCACAATATCCTAAAAGCTCACATGATGTGAAACAAGGATACCATAAACCAAAATCTAAGGTCCCTTTAACATATCGAATTATTTGTTTAACTAAAAAAAGATGGGACTCTTTTGGACAAGATTGAAACCTAGCACATAAACATACACTAAACATTATATCAGGCCTACTAGCTGTCAAATATAATAGGCTACCAATCATACCTTGGTACAAGCGTTCATCCACTTTCTTTCCATTTTCGTCTTTATCCATCGTTGCCGTCGTTGACATATGAGTAGAGCATTCCTTAGCATTTTCAAGTCCAAACTTCTTCACTAACTCCTTCGCATATTTTACTTGATTGATAAAAATTCCGTCCTTACATTGTTTGATTTGCAATCCAAGCATGTATATAAGTTCACCCATCAAGCTCATCTCAAATTCCCAAGACATACATGTAGCAAATTCCTCACACAGTAGATTGTTAGTAGCACCAAAAACGATATCATCAACATATATTTGTACTACAAGTAGATCTTTACTTTGATGTTTAACAAATAGAGTTTTATCCGCCTTTCCCATGGAAAAATTATTTTCAAGCAAAAACTTACTAAGTCGCTCATACCAAGCTCTAGGAGCTTGTTTGAGACCATATAAAGAACGTTTAAGCGTGAAACATAGTCTGGGTGGATGGAGTCTTCAAACCTAGGAGGTTGTTTGACATAGACTTTCTCAGATAAAACTCCATTCAAAAAGGCACTCTTGACGTCCATTTGAAAGAGTTCGAATTTCATGAAACTAGCAAATGCTAAAAGCATCCTAATTGCTTCCAATCTTGCGACGAGAGCAAATGTTTCATCAAAATCAATCCCTTCCTCTTGGTTATAACCTTGGGCTACTAATCTAGCTTTATTACGCACAACATTTCCCATTTCGTCAAGTTTGTTTCTAAATACCCATTTAGTGCCTATAATTGTTTGATTTTTTTGGTTTAGGAACAAGTTCCCAAACTTGATTCCTATCAAATTGTGACAATTCCTCCTGCATTGCCATAATCCAATATGAATCTTCTAAAGCACTATCAACATTTTTAGGCTCCAAAATAGATATAAATGCAAAGTTAACCATCAAATTAAAGCTACTTCTAGTGTGTATACCTTCCTCCGTGTCTCCAAGGATTTGGTTCTTTGGATTATCCATCTTGAAGCTCCAATCCTTAGGGAGATCTTGTGATTATGTAGTAGCTTCTGCTTCTTCTGGTACACCATCATTGTTGTTCTCTTGCTCAGTGGAATTGCTAGTGTTTATCTCCAGTCCATCCAAACCACCTGCAATATCTGAAGATTCTGCAGCACTAGAAGATTCATTAATAAAACTTTTCTCATCAAATTTCACATGCACGTGACGTGCGTTTATATTTCATATATTTACGCACGTTTTCTTCCGTGTTTTTCCGTATTTTACCGCCGTCTTGTATTCGTTTTCTCGTGTTTTCTTGTTTTCTTTCACTTTTCCGTGTTTTCTGTGTTTTGCAGGAGTTTACTGGCATTTGGGGCATAAAATGATGATATCATGTGTCCCCGGAGCAATGGGAGGAGTCACGCGTGATCCAGGGGGTCAAACGATGAAGATCGCATCTTTCAGCCCCTCACCCGGTCGGTTGGTCTTCTCCAACCGATCGGGTGATGCACGCGTGCACCACCCGGACACAGCTTAGAGCTCACAAGAAGTCACCCGGTCGGTTCAGTGACCGGGTCAAAAGCTCAAAGTCTCTGGAATTCGGAGCTGAATTGCCAACCGATCGGGTGACCTTCACCCGATCGGTTCACCAGTTATTTTGTTAAATACTTGATAAGATTTGCTATGTGGTGAGTAGCCAACAAAAATATCCTCATCGGATTTTGCATCAAATTTATCCAAGTTTTCGCCTACTTTCAGAATATAGCACTTTCTTCCAAATGGTTTTAAATGTAATAAGTTGGTAGTCAACTCTCTATAAAGCTCATAAGTTGTTTTCTTCAAAATGGGTCTAATGGACACACGATTTAAAATGTAGCAAGAAATATGTATGGCTTCAGCCCAAAAATATAAAGGCAATTTGTAATCATGAATCATGGTCCTAGCCATTTCTTGCAAAGTACGGTTTTTCCTCTCAACCACCCCATTTTGTTGTGGTGTCCTCGGAGCAGAAAAATTATGTGAGTAGCCTTTTGAAATAAAAAAATCATCAAAGCTAGTATTAACAAATTCTCCTCCATGATCACTTCTAACTTTAACTATTGAAAAACCTTTTTCATTTTCAACTTTTTTACAAAACATTTTAAAAACATCAAAAGTTTCATGTTTGTATGTCAAAAAATAAACCCAAGTGAAACGTGAAAAGTCATCGATAATAACAAAGCAATAATGCATACCACATAAACTAGCAACCTTTATGGGTCCAAATAAATCCAAATGTATTAGTTGCAATGGCTTAGAAGTAGTTACAACGTTTTTAGGATTGAAACTACTTTTATGTTGCTTACCTAGTTGACATGCATCGCAAAGCTTATCCCGACCAAATCTAATTTGAGGTAAACCTCTCACCAGTTTCTTTCGAGCAAGCTTTGAGATTAGGCCCATACCAGCATGGCCTAATCTTCGATGCCAAAGCCAACTAGTCTTATGTAATGCAACTAAACACTTTCGATTATTTGAGTCACTTAGTTTGATAGTGTAGATGTTATTATAAGATGTACCCTTGAAACGAATATCATCACCTTTCAAAATATATACTTTGTCATTTTTGAAATGCACCTTAAGGCCTATAGAGCATAGCTGACTCACACTTAACAAATTATGTGCCAAACCATCAACAAGATTAACATTCTCAATAACCACAAGAGGATGCTTACCAATATTACCTTTACCCAAGATTTTGCACTTCTTTCCATCTCCAAGAATAACCGTCCCTCCATCTTTTCTTGATAGCGTCATGAAGAGGGATTCATTGCCCGTCACGTGGTTTGAGCAACTGCTATCAAGGTACCAAATGCTATCATTTTCTACCTGAAGATGCACCTATAAAAGAAGATGCACCCTTTGGTAACCACATCTTGGATCCACAATTGTTAGTACGATGCTTTGGAATTCATATAAAATATTCAGGATAATATCTAGCTAAGCAATCATACATAACATGGCCCTTTTTGTTGCAGTAAAAACATGTAACATTGAAATGCTTATTGGTATATGACATGTGATTTTCTTTCATGCAATGTTGAAAGCTCATGTCTCTTGCAAAATTCTTTTCAATGGTCTTCCTAGTTTTTTTCTTAGGTTGACTTTTTTGAAATCCTAGACCATGTTTACTAGATTGTTCATTAAGCCCATTTATCATCCTATTAAAACTGTCTTGGCTATTTGTGAATTTCTTTAATGTCACGCTAAGATTTTGATTTTCATTCTCAAGTTCACTAATTCTAGTCTCATATTTTTTTCGGTAGTTTCTAAATCAATGGCTATGTGTTTTCCTTCTATTAAATCAGATTTTTCTTTTTTAAACTCTTCCAGTTTTCTTCATAGCTAGCCACTTTTATGTTCAACAATTTTATTTCAGAATCTTTAGAGCCAAGAATGCTAATTTTATCCTTTAAGTCTTTAGATAGATTAAAGTTGTCAAGCTCTAACATAGTCAACTTTTTATTAGCATTTTCTAGCTCTAAGGTTTTTGTTTCTAATTGAGTTTCGTCAAAATTGTATATTATTTCCTTTTCTTCTTTCCACTTAACAAAAAGCTCATCTTTCTCTCTTGTCAGGCTTCCTAATTCCTCTTTTAAAGAATCACAGACCTTTTTTAGTTTAAGGAATTTAGGACCCATTTCTTGAAAGAGTTCTACAAGAAATTCATAAGCTTCCTTCATGCTAGAAAACATATCATCACTAATATTCATTTCATCATCAAAGCTTTGATCACGAGAGCTAATTTTTACCTTTTCGTTTTCAGCCATAAAGCAAGTTCCAGTGTTATCGTTCCAGTCATCGTCTGAGGAGAGCTCCTCGACGTCACTTTCTCCTCATGTAGCCACCATTCCTCGCTTTGATGTCCGCTTTTCTCCATCACCAGTCTTTTCCTTTCCTTTTCCTTTCAGAAGTGGACATTTTGCTTTCATGTGCCCTCTCTTGTTGCATCTGAAACACTGAGGTGTAGAACTTTCTTCATCATTTCCTTCGTTTTTCTTGATTCCCCAAATGCTTCCGGTCCTTCTTTTGTTGTTTTTCATGAATTTCACAAATTTCCTTGTAACAAGAGCCATGCTTTCATCGTCTAATTCATTCATCTCCTCCTTGAGCATTTTGGAGGCTTGAAAAGCTAAATTATTTTCCTTTGTTTCCACCTTCTTAGATTTCTCTTCCTTCTTTGGTGTGCTATCATTGGCCATCTTCAATTGAACCTCATAAGCCATTAATTTTCTCATTAACTGCTCGAAACTGATATCTGCCAAGTCATGTGCTTCTTCAATCTCCGTCCTCTTTTGAATCCAATCGTCAGATAAAGATATAAAACTTTCCAACCAAATCTTCCTCTGGGATGTCCTTCCCTACGGCTTTCAATGGATTGATGATATCTGCAAAACGAGACAACATAGCATTAATAGACCCATTAGGCACCATAACAAAATTTTCATATTTCTGTAATAACATTCTAATACGAGTTTTCTTAACTTCACTAGTTCCCTCATGAGTTACTTCAAATCTCGTCCAAATATCATTAGCAGTGGAACAAGAACTAATGCGGTTAAATTCAGTTTTACTAAGACCACAATACAAAATGTTCATGGCCTTAAAGTTTAGATTTTGCAACCGATCGTTTTCTTTTTGCTGCTCAGGAGTGGGGTTTTCAAATAGGGTAAAGCATTCACTGATTATTTTCCATAATGCTATATCGATGCCTTTGATGTGTATGGACATGCGTTGTTTCCAGTAACTATAGTCCGTACCATCAAATTGAGAAATGACTATCCTTCTCTTTGATTGTGTGTGTCATATGAGTATGTGTGCGGAATTTGTGCTATATGATTGAAATTCCACTAGACTTTGAGTCTAAAAGGAATCCTGCTCTGATACCAATTGAAAAACACCCTAGAGGGGTGTGAATAGGGTGTATGGCACAAGATAAAAAAAATCACAATCACAGAGATAATTAGATACGGATATTTTTAACGGAGTGGCTCCCCGCCAAAACTTCGACCCCAAAACATATGTGGATTTCACACAATAAAACTGATCACACTTGCGGGTACTGATCTCACCGTACACAGATATAGTTTGTAAAGTTTCAGCACAGAGATAGCTTTTGAATAAAGCTATTCACAATATGATCTCACAAAGAAATAGTATAACCAAATTAATACTTCGTTAAAACAAGAAAATATCACCGCGATGTAATTTATGAGATCATGGTCACGTACGCTCGAACCGCTCGCTAATCCGATATCTGGATTCGAAGATACACGCTGTTGAATTTTGTATTGCAAAGTGATCTGCAGACGAGCTATGCGTAAAGAAATTTGGTCGGGCACTTGCGAATTCTTGGTCAACACTTGAGATTGCTTGTTCCCCCACTCGGTCAGCAGGGCATCTCAGATCTACTGCTTGGGTCATGGGCTGCGTGTATAGCAATTTTCGCCAACTGCTAGTACAACTTGAGTAGTTGCGGATCTGTGTGCCACGCTCGATAATTCTCCTCTGATGATGCTCGCCATGACATGGGAACTTGCTAGCAAAGTCAACGAGGTCCCTAGCTCAATACTTCGATGTATCACGCCCTTCGAGTTGCTGGAATGATGTTGCATCATTTGAATCAGGCACTTCGAGTTGCTCGAGAATGTTGAAGCCGCCGGTGCCCTTGAGTTGCTGGAGAATGTGAAGCCGTCGGCCGTGAGTTGCTGGAGGGTGTCGAATCCGCTGGTGCCCTTGAGTTGCTGGAGTTGTCGAAGCCATCGACCGTGGGTTGCTGGAGTATGTCGAATCCATCGGCGCCCTTGAGTTGCTGGAGTTGTCGAAGCCACCGACCGTGAGTTGCTCTGTCGTGGATTGATGTTTCCGTGGCCTTCGTCGTTGGGTCGCTGGAGGATGAAGCTGCTGAAACCCTTTGAGTTGCTCTTCCGTTATTTTTTTGATCACTTGCTTTTGGAGCGATTCCTTTTTTTAGATGAATATGATGTCGCCTGTCAATAACAAATAAGCACACTTGTTTTTTTGTTTTGTTTCTTGTTTTATAATCTTTTGTTGTTAATGGAGATTGATGATGATATCTATGTCTTGTGTTTACATGTTTTTTGGATGAAGACAAATCGTAACAGAACTACTCTTTGCGAAATTTAAATCCTTCAGTTAGACAAATCAAAAATCTCAACAGAACTGGGGATCCTTCAATTTATTTGAGTCCTTAAGATCCAAACAAATCCCTTAAGATCCAATCAGTTCATTTGACCAATTCAAGTCTTCATATGCATATGGATGATGTAGAATCATTTGAGTTTCCTTTTTGCACCAATGTCCACATACAATCTCTCTCTTGCAAACAAAATTTATTTTGCACTTTTCTCCCTGAAATCACTTTAATGAAAGCCGTTAGTCACACGACTTGTTTGTCATCATCAAAATTAACATCGTCCCATGGTCTGAATAATTATTAATTATTTAAATTATTATGTTTATCTTATTCTGAATCTGTGATGCATGTGATGTGTTATGAAAATGTTTAATGAGCATAAATTTTTGCATGGATGGCCAATTATAGTTTTGGATCGGCTGTTTAGTCCCACATTTTATTTTTCCTGCACTTTTCTTTTCTTTTTGAGAGAAATTGTAGTGATGAAATTATGTAATATCCAAGACCGATGACAACTTTTCATGGAGGCGTAGTCCACTCTTGAAGCTGAAGAGTTTAAAAATGGGACCCATGTGGTTTCCAAAGTTGTAATTTTTCAATTTCATTTGTGTAATATGGACTGTAATAAGGAATTTGGACATTTTTATTTTATGTGGGACTGACTGATCCACGTAATTAGCTTATTGATTTAAAAATTGCCTCCGCATAAAAATGTTTTATGTATTATTAATTCAAGCAAATTTGTGCTATGCTAGATAAAAATAGCAAAAATCACAAGCGTTGATTTCGAAGTGCTGGTTGCATCAGGGAGAAATTTTTTGAGCTGATAGCTCGATGTTAAACTTCACCCGCGAGCTAAATCCCTTGTTTCTGCTGTTACAAAAGATGGAAATGCGACAGACATTGAAAATGCGCAAGCCATTATTTATATTCATTGCCATGTAAATAAGACATTAAAGACTGAATACCTTACGGTTGACGATTCACTAGAGCTGTGGAGTGCCCTTTAGAAAAGATATAAACATCAGAAAGATGTTATACTCCCAAAGGCACATTATGAGTGGGAGAACCAGAGACTACAGGATTTTAAGTCCATAGCTGAGTACAACTCAGCTCTTTTTAGTATCACCTCACACCTGAAATTGTGTGTTGAAAAGTCTCAGAAGATCGCATGCTGGAAAAGAGGTACACGTCTTTCCATGAAAAAGATACGATACTGATGCAACAATATTGTGAACAAAAGTTCACTAAGTACTCTGAGTTGTTGTCATGTTCACTCATGGCTGAACAAAATAGAGAGCTTCTCCTTGCCACTTATAACATGCGCCCATTGGCACTGCCCCTACCTGAATCTCACAATGCATCTTCTTCTCAAATGAAGAAAGATAATAAACGAAAAGGAAAATCACAGATGTGGAGACCAAATAAAAAGGCCAGAGGACAAGTCCACCAGCAAAGAAATGGAAGGAGACGGAAGTTCACTTGGCGCAGAAAGGACAACAACAGAAATGATGCACCCCCACTTAAAGGGAATGTGAAGACCAGTGCCATAGCGGTAGCATGAAAGGACACTGGTCTAAAGTGTGCAGAACTCCGCGTCACCTCCAAGATTTGTACAAAGAAAGCTTAAAGAAGAAAGCTGAAACAAATTTAGTGACCACCCATGCTCCAGTCCAGTTCACGGCAGATGACTTCAAAAAAGACGACATGTTCGATTAGCTATTTAATATTTGTTTTGAAAAAATAATGTTATGAGAGCTATCTACATGATTGAATGAAGTATGAATAAATGTGAAAATGTTTTTCTGAAATCATATGTGCTTATATGATTTATCTTTTAATAGATGAACGTCTCTCATGACTGCCTAGTAGATATAAATACATACGATCCTTCAATACAAATGCTATTTTCATAGCATATGAAAGCACATTAAATATCAGGGCCATGAAATATTATTGAAGGTTCTGGAAACGCAACTCTGTTGCTCCCAAATGACACAAAAATTAAAAATAAAGGATGCATTATTATCTCCGAATTCAAAAAAAAACTTTTTAAGTTTCAAGGACATTCGTTTAAACGAATTCCACTTATAACTGCAAATGTGAATGAATAATAAAGATCTGTATGTAACATCTCAAGAAAAAGGAGTAAAATCTATACTTAAACGTTTTGAGAGCTTTTCATCAGGCATCTATCATACAATGATTCGGAGAGAGAAAGCAAATTTGATGAAGAACCTGAAGTGCCATATACCAGCCAAGTTTCTACTTTGGCATGCCAGATTTGGCCACTTTGGATCGGTTATGGGGCACCGCATCTTATAACCATCCTATGGACATGACATGAAGAACTAGAAGATTTTTCAGAAGGGAGAAATCCCTTGCATCTCTTAAAGGAAAACTAATTAAAAAGCCATCTCTACTAAAAGTTGACCCAAAAAATCTCCTTGCTTCCTCGAAAGAATACACTGAGTTATATGTGGACAAATCCACTACCCCTAGTCGGCCATTTCGATACTTTATAGTACTGATAAATACATCCTCAAAATATTCGTATGTGTGTCTACTATCGACCCACAACCTAGCTTTTCTAAAGCTATTAGCACAAATAATAATGTTACAGGCGCATTTTCCAGACAACCAAATAAAGAAATACGTCTGGATTATGCTGGGGAATGTACCTCCCGGTCATTTCAAGAGTATTGCCTTGCAACTGGGATAAAAATTGAATATTATGTGCCACATGTTCAAACCTAAAATGGTTTGAAAGAGTCATTAATAAAAAGACTCCAATGGATTACACGCCATGAAATCCCAGTTGCGGTGAATGCAAGGGGACATGCAATCTTGCATGCTGCATCGTCAATAAAAATAAGAATAAGACCCTCGGGAGGTCAGAGTCTCTCTCCAATGCAACTAGCATATGGAATACCACCGAACATCTCTCACTTGAGGCTTTTTGGTTGCGCAGTTTATATCCCCACAGCATCACCGCAGAGGACAAATGGGTCCTCAATGTCGTCTAGGTATCTATGTAGGGTTTGACTCACCCTAAGTAAATACCTAGAACCCCAAACGGGGGACACTTTCAAGGCACATCTTGAAGACTGAATTTGGTGAGACAAATTTCCCCAAATTAAGCCCGATACTGAAAAATCTAGAGCTACACAAATAATATCGTGGGATACCGAATCATTAACCCGTTATTATCCGGTAACCAAGAAATGTGAAGATGAGATTCTGAAGATCATACAAATAAACAGTTATCGGATTCATTCACTGACAACCAGAAGATTATCAGATCACACATCCCTGCTGCAAATACTCAAGCTAGGATTGACATCCCCAAGAATAGATGCAATCCACCAGCAGCAGTGGTTGTTCCTCAACAGAGCAGAGGCAGACCACCAGGCTCCTAGGACAAAGATCGAAGAAAAATAAAAAAAACTCCTAGAGACCTTTGGACAATACTACCACTGTACAATGAGCTTATGTCCATACTCTTATCCTTTTCGGAATCCACTGCAGAAGAAATGTATGGAAAAATCGAAATGAAAGTAAATATTGTACGTACTGGAGAGGTGTTGGACAGAAAGAACATAATAGTCGACAATATATTCACGTATCATATTGCCACATACATCGCAAAAGCGATGATACTTATATAATATCGTTTACATACTCCGTTGCTAAAGTGCAAACGTAGACATTGGCCAAATATGGAACGAGGCAATAAACGATGAGGTGGACTCGCTTATGAAACGTGAAGTGTTCGGACCTGAAGTCCAGACACCAAAAGGTGCCAAATCTATGGGCAAAATAAGTATTGCACAAATAAAAATAAATAAGTACAAAACTATATGCTATAAGGTACAACATATAGCTTAAGGATATTTTCGCTGAAACTAGAGAATAAACAAATTAAAATGAACATGACTCATATATAAATGATGCATCAGATTCCCTATGGTACGCACTGCGAATACCTTACGATTTGGCAAAGGAAATTTTGGATATGTTGCTATTGGATGTTATGCCGACATACCTCTATCGTTATCTTGATAAAGATAAATTCCACATTTCTTTAAATGCCTGAATAGACTTTGGGACGTCTATTCTATTGAAGAATAATAATAAGAATAATAAATAGTGTACAACTAAGAGAATCACTTGACAAAGCAAAGAATCCTACTAAGGGTTGTCTTTGCATCTGTATAAAGAGCAAAGAACAAGATTTAAGACATACTTGTAAACAACTTAAATCTCATCGAATCTCATGAAGAGAAAATCGAAATATCTGTTCAAGCCTGACTATCAAACATGAAATGAAAGACCTATGCAAAAGAAAGATTAGTCATGGCTCACAGATTTATCTAAAAGGATAAAATCATGTTATATTTAAATTCATACGCCCTAAGTGAGTTGAATAAATTTCAAGGACCATTGTCATCCAATAAGTACACATATGGTAGTATGCTCAATGGATGTACAAAAAGACCCCTTTCGTTCACTGGAAGAGGTGGAGGATATACTTTATCCTGAAGTCCCTTATCTAAATGCAATCAGTGCACTCCTGGCTAACTGCACGTGTCCCGATATAGCAGTTGCAGTAAATTCTCTAGCCAGAGACAGTTAGGCACCTAAAAGCGCGATTAGACCGGATTTAAGCATTTTCTACGCTTCCTCCATGGGTCGATAGATTTGGGCTTACATTATAAAGAATTATCATCCATGCTTATGCAAATGCAGGTTACGGGTCCGATCCTATAATGAGAAATCACAGACTGTGTACCCACAGTGGGACGGCCATCTATTACAGACCTTTAAAGCAAACTGTGAAGGCAACATCATCCTATCATTCCGAGATCCTCACCATTTCAGAAACAAACTAATGGTGTAATTGAGTGCGCCTGGTTGTACATCACATCACAGTGACGACTGGGACATAGGCTGGCCTTTTAGAGCTGACCATATAATCTGAAGACCATATCACTTGCTTACCCCACTTGCTTCAGAGGGAGTTAGAGGGAATTTGGACTCTTTTTCCTTAAATATGGTTTTTCCCAGAGTTTTCCATAGCCAAAGGTTTTAACGAGGCAAATCTCATTAACTCAGGATCCTAAAGTATCCACCCCTCTGTGAGACTCATATGAAGCTCAGAATCCCGAAGCATTCATGGGCAGAGTCCACACTAATGGCTGGATAGGGGGGAGTGTTTTAAAAGAATAATATGGAATTTGTATTGGGGATTATATCTTATCTATATGATAGTTGATCCTTCACAACAGAAAATTAGTTTTCAGGTAAAATACTTGCTTAATTTTTATCACACAAAATACCAATATGTTTCTTATGACTTATGTATTGACAGGTTCAGTCCATTACAGATAGTTTCCTTGGGTGGAGTATAATTCTGGTAACTTGCTCTGTGAGGGTCCTTCTTTGCTTATTAAATTTTACTCGTGCATCTAAAGATCCTATTGTGAGATTATGTGCTTTCCTGCATTGTTTATTAGAGGCAATGCATCCTTTCTTTACAAGATCTTGCTCGCTCTAAGCTCTCCCAAAGCTTTTCATGGTTTAGAACTTAATCACTTGGTAATAAGGTTCCACGATCATCCTAAATGCCACTAGAGAAGATCAACCAAAAATTCCTTCGTACACGAAATTTGCATCCTTGATGGTGAAGCATAGCTTGGTACTCATTTGGTTATCCGCTTCATCTCCTATCGTGACCAGTAGGGTGATCATTCGAAAAATATTTACTTTGATGACTGGTGATTTCCACTAGAGGGTTAGCAGAGGGGCATAACCTCCAATTATCTGTGCCCAATTTCTCAAAGTACTTTATGAAAAGAACATCAATTGAACATCATGTATTGATTAAGATGCGCCACATTTGATAGCCTTGAACCTTTTCTCTGTCAACTCTCAAGCCATTACATTGGTATGATATCGTCCGCTCTGGACCCACTTGTCCGCACGGCTTTGCAATTGGGCTTCATTCCAAACGGCATCATACCAATGGAGATATACAACCCATATTTATACCTCCACCAAGATCCCAACCTCGCCGATGTGGAACTATTGTTCGCAACCCAACAGTGGGGTCATTATACCTCTCACGGGTTCGTAACAGTCTTGCATACAGTGTCCTTGGTTACCCGATGTCATTCATCAATGCTGACGTTGCATTGTCGAGGCTTACATTCTTCATCTCCAGCACTACTTCACTGAAAGTTCGATATAATTTCGTAAGGTTTCTCCCATCTTTTGTTTTAAGGCATGTTCTTTTCTCGGAATGTTGGAGAGAAAGTGATAAATAATCACTATTCATCTACTGTAGTCGAGGAATCTCCTCCAACATTTCGAGAGTCTGTTCTTTTGCTTGAAGTGGGGATTGGAAATTGTTGCGGGTGGGATCCGCTATAATGAATTTGTAATGTAGTAGGGAACCAAGGGCATGATGGTTACAAGTTTATGGGGGTGATGGCGAGGCTAACTTCAATTAGAGGGCGATTAGAGGTTGTGGATCTTGAGGTCGCCCGTCAAGAGGAGCTAGACGCCGGCGGTTGGTGATCACTCCTTATTTTACACTTTTTTGCCGCAGGTTTGCATGCCATTTAGATCGCCCAAATCATGTTTTTCACGATATATCGACGATATTGCGATGCTTTTCACGATTTGTTGTTTTTGTCGCATTTCAGGTGATTTGGCGCGATTTGGAGTGATCTCGAGATGCGCTTACTCCAGAGGGTCGCCGACGACCTCCCCGAGGGGTATTTTGCTGTTGGAGAGGAGCGGAAGAAGAACGGACGTCGCAGGAGCGACGAGGAGGCCAAAACAAGCAATCTGGGCATTTTTAGTGTCCCACTCGGCCGAGTGGAGGAGCCACTCGGCCGACCAGCGAGACACCGCTCGGCCGACCAGATCAGACACGATTCATATGTGCACTCGGCCGAGCGACGGATACCACATCGGCCGAGTGACTACATCCCGTCCGCCCGAGTGGCGCCCAGACGAAGCCATTCAAAAATCGCCAAGTTACTGTTTTTTGGCTGCCTGAGCTTCAGAAGACCCACTCGGCCGAGTGGATAATCCCGACCGCCCGAGTACCATGAAGCCATCGGCCGAGTGACGACAACTCACTCGGCCGAGCCGCCCCCGAAGTGAAGACCCCTGAAGATCAAGACTTACTGGAAAATTACAGGGTTTTCACTCGGCCGAGCGACTTTTGTCACTCGGCCGAGTGCGACGCGCTGCCTGTAGCGAAAATTGCGGAAAACAGGCTGCGCAGGGGTATTTTGGTCACAGTTTTTGGACGATTTTGGGGGGTATTTAACCCCTGTTTTTACCCTAGTTTTAGAGAGCTTTTCTCTTAGATTTTTTGTAGCCTTTTAGATTAACTTCTAGCTTTATTCTTGAGATTGGAGAGGAGACAAAAGTTGATTTTTGTAGAATTATTTGAAGAACTCCATTGGTTTGTGTTTTCTCTTCTCTAAAAATTCTATTTTTATTGCATATCTCAATATTGTGATGAATTCTATTGCTTATTTCATTGATTATTTTTGTGATCTTGCTATGAATTGTGAGTAGCCGCCACGTCTTGGGGCGTGGGGATGAACCCTACAAGCCCTATTTCATAATTGTGATGAATTGGTAGGAATTTTGCTAGAATTGCTACTAGGGATTAGATTGGGATCAATTTACTACGGATGGCTAAGAATTCACATCGATTGGGATTTGCAAGAGATTGGATCCCAATTCGATAGGAAACCCTAGAAATCCGAATTGGGTTGGAATCGAATTTCCGTAGTATCGGTTTACAAGAGATTGGACCGATACTAGGGTTCCCGGTTGCAATTCCGTGCCAATACCCGTTTGCAAGAGATTGGACGGGTAGGAACTATCCTAAACTAGGTCGCGGGCCGAGTTTGCAAGAGATTGGGCTCGGTGCGCGATTGAACGATGATGTTGATCCTAATGCTAGCTTCCCTAGGCTAGGGTTTGCAAGAGATTGGACCCGAACCTAGGATAGCTATAGGCCGGCAACAGCGCGAGAGCGTGAGCTTGGTTCTACATTCAGTTGCAACTAGTTCATCCGAAATCTTATTCTAGCAATTTTGATACCGACGAACCACATTTACGAAAGACGGTGAGTAGCGGGAATCCCCCATTCCCTAGACGTTCTTTATTTGATTTGATATTTCCGTACTTTGTCTGACGATTGTGACAGGATCGCCAAAGGCAAATTTCCCTCTTCTTAAATAGCCAGGTTGATTGGAACAAGCACGGTCATTCGTCCTCCCTGTGTTCGATAACCCGCTCGCTGCTACACCGTGCACTTGCGGTAAAACTACAACCGTTCTTTAGGGTTACATCCCGGAGCGATCAGTTGGATTGAAGGAAGCTCGATCATTGTTGAAGAAGGGTACAGGTCGCTCATCTGGTGACCGCAAGGGCGAACTTCCTACAAGAGGAGCAACCTGTCAGAAAGACTGAGCCGGCTTTCAGCCCACAGCCCCTCCGATGCTTAAGTCAGTAGTTGATTAAAGAAGAGATGTCGGACACGAAGAGAAATCTGCGAGGCAGATCGGTGCTTGCGTGCTGGACTAAGGTGAAGATATGAATGTAGGGAATATTAGGTGTGTTAGGAGTTTGTTACCAATTCATTCAACCAACCCCTTTCTTGTTGGGAGGTAAGGGGGTATTTATAGGCTACTGGAGTCGGTTGCCCTCGCTGAGCTGGCAGTGTCAGGATATCAGGGAGCCGACCATTGGCGTCAGGGTCGAACGTGTCAGGCGTGCTTTTTCCAGGCGATCAGAGCCATAAATTTCAGGTGGCGCTTTTGTCGGGCTGTCTGGCGGCGAAACGGCTAGGAGTGCTTTCGGCAGGTGGTCAGGCGGCGACGCGGCCATGTGCGCTTTTGTCAGGCTTGTTTGTAGTGGACCTGCTAGTGGCGTGTCGTATTCCTCCTTGGGTGAACTGGTAGATGAGCGGCGTCTGGGCGAGCTTGCAGTGGGGCGAGCTGTTTTGGGGGCGAGCTTCTCTGGACCTCGACGAGCTTTGGCAAACTAAACTTCATTATGGGGATTCGGCGGACCAAGACTCGGGCCTTGAACAAGTGGGCCTAGATCGTACGGGCCGATCTTGAGGTCGTAATAATTGCCCCCGTCATTCGAGTTCGACACGGGAAGCCCGGATAGGCTTGGATGACACACTTCACTCCAATGGAAGACAGTTGTAGCATTAAATGCAAGTCGACCACTGAATCCCCTCTGGCATCATAACGATTTGGTAGCGAGGGGATCGAAGCGTCTGCACCACTCGGGACTTGACACATGTCGCGTACGACCTTGGGGGAAAACTGAGGCGACGCCTCCGCTTCTAATCTCACCACGTGGCGCACCTTTGATGGTTGAGATCAACCAACGCCTGTTATAAAACAAGGAAAGGGGGTAACGGTTGAAAACTTTGGCACTCGAATTCGAAAAGACTTCCCTTCTTCCTTTCTTCGCTCTCGAGAGTTCTTGTCGTCAAGCATCTCTTCATCGGAGCTCCGGTGATCTTCTACCTTTCTAGGTAATTTCTCACTCTGTCATTAGATTCCGCTTCTTCATCTGTCAATCCAACTTTTGAGGTGAGTTCTGGAGTTTCAGGGGGGGAAAGAGCGAGGGGGCGGATCGAGCTCTGGCAGAGTTAGGGGTACGGTTCCGTCGGAGATCATGACTATCCAGTGTAGAACAAACACCGTCAATATTTCCGAGATCCACTTCCGCTACATTCGGCCACCTTGTACAGTTCGCCTGTCCGAACCCCACGAGAGGGTTTGCTCACCGAGGGACAACGAGTTTGGAGTATACTGCAGAACCCTTGAACTTGGCCTGCGGTTTCCCCTCAACCCCCACCTTCTACTTTTGCTGAACCTCCTCGAGCTTCCTCTATCCCAACTAACACCGGACTCCATCGGATCGATGGTTGGCTTCGTCACCCTCGATTATCAGCGGGATAAGTCCGAGCATGCCGCTCTTCCAGCACTACTTTGGGGTGAGGAAGATGGGGGCGTATCACAGTGTTTTTGCGAGGAGGGATCGGCTGCTCGTCCTCGAGGTACCGAGCAAGGGGAGGGGATGGACGAATAGGTTTGTCTTCGTCCTGATGCCGGCAGACTCGGTGTTGAGGTCAAACTGGGGGACACTGAATCCCTCAGTGAACAAGGGGACACCCCTGGCCGAGCAAGACCTGGAGATCGCCAAGGCTCTGGAGGAGATCTCCGAGGCGATCAGGAAGCATGCGAACTCGACCACGGGCGATCAGTTCGCCCAAAATTTCTGGCCCGAAGGTATTGCGATCTCGGTGACCTTCTCCATATACGCTCACCCTGATATCTGTTATCTTTACATGTGCGACAATAATCCTTATGCAGGAAGAGCTGATGAGGAGTGCTAGGGAGCCGACGACCTTTGAGCCAGCGGTCAAGGAGTCTTCTGCCCTGAGGAAGGACAAAATGCTAGCGTCAAAGGGCTTCGAGAGCATGGCGGGGTAGAAGAGGGGCCCCGGGGTGGTCATTGGGGGCGAGGATGAGCGTGCCAAGAGGGCGAGGGAGATTCCTGCGGCTAGCGTCCCCACCCCTACTGTTAGCGAGGCGATGCCGGGCATCTCTGTCGACCGAGGTACTGGCGAGAGAGAGATGATGCCCCGGAGCTCGGCTACTGAGGGTCCGCCCGTAGCATGGGTCGGCCGGGTTCCGATAGAGCGTTGGTCATACGGATGTCCTCCTTAGGAGCAGGGGCCTGGACATTCGAGCTGCGAGCCGATGCTCGCCTACTTCAAGGCGATGAAGGCTGGAGTCCATGCCATCCCCAAGGAGGAGCTCTTCAAGATGAGCTACCCAGTGGAGAACATGGAGTCCATGTTTGACAAAGCCGGCTTCACGACTTGCATGGCAGAGAACATCCTACTGTCGAGGGATTGTGCGTTCCTCGCCGAAGTTGGTCAAGAGCGCCTCTGCGACACGACGATCTGGCACATCATGCAGGCATGTCATTCTCCCTTCTTCATGCTGCCGATCTTCTTTTTTTCATGGGCACTTATGTTCTCTGTTTCTCCTACAGGCGATCGCAGTGATGGTGTCTTTGCATCTTCATACCGCCATGACTTTGCTCAAGGTGAATCATGAGAAGAAGAGGGCTGATCTGGAGGTAGCCAATGGCAAGTTGCGGGCATTGGAGGCCCAATTCAGAGAGGTCATTGAGAGGCTACGAAGCAGGGAGCAGCAGCTAGAGCAGCTCCAGGAATATTATGCGGTCCAAAAGACGGAGACCGAGAAGTGGGAGCGGCTGCTCCAGTTGGAGGAGAATCAGAGGGTCACCGTTCTGAACGAGCACTCCGTGGATATGGAGGCTAAGGGGATGGAGATTGCCGTGCTGAAGCGGGAAGTGGCGGTGCTGAGGGACGTCGAGCGGGAGGTGGCGGCCCTGAGGAAGATCAATCTGGAGGCCGAGAAGTCGAGGGCCATCCGCCGATATCAGGAGGAAGAGTACCTCCCGATGATGAGGTCGATGAGGGTCGAGGGCATGGAGGAAGGGATGCAGGCGGGCTTCAGGAGGGTGGAAGCTCGGTTGTCGAAGCTGTACCCTTCCTTGGAGATAGACTTATCCAAGCGGACGGTGGCCATCGATGAGGAGGAGGAAGAGGCCGGTGCTCCGGGGGAGGCGACGCGGCTTAATCTTGAGAGTTGTGGTATATGTAGGGCCTTCTATACAAAGTTTCGATGTATATGTACTAAAATTTCATTTTAATGAAAAACTACCTTAGGCGGTTTGCCTTGTTTGTCTATTGTGTTTGTGTTGTTCGCTGCTTTTTGCCTTGGTGTGTATGCCCCCAACCTTCTGCTTGATAGTGGCCAAGGCCCCAGAGAAGCAGAATATTGTGAAGTTGGCACCTTTAGAGTGCGAGGCTCGTAAGCTTGCCCCGGAGTTTGAGAAGTCTTTCGAGGGTGAAACTCGTAAGTTTGCCCCGAAGTTGAGGGATGGGGAGGGTGTGAGCCGTCCCTCATTCCTTTTCCCACCCGACGACACTATCGAGAGTGAAGCCGTCAAGCTTGTCCTGGAGTTGAGGGAGGGGAGGGTCCTGTAATGCCCTACAAGCTACTGCACAAGTACTAGAGGGGGGGTGAATAGTACTTTAAAATAATAAGGAGTATAATTCCAAATTAAATTGCAAACAACTACCAAATCAATTTGCGGAAGCTTAAATTGAATGACAACAACAAAATTAACAATGCAAACAAATGAAGTTAATGGGTTTGGATCCACCCAAGTCTCCCCGACTTGTTCCCGGTGATCCTACGTCCCAACCACCCGGATCCCCTCCGGATACTTGAGTTAGAAACCCTAACTCAAGATTTCCACTATGAATATCTTGTGAAAAACCTTCACAAGATCAAATCATACAACAACGGCAATAGTGAATCCCACAACCCGGGATCACAACCTTCTCTCACAACCGAGAGAATCAACAAGTAATATAAATGAGTTGTATTGAAATAAGCAAACTTACCACAAAATCCTATACCTTGAGTTTTTCTTACCCAAAAGGTGAAATGAAGGATTTGAGGAAGATGAAGTCACCAAAACCTAGCACCAAGGAAATGACCAGCAATCGGTGCCTAGGAATGATTTGGAGACTTGGATCAAGCAATAGCTTGAAGAGCTCACCAAGAACAAGCTTCTCTCTAGATGGATTCTAGATCTAGAAATGAGAGAGAATGGGTTTCTTGTGAGGAAGAGAGCTTTAGATTTGAGTGAGAATGGCTATCTCTTTTGATCTCAATGAATCTCTGAATGGAAGCTCTCACCTAGATAGAAATGACCTAGGTTCGTATTTATAGGGTCCCATAAAAACAACTTAGGTCATTCTCCAACGGATAGAAAACTGGGAGAATTAGTCGGTCAAAGAACAAACACTGACCGACTAGTTCATCAACTAGTCGGTCAGTCAAACAGCATGGACCGACTAAGAGAGGAACTGAGAAGAAAGAGAATTTCAGACCTAGAAATCTAGTCGGTCCAAGAAGACTGTCTGACCGACTAGTTTCACAACTAGTCGGTCAGTCAATGAACGTAGACCGACTAAGAGGCAAAATGAATTAGTCTGAATGCAATATGACTTAGTCGGTCCAAGAACAAAAGTTGACCGACTAGATTGTCAACTAGTCGGTCACCAAACGTTCTTAGACCGACTAACGATAAACAGTAGCTAAGGAGAAATTTAGCATGAACAGTAAGTCACAACTAGTCGGTCAAAGAAGCATCACTGACCAACTAGTTCACAAACTAGTCGGTCGGTGAGTCAACGTAGACCGACTAACTGTAAACAGTAAAGTCCAAGAAATTAAGGAATCAAACTAGTCGGTCCAAGAAGAGTTGCTGACCGACTAGATCACCATCTAGTCGGTCAGTACTCCTTCTTGTACCAACTAATATGCACAAACAAGTCCGAATCGAAGCGCGACGCTTCGAGGAAGTTAGAATGAACTTGTACTAAGATCCTAGAGCTACGATATGAGCGTTATGAAGATAGAAACGTAAGATATACTCAAGGCTTAACATTCTATATATCGAAGCGAAAAAGACTATAAATAAAACCTTAATAAACGGTCTTTGAGAGCTTCGATTGATTCTTCATAACTTCCAAAACGGGGCAAGAGCTTCAACGAAGCTTTAGGCATGAATACGAGCTTTGGAAAGAGTTGAGATGTCGCTTTGAATGTTCTCGTGAATTTGGCGACGATCTCCAAAACTGCGCTCACAAATTGTTAGTTCATGGATTATTTATGTTTGCTCATCATCAAAACCAAATCCGGGGAGTCCAATATTCAACATTCTCCCCCTTTTTGGTGATGACAAACCAACATAAATAATAATAAAAAATAATGATTCAAATGCAAAATACTTACTCCCCCTGCATTGATGACACGTTAATTCCAAAATGAATATATATGAATTGCATCAATCAGATGAGTAAGATAAATAAAGAGAATCGATTTTCGAAATATCGGATTTTGAAAATCCTTATATGTATCTTAACTCCCCCTGAATCTAACATATCAAACTAGATTCTTGGAAATTGAGTTAAATTTTCATTTGCGCTATTTATTATCATTATCTCTCCCCCTTTGGCATTATCCCAAAAATGGGGGGCATACAACGACAACAACTAGGAAATGGAAAATCCAACATCGGGAGTCGTAGACAATGACGATGGAACTAATTGACACCAAAGGAAAAATGACGAAATCAAATCAAGGTGTGCCAAATAGTCCATTATCAAAAAGCGATAATCAAAATCATCAAAGATACCAAATAATTATTCATTTATTGAATAAAGAAACATACTCTCCAATATTCAATATTCTTGGTTAAATTTGTGCATGGAAAACAATTCTATACAATTATAGAATTTAAATCTATTTAACCAAGTTTGCATGCGTCGAGCGACGAATTCACACATCATATGCATTGAACGAATATTAAATGTGCACGACGAATTAAGATAAAGAGAAACGACGATGTATATATATAAATGATAACATCATGAGTACATCCAAAAAAAGATATCGATACATCAAATGCAACATACCCATCAAAAATAAATACATCATCATCATCCACATCAAAATAAATACAACAGCATCATCCACATCAAAATATAACATCATCATCGACATCATCCAAAATACATCAAAATATCATAACCCTCATACTCTATCCTAACCCAAAATACTCTCACTAAGATATATCATCCAAAGCGTAGTGGAGAGTCCTCGGAACAACGATCACGAGGGAGTGGCTGGATCTGCAGTGTCCGTGGGTCCAGTCGACGGAGTGGACTCAGGCTCTGCAGGGAGTAGAGGTGTCTCAACAGACGGAATCGTCGGGGCAGGAGTCGAGACGTCAACGACGGGCTCGACGGCAGATGTGTCAACAGGAATATCAGCAGGCTCGGCAACAGGGTCAGCAGCAGGCTCAGAAGTCTGAAGAACTGAAGCAGAAGGCTCTGGAGCACCGGAAGTGGTGCCATCTCCAGGAGCTGAAGAGGTAGCAGCAGCAGCAGCAGCAGTGGCCGTGGCCTCATCGCCACGAGCCAGGGAAGTGACAAGCTCGTCAATCTCCTCATCGTCCATCTCCTCGGCCTCAGAGACTGAAGGAGGAAGATCAATCCCCATCATCTGAGCCATACGGCAGACGACCTCCTCGGTACGAGCCAAACGTGACTCGTGCCGACGAAGAAGGCGTATGACATCGTCCAATGTGGCAGGAGGAGCGGGGGCTGCAGCAGCTGAGGGAGTAGACTGGAAAGCAGATGCGGTAGACCTCTGCACGTGACGAAGCGCCGCTAGAGATTTCTTCACGGCCGTCGCGTTTAGAGGAGTACCCAAGGGACGCTCATCGTCAGGAGGGAGAGGGACTCGAAAATGACGAAAGACTAGAGTCAGCAGACACGGATATGGAATATGCGCAGATTTATTGGTTTTGCGTATACACTCGAAAGAGTCCATCTTATCGAGTATCACGCGAGCCCAATTAATCTCGCACCCCAAGAAAAGAGCGTAGATCAATTTCAAGAACGGCTGGGATGGAAGTGAAGATGATCCATATTTAGGTAGAAGGCATGACTTCAAGATCAGGTTAAGGACCCACGCATTCGGCTTGAAAGATTTCGATGGAACAACAATGAATGCGGAGGGGATAACCTGGAAGATATCTGAAAGAACTGACTGATCCAAGGAGGAAATATCATCGACGGAAATGTCTGAAGGAAGGAGACCGGACGACGAACAACCAAGAATCTCCCCCAAGATTTCTGCCGTGAGAACTATAGGAGTTCCCAAGACAGTAGTCTCAATGGAGTGGCTGGCATCGTACTGGCCTCGAATACGATTGGCATAGAACAATTTCACAAGGCGAGGATATGGTTTAGGATTGGCCTTGGGGTCGAATCGGAGATAATCAAGGAGACCACTATAGGAGAGTAGGTCAGCTAAGCCAAGGAAATCAAAAAACTGGACGTAGTGCTCCAATAGCATCGGGCAGTGTTCAATACGGTTGTAGGCCGCGAGACACAAAGGGTCGTCGCGACACAACGATATGTCAACACCCCCCGCTGGCATTGGGCCCTTTCCCTTTGGCTGGCGAGTCCTAGGACGAAGTGGAGGAGTGGGTTCCCTAGGGCTAGGCTCATCCTCAGGGATAAATTCAGTGTCGGAATCGGGAGGAGTAGCTGGAGATTGGAGAATGGGCTTTTTGGACTTAGATTTTCTGGGTTTTACCGTTGCCGTCCTCGGCTTCTTAGGAGGAGGCGAAGATGGAGAAGCTTGGGTTGATTTGGCACGACGCTTAGGCTTAGGCGGATTCCTAGGGTCGGAAGGCCCTATAGACATAGGAGAAGCCCCAGAAGAGGCGATAGGAATCCTCGTCTTTGCCATGGTCGAGGCACGACGAGTACAACCAAACGATAATAAGATCAAACACCAAAGCACAGATCCTAGAAGCACAAACACCAAACCCTAACACACTTCTAGAAAACCGAAACCCTAGAAGCTAGATAGAGATCTAAATCAAACCCTAGAGTAGGAATCGACCTAGGAGGAGGAGGGAGATACCTAGGAGGAGGAGGCGATGGTGGCGGACGGCGGGGATGGCCGGAGAGATGGCCGGAGTCGAAGGGAAGTTGAAGGGGCTCGAGAGGGTTTGAGGGATTTTCGGGCTGGAGGAGAAAACACACCGACTAAAAAAGAGTTTAGTCGGATGAAATCTAGTATAAGTCGGTCGAGATCTGGAAAAGACTCATTTGCCCTAACCCACTTAGTCGGTCACAGTTCAAGCACTGACCGACTAGATTACGATCTAGTCGGTCGGTAAATGAGCTTGAACCGACTAAGTCGAAACAGAGGCAAACAGTGATTTTTAGGGCAAGATTTAGTCGGTCGCAGTATACTCCCTGACCGACTAGTTTTCAATCCAGTCGGTCGGAAAATGTACTGTGACCGACTAAAGAAAGAAAATGAAATGGGTTAGATGAAGGCTTGATGTAGTCGGTCTGAGTTCATTTGCTGACCGACTAGATGAGCATCTAGTCGGTTGACAAATGAACTGAAACCGACTAGAAGAGTCCAAAAATTGATAATTGATTTCTCTTCACAAACCACTTGGATGAAACATCTTAACACTCTCATTAGTCATCTAAATTACCCCATAAAACGTCGAAATCTTAAATACGAATTCGATCATAAATTCAAACATATCACATAAAATTCCCAAAAATTCTATTAATCTAGCATGAACAAAAAAATCGCAAAATATAATAGCATGCAAGATAATTGAATGAAATATGAATCCTATATCTCGGATTCACCCATAATCCCCAATTCTCGACGCAACCGCACAAAGGAGTCATCCTTTAGGGGTTTCGTGAAAATATCGGCGATTTGCTTTTGGGTTTCAACGTACACTAAAATGATGTCCTTCTTAGCAACATGATCATCTAAAAAGTGGTGTCGGACATCTATGTGTTTTGATCGGGAATGGTGCACCGGATTCTTTGAAAGACAGATAGCACTTTGGGTATCCACCATGATAGGGCTAGTATCACAGTGAATACCAAAATCCTTCAAAGTGTGTCTCATCCAAAGAAGCTGGGCACAAGCGGCACCGGCGGCAATATATTTCGCCTCGGTGGTTGAAAGTGATACAGAATTTTGCTTCTTGGAAAACCAAGAGACAAGAGAATTTCCTAGAAAATGGCAAGTGCCACTAGTACTTTTCCTGTCGGATTTGCATCCCGCATAATCGGCATCACTGTATGAGACTAACTCATACGTGCTAGATTTCGGATAAAGTAATCCAAAATCTAAAGTGTAACTTAGATAACGGAAAATACGCTTTACCGCTACTAAGTGAGACTCCTTAGGTTGAGACTGATAACGAGCACAAATGCATACGGCAAACATAATATCGGGCCTACTTGCGGTAAGATAAAGTAAACTACCTATCATACCTCGATATAGACGAATATCTACATCCTTACCGCCCGTATCCTTGTCGAGATGCGTAGTCGTGCTCATTGGAGTCTTTTTCCCGGAAGCACTTTCCATTCCAAATCGCTTAAGCAACTCCACCGAATACTTCGTTTGGTGGATGAAGATTGCATCGTTCATTTGTCGAATTTGGAGACCTAAGAAATATTTGAGTTCGCCCATGTGGCTCATCTCAAATTGGTCCTTCATGACATTAGAAAACTCTTCGCAAAGAGTGAAGTTAGTAGCACCGAAAATAATATCATCAACATAAATTTGAACCAATAAAATATCATTATTCGCATGCTTAACAAAAAGTGTAGAATCGGCTTCGCCCATTTTAAAATTCAAATCCAAAAGAAAATTCTTTAGGCGATCATACCAAGCTCGAGGAGCTTGTCTCAAACCATAAAGAGCTTTCTTTAGTTTAAAAACATGATTTGGAAATTTTTCATTTATGAAGCCCGGAGGTTGAGAAACGTAAACTTCCTCAACAACATCTCCGTTTAAAAATGCACTTTTAACATCCATTTGAAATAACTTAAAATTTTTATGGCATGCATAAGACAATAAGAGTCTAATTGATTCTAATCTAGATATCGGAGCGAAGGATTCTTCGAAATCGATACCTTCCTCTTGGCGATAGCCTTGAGCAACTAACCGAGCTTTGTTCCGGATGACGACTTGATTTTCGTCGGATTTGTTCTTGAAGATCCACTTTGTCCCTATGACGGTGTGGTTCTTCGATGGCAAAGGAACAAGCTCCCATACCTCATTCCTCTCGAATTGAATGAGTTCCTCCTCCATGGCAAGGATCCAAGCACTATCTTCGCACGCTTCAACTATATTCTTTGGCTCTATTGATGAGACAAAGGCACTATTGGCGAAGTGGTGGACTTGAGATCTCGTCTTGACACTATCATGAATATTGCCAATGACTTGCTCATGGGGATGGTCGCGAACGGTATGAAGCCGCTTGGGAATTCCTTGATCACTAGGCACATTCTCAACAACTTCATTAGTCGGGTTAGTCTCAATAGAATCAATTGAATCAATAGACTTAGAATTTTCAAACGAATCACATAAAACATCCATAGAATCATTATCATTTGAAATTCTAGAAGTAGTAAAATTCTCATTAAAAGAGACATGAAGTGATTCCTCGATCGTAGAGGATCTTTTGTTGTATATCCGGTAGGCTTTGCTACGTGAGGAATACCCAACAAATATTCCCTCATCCGATCTCGAATCAAACTTGTCCAAATTATCATATGTGTTTTTAATAAAACATTTTGCGCCGAAAACACGAAAAAGTTTAACTTGAAGCAATCTACCAAACAACAATTCATAGCAAGTTTGTATGGTGCCGGGCCTCAAAAGTATTCTATTAAACACATAACAAGCGGTGTGTACCGCTTCCGCCCAAAATTGATAACCAAGTTGACTATCTTCGAGCATAGTGCGAGCACACTCCACAAGCGTTCTATTCTTCCTCTCAACAACACCATTTTGAGGAGGTGCGCGAGGGAAAGAAAACGTGTGAGTAATTCCAAGATCATCACAAAAATTTGAGAAAGACTCATTCTCAAATTCACCCCCATGATCACTACGAATAGTGACAATGGTGGTTCCGATGAGATTTTGTACTTTCTTCACAAATATTGTGAAGTTTTCAAAAGCTTCATTTTTATTACTTAAGAAAAATACCCATGTAAATCTTGAATAATCATCAACGATGACTAGTCCATACCTTGCATTTCCTAAGGAAGCAACTCTAGTTGGCCCAAATAAATCTAGATGTAATAGCTCTAGTGGCCGTTTCGTAGAAATGCTTTTCTTAGGTTTAAATGAAGATTTAGGAAGCTTGCCACGTTGACAAGAATCACAAAAACTTTTCTTTTCAAAAACGAGTTTCAGAAAACCTTTAATGGAATTTAATTTCGAAAGCTTATAAAGTGTTCCAAAGTTCACATGTCCAAAGCGTCGATGCCAGAAGTGTTGTTCACTTGTGTTGGCAACGAGACATTGTTCATATGACTTAGGAAGATCCAAAATATAAATATCTTTATGGCGTGTGCCGGAAAATAATAATTTATTATTATCATTTGAAATATGACACAATCCTTTCGTAAAGCTAACTTTGTAACCTTTGTCACAAAGTTGGCTTATTGAAATAAGATTATGATTTAAACCATCAACTAGATAAACATCACTAATTAAGGGTTTAGAAGGGTTACCCACTTTACCAACACTGACGATGGTTTCGCTCTCGTTGCCTCCAAATACGACGTGATTTCCATTTGCAATGGGAACCACTCCGGAGAGCAATTGAGCGTCACCCGTCATGTGTTTTGAACACCCGCTATCGAGTATCCAATTCCCTTTGGAGCTAAATTTAAATTTGTTGCTCCTTTTCTTTTTCTTTTCCTTGAGTACCTAAAGATAGAAACTTTCATATCATGGTACCCAAGGTCATTGGGTCCTCAAGAGTTAGACCTTTGGAAGCCAAGTCCAATTGGACTTAGACTTCCCCACATAATTCCTACTATGCACAACATTCGAAAAATAAGCATTCATATATACTTGTTTTTCATCCATGCTTGTGTCCTTCGGGCTCCAAATAGTGAAAATTTTGGGAGCCATCATCCTATTGGGTGCATGCATGCGACGTTGATTTCTACGTGATGCATGTTGTGGATAGGCATACGGGACATGATGGAATGGTGCACGACGAGAATTATTCATATGATGTTGTGGGTGAACATATGCATGTGTGGGAACACGTGCGTGAGGGTGTCTCACATGGTGTGCACGTGCCCATGAACGTGTAGCATAGAAATCATCATATGTGTGAGATGGTGGAGTAGGACGTGTGTTCCTACGTGGCATGCTATTTGTATACATATAAGCATGCCCCTTCTTTGGAGGTCCACCCAAAGTGGGTTTCTTTCCAAAAGAGGGTGTGGACGAGGTGGAAGCACCATTGGTAGAAACTACCAATAGAGTGTTTGCTACCACTCGTAAAGTCACCGGAAGTTGGCCTAACAAAAGTAGTGGCCGCTTTGGATGGACATCCCATCGTATACCCCAAACCAATGTGGTGATTGGCCGGAAGTAAGTCACTTAGGATTTTATCCAAATGGTCCTTACCTTTGTTGAATTTGTTAATTCGGCCCAATGTGTTCTCATATTTCTCTTTGAGAGAACGCATAGAAGTATCCAAATTGGATACTTGCGATGTGAGCACAAAAACACGAGATTTAAGATTCTCGTTCTCAATACTCAAAGTCGAGTTTTGAGAAGTTAAATCCGCTATCCTATGTTCTTCCGGATCCTCGATGCTAACGTGTTCAAGTTTAGATTTGAGATTAATAATCTCATTTCTTAACTCTTCAACAACGGTGTCGTTGTTGGTGATGATAGTCTTAGGCGAGGTTTGAATGCTAGCTAGGTCATCTTTTACTTTAGTATATCTATTTACTAATTTAGTGTATTTAGACCATAAATGAGAGTTAGCATCCCTAAGATCATCCATAGTTATCTCATCGCCTTCGTCGTCGCTATCATCGGAGGAGGAAGATCCTTGATCATGCTCCTCTCTTGCCATGAAGCACATGTGCGCTTGCTCCACTTTCTCATCATCCGACTCTCCGCTTGAGGAATCCTCGGAGTCGGTGAATGTTGCTCCGACAAGTCCCTTTTTGTACCCCTTTTTGTACTTCTTTGACTTGTCGAACTTCGGCGCCTTCCACTTCTCCTTTTGCTTGTTTTGAGGACAATCCGCTTTGATGTGTCCCGGCTTATTGCATTTAAAGCACAAAGGTGGAGAGGCGTTAGTAGAAGTAAACTTAGATTTTTGTTTGAAGTTACCCTTTCGGAAGAAGCGATTGAACTTCTTTGCCATGAGTGCAATGGATTCCATGTCCATTTCTTCTTCCGAGTCCTCATCATCGGTAGAGGTGGATGAAGCCGCCTTGAATGCAATCGCCTTTTTCTTAGGCGCATCTAGGTTCAAATAGGACTTCATCTTTTCTTGTAACTTCACCTTGCTATCTTTGCGTACCTCGTATGACATCAAAGTACCCATTAGTTGAACTACGGTATATTTGTTCATGTCATTACCTTCCTCGATGGCGAAGGTACGTTTTTCCCAAGAAGAGGGAAGTCCTTCAATAAGCTTTGAGCACTTCTCCTTTTGAGTGTAGGACTTGCCGAGGGCCTCTAACTCGTTTATTATGTCGACAAAGCGAGCGTAATATTCTTTCATCTTCTCGCCCTGTTGCATATGAAACATTTCGTAATCTTTGTTTACGACTACGAGTTTAGAGTCTCTTACCCTACTCGTCCCTTCATGAAGTATGAGGAGGGAGTTCCAAATTTGATATGCACTCTTATATGTGCATATCTTATTGAAGTCCTCGGGCTCCAATGCGCATTGCAAGGCGTTCATTGCCTTGGCATTGCTTACCTCCACGGCGACCTCCGCGGTAGTCCATTTCTCAAAGTCTTCTTCTTTGGGTTCGATGTATTCCTTCATTGTAGTCCTCCATAAGGATGCACTCCGGAGGAAGGTTTCCATCCGGCATTTCCAATACCCATAGTTGGTACCGTTGAAGAATGGAGGCCTCGTAGAGGAATGTCCTTCCATCACCGATGACGCTCCTTCACGATTCCTGAAGGTGTCATAGTTGGAAGGTGGAGGCACGGTCTTGTTGTCGTTGGCAGACATAGCTAAGTATCTGGCTCTGATACCAAATGTAATGCCCTACAAGCTACTGCACAAGTAGGGTGAATAGTACTTTAAAATAATAAGGAGTATAATTCCAAATTAAATTGCAAACAACTACCAAATCAATTTACGGAAGCTTAAATTGAATGACAACAACAAAATTAACAATGCAAATAAATGAAGTTAATGGGTTCGGATCCACCCAAGTCTCCCCGACTTGTTCCCGGTGATCCTACGTCCCAACCACCCGGATCCCCTCCGGATACTTGAGTTAGAAACCCTAACTCAAGATTTCCACTATGAATATCTTGTGAAAAACCTTCACAAGATCAAATCATACAACAACGGCAATAGTGAATCCCACAACCCGGGATCACAACCTTCTCTCACAACTGAGAGAATCAACAAGTAATATAAATGAGTTATATTGAAATAAGCAAACTTACCACAAAATCCTATACCTTGAGTTTTTCTTACCCAAAAGGTGAAATGAAGGATTTGAGGAAGATGAAGTCACCAAAACCTAGCACCAAGGAAATGACCAGCAATCGGTGCCTAGGAATGATTTGGAGACTTGGATCAAGCAATAGCTTGAAGAGCTCACCAAGAACAAGCTTCTCTCTAGATGGATTCTAGATCTAGAAATGAGAGAGAATGGGTTTCTTGTGAGGAAGAGAGCTTTAGATTTGAGTGAGAATGGCTATCTCTTTTGATCTCAATGAATCTCTGAATGGAAGCTCTCACCTAGATAGAAATGACCTAGGTTCGTATTTATAGGGTCCCATAAAAACAACTTAGGTCATTCTCCAACGGATAGAAAACTGGGAGAATTAGTCGGTCAAAGAACAAACACTGACCGACTAGTTCATCAACTAGTCGGTCAGTCAAACAGCATGGACCGACTAAGAGAGGAACTGAGAAGAAAGAGAATTTTAGACCTAGAAATCTAGTCGGTCCAAGAAGACTGTCTGACCGACTAGTTTCACAACTAGTCGGTCAGCCAATGAACGTAGACCGACTAAGAGGCAAAATGAATTAGTCTGAATGCAATATGACTTAGTCGGTCCAAGAACAAAAGTTGACCGACTAGATTGTCAACTAGTCGGTCACCAAACGTTCTTAGACCGACTAACGATAAACAGTAGCTAAGGAGAAATTTAGCATGAACAGTAAGTCACAACTAGTCGGTCAAAGAAGCATCACTGAGCGACTAGTTCACAAACTAGTCGGTCGGTGAGTCAACGTAGACCGACTAACTGTAAACAGTAAAGTCCAAGAAATTAAGGAATCAAACTAGTCGGTCCAAGAAGAGTTGCTGACCGACTAGATCACCATCTAGTCGGTCAGTACTCCTTCTTGTACCAACTAATATGCACAAACAAGTCCGAATCGAAGCGCAACGCTTCGAGGAAGTTAGAATGAACTTGTACTAAGATCCTAGAGCTACGATATGAGCGTTATGAAGATAGAAACGTAAGATATACTCAAGGCTTAACATTCTATATATCGAAGCGAAAAAGACTATAAATAAAACCTTAATAAACAGTCTTTGAGAGCTTCGATTGATTCTTCATAACTTCCAAAACGGCGCAAGAGCTTCAACGAAGCTTTAGGCATGAATACGAGCTTTGGGAAGAGTTGAGATGTCGCTTTGAATGTTCTCGTGAATTTGGCGACGATCTCCAAAACTGCGCTCATAAATTGTTAGTTCATGGATTATTTATGTTTGCTCATCATCAAAACCAAATCCGGGGAGTCCAATATTCAACAGGTACGAGCCGTGGCTCGTTCCTTAACCCACCGACGATCCTTTCGAGGGCGAAGCTCGTCAGCATGCCCTGGAGTTGAGGAATGAGGAGGGTGTGAGCTGTCGCTCAGTCCTTGTCCCACCCGATGAAGTTATCGAGGGCGAAGCCGTCATGATTGTCCCGGAGTTGAGGGAGGGGAGGGTGCGAGCCGTAGCTCGTTCCTTAACCCCACCGACGATCCTTTCAAGGGCGAAGCTCGTTAGCTTGCCTCGAAGTTGAGGGATGGGGAGGGTTCGAGCCGTAGCTCGTTCCTTAACCCACACGGAGCATATCGGGGGTGAAGCTCGTAAGCTTGCCCCGGAGTTGAGGGAGGAGGGGTGCGAGCCGTAGTCCGTTCCTTGTCCCACCTGGCGATCCTATCGAGGGCGAAGCCATCAAGTTTGCCCCGGAGTTGATAGAGGGGAGGGTGCGAGCCGTAGCTCGTTTCTTAACCCCACATGTGATCCTATCGGGGGAGAAGCTCATCAGCCTGCGTCGGAGTTGAGGGAGGGGAGGGTGCGAGCCATAGCTTGGTCCTTAACCCACCCGATGCCTATCGAGGTCGAAGCTCAGAAGCTTGCCCCAGAGTTAAGGGAGGGGAGGGTGCGAGTCGTCGCTCGTTCCTTGTACCACCAAGCGACCCTACCGAGGACAAAGGCATCAAGCTTGCCCCGGAGTTGATGGAGGGGAGGGTGCGAGCCGTAGCCCTTTCCTTAACCCCCGAGCCATTCTATCGGGGGCAAAGCTCGTCAGCCTGCCCCGAAGTTGAGGGAGTGGATGGTGCGAGCCTTCACCCGTTCCTTGTCCCACCCGGTGACCCTATCGAGGGCAAAGCCGTCAAGCTTGCCCCGGAGTTGATGGAGGGGAGGGTGCGAGCCGTAACTCATTCCTTAACCCCCCGGATGATCCTATCGGGGGCGAAGCTCCTCAGTCTACCATGGAGTTGAGGGAGGGGGGTGCAAGCCGTCGCCCGTTCCTTATCCCACCCGGCGATCCTATCAAGGACGAAGCCGTCAAGCTTGTCCTGAAGTTGATGGAGGGGAGGGTGCGAGCTGTAACTCGTTCCTTAACCCCCCGGAAGATCCTATTGGAGGCGAAGTCGTCAGCCTGCCCTGGAGTTGTAAGATTATTTTAGGAGAGCTGAGATTTCCAAAGGAAGATGGCGATATTTGAGAAAATACATAGAAAACAATAGTTATATTTACAAAACTTGTAGATAACATGGGAATAAATGCTCATGGTTCCTGTGGCGGGCTAGTTTGCTGCCTTCACTGGTTGATCGCCGTCGTCCTACGGGTGGAGGCTGAGTTCGATGAGCTGGGCTTGTTCGGGGGCCTTGTGTTTGATGGAGCCGACATAGCAACTTCGAGACAATCTCTGGCTCCCTCGAATTTGTCCGACCCCCTACGGAGTTTGGAACTCGACCCTCTGGTGCAGGAATGAGAAGAAAGATTCAACGGCGGTCATGTATGGCCGCCCGATGATCCCGTTGTATGCCGAGGCGATGTCGAACATGACGAACTGCGTTATCCGAGTGACGATCCTTGGCTCCTCCCCCAGAGACATTGGCAGGGTGATGACGCTGGCGATGGGAGCCGAGTCGTCGGTGAAGCTGACAATCGGTCCAGTGCACGGCCTCAGATCGGCCAGCCTTAGCCCCATCTTCCCGATCGTTGACATAAAAAGAATGTCGCACGAACTCCCGGTATCGATCAGAAGACGGCTGACTATGGTCGTCCCAATCTAGGCTTCGATGACGATGGCGTCATCATGTGGTAGTTCGACCCCCTCCAGGTCGTCGTCTGAGAATTAGGGGCCGAGCTACTCTCCTCCTCTTCACCTCTTTGCCTACGCCCGTAGTCATCACTTGCCGAGCATACGCCTTCCTGGCTGAAGATGACGCCCCCCGAGGATGCCCCCCTATACCACATCGATGTGCACGACCGCTCCAGGCTGGCGAGGGGTGTTTCGCTCGGCGTTCGGGGGCTGGTCTGGCCGCTGTGCTCCCTGGGGCGCTCTCTCTTCGTGCGCCTGTCTCCTTCCATCGACGAAGTCCTGGAGGTGGCCGTCCTGGATCAGCAGCTCAATATCCATTTTCAATGTAAAACACTTGTCGGTATCATGGTCGTGGTCCCGGTGATACTTACAGTATTTCTGGTGATCCATTATGGTGGGGTCTGTCCTCCTCTCCTACGGAGGGTCTCGAAGGAGCCCAGCTCTCGTTGCATCGACCAACACTTCGTCGACGGGGCGTTGAGCTGCGTGTACTGGGTCTGCTACCGCCCTTTCAGCCTGTTCATCATCGGCGGGGGTTCCCTGGGCGCGGCGAACCCTCGCGCTGGTCCAGGGCGGTCTTGAGGTCGGTGGCCATCTTGATCATGCCTCTGGCTTCCGAGCTGGTCACGCCCTCGATGGCGGTCATCTTGCCTCGAGCGACCATCAGGCCGCCAATCGCTGCGGGAGCCCCCAGCTAGGGCAGCCAGCTTCTTCACTCCGAGAGCGTCCTCGCTCAGTATGAACCTCTCCGCTCGGGCGAAGAGTGCATCCAGATCGGTGGACGGAACTTAGAGGAGTGACTTATACAGGCTCCGATTGGTCAGCCCCTTCTTGAAGGCCGCCATAGTGAGCTTATCTCTATAGCTCGCCACACGAAGCCTTTCCTCCTGGAAACGATGCAGAAACTTCGTGATCGTTTCCTCCTCTTTCTGGACTATCGATAACAGATAGTCCGCTGGCTTCTTCCTCCTACGTCATGTCCTTAACTGCTGGTAGAACTTGTGAGATAGATCATCGAAGAACTCGGCGAAGCAGGTGGGTAGACCATTGTACCACTCGAGTACCGACTTCTTCAGAGTCATCTGGAAGCTTCGGCATAGGAGTGGATCGTACGCGCCTTGAATTTCCATGGGCCCCATGTACTGCTGTACATGATCGAGGGGATCACCTGTGCCATCATATAGTTCAAGCTGAGGAAGCTTGAACCTATGGGGGATCAGAGCCATGGTCACCCATCTGGCCAAAGGGTTAGCTGCTTCAGGGTGGGGGCGTCGTGCGGGCGCTTCTTGTGGGTGCGTCGGTGATCTCTGTAGGTCGCCCTGCCCACCCCGACCGCCACGATCACCATCGGATTCGCTCGATGAACCGCCTCGGTGCCCGGCGGCATCCCTTCCCTGCCTCAAGGGAGTCCTGCTTCGATCGCGACCTCGTCGCTGATGGTCGTCACGCATAGGAGCTGGGCAGGCCGTCTGGTGGGCGCTCCCACCGAGCGACGAGATATCAACTGGCAGAGGGCTACGGGTGTGCCATCGATTCGAGGGTGACGCCTCCGGGATCCTGCGGCTCTCCTCCCGGAGCCTTTCTCGCAAGGCGATGATGAATCACAGTTGTCGACGCGCGATTTCTTCATCGACCCGGATCTGCTAGGCAACGGCCGCCGCTTCGTCATCGAGCTGTCTCGGCTGGACATCAGATTCTTCCTCGAGTTGACTCTAACAAACGGCCTCCATCTCTGCATCAAGGAGTGTTTGCTGGGCCGCTATCTCTTCATTGAGCCCCCTCCGCCGGGCTGCTGCTTCTGCTTCAATCTGAGGGTGAAGGCTGCGCTTCACAAACGGGGGTTCGGGGGGATGGGGCGGTGGACATCCATGCCCCACCCATGCCTCAGTCACTCATCATCCTCGTGAAGTCTTCAAAGCCTTGGTGAACAGCACGCGCCGAGGCGTGAATTGCCTCCACCTTTCCCTCAGGAGGAACGTTCAGTACGGGAGCCCCTCCAAGAGGACGTGGCTCCTCCTCCATGGGCTGTTTACCCCGGTCAGTGCTAGGGTTGACAGGTGTGGGGTTTGACATGAGTGTGACCCTAAGTTCCAACACACGGTGCCAAATATTGCGAGTAGGATCCGCTACAATGAATTTGTAATGTAGTGGGGAACCAAGGGCACGATGGTTATAAGTTTATGGGGGTGATGGAGAGGCTAACTTCAATCGGATGGCGATTAGAGGATGTGGATCTTGAAGTCGCCCGTCAAGAGGAGCTAGACACCGGCGGTTGGATTGAAGGAAGCTCGATCGTTGTTGAAGAAGGGCGTATGTCGCTTATCTGGTGGCCGCAAGGACAAACTTCCTACACGAGGATCAACCTGTCAGAAAGGCCGGGCCGGCTTTCAACCTGCAGCCCCTCCGATGCTTAAGTCAGTAGTTGACTGAAGAAGAGATGTTGGACACGAAGAGAAATCTGCGAGGCATATCGGCGCTTGCGTGGAGGACTATGGTGAAGATATGAATGTAGGGGATATTAGGTCTGTTAGGGTTACCAATTCATTCAACCAACTCCTTTCTCGCTGGGAGGTAAGGGGGTATTTATAGGCTGTTGGAGTCGGTTGCCCTTGATGAGCTGGCAATATCAGGATGTCAGGGAGTCGACTGTTGGCATCAGGACCGAACGTGTCAAGCGTGCTTTTGCCAGGCGGTCAGAGCCGTAAATGCCAGGTGGCGCTTTTGTTAGGCTATCTGGCGGCGAAACGGCTATGCGTGTTTTCGGCAGGTGGTCAGGCGGCGAAGCGGCCAAGTGCGCTGTTGTCAGGCTTGTCTGTAGTGGACCTGCTAGTAGCGTGTCGTCTTCCTCCTTGGGCGAACTGGTAGATGAGCGGCGTCCGCTGTTCTGGGGGCGAGCTTCTCTGGACCTCGGCGAGATTTGGCGAACTAAACTTCATTATGGGGATTCGACGGACCAAGACTCGGGTCTCGAACAAGTGGGCCTAGATCGTACGGGCCGATCTTGAGGTCGTAACAGGAATATAGGCTGACGTGAAGAGCTTTTTGAGAATCCTCGAGGCATTCTGTATTCCCCGCAAAAAGCGCGGATTGTAGAGGATTCTTCTCCTCGTGCGGGTCCCACCGCCCCTGCCCACCAATCCGAACGCTCCGTTCTCTATTTTTTTCTTTTGGTTCCAACAGTAATCACGTCAATTTGAGATGGGAATTGCTATTTGCACTTCTGATTACACTATTCCTACTCATTTTATTATTTTAAGTATTAATTAGATACTATATTAATTAATTAATTTAGTTTTAAGTATTTAGTTTAGGTTTAAATGTAACAAATTAAATTTGAGTAGATCCACACCACTTTCCAACTCCAACTTTATTCTACCAAAATAATACACTACACGGAGTGGGCTCCACCTCAACTTTCCAACTCCACAATCCAACCCACTTTTCAACAAAAGAACACACTACACCAAATTTCTCTCTCATCAGATTCCACACTTCTCAACTTTCCCAATTTATACTTTCCTACAAAAGAACATGCCCTTATGCTGACAAAATGGATGGTTGACCACTTCTTTCTCAGTCCTGCCATGAATTGTTGAGTGACACATCGGGACGGCAAGCGTAAACACATGCACAAATAAAATTGTTGTTCAAGTTATAAGAGGTGGATTGATAAGGGGCTGTTTCTTTGGTTGATTTTAGGCTGGGAAAGGGTAAAAACCTTACTATTCACCATCACTTCAGCGACTGTTCATTGGTTTTCTCATTTGGTTTTCTTCTGTTCTGTTTCTTTCGCTGGGATTCCTCAAAGCTGGATTCTCCGACGTGGCACGTCGAATTCTATTTTCCAAAATCCCCACAATTTGCGGAGATTACACCCGAGTTTCACCAAGCTTCACTGTTCACTCGCACGAATCGCTAATCAGTGAGGCGCCGTAGTTTTTTTAGGCTACTTTTTGCTACTCGCACACAAATCTGGGCTTAGTTGTGTTTTTTAATTTAAATATATTAATTTAACAATCTTTTTCCAACTTCCACCTTTATTCTTCCAACAATTCTAAGCAAAAGAAACACACTACTTTAGTGCGTGACCCATACACAAATTCTAAACCCACTTTCCAACCCATTTTCCAACAAAAGAAACACAAAACTCATCTTCTCTCTCCCAAGATTCCAACTAAAACTTACTATTCATAACAGGAAATCCCAACCCATTCTCACCCAAAGAAACATGCCCTAAATAGATTGAAAATATGAACATGGAAACTCGTTCTAAGCTAACAATTCTATAATATTCATCAAAGAGAAAGCACATGCCATCAAGAAAACACACCCACACGCAAACCAGCAACACATCATCATTTTATGCTTTGATTGCAACAATCAAAAAACCTAAAAACGTGGAAAACCGCAGCTAATCCAACAACCATAACAAAGCATGCAGAACCAACCTCATCACGTTTCTCCATGCGCTTAGAAACAGACCTATAATTTGCTTGTTGGTTCTCTTTGAGAAGAAACGTAACCAGTAACAAAAAATCAATCAATACATTGGATCCTTTTCTTTTAGCAGTTAGTTCAAAATTTCCTACCTCTTTAAAGGACAATGTGAACATTGCTCTTATGCGTTTGATGCATCCTTTAAGGACGAGGCACACACGAATCCTCCTTTAGAGCCTGTTCTTTTGTGTTTAAATTTGGGTTGGTTGAAGTTGTGAATAGTGTTGGTGAAAGTGAGTATTGTGTTTTTTTGGGTGAAAGTGGGTTGTGAATGTGGATGATGGAATTTTTTGTGGGTCCCACGCAACTTTATTGTGTGTGTTTTGTGGCCACGTCAGCAACTTTCACAGTCAAAGAAGCCAACACAAAAGAATAAGACGAGTGCAAAGTGAGGAAGAGAATGAGTGAATAGTGGGAGGAATAGTGGAATCTCCCACTTTCAGAAGACGTAATAGATTACCGATCAAATGGTTAAAGATATGATCATTCTATCTAGGAACTTGTATTGTGTCTCTTTGAGTCTTGTGTCATGTCCCTTAGTTTCTTTTGGTAGTTGTCTCTTGGGCTCTTGTGGCCGATGATGATGTATATAGCATATATATGGGAACTTAGTCATTGTAACCATCAATCAAGTAATACAAATCATATTTCATCTTTGTCTATCTTGATACTCCTCGTGCTAGGATTATACCATCAAAAAGGCATTGGAGCTCAACGTAGCAATAGGCACAATAGACCAACTTCAAGAAAAGACCGAGCAAAGCCGGAGAAGGCAATTCGGCCATATCTATATAAATTCATCCCCTCATGCAATGCGAAGAGATAACTCATTGTCATTCTAATTTCTTATCTCTCTGTCTTTTTGGATATTCTTCATCCCATTTGACTCATGTTCTAATTTAAGCGTCGAAGTAATTAAAACGAGGGCACCCATCCGGATTCGATTCGCTAACACTGCCGGTTATTCTGATGTGCATATCGTGTGACAATCAAATTATATGCCGATAGATAACCTGGATTGGTCCCGCTGCAGAATCATTAAAGAGTTTTGTAGAAGGTCAGATTTTCAAAATATGCCAAACATTTGAATACTTTAGAAATCCGACCATCTTTAAATTTATTACAAAAACCGGCGTCAAATTCCTAACGCGAATTCGCGCTGAAAGTAACCGAGGTTGGCCACCCGGTCAAACCGTGTGTCATCCAACCCCGACCATTTCAGTATAACATCTATTGAGGAATCCATAAAAATAGCATGGGTTGTACACTAAGTTTGTTTCGTAATCTTCCACTTAACCTACATGATAAGAAGTTAATCAGTTTTTATAATTAAATTTAAAAGTGATCGGTTTTTAAAATTATTTTTAATTTTTACCTATTACTTTGTATAATAACATCTATTATACAACATTTGTCCTACGTGACAGTTTTGTCCCAGTCATATTTTGGGTTGCTGACTGAGACGCCGATGGGAGCCCCGTATGGGTTGGGTAGGGTTCTGGGCTTGGGTTTGGGTGGGGTTTTGGTGTTTTTTTGCGTTTAGTCCCTGTTTTTCCTCCTTTTGCCCCCCGATCCTTCTCTCACACACACCAATGCTGTTTTCACTTTAGCGACCACTTCTCTCCGCATTTGCGCCCGGACGACGACTGCGTCCGTGCCCTCCGGGCACGTGTAATTTCTAGTTAATTATACAAAGGAGAACTTTTTTGAATCTTTGTCGTACATGGCATCAAAATATGACCAGGACAAAATGTTTGGGAATTGGGAGGGTGGGGGCCCAATAGAGTGTTGATTTGGGTGTTTTTGTGGAACTCCCAAACAAAAGTCCACCACATTCACTTTATTTGCAAGTTCCCCATTATTTTTTCATAAAACCCAAACACCCCTCATCTTTTTCCCTATTTACAGATTTGCAATCGCTCTGTTTCCGCTTTTGCACCCGTGTTTTTTTCGCTTTATTCCCTGCTTTTTGCCCCTGCGACGACTGACCCATTGATTCTTTTCGCCGTCAGTATTGCGTCCGGGAGACGATTGTCCCGTCGTTCTTACGCTCGGGAGACGACTGCCCATGTCGTCATTTCGTCTGTGAACCGGCTGTCTCCTCGGTTTCGCACCCGGGTGACGACTGCCCACCTCGTCATTTCGCCCGTGAACCGGCTGTCTCCTCGGTTTCGCACCCGGGTGACGACCTTCGCCGTGCCCTCCCGGCACGAGCATTCACTAGTCCTTCTTACAAAACACGACCTGCCACGGGTTTGTCCACCGTGGCACTGTCACCTCAGCCGTGGGGTAGCCCCCAACTAACATTTTAAAAAAATAAAATTGCATCCCCCCACTTTCCAAGTAATTGCAAAAAACCCTCCAAAGGTCGCACTTAATTTTTTGCGTTTTAGTCCCTTTTAGCATTCGTATTTGAGTGATTGCTCCCTTTTACCCCGACGCTGCCGACACGCACACCCACACTCTTCGTTTCTTCCCGGTTTCGCGCGTGCACCATGACCATGTTCGTTGAGTGTTGTTTTTGCTCCGTGCAGAGGGGAGATGATTTGGCATTTGTCCCATGTGTCACATTTGTCCCCATGTGACAATGAGAGAGAGATGCCACATCATCAGGTTGGGGTACACTCGGGGGTGTGTGTGGGAGTGACTGTGGTTTGGGGTGATGTTGTGGAGCATCCATGGAAATGCAACCCTCATTCATTCACATTAATTGCAAGCTTCACATTGCTTTTTCATAAAACACAAATACACATCTCTCTCTCTTCCTCTTATTCAGTATCTTTCACTTTAACCCCACTTTAACACTTGCCTTCTCCACTTTTACCCCGGACGACGCACAAACCCGCACTTCCTTCCTCATTTCAATTACGTTCGGGTCCCGCATTCCGCGGATATTTATTCTTGGATCCGTGTGCTAAATGCACAGGAGTTATTTCTAGTACATTAACGCATCACGGAGAGCCGTGCGGTGCAAGCTGTCCTTTGAATTGATTGTAGCGAAGCCGCTCCGAAAGTGAAACGATCCTTCGCTTTCAATGGATAACACCGGCGATTTCCGTATGCTTCATCGCTGTACAAAATAAATAAATAATTAAAAAAATAAATAAATCGGCGGTCACAAAGAGACCGCAACCTGAAGCCCGCCCCTTGGGAATGACTACAAGGTCTCGCAATATGCGGCCGACTTTGTACGGGCTCTATCTCGTGGTTCGGGACCCACGTTCTTACGTGGCATCTTCTTAGCCAATAATTTGACCTTTTGTAGTGCCCGTGGGTGCCGGAAAGCGGGTGCCGTTTTACAGTGGCGACTACGGTGGCTGGTTGCGGCCGGCCGTCGGCGTCCACGTTGGAAACGTGGGTCCCCTCCGACGCTGGAATATTTGGATCAGAGAGTTATTCCGTTCGAATATTCCTGCGGATATTACTTTCCGTGGGAATCAGCTGACCGAGATCCGACTCAAACAATGCGATTTTCCTAATTTGCCCTTCTAAACAGTCGTAAATTACTCCCATAAAAACCATCAACGACACCCCGAGAGGAAAATATCGTATTTTACCCGCTCACATGTTTCCAAGATTTGTAATGTAAGATTCTCGAATATGCTCGAAAATAGTAGGGCTGGATCCAAATTTTATCGGGTTCGGACTCGAATCTTACGCGAACCCGACCCGCGCCCGACGCGTTTACACCCATAGTTTCTTCGCATGGCGATGAAGGGGCATTGAGGTAATTTGAGAACAAGTGGGGGCTGTTGGTTGTCGAGGGAGAGTCTCTACAAATTCTCCCCGTCCCTCGTTTCATTTTAGACTCCATTCAATTTTCTCAGCTCGCAAAAGAGGAGACATTTAATATACAAAAAAGAGAAAAAGGGGGTGCAAAATCAATAGAGAATCGAGGAGAAACGAGACGTAGAAGAAAGGGAAACTGAAGAACAGCCATCTTATCCCCCTTCCAAGGTAATGCGACGGCCCTTTTCTAATCTTTGGCTTCAATCTCATCTTCATCCATGTTTGTATCTTGATGCTGATTGCAAGATTTTGAATCGTGGGTCGATGAAACATTCGGAATTTTGCTTGTTTTGGTGTTTGTAGATGAATTCGATTGATGGGGTTTAGTTTTAGTTTTTTTTTTTTTTTTTGCGTCAGATTTGCGATTTAGATTAATCGGTTCTTCATCAATTGCAGCGTGAATCGTCCAGATGATTCCAAAACCCATAATTTGTTAGGTTGTTATACGAAAGGGTTTTTCCTTTAATGAGTTGGGGGGAAATTGAGAATTTTGTTGAGCGGCGTTATCTGATTGCTGATTTTGTCAAGCGAAAAAGGAAACCGCTTTGACTTCCTCTGTTGGTTCTTATCTCTTCTTCCTGAAAAATATGGCAGCAAGATCAAAATCGGGATTTGGATGATTTCATCAAATTATCAAAAAAAATTAGTTGGGTTTATGGGGTTTATCTCAAGTTTCTGGTTTTTGTGGTTTCCTAATGTCTGGATGATTGAATTGTATGAATGGTGTGTGAATTTCCTGTATCAAATAACAGAACATCAATAATATTTGTATCCATTTGCCATAAGTGAAATTATACATCATGATTTTAGGACTCCAATGTCTTGAGTTGATTCCATCTTTCTGATTTTAGTTAAAATTTCATTTTTCTTCTTCCTTTCAGATAATGCCGTTCTTATTATAACAAACCCTTCAACTGAGTTATCTTTGATTCATCATCAAAGGGAAACACGCCATTTGTTGATACAATGGCCAGTAAAGCCAAGAGAACCAAACCTCTGGGTGTTCGATTTGTGGAGTACACTCGGAACAGGCGCATCTCATTCAGAGCACACCGAGTAGCAGTGTTAGTGCTGACCTTCTTCGCTTATGCTAGCTATCACGCCACTAGAAAGACCACGAGCATCGTCAAGAGCGTGCTCGATCCCAAAACGACGCAGCTGGGCTTCGTGCACTGGCCGAGGTCCCTCTTTCTCGGAACGAGCAGCGCCGTGCAGCAGCAGAGCACGGGGCTGATGTCCGGCTGGGCTCCGTTTGATGGGTCGGATGGAACGGCGATGTTGGGTCAGATCGACGTGGCGTTCCTCGCCGTGTACTCGCTCGGCATGTACTTTGCGGGGCATTTGGGCGACCGGGTCGACCTTAGGATCCTTCTCACGATCGGAATGGTGGGCTCGGGGCTGTTCACCGCCCTGTTTGGCGTCGGGTACTGGCTGAACATCCATAGCTTCTACTACTTCCTCGCAGTTCAGATGATGGCCGGCATGTTTCAGTCCACGGGGTGGCCGTCGGTGGTCGCGGTCGTCGGCAATTGGTTCGGAAAGAGGAAGAGGGGGTTGATTATGGGGATTTGGAATGCGCATACATCGGTGGGGAACATCTCCGGCTCGCTGATCGCCGCCGGCTTGCTGAAATACGGGTGGGGCTGGTCCTTCGCCGTGCCGGGGCTCCTCATCGCCTTCGTCGGGTTGATGGTGTTTCTGTTCCTGGCCGTTTGCCCTGAGGCAGTGGGGGTCGAGAAGGAGGAGGATGAGGCCGCAGGGTCCTTTGTGAAGGATGGGATCACGGTGCCCCTCTTGGTGTCGGCGGCGGTCGAGGACAAGGCGGTCGGATTCCTAGAGGCATGGAGGATTCCGGGCGTCGCCCCGTTTGCTCTCTGTCTGTTTTTCTCTAAGTTGGTGGCCTATACTTTCCTCTATTGGCTCCCCTTCTACATCAGCCACACAGGTAAAATTGTATTCTAGGCCATTGGATATATGCAATCTATGGCATTTTACATGTTGCTCTCCCTAACTCGTGTCGTAAACCTTGCAGCAATTGATGGCCGATACTTGTCGGACTCGACCGCGGGGACGCTCTCTACGCTGTTCGACGTCGGGGGCGTCGTAGGAGGCATCCTCGCCGGCCACATCTCCGACCGGCTGGCGGCCCGTGCGGTCACGGCCGCGAGCTTCATGTACCTCGCCATCCCGTCGCTCTTCCTCTACCGCTCATACGGGAGCATCTCCCTCGCCTGGAACGCCTCTCTCATGTTCATCACCGGGATGTTTGTGAACGGCCCATACGCACTGATAACAACGGCCGTGTCCGCTGACCTGGGCACGCACAGCTCGCTGAACGGGAACTCCCGTGCGCTGGCGACGGTGACCGCGATCATCGACGGGACGGGGTCCGTGGGGGCGGCGATCGGGCCGCTGCTGACGGGGTACATATCGGCCAAGAGTTGGAGCGCGGTGTTCACGATGCTGATGGTGGCGGCGCTGGTGGCCGGGCTTTTGTTGACGAGGCTAGTCATTGCGGAGGTGACGTCCAAGTTTGACGCCCCGAAGGCCGCGGGGTCGCAGACGGCCGCAGGCGTGGCTGCGGCAGTGCCAGAGGTGTAGCCTGTAGATATGTGGATGGTGCATCTCGCTATTGTCTTTGTTGCCTGAAGGGGTGACTGGCGTTGGACGTGGCTTGCAGATTTTGGGACATTGTCACATCCTACTAGATCAGAATAGGATGGCTGCCATGGATGTGATCGAGCCCCAATTCATGATGGATACTGGTAGACGATTTAGGAGGGTGGGGGAAATCAACTGGGTTGCTAGCTCCCATGTATACTGCAGTGTATATGTATCATTACTAGTGATTTGTTTGTGGGTTCGTGCTCTTTTGGCAGGGCAGAGTAAGAGCATGCTCTCCAGTGACTGTAAATTATGGTATAGGGATGGGAGCTAATAAAAGAAAATTTGATTCTTAGCTTTTTGGATTCATATGAATATTGATGGCCTGTGGTTTTTAAAACTTGAAGATCAAAAGGAAAAAAGGGGGGGTGTGTTTCAAGTTATGAGGAGGAAAGTTTTGTTGTCCGATACTTGTTACTTGTTGGTTCGCGAACAAATAGTCACACATGCTTAAATATGGATTGGTATCTTCATTGGTATGATGCATTTTGGTGAGATACAAGAGCAAAACCAATTGGACCAGTGGGTACAATATCATAACAATGCGTGTAACGCAATTACACACGTCACGATACGACATCTTCATGGCATCCCACAATATTTTACTCTTGTTTCTTTCGTGCAGAGTTTCATTACGACTTCCCTTTGCGAAAGAGACGTGGCAACCAATACAACCATAGTTTTTGTTGGCTTCAACGCTTACTGCAACGATATAGACTTTCGGTGGAGACAAATTCTATTTTATGGAAGCTTTGAACTGGACTGCACCACAAGTATGATTAGATGAAAGGAATATTTTAACTTGCTCTTAGCATTTTTAATAATTAATGTCTAATCTTCTACAAGTTAGAAAGTCATCGCACGATGCCCTTTGAAATTAGGCTATCACGTTATCGCGCTTCGTAAAGCACACATGATATCACGTGATCTTTGATTATGTTTAAGCAAGCACACATGTACATGGTAGGCTGTCTGGGCTTGTATCAATGCTCATTGCTAGGTGATAAGTGAACAACCTTCGTGGGTGACATTCATGGTGTGAAATCGGCCCGGCCGGGCCGGCCCGGCCCGGGCCCGGCCGGGCCCAAACAAAATCCGGGCCGGGCCGGCCCGGCTCCCTACCACTGCATTTGCCGGCCTGGAGGCTATTTTTTGACAAATGCCCGGGCCGGGCCGGGCCGGCCCGGCCCATGGGCTGGGTACCCCAGCCCAGCCCGGCCCGGGGGCCGGGCTCGGGCCGCAGCCCGGCCCGGGTTTAGGAACCCGGGCCCGGGCCGGGCCGGCGGGCCTGGCGGGCCCCGGGCCAAATTAACACCTTGAGGTGACATGCACATCCAAGAAAGGAGCTGGGAATTTTTTTTCTTCCCTGCCCTACCGATAAATACATGTATGAGTAGTGCAAAGCGAAAACTGTGATTATTATGGCAAATTGTTGTGTTTCGGGTTATTTTCTCACCACTGATTGATAGTTTGAAGGTCCGGGGGTCGTCGTGGTCACGTGGGACGCGTGCAGCCTCCGGGGTCGGTTGTCCGAACATTTGCTGGGGCAAGAACGCACGGATCCGTGCGTCGATGTCCCGAAGGGAAGCTTCGACAGAGCGACGGTATCCTGGGACGATCGGTCGAACGGGCTCCGGCTTGAGAGCGTTCGGACCCGAACAATGGAGCGCCGATGGGTGGTTTCGGCTGATCGGTGTCTCCTTCGATCTGCACAGACGAGAAAGCTCATCAGGGGGGTCGGACCTTGGTTCCGACCAAGTCCCCTCCGATGCATAAGTCAGCACTTGTCTGATACATGCTCTGTGGGATCGAGTATGGTTCACGGAGAGACCAATACACGAATCCTCAGGCCGAGTTGTGGAGGAGAAATATGTGAAGTGGAGAAAAGGTCTGCGGTGGAATACCTGAGGTTTTGGGTATTCAGGATCCGATCCCTTGGCGTTTCGTCTTTCTGGCCTATTATAGGAGTTTGCATGTCAACGGCTTTGTGGCGTCCTGTCATCTCGCCCTTCGTGTCCGCCCACTTTGATGGTCCTTTGAAGGGTCATGAAGGCGGACTTGATGACACATTGACTGGTGTTCAAGGCGGGCGCGATCTGGGGAGCGGTTTCCTCAATCGTGGAGGGTCAGCAATTCAGTTTCCCCGACGTTAGCTTTGGACCGCCGTGATTCGATACGCTCGCAAGGCCGTTAGGTTTGGGCCCAACCCCCCGGGGCCTTGGGCTTGGCCCGCTCCGTTTTTTGGGGAGGTTGTATCAATTGCCCCCATCGCTCGGGCCATTCGACTCTTGACAGTTCGGTCTAAGGGATGTGATTCGTGTGGATTTGACAAGCGCGTCAATCGAGACGATGCATTAAATGAAGGTCATCATGGAGATGTGAGCCAGGAATTCTCCCACCCTTTTGTTAAGGCCAAAAATGACCGAGACAGTTGTCTAGCTGATGTGGGCCCTTCGTGCTGAGTCGGAGCATGAATGGGACCCTAGATTGGTAGAAACAGGGTCGGTTGATGGATGTTGATTGGTTTGCGATGCCCGATCGACCCTCGAGCAGCTTGTATGTCGATAGATCGAGGCTGGGAAGCTCTGGAGTGACCCTCACAAGAGATTGAGACTCGGCGATTTATACCACAAAGAAACATCAGGGGGGTCGGATCTGGGTCTCGACACAAATCCCCTCCAATGCTTAAGTTAGAATTGGAACTTAAGAAAAAGGGGGAGCTTGGAATAGCTGAGATCGGCCCACGGAGGTTCGTCTCAGATCTGACGTCACAAGCTCTTTAATGGACGAAAATATAAGCTGAAAGAGTAGAGTCTATGTATTAGATCTCGTACCTTAGGAATTGGAACCCCCATTACCATTGTCTTTGTAGGTATATATAGGCAGTTCTCTGAATGATTGTGAGTAACCATTCCTCATTGATTCGAGCGCGATCTTATCCGGGATTCGTGATAACGACTGCCCATTTACTCGGCCCCATTAACTTCCCCTTGAGTATCAGCGGGAGCTTAACGGTCGAGTGAGTCGTTCGCTTGACTTGGTATTACTCCGCCATAATGACGGGTTTTGCTTCATTGGCACTAAATGGGTCGGGTGCACGGATACTCCTTCGTGATCCGTACACGTGAACTAACACCTTTGGAAGTGGGATTCGGAGGGCCACCTTCAGGGAGATGTTGACATGTGTCCTTCTTTGGATGGCCTAGATTCAGAGCTTGCCTCCATATAAAAAGACGGGGTTTTTGGGTTTCTTCAGCGCTTCTCGATTTTGCTTTCGTCTCCTCTCTTCATTGCTGAGTCTCTCCCTGTCTCTTCTTCGACATCCCCTTCTTCAACTTCTGCAAGGTAACACCCTTCCTTACTTCTGTTTTTGTTTTGCTCAATGGAGAGGGCACTGAGATTAGGAGCTCCGTCGCCTGATGCCGGTGATCCCATTGCGACCATCGAAGCATCTTCATCCCACATGAAGGGCACATGTTTACTATTTGAGGATTTGATCCAGCGAAGGAATCCTTCTTGGGCTGAGGGATCCGAGGTTCCTCCCGCGATTCTTGAAGCAGCCTTTACTGTCTCATATTGCACTACCGAGAGGGTTAGGACGGAATATCTTTCCTACCCATATGGGGGTTCAGGTCCCGTTTCAAGATGAGAGGATCTGTTTCCTGGGGCCCATGAGATAGGAGTGTACGTCGAGATATTTCGGATGGGGCTTTGCTTTCCTCTTCACCCCTTCAGCATTTAGGTTTTGAAATTTTTGCAAGTGTCCTTGTGCCAGCTGACCCCGTACTCAGTCCCGGTTTTGGTCGGCTTTATCGTAATCTGTCACCTGCACGGGTTAGAGCCGTCCTTGCAGTTCTTCTTCTATTTCTACAAAATTAGGGTTGTCTCCTCGGCAACATGGCTTCACATTGACGTTAGGAGGGGCATGGAATGTCTGCTGGGCTTGCCTAGCTGGGTCGGTCACTGGAAGAATGACTATGTTTTTGTCACTTTCACGGGGATGCCAAAATTTTGACTGGCTAGGGAAGCTCGGGTGCCTAAGAGTTGGCGCTATTGGAGGATGTATGCCCTCAGATCATTTGTATTTGATGCAAATGATATTTTAAGCTTAGATAGAGGACTATTTTGCATATGATGCAAATAGAGCTAAATGTGTCGTAAATTGTTTACGACAATATTTAATGAGATAAACACGAGAAAAAACTTACCTGTATGACGGGAATGTCCCGCTCTAAACACAGGTTCGAACGACGTCTAAGTCGGACGCCAAATGTGAAAGATATGCCCAAAACCGTTTTAATGGCACAATCGATCAGCTCAGAGCTGCCCAGCACCATGCCCACCTGGCTTAGACAACCTGGGCCTGGGCGCCCGACCCAGGGCCTGGGCGCCTTGCCCAGGGCGCCTGGCGCCTGGGCCAAGGCCAGGCCTGGGCGCCTGGGCACCTGGCGCCGAGGCGCCCTGGCCCTGGCCTGGGCTACGTCCAGGTCTAGGCCTGGGCAGCGCCCAGGCTATCCTTTTGGGGCAGTGGGGCCCACACGGTGGGTCCCAGTTTGGGTGCAGAACCCTAGGGGCAGTGTGCATTTTTTACGGCTGATTTTAAACGAAAATCAAGCCTTGTGCTGATCTTTGGGTGGTCAATTGAGGGGTCAAATGTACTTCGATTGACTCGCCGTTTTTTCCTATGCGTTCACCATTGAACACCCTTCGATTTGATAGGTTGTATCAATCATGAAGCTCAACGGTGAGGGAGTTAAAATTCATGGAAGTTTGGCCTTTTGTTAAGGCAAACTAACTTGATTTATTTTAACTCCAAACTTTAGACCCACATAGGAGGTGGAGTAAAGGGAGGGGTCAGCCACCTATATAAATAGGGGTCTGCTCTCCTCCTCCAGACTCGTCCCAAGCTCTAGATCTGAGCGGCTCCCAAAAACATGAAGGGTTTTGGCGAACCCTCAGGGTAAAATTCGTGCCCGTCCTAAGTCGAACGGAACACGGAAGCAGAAAAAACAGCGGAAAATAATATGTTAATCTAATTAACATGCAGCCCTAAGAAACAAGACCCTTAGCCATGATCTCTGCCAACTCTGGGTGGATCTGACCACCCAAAGAAGGATTTAAACTACTGCGAATAATTAAAACGAAAGCTTCTAAAACACATACCCGGAATCTCAACCCTGGGGCGGGCAAGATGTTCCGCACCATCTTCCGAGCCGCTCCCCGTCCCACGCCGAGCCGCTCCTCGAACCGCTCCGCATCGCGAGGCATGCAATCCTCATGTTGCTGAGCCAACCATGCGCCGGAGAAAGTTTCACGCGAGTGAAAGCCTTCGGCAAGATTTCGGATCCGAATCCGAACTCCTTCGTGGCTTTGCTAGAGCCCTTCAGTAGTAAGGCAGAAATATAGGGAGAAGAAGAATTAATTTAAGCTTCGATCCGAGCGTGCTCCAACATTTACGGAAGCCGCTCAGATCTTGAGCTTGGGATGAGTTTTGAGGAGGGGAGCAGACTCCTATTTATATAGGCGGCTGACCGCTCCCCTTTACTCAAAATCCGATGATGGACTAAATTTGGTGTTAATCAATTCAATTTAGTTTGCCTTTCACAAAGGCCAAACTTCCATGAATTTTAACTTCCTCACCGTTAAGCTTCTTGACTGATATAACATATCAATTCAAAGGGCGTTCAACGGTGAACGTATAGGAAAAAACAGCGCATCAATCCGAGTCCGTTTGACCCTTCAATTGATCGTCCAAAGATCAACCCAAGAGTTGTTTTTCGCAAAAACTGATCTGCCGCCTCAAACAACCAAAGGGTTCAAAACCCTAGTTGTGGGGCCCACAGAGTGGGCCCCACAGAGCACTGCGCGTGATGTGCCCAGCAGGGTGCGTGACATGCACGCGCTCTGGCTGGGCGCGTGTATGACACGCGCCCTCTGGGCGCTTTCACGTTTGCGCGCGCACATATGGATCCAGCCTTTTGGTCTGGTCCCAAAAAAACCACTTTTTTTGTTTCTCAAACAATAAAAAGAATTGGGCTTGGTTTCTTTGGGCTTCTATGTAAAACACTTTTAAATAGACTTTTTGGGCTCGTTTGAACTCCGTTTTTGACGCGGTTTGAACCTGCGTTTAGAGCGGGACATTTCCATCTTACAGATAAACCTTTCCATGCGTTTATTTAATTAAATATAGTCTTAAACAATTTAAGACACATTTAATCTTCTTTTGCATCATATGCAAATTTGTCCATATCTAAGATTAAATTATCATTTGTATTAAAGACAAATGATCTGAGGGCACATCCCTCTACATCTCCCACTTGCACTCAGGATCATTTATCCCGAATGCAGGAGATAATTGCAAGCATCTTTTGTAATATTTTATCCCTTGCATCAAATGCATATTCTCCCTAATCGTTTCTACCTATTACTAGACGAAGGTCGCACTCTGTGTGAGACCCTACAGCCTGACTCTTACTACAGGTTGGACTCGAAGCCCTATACGACAGTGACCACAAGCAGAGGTTGCCATCCCTGCTTCAGAATCATAATTATGTGGTTGACTCATCGACATGAGTATTGTCAGGACCACCCTGACTGTGTCCGTGATGAATTATGCAGTTTTATCTCTTCGTCTAAACTATGTCGTGTAGATCAAGTCTAGGGTACGGTCAAACTGTCAACCCCAATAACTTGACTCTGGTTAGTTTCAATCGATAACTAGTCAACTGATGTTGGACTTCTTCCAACATAATCTGATCAGAGATTTTACTAAAGTCCGAACTAACGCTACGACACTAACTCACATTGACCGGGAGAGACGAATCCTTTCTTGGCCATTACTCTCCTCGTACGCTTCAAGTGACACCCAATCAAAGACCTTTCGACAGGCCTAGCCTCGAAGCTAGGTCAGTGATCTAAGTGGCATCGTTCACGCATAGGTTCGTAAAATGACCTCAAGTCAAAAGACCAACTTGCCTATCATCACTAAGAGTTATCATTGACAGATTGGTCAATATAACCATATGATAACTCTTGTGGATCGTTCAGTGAACTCATTCTCTAATGAGCACTTGTGTCTTGTCTTCGACTTCACCAAGTCAAACGACCGTGAGATCATCGTCACCGCTATACGGTGAAGACTAAGACACAATGGTCTATCCGATATTTCGATATCCTTGTCTCGAAACCTCTACGACCACGAACCCTTTCAGACTCATGCTACAGACGGTCAAACATTTCTCCATGATCGAGATACTTATCTCGATACATGTTTGCATAAAGTCTCAGGGCTTTACCTAAGTTAATATCTAATGTTCACTACATTATAATATTACTTAGATAAATTATTACCAAACAGCTTATTGTTATTTCGAACAAGATGTTTGTGCTATTCACACAGAGATAAATAGCCTCGAGGGCATCATCTCTCTACAAAACGTTGGAGCACGCTCGGATCTAAGCTTAAATTAAATATTCTCTCCTCCCTATAATTTCTGCATTACACCTGAAGGGCTCAAGCAAAGCCACGAAGGAGTTCAGATCCGATCCGAAATCTTGGCGACTTTGTTCAGCTCGCGGTAGTCAACGCCCATACGAAGGGATCTGTCTTTCTTCTTCACCAGCAATATAGGAGATCCCCAGGGAGATACACTGGGTCGTATCCATCCCTTCTTCAGTAGCTCATCAAATTGGACCCGCAATTCTTCTAGCTCAGATGGTGCTAAACGATACGGTCCCCTGGACATCGGCTGGGCTCCTGGCATTAGTTCGATGGAAAATTTGAGAGTGCGATCCGGAGGCAAACCTGTAAGGTCGTCTGGAAACACATCCAAGAATTCTCGAACCACTTCAGGTATCTCGGGCTCAGCTTCCATCGCGGGCGCTACTGCTTCGGTCGACCTGGCCTTGTACTTCACCGGGCCTACAGTTCTGCTCCCACTAATGAACTCGAACTTCGGATTATCAGGAATGTCGAAGGCTACCCTCCTTCGACAACAGTCGATGGTGGCATGGAAAGTTCCCAACCAATCCATCCCGAAGTGTTCCTTTCCATTGCTTACATGTGTTTCATAAGGTTTGATCAGTTCCATTGAGTATTTTATACGGCATATTCTGAACTTCATGTATTGTTCATGTGGCTTTTAGCGCGGACCTGCATGGGCCACCAAACTTGTAACGACCCACTTACGGGGCATGTTACTGTTTGGACATGCACAAGTCCTGCTAGGCACCAATGAAGTCAACACAGGCTCTGTTGCAGAAATACGCCAAAATAATGATAATGAAAATGGTACACTACCTTATTACAACCCAGCAGCTAACAGGAAAAGAAAATTACAACCGAAAGTACAAAAGATACATCAAACCACTCTGAAAACAACAAAGCAAAACTCTCACACTCACTCTCAATACACAGGGTCCTGCTGGTCCTGCTGGTCGTACTCAGCCACAACCTCAGCATCTGCGGCCTCTGGTGCAAATTCCTCGACCTGTGAGATATCTGGCGAGTCCACCACAAAGAGAAGGGTCGCCAGGATCAGACGTAACTCAAAGTATCTCTATACATGGATATTGAAACAAATATACAAGCATGGCAATTTAAAAGAAAAGAGGTAAAGTACGATCAATAATAGTAAGAGAAAATGAGCAGAAAAAGTAAACTTCGCAGTTTTACAGCTATCAATAATTTCTAGCAGTTAAAGGTGCAATGATAAAAGTAACTATGGAATGAGAGTCTAATTGTGCCTTTACCTAGACTGTGACTTATAATGCGGGGTACAGTAAGCAACCAAGAGGCCAACTCTTGCCGCGGGTGCTACCCGGGCGAACCAATTCTCTGAGTACTGTGCAATAATCTGTGATCTGTGATCTGTGATGGTTGTCACCGGCACTGTTATGGGTTGCTAGAACCCGCACGGTGACAACAAAGTCTGGAATAGTCGCTCCCGTACCCTCGCCATTATAAGTTACCCCAAAACCCAGTGTCAGTGCAATTTTACATTTCCAGTCACAATTTTTTGTCAATCATGTCAAGTAGCCCAATTCTGCTCCCTTTACGATACTGTGCAATTTACGATACGATACCGTGCAATTTTAGCTAACAGTTAAAAATGGAAAACACTGTGATAATGAAATAAATCTAGGTTGCATGCATTTGTTTTTGTTTTAAAGACCCATGCCAAGGGTACGATGAGTTACCAAAAATCGCCTTGTAGCAAAAGGCGCGTTTGTGTCAGCGGTAGGGGTACCTGGTTCAAAAATTGGGTTAGCTACACAATTTATAAAAAGTATACTATCTGACCTACTATTATGGTTTTTAAAATAATACTATAAAATAACTCTTATATTAAATACTAACTTATTAAAAAAAACTTAAATAATAACTTAGCTTTATTAACATATGATACTGTTTAACTTATAATAAAAATTTATTAATAAACTTATAAAATAACTTAAAATAACTTAACTAATTTAATTAATACTTAAACTTATTATATTAACTAACTTTATAAAACTTATATACATATTTCCTTACCCTCTCTCTCTCTCTCTGTCTTCTCCCTTCTCATTCTCTGTCTGTCTGTCTTTTTTTTTCTTTTTGCAGGAGCTCACGGCGGCGGCCAAAGGGGGCTCGGCGGCGACGGATCGGCTGGAGCGGCGGGCCTGGGGCGCTCGGGGAGGCCGAATCGGGGGCGGGGCGCTCGGGAAGGCCGGATCGGGGGCCTGGGGCGTCGGCGTGGGGGTCTGGAGGCGGCGCGAGGCGGGGGTTGCTCGGCTGCGGCGGATCGGCGGCAAGGACGACGATCGGAGGCGAGATTTGGGGGTTCTTGATTCTGGTGATTGTTTTGGGTTGTTTTCTGGTTGATTTTTGATTCTGGATTTGTAATGGGTTGCTGATGGTTTGTTTTGATTTTTGGATTGTGAGGTGTTTGTGGAGGCTGGATGAATGGGGTTGTGGAGGTGAGATTGTTGATGGAGGTTTGTGACGACGACGACGATGATGGTTGGTTGCCTGTATGTTGTTTTAAGGAGAGGGGGATGAGACAGATTGAAGGAAGTTGGTTGATGGTAGGGGAGGAATGAAAACAGATGTTGGCTCTCACCAATTCTTTCGGTGGGATTCGATTGGGTAGGTTAGGGTTTAGGGTAAAAGTAATAGGGTAAAGTAATTTAGAAAATTAATTTAGTAAAAAAGAAATTAGTAAAAATAATAATAATAATAATAATAATAAGTTAATTAATGATTTTGATTAGTTAAAAGTAATTTCTGTGATTTTAAAATAGTTAATAGTAATTAGCTAATTAGTAATTAACTCTTAACTAAAAGCAATGGCCCAAAAGTTACGCCACGTCAAAACTAAAATAAAGACGCGCTCGCGTCAACGTACGGACAAAAATCCATCAGACGAAAATAACCGGATCAACGACGTAAAAAATACACGCACACAGCAGTCTAAAACACTACTAGAAAAACAGGCCGTTACATCCTACCCTCCTTAGAATAATTCCGTCCCCGGAATTCTCTATAGGTTAGGGAAAAGGTATGGGTAACGTTCTCGCATCTCATCCTCTCGCTCCCAGGTAGATTCACCAGGTGAGTCGCGACGCCACATCACTCTGACTAGATCAATAGTCCTGTTCCTGAAGACTTTCTGGCGTCGATCAAGGATCTCTACGGGTTGCTGCTCGTACGTCAAGTCTGGACGAACTGCGATCTCTGAGTAGTCCACGACATGACTCAGGTCGCTCACATAGCGACGCAACTGCGAGATGTGGAGCACATTGTGCACTCCCTCTAAGGCAGGGGGCAATGCAAGCTTGTAGGCCACTTCTCCTACCCGCTCCAAAATATAGAAAGGCCCAATGAATCGAGGACTGAGCTTTCCTCTCCGACCAAAAAGAATCAATCCTCAGTTGGGCGAGATCTTCAGAAATACATGATCTCCGGGCTGAAACTCTAGATGTCGGCGTTTCGCATCTGCCCAATGCTTGTACCTGTCCTGAGCCAGCTGCAGCTTCTCTCTGATGGTCCGAACCACGTCCACGGCTTCGGTGATTAGCTCAGGGCCAACCAACTCTCGATCTCCTACATCATCCCAGCTCAAGGGGGGTCGGCACTTCCTCCCATACAGTGCCGCAAAAGGTGCCATACCAATACTAGATTGGTAGCTGTTGTTGTATGCAAACTCCACCAAATGGAGATGATCTTCCCACGATCCTTTGAAGTCCAGCATACATGCCCGCAGCATGTCTTCCAGTATCTGAATAGTACGCTCTGACTGACCATCGGTCTGCGGATGGTAAGCCGTACTAAAACTCAAGTGAGTTCCCAAGCTCTCCTGAAGACTCCTCCAGAAACGAGATGTGAACCTGGTGTCTCTGTCCGAGACAATACTGATAGGAACTCCATGCAGCTTCACAATCTCATCCATGTACTTCTTGGCCAATACCTCTGTAGACTGGCCCACTCTGAAAGGAATGAAATGTGCTGTCTTCGTCAATCGGTCTACGATCACCCAGACAGCGTCATTCTGCTTCGTACTCTTGGGTAGACCAGTCACGAAGTCCATCGTGATGTGCTGCCATTTCCACTCCGGAATGGGCAATGGCTGCAACAAGCCGGCAGTCCTCTGGTGTTCAGCCTTCACCTGCTGACACACAATACACTTCGCTACGCTCCGAGCGACGCTTCTCTTCATGCCATGCCACCAAAAATGCTGTCGCAGATCCTGATATATCTTGATACCTCCAGGATGTATAGAGTAAGGAGAGCTGTGAGCTTCCTCTAATAGCTCCTCTCTAATGGCACCGGACGGTACACATATCCTGTCCTCAAACCTCATAGACCCATCTGCATGAATTTTGAACTATGGTCTTTGGCCTGCCATCACCAGATCTCTAATCTTCTGTAGCTTCTCATCCTCCATCTGAGTAGACTTAATCCTCTCTACCAAGGTCGACTGGATATGCATGCCCATCAAAGATGCAGTCATCCCTGGTAGAATCACTTCTATACCCATGTCCCGAATCTCTTGCTGCAACCTCCACTGAGTCGTAAGGGTCATCACTGCTGGAAGACGACTCAATGCATCAGGTACGACATTGACTTTCCCAGGATGGTACTGAAGGTCAATGTCATAGTCTGCCATGAGCTCGACCCATCGTCTTTGACGCATGTTGAGCTCCTTCTGAGTGAATAGATACTTCAGACTCTTATGATCCGAGAACACCTTCACGTGCTCACCCAATAGGAAGTGCCTCCAAATCTTCAATGCAAAGATCACTGCCGCCAACTCAAGATCATGAGTGGGGTAGTTCTTCTCATGGATCTTCAACTGCCTGGATGCATATGCTACGACTCGACCGTGCTGATGTAGCACGCATCCAAGTCCTTTGCCAGATGCATCACAGAAGACTTCAAATCCTCCTGATTGGTCTGGAATGATCAAGTTGGGTGCAGTCGTCAACCTCTTCTCTAGTTCCTAGAAAGCATCCTCACATGCTTTCGACCAAGCAAACATCACATCCTTTCTCGTCAATCGCGTCATGGCTCCTGCGATCTTCGAGAAGTCTTTGATGAACATCCGGTAGTAGCCAGCTAGTCCCAAGAAGCTTCGAATCTCGGCCACCGTTCGGGGAACTGGCCAGTTTTGAACAGCGGCTACTTTTTCAGGATCAACAGCAATCCCTGCTCCGGACACCACGTGGCCTAGAAATGCCACCTCGTTTAGCCAAAACTCGCACTTGCTAAGTTTGGCATAAAGCTGGTGTCTTCTCAGGGTCTCGAGAACCTTCCTGAGATGCTCTGCATGCTCCACCGCATTCTTCGAGTAGATGAGAATGTCGTCGATGTAGACTACAGCGAACTTGTCCAAGTATTCATACAATACTTGGTTTATGAGACTTATAAATACCGCGGGTGCATTAGTCACACCAACCGGCATCACTAAGTACTCATAATGTCCGTATCTGGTCCTGAATGCAGTCTTGGGAACATCTTCATCCTTCACCTTCACCTGATGGTACCCCGTCCTCAGATCCAGCTTCGAATAGACGCTTGACCCACCGAGCTGGTCGAAAAGATCGTCGATGCGCGGTAGAGGGTACTTGTTCTTCACGGTGACTTTGTTCAGCTCGCGGTAGTCAACGCACATACGAAGGGATCTGTCTTTCTTCTTCACCAGCAATATAGGAGATCCCCAGGGAGATACACTGGGTCGTATCCATCCCTTCTTCAGTAGCTCATCAAGTTGGACCCGCAATTCTTCTAGCTCAGATGGTGCTAAACGATACGGTCCCCTGGACATCGGCTAGGCTCCTGGCATTAGTTCGATGGCAAATTTGAGAGTGCGATCCGGAGGCAAACCTGTAAGGTCGTCTGGAAACACATCCAAGAATTCTCGAACCACTTCAGGTATCTCGGGCTCAGCTTCCATCGCGGGCGCTACTGCTTCGGTCGACCTGGCCTTGTACTTCACCGGGCCTACAGTTCTGCTCCCACTAATGAACTCGAACTTCGGATTATCAGGAATGTCGAAGGCTACCCTCCTTCGACAACAGTCGATGGTGGCATGGAAAGTTCCCAACCAATCCATCCCGAAGTGTTCCTTTCCATTGCTTACATGTGTTTCATAAGGTTTGATCAGTTCCATTGAGTATTTTATACGGCATATTCTGAACTTCATGTATTGTTCATGTGGCTTTTAGCGCGGACCTGCATGGGCCACCAAACTTGTAACGACCCACTTACGGGGCCTGTTACTGTTTGGACATGCACAAGTCCTGCTAGGCACTAATGAAGTCAACATATGCTCTGTTGCAGAAATACGCCAAAATACTGATAATGAAAATGGTACACTACCTTATTACAACCCAGCAGCTAACAGGAAAAGAAAATTACAACCGAAAGTACAAAAGATACATCAAACCACTCTGAAAACAACAAAGCAAAACTCTCACACTCACTCTCAATACACAGGGTCCTGCTGGTCCTGCTGGTCGTACTCAACCACAACCTCAGCTTCTGCGGCCTCTGGTGCAAATTCCTCGACCTGTGAGATATCTGGCGAGTCCACCACAAAGAGAAGGGTCGCCAGGATCAGACGTAACTCAAAGTATCTCTATACATGGATATTGAAACAAATATACAAGCATGGCAATTTAAAAGAAAAGAGGTAAAGTACGATCAATAATAGTAAGAGAAAACGAGCAGAAAAAGTAAACTTCACAGTTTTACAGCTATCAACAATTTCTAGCAGTTAAAGGTGCAATGATAAAAGTAACTATGGAATGAGAGTCTAATTGTGCCTTTACCTAGACTGTGACTTATAATGCGGGGTACAGTAAGCAACCAAGAGGCCAACTCTTGCCGCGGGTGCTACCCGGGCGAACCAATTCTCTGGGTACTGTGCAATAATCTGTGATCTGTGATCTGTGATGGTTGTCACCGGCACTGTTATGGGTTGCTAGAACCCGCACGGTGACAACAAAGTCTGGAATAGTCGCTCCCGTACCCTCGCCATTATAAGTTACCCCAAAACCCAGTGTCAGTGCAATTTTACATTTCCAGTCACAATTTTCTGTCAATCATGTCAAGTAGCCCAATTCTGCTCCCTTTACGATACTGTGCAATTTACGATACGATACCGTGCAATTTTAGCTAACAGTTAAAAATGGAAAACACTGTGATAATGAAATAAATCTAGGTTGCATGCATTTGTTTTTGTTTTTAAGACCCATGCCAAGGGTACGATGAGTTACCAAAAATCACCTTGTAGCAAAAGGCGCGTTTGTGTCAGCGGTAGGGGTACCTGGTTCAAAAATTGGGTTAGCTACACAATTTATAAAAAGTGTACTATCTGACCTACTATTATGGTTTATAAAATAATACTATAAAATAACTCTTATATTAAAAACTAACTTATTAAAAAAAACTTAAATAATAACTTAGCTTTATTAACATATGATACTGTTTAACTTATAATAAAAATTTATTAATAAACTTATAAAATAACTTAAAATAACTTAACTAATTTAATTAATACTTAAACTTATTATATTAACTAACTTTATAAAACTTATATACATATTTCCTTACCCTCTCTCTCTCTCTGTCTTCTCCCTTCTCGTTCTCTGTCTGTCTTTCTTTTTTTTTCTTTTTGCAGGAGCTCACGGCGGCGGCCAAAGGGGGCTCGGCGGCGGCGGATCGGCTGGAGCGACGGGCCTGGGGCGCTCGGGGAGGCCGGATCGGGGGCGGGGTGCTCGGGAAGGCCGGATCGGGGGCCTGGGGTGTCGGCGTGGTGGTCTGGAGGCGGCGCGAGGCGGGGGTTGCTCGGCTGCGGCGGATCGGCGGCAAGGACGACGATCGGAGGCGAGATTTGGGGGTTCTTGATTCTGGTGATTGTTTTGGGTTGTTTTCTGGTTGATTTTTGATTCTGGATTTGTAATGGGTTGCTGATGGTTTGTTTTGATTTTTGGATTGTGAGGTGTTTGTGGAGGCTGGATGAATGGGGTTGTGGAGGTGAGATTGTTGATGGAGGTTTGTGACGACGACGACGATGTTGGTTGGTTGCCTGTATGTTGTTTTAAGGAGAGGGGGATGAGACAGATTGAAGGAAGTTGGTTGATGGTAGGGGAGGAATGAAAACAGATGTTGGCTCTCACCAATTCTTTCGGTGGGATTCGATTGGGTAGGTTAGGGTTTAGGGTGAAAGTAATAGGGTAAAGTAATTTAGAAAATTAATTTAGTAAAAAAGAAATTAGTAAAAATAATAATAAGTTAATTAATGATTTTGATTAGTTAAAAGTAAGTTCTGTGATTTTAAAATAGTTAATAGTAATTAGCTAATTAGTAATTAACTCTTAACTAAAAGCAATGGCCCAAAAGTTACGCCACGTCAAAACTAAAATAAAGACGCGCTCGCGTCAACGTACAGACAAAAATCCATCAGACGAAAATAACCGGATCAACGACGTAAAAAATACACGCACACAGCAGTCTAAAACACTACTAGAAAAACAGGTCGTTACATGGTGCAAGCAAGGTTCCGGGTATGTGACTTTAATTAACTTTTCTTTAATTTAATCACAGTAGTTTAGATCCTTCTTGGGGTGGTCAGATCCACCTCAAGTCGGCAAAGATCTTGGCTAAGGGTCTTGAACCTTAGGACTTCGTTAAAATAGTTTAACGAACCAATTTTTCCGCTGCATTTTTTTGATCTATAGTCCGTCGACGTGCATAGATTTATGCCATGAGGGTCTTTAAAACCCAACATTGGTATCGGATCAAGATTTGCATGATGATCTAGGACTGCGATATAATTAATTGAAATGCTTTTTAAATGCCTTTTAAAATGTTTTAAATTTATGTGATAATTTTAAAATGATTTTAAATGCTTTAAAATTTTATGCGATAAAAATTTTAGCAACATAAAAATTTTAAAACATAGTTCATGAAATAAAAATTATATGATAATTTTTATGAAACTTTTTTAAAGTTTTAAAATCATGGTTTTAATTTAAGTGTTAAATTTTAGTTGCATGTTAATTATTTATTAGATAAATGTTTTAAACATGTTGTGCTATTTAATTGTTAAATAGTTGGACACTCTTTTATGCATTAAAATCAGTGTAGCTTATGCTTAATGACTATGTTGTTTTTTGTCCCTTATTTGATAACACGAGACAACCTTGTTATTTAGCCATTACGAAATCGTTAAAATTTATGAAATGAATTTTAATGACATGCTATGTTTTAATAAATCATTAACAAACTTTTGAGACCTAATTCCTGATTAGGGTAGTCCCTTTAACGACGATTATTATTTTAATCGTTATAATAATAATTCTCATTAAAAGACTACGCTTAAAGCATTGTAAATGAATTTATTAAAATCCTAATAACGATTAGGATAGCACGCGAACCTTATAATTGATAAGGATTTAATAAGAGTTATTAACAAATCCTAAAATTTTGAATTTTAAGGATTCAACTAGTTGATATGATTAATTAGTTGTTAATAAAAGCTTTTTAGTCTATGACACACATATAGAAATGACAAGCTTCATTCAATGGACCATGATCCGGTTAATGTGCTTGGCTAAGTTTGTTGGATCACCCTAGCTAGTCTAAGGGATAAGTGATCCTGGCTTAGTCAATTCCCTAGCCGTGTTCCGCTGGACCGCAATGATGTGAATCATGACTATATGACACCCTGGACTATATCTAAATCAAATACGTTAATAATCTTCTTCAAGATTAGCCGTAACCCTCCTTACTTTGGAATTTGGAAACCAGGGATTTCATGTTATAGTTGTTGAGTCAACTCAAGCTGTAACATGAATATCTTTTGGGAACCAATTCCATTAAACATGTGATGTAGTTCGACTTAACCCAAACCGCCGCGTCGTGAATCAACCGAGTGCCGGTGTAAGTTAGGATTGGACACGAAAGTAAGGATCCGACTAGACTGGTCTTTATGATTTGTTGAGCCAACTCAAGGTCATAAGTGGCTAGGGGTAAAAACCTATAAGGGAATCACATTCGATGTGATTGATGAAGAGTTGTCTACCGATCGCAGAGTTAAGCAACTTGTTAAGTCAACTCAAGGTTGTGAGACTCGGGGTGGTCGAGTCCCTTTTTCCATTATAATTAATTTTAATTATTTCGTTCATTAATTGGATTAAAATGATCGTGAAAATAGTAGGAGGATATAGATTGATAAAAGCCATTCTATCTATATTTAATATTGAACATATGCGAACCTATGGTAAAGTTCTAAGTTTATCAATGGAATCAAAAATAATATTCTAATAGAATAAGTTAACTGGTCCAAATGATTAGTTAATGGAATATCAACTTAAATTCTAATTGATAGAATAAACTATATTCTCGTTGACATTAAAATGACCTTCTTAAGGACAGACTTAAGGAATATGATTTCATTAAGTTCTAAGTCCAACAAAATAAATGCACGTTATATGTCACTCGCTTCTATATGGGGCAGCTGGAACATATTGATGTTCAAAAGCAAGTTTCTCCATACAATTTGTTGAGTCAACTCAAGGTTGAATGGAAAACGGTTTCGATCCGCAAGGTTCGAAACTTCGATCAAACTGTTTGATTCGAAGATGAGTGCATGAGCGGTACAAGACCATGTATCCAAATTAGATCTTGAGTCAAGCAACTTATTGAGTCAACTCAAGGTTGTGAAGCTCAAATGTTTGGACACGTTAGGTGTTTGTACAGCTAGTAATTTTGTTATGACATTTAATATCTAAATGAGGTTTAGAAAAGGAAGAAGGTACTCAGGAAAGTCAATTGAGAAAGATAGTTTTATTTATCATTAGTAAAGGCATAAGTATGAGGAACTGAAAATGTGACATATTTGATGTCACGATTTCATAATAATTGTTATACAAAAGACAACTAACACATTTTTGACGAATGTCGTCACCTTGCTTCTAAATCAATGTTTTGTGTGAGTAATTTGTAATAAATATAATATATTAAATGTTAATATATGAATTCGCAAGATAGTAATAAACTTATATGGTAAAATAGATTAGGCCGTATCATAGAAACTAAGCTTCACAAGTCACATAAAGAGTGATCTGACCTCTCGTATTATGAAGTCTACGGACACTTGTGAATCTTATTCTCAAAGGTATGATGGCCGAAACCCATCTGTAAGACAGTGTGAGAATGAGTTGTTGAACTCACGGTCGTGTACATACTGATGTACCCGGACCCAAGTCTAAGTTAGCCATGATAAATAGTTCTTATTATTATTACGACATGTGTTCTTGATGAAACACAAGTCTGATAAAATAGAGAACAAAAGACAGAAGTATTTGAACTGATTCGATTAGATCGAAAAGTCGAATACTTAGCTGTATAAATCTTGCGTAAATAAAAGAAAATGTAATTTTCTCTCAGGACAAGTATCTTAACATATTGGATGTGTTAGAGGGTATGAATAGCACTTTGTTAGACATAGTGCGACTCATGGCTAAGTTGTCTGAGTTACGATCCTCCCTCAGGGTTAAGTCCCAGATTATAATGCCTTGGTTTTGATAAGGTTCTACGAGGACCTTATGAATAAGATATTCATTAAATCAATCGTTAGGAAGTTAAAGGATTACTCGAGTCTCGTGAGACGAAGAGTCGAGTTAGACATCATTGTCAATGATGGTTTAAAATAACTTCCAGGATGAAATTCAGAGTATAGACTCTGATTAACAACTTGATGCAATAGGTCCGTGCGCGTAAATAAAGAATGGACTTTAGTTTACGTGCCCAAAGAAATTGTTTCTTAATGCCTGCAAGTAAATCTTCGAGTTTAGAAGATTGGTGCAGGAAGAAAGTAGTGAAGTACAGTTAACACTGGTTGAGAACGTTTTCATCTTAATTTCTATAACGGATTATGATGGAACTGTCTCACCAGCAGATGCGTACAAATCTACTCGGACCAAACTCGATGTGAACGCTCATAATAACCATGAAAACTGGAGCATTTATTTATAGTTCGTTTTCTAAACGAACATATATGAATTAGAGAGAGATTTCAAGGTCAATGGGAGCGAATAAAGGAACATGCGATGCATCAAGGGGATGGAACATATTTTGATAAAGTGGTCAAATTAGTTTGACACTTTTAAATATGAACCATCTAAAATGACCAGTAACTATATTTCAATTATTGTCGTAAGGTACGATGAGCTGGATGAGATCCAGGAAAATTAAATGGATTCCGTAGGACCAAAGTAAATTATTTGGATGAGATTCAAATGAATGGTTTACGATAAACATAAAAAAACCCTTAAGTCTAATCAGTAGACAGTTTAGCAGATCCACTCACGAAGGCTCTACCACGTGAAGTCTGGAAAGAGTTATGTGTAAAAACGGTATGAGATACCGAGATAAATAGGCCTGATTGCAAGTGGGAGATGTTTGGAGATGTATGCTCTCGAGGCATACATCTCTGTGTAATTGTACAAACATCTTGTTCAAAATAACAGTAAGCTGTTTGGTATAAATTTATCTAAGTTAATCATAATGTAGTTTTCATTAAAATTAACTTAGGTAAAGTCCTGAGACTTAATGCAAGGTCAAACATGTATCGAGATGAGTATCTCGATCATAGAGAAATGTTTGACCGTCTGTAGCATAAGTCTAAAAGGATTTGTGATCATAGATGTTTCGAGAAAAGGATATCAAAACATCGGATAGACCATTGTATCTTAGTCTTCACCGTATATCGGTGACGATGATCTCATGATCGTTTGACTTGGCAAAGTCGAAGACGAGACACATGTGCTCATTGGAGAATGAGTTCACTGAACGACCCACAAGAGTTATCATATGGTTATGATTGACAAATCTGTCAATGATAACTCTTAGTGATGATATGCAAGTTGGTCTTTGACTTGAGGTCATTGTATGAACCTGTATGTGAACGGTGTCACTTAGATCTCTGACATAGCTTCAAGGCAAGGCCTGTCACTTGAAGCGTACGAGGAGAGTAATGACCAAGATAGGATTCGTCTCTCCCGGTCAATGGGAGTTAGTGTCGTAGAGTTAGTTCGTTCTTTAGTTTCGTTCTTTAGTGAAAACTCTGGCCAGAGTATGTTGGAAGAAGTCCAACATTATTTGACTAAAGATCGATGGAAACTAACCGGATTCGAGTTATTGGGGTTGGCAGTTTGACTTTACCCTAGACTTGAATTAAACGACATAGTTTAGACGAAGAGACTAAAACTGCAGAATTCATCACGGACACAGTCAGGGTGGTCCCGACAATACTCATGTCGATGAGTTAACCACATAATTATGATACTGAAACAGGGACAACAACTGCTGCTCGTGGTCACTGCCATATGAGGCTTCGAGACCAACCTGTAGTAGGGTCAGGCTGTAGGGTCTCATACAGAGTGTGACCTTCGTCTAGTAATAGGTAGAAACATTAGGGAGAATTTGTATTTGATGCAAGGGATAGAACACTGCAAAGAGTTTGCAGTTACCTTCTGCATTCGGGATAAATGATCCTGAGTGCAAATGGGAGATGTTGGAGGATGTATGTCCTCATATCATTTGTATTTGATGCAAATGATATTTTAAGCTGAGATAGGGGACTATTTTGCATATGATGCAAATAGAGTTAAATATGTTGTAAATTGGTTATGACCATATTTAATAAGATAAACGCGAGGAAAAACTTACTTGTATGATGAGAATGTCCCGCTCTAAATACAGGTTCGAACGGCGTCCAAATCGGACGCCAAATGTGAAAGATATGCCCAAAACTATTTTAATAGCACAACCGATCAGCCCAGAGCTGCCCAGGCACCAAGCCCACCTGGCTTAGACAGCCTGGGCCTGGGCACCAGGCCCAGGCGGCCTGGGCACCGGGCATGGGCGCCCGACCCGCCTGGGCATGGGCGCCCAGGCCCTGGGCGCCCAGGCCCTGGCCTGGGCTGTGCCCAGGCTGTCCTTTTGGGGCAGTGGGTCCTAGTTTGCGTGCAGAACCCTAGGGGCAGTGTGAATTTTGACGGCTGATTTTAGACGAAAATCAAGCCTTGGGCTGATCTTTGGACGAACAATTGAGGGGTCAAATGGACTCCGATTGACTCGCCATTTTTTCATATGCGTTCATCGTTGAACGCCCTTCAATTTGATAGGTTGTATCAATCGTGAAGCTCAACGGTGAGGGAGTTAAAATTCATGAAAGTTTGACCTTTTGTTAAGGCAAACTAACTTGATTTATTTTAACTCCAAACTTTAGTCGCACATCGGAAGTGGAGTAAAGGGAGGGGTCAGCCGCCTATATAAATAGGGGTCTGCTCTCCTCCTCTAGACTCATCCTAAGCTCTAGATCGAGCGGCTCCCAAAAACATTGGAGCACGCTCGGATTTAAGCTTAAATTAAATATTCTCTCCTCCCTATAATTTCTGCCTTACTCCTGAAGGGTTCTAGCGAAGCCACGAAGGAGTTCGGATCCGATCCGAAATCTTGGCGAAGGTTCACACTCGGTTGAAACTTTCTTCGACGCGTGATTGGCTTAGAGACAAGGGGGTTGCTCGCCTCGGGACACGGTGCGGTTCAGAAAGCGGTTCAGCTCAGGACGCGGTGCGGTACGGGAAGCGGTTCGGCTCGGGACGGGGAGCGGCACGGACGCGGTTCGGTACACCTTGCCGGTGCAAGCAAGGTTCCGGGTATGTGACTTTAATTAGCTTTCCATTAATTTAATCGTAGTAGTTTAGATCCTTCTTGGGGTGGTCAGATCCACCTCAAGTCGGCAAAGATCCTGGCTAAGGGTCTTGAACTTTAGGGCTTCGTTAAAATAGTTTAACGAACCAATTTTTCGCTGCATTCTTTTCGACCTATAGTCCGTCTGACTTAGGACAGGCATAGATTTGTGTCCTGAGGGTCTTTAAAACCCAACAGGTGCTGGACCTATCAGAGGTCAATCGGGCCGCGGTTACATTCCTATCGGCCTTGGCCGGGGGAAGAGATTGGTCTGGCCCTTGTTGGACGGTCTCCTCCTCAAGAGCATCTTGTGGTCCCCTGGTAAAGGCACTTTTTAGATTTTGTCCTTCTCCTTGGTTTACCCTGATTCTCCTTTCTCTTACAGGAATGGCGGGCCAGGAGTTCAGCCACCTCTATGACGTGCATCAACTCATCCGTCGGGGTGCTCAGGGCTCTCGGGCAAGCTCCACTGGTCATGCATCACACCGCACGGTGGAGGAGGCGATCCGTGCAGCTGAGCCACCGATCGGGACGTTGAAGATGTAGGATACTCCCCCAACCGCGGGCTCTTCTCCTGTCATGATGGGTCTGATTGATGCTCCCCTGAATTTGGCTCCAATCTCGACCACTGCATGTTTTTCTCCTGCCGTGACGAGCTTAGTTGATGCTCTCGCTGATCCGGTCCCTGACGAAGGGACCTTGGCTATTAGTTCTTGGGTTCAAAACTAACGTTGTTTCGATGATGATCAATACATTATGTTAGTGTGCTAATTAATCTTATGTTTTAGTCTCAGTTTATCTTAATGATTATATGTTGATGAGACAAAGCATAATGCTTAGAGGATATTACAAGGGATATCTTAAAGACCTCCAAGAGTGATGGTGTGCTCAAGTTTGGATGTAGTCATGAAGAGCATCTAATGAAGCCAAAAGCTTGGAGCATGATGATGGATGGACATCTAGAGGAGCATTGTCAAAGCTTAGAGCTTGATAAAGGAAAGCTCATCAAGGGGTACCAAAGCTTGGAGATGATGGGAGCATCAAGGTATAGTGAGCTTGAAGACTTAGACTCTAGGAGATGCAATTTGTAATCCATGTAATATCAATTACTTACATTTCTCTTTTTGAGTCTAGGATTATTGTAGTGCCTTGATAGATGGTCATACTCTCATGCATTTGCATTTACCATCTTAGTGAGCCTTAGAATTATCATAGAATCCAACCCAGTAGGTTCATCTTGCCCAAAGACTCAATTGGAGTCTCTGGCTCTCCTACAGTCGCCTGATGAAGGTTTTACAGTTGACTTGGTGATTTCAAGTCACCTGTCGAGCCTTCTACAGTCGACTGTGGTGCATAGCTCAAGTCAACATTTCTATTGACTCTTCTTGAGCTTTTCGCATCAGTCGACTGATGTTCAATTTACAGTCGTCTTTGTTTCTACAGTCGACAGTGAATTGGTCGACAGTCGAATGTGCGCATCTTGCATTTTATGGGCTTCATCCTAATTTGCAAGACAGTCGACTGATGAAGTATTTACAGTTGCCTGTGAAATGGTCTTCAGTCGTCTGAAAGATGTAAGTGTGAAAAATGCATCTCTCTCTGTTTTTCTTCCATCCATGCAACAGTCGCCTGATGAATGATATACAGTCGACTGCCTCTTTTACAGTCGCCTGTGTAGTCTTCTACAGTCGACTGTCCTGGCACAGATTATAGCCGTTGGGATTTTTCTAGCCGTTGAATAGTCGACTGCATTTGTTCATCAGTCGACTGTCTGTGCCGTAAACTGCCAAAATCTAGCCGTTGTAGATTTCTTCCCTTTGGGTTTTTGGCTGGTTTTATGGGCTCTTTTGGCTTCATATATATAGGAGTTGGCTTAGTTCATTTAGAACTCTTGGTTAATATTGAATATCTTTGAGAATCAATAGCCACTCATAATCTCTCCCATTTCCCTCTCATGAGCACATTCCTCTTCATGCATTGAAGCTAGCTCATAGGGAAATTCTCCAAGGGATCTAATTCACATTCCTTTCTTGGAGATCATCTTTCTTCTCTACATTTTCATACACTTAAGTGAGAAGTGTTAGGAATCATTCCTAGAAGAGAGAAAGATCATCAAGTGCAATCAAAGCTAATCTCAAGCATTTGGTCATTCACTTGCATGCCTTCTTCTTCACATTGGTAAGATCATATCAAGGCATAAGTAAGTGTTGTTTCGTTTTGTTTCTTTGAAACCCTAAGTCTCTTTGTGGGAATTAGATACTCTCTTTGTGTGAGTTACTCTCTTTGTGGGAGTTTGGTGTCCTAGTGTAGGGCTAACCCTAATTCTCTGTGTGGGAGTTAGACCCTTGTGTAGGGTTGGTTTGGTTCTTGTGTAGGACAAAATTCTCTGTGTGAGATCTTTCTGTGTGAGAGTAAGGATATCTCTTTGTGGGAATCCTAAATTCTCTGGTTAGGTATCTCTGTGTGAGATTGTATTCACTTCTCTGTGTGGGAATATAGTGAATATTGGTGTGGCTGGACATACCCAAGTTTTGAGGAACCAGTGTAAAATCCTTGTGTTTGCGTTTGTTGTTGTTGAGCGTACTCTTTAATTTCCGCTGCTTATTGTGCTTTAATTTCAGTAACTTTTAATTAAGCACTTTGCTTGCTATTACACTATTCACCCCCTAGTGTGTGTAGCCCCGCAAGGTCCCTTACATTGGCCGGTCTCAATCAGGACCCTGCCGCATCGACCGGAGGTCAGGGGCCGAGGAAGAAGCGCTCAAGCTCGGGTTCTGAGAGGCCAGAGAAGAAGAGAATCGGGAATAGCGGTTCTCTGGTGACGCATCCCTCGTCGGCTGCCTCACAGGGAAGCCCCTTAGCCTTGGGGGAAGCTCCTCCTATCCTCCAGGTCGAGCATCCCGATCGGGGCAAGGAACGTACTATCTGCGCTCGGGTTCGGGCTTGAGGCCCCATCTGAAGTGTCAGTTTTTTACCGACTGTGATGTGGCTATCCGGTTGACACAGTGCTCTGCACTGCCGGGGACCGCTCTCTCCTGGAGAGGGTCCACTCCAAGAGCCTGGTGGACTGCATGGTGTGGCAGATCCAGTGGTAGGTCTTCTTTCTTCTCGTACCTTCATCTTGTTTATTTTGACCTTCATCCCTTTCGTCTTGCAGGCGTCCTCGTTGGCCGTAGAGGTGCAGTAGCGCTCGGAGCAAGTCGTCGAGCTCGAGCAGTGGCGTAACCAGGAATTTTTTTGCCCTGGGCGAAAATATAGGTGATGTAAAGAATAAATTTTTATAAAAATGCCAAAACAAAAAAAATTAGACGCTAACCTGCTTTAACTATTTATTGATAATAGCTACAAATTAGTATTACAATATATTTAAATTATGATATATATAATATATAAAATATCTATTTAAGTTGAAAAAAATAGTATCATACATATAATAAACATGCATGCCTATGAAAATAATATTTGATAAACAAAATAATAATTGAAGATTAATTTTTTTACATTAATACATGCACACACAAGCATATGGAAATAATAATTGATATACAATTTTTTCCATTAGTTTAGAGATAGAGAAGAGTGAGAGTTAGAGAGAAAGAGTTAGAAAAGTGAGAGGCAAAGAGACAGAGAGATGACAAAGTCAGAGACAAATGATGATTATAAATTTTTTCCCTTGCCTTGAGCTATCCAAGACAAGCTGTACAAAGGGCAATGTATTTGCATAGGAATCAAAATCAAATCTAATATATAAAATTTTTTACGGTAAATTCATAATACTTATTGTATGTAAAAATATGTTAGAAATAAAGAATTTCTACACCGGGAATCCAACACATAGCCAATGATCCCCATAAACAAATGCCTTAAACATTGGGCTATAAAGAAATGGTTATAATACATGAGTTTTTTTTAAAAATAAATGCTTATTGTCTGCAAAATATGCAAGAAATGTTATAAAATGACTTTGCTGTGGATTGAACCCAGAACCTGTAGTCGAAAGCCAAAACGACTTTGCCAATGGGATATGAATAAGTGATGTTAGTACAACTTAATTAAAAATTTTATATTATCTTGCCCTGGGCAGCTGCCCAGGGTAACTCCCACATAGTTACGCCCATGAGCTCTAGGTGGCCCTCATGCCATCGGTTGCAAAAGAAAACAAAACCCAAGGGTTGCCAAAATCCATTAAGTCCCAACAACCCACACAGGGTTTGGGCCCAATAATACTGTGGAAACACATGGATTTTTCAGCACATAATGAACACTCTATCCTGCTAATAAATCCACACTCCCTCTTCAGCACAGCTCCAGCACCATCACCAACCTGCAACCGTCGTGTATGAACTCACCTTCCCTTGATAATCGGACACAGTGACTCTCTTAATTTCTAAAATGCTTTCGCTTGATTGATGTAATTGACCTATGCTTATGAATACACTAATTTGAGCGTGCAGAAGCCAAATCGACTAGCGGTTTTGTCATCTATGGTGTGCAAGCCACTCAGAAAAGGTCACTTGTACATTATCCATCCAGAAGCATTGATCCAAGTGTAAATAGACCATCCCAAAGGCTAGGCAAGTACCTGAGGTTCATTATAGGTTACGCTTTCCGTGGGCCTATTAGGCCTCGTTGTGCTCAATGGGTGCATAGCTGTGTCGATTGGGCCAAGTTGTGGTCTTTTACCGTGGGCTTTTTTGGTGAGAGGTTACAGTTGCCAGCTTGAAGTCATTATTAACATCTATATCAATAATAACAACAGTAATAATAATAAGGGGCCCAACTGTGAAAGTGTCAACGGGCTATTCTTCCCACAAAGAACAGCCCATGGGCTCCTAGGGCACATCTGTCTGTTGGCCCGAACCTGAGGACCTTTACACAATGTATCAAACTTGCGTTTCTCCGTCTTCGTGCTGAACTCGGCGGAAATTTCAATACTGGGAATGTCTTTCACGATCCGCACTGCGAATTGTTGATAGGTGACGGCCCTTCCCTTCTAGATTATTTCTTCACTCATTTCCTCCCCTTTTTGGTTATATGATTTCTTTAGGATATGCGATTTGCTAGGGTTTAGCTTTTTATCAGCATTTATATGCTAACTGAATCAAATTGCATTGCGTGTAGATTTGAAGGGATAATATCTGTTCATGTACCAAAACCCATTCAATAATATATGCAGAGATTAACAAAAGACTGATATAAGACTCAAAATGATCTACACTTTGGCCAATATACTGAAATTATATCTTGTTGACCCCTAATATGGCTGCTTTTAGTGCTTCACTTAAAATAAGAAACATTGGTGGATATCACACTTGAAATATTGAAGCATTCAAGTCAGGATGGTTAGCAAGGCATTGGGTAATTCCCTCTAGCAAAATTGCTTCTCGTCAAATGCATATTAGGAAGAGATGAATTGCATTAACATTGACATAACGAAGAACTTGCAGAAAGAAGGATTACTTGAAGTTTAATGAGATGAGAGTTGAAGCTTACTTGCTGCTGTATATATTGAAGAGGGAACCAAATATCAGACCCATTCTTTCTCCGAATGACAGCTATTCTTCAAGTGGAGTGACTGCCAATTTACGATTTTATATCATTGAAAATTTGGAAAGATGTCGAATATTTAATGGGATAAACCACACTAACAAGTTGTACTTAAAAATGTTCTTCCTAATGCGTGCTCAATTTATTTGTAACATGAAGCAGCTTGTACGTTTTAAAAATAATAATATTGCTGTTTTGTTGCTTTTTTCAGATGATATTAAACAACAGGTACATCGGTATGTTATAGACTGTAACTTGTGTTTGCCATGCCATTTCCACTCGCTCCTTGAAACTAGGGAATTTTATTCAATAATTGAATTTTTGGAATGTTTAGTACCACATATGGTGAGCTACAGTAGATTTAGAAACATAGGAGAGTGATCAATGGTTGGTGAGTCTAAGTAATCAAAATAGGAATGTTCCAGAGTATCCTGCCTCGTCGGGACGCACCCGCCATAAAGCCCTGATAGCTTCTTGGTATGTAGGAATGACATCTCCTCTTGTTTTGAATTTTAGGCTTGTGCAACTAACAAGCAGCCCTTCAGTCTATGTAACTACGAAAGAGGTCTGCATGAGAGCATACGATGATAAATTTTGCCATAGAGAATAGTTTTCATCTCAATGAACAATATTGAGCAAAGAGCCCAATGCTGCTGTCTTTGTAACTTTTAGACTTGTGTCTTCTTCTTCTTCTTCTTCTTCATGACCTTGTTTCTTTGTTTCTTTCTTACAGTTTTTGCATTGAGCATCCAATGTTTAGATGTCTTTTGTCCTTTTCATCTTTCTTGTAGTTAGATAGGGTCCCCGCTCTTCTTCATAGTTAAAACTTGCAACATTATGAATATCAGTTGTTTGTTTCCCTCCACACCCCTCCCACCACTCAACATGCCCGTGCGCACACACGTATTTTTTTGTTGGTGGCTTGGGGGGGGGGGGGGGGGGCTCATGCACTCAGCAGCTCTAACCTCTGAGAAGGATTTGTCCCATGCTATACACAAGCTGACATTGAAATGGCTGTTCTTATGGTATTCATGTGGTCAATCCTGCCCCTAGTCCACTAAATACACACATTTATGGCTTTACTAGGAATTGTCATGATCTCTAATGGTACTCAGAGATATAATCATGCAGGATGTGATAGCATTGGAACTCAGGAGGGAATTAAAAATGAAGACATTATTGAACAATCAACAACGAGACGTACTGACATGAAATCCTTTTTTGACCTCCACAACCTTTCAATTCCCTCTTTTTCAACCTGTAATTGTCGTACTTGTTTAGTGTCCATGTCTTACCTATATGAAAAGCTTGAAAACTCTGTTTTACTCTTGGGCGAATACTTCTATTCTGAGTAGCTCTTTGCTTGTAATCCTACTGATCTTAGGGATAGACCTTTATTAATTTCGGTATCTTGCATGACTCTTTCTTCTTTTTTTCTTTTCATCTGGCTTATTTTGTACCTCAGAGATGAAGTCAACTCGTTAGTGCATCTTATCATCTTTTCCATCTTTATATACGTTAACCAAATCCAAGGAATTTGGAGGGCATCCTGCTTCCATGATCTTAAACTTCATGATAAGCAAGTATGTCTCTGTATGACATTTAGTTTTAATACATCGTGAGTGTAGATTTTCTTTGGCCAATCTTTTCTCACCAGACGATAGATAGTTGCAAAAAATTGGCAACGACTCATTTCCTCATTTGAATCTGCTCTACAGCTGAACCCATTTTGATGGAAAGATGCTTGAACAATGATGCATGATGGTGGTAATGATGAAGATGTTTCATTCTTGCTTCTGTATGGTTAGTTTATCTTCAGTCACCCATCTTAAGTCACCCATCTTAAGTACGTATTGTCATTTGTCAATGCTGTAGTTCGGGTTAGCATATTCTAATTGGCTTCACCTGCATTTATTTCAATACCCTTTCCTTTTATAAATTTATTATGTTTAATGCAGTGTATAGTAGCTTCGATTTTACCTTTCCTTGTAATTTTTTGGGGGAAAAATCTATTCGACCATTGTGTGTCTGTGTGTGAGGTTGAGGGAGGTGAGCGGCTGCCCTCCAAAAACCTCATTTTCCATCATTTTTTCCAAATTTTTTGTGTAAGGTTGTACATATTTTAAAACCACAAATTCCCAAATATGTGTGAACCCTAGGGGGATTTGACTATTGATCCATTCGTTACAAAAAGTTCTATTGTTTTGAAACCGTGGAATTTGCAACAATCGGATTGATTGTCGGATAATATTGGATTCACTTGATTGTTGGTATTTTTATTGTTCATAATATGTAGAAGAAGATGAATGGAGTTGATCTTCAAAAAATGACAGAATATGAGATTTTTGAAGGGCTGGTGTATGAAGTTTCTTACACCTGTTGCTCATATCCATTTTTGACATATAATTTCCTCCTTCGCTAGTGTCAAACCCCCACCACCCAATTTTTTCCTTCGATCCTAACCGTTTATTTTGATCTTCATGTTCTAAAATCTCAAAACCCCCATTTTTAAGTGAATCCAAGGAGTTTTGCTTGTTCATCCACTCATCATGAGTTAACGGTTTTACTATAATAGTATTTTTTTTGCAACGGTTAGATGAATGATCGAAATTCCTAGTGTTCACCTGTAAATTGGTGGGTTAGGATTTTAGAGTATGAATAACAAACTAAACGGATTTGATTGTTAAAAAAGAGGGATGTTTGTGTGAGTTTGCCAAGGAAAAAATTTCCTTCTTGGCTAGCTGAACCCCATATTGCTATATATATAGTACTAAATTCTGTGAATTCAACCAAGGAACAATTATCTATCCAATATATTTTTAGACTAAGAGTACAGAAAAAACGGCCAATAGATTTATTTTAAGGATTTTCTTCATACACTGAAGAAATAGATGAATCCAACTAGTCAAATATATAATATTCAATCATCATCATTATCATCATATCCTTCATCCCAATAATTATGGTCGGCTTCACGGACTTAATGGAATGTCGGATTGTGATTACATAAGATCATGATGTCGGATACTCGTTTTCCTGCATTACGATCTAAAGCTCTATGACGGATCATGACTTAATAGAAATATATATTATTCAATTTTTGAAAGTAGAACTGTACAAACTACTAAATGCCTGCAACTTACTTTGAGTGAACATGGAAAATAGCATTGGATTCTAAGGTGTCCTTTTGAAGTAAAAATTTTTGCAATTTAATTGTGAAAGGGAGTTTCGGTCATTTCGCATTTTGGAAATATTTTTGATCATCTTGCTTATCTTGACACGAATCCAATAGTCCTTGATAGACAGAGTCACAGAAGTCTATAATTCATTTTGAGGATTTCTTGATCATAATGCAACTATAGATCCTAAGGAATACCATCCTAACAGAATTGAGGAGTGTAGGTTGCATCACATGGAGAAATTAGAGGATGACCAGTTTGAGAATGATGGAAACCATTAAGGTACCATGGTGCGAATGATAGAAATTATGGTGAGCATCAAGATAGGAACCATAGGAGTCCTCCAACCACATCCTTCTGAGGTGGGTAGGCATGACCAACTTGAATTTGACCTTATTAAGGAAGTCAAGGCGGATGCTTCTAATTTTGATGGGATGTTAGATCTAGATGTATTTTTAGACTCGTAGAACGAGCTTAGAGGACTATTGTGAATGGTATAACATGTCAAAATTCTAATAAGATTGCTTTCAAAAGATGAAGTTAATTGGGTCGCCAAGCCATATTGACAGACATTGCGAAAGAGACTTTAAAAAGGTAGGTACCATCTGTCATCACTTTGGTAAAAATGAGGGCTACTTTAAGAGGAATATATTCCTACGTATCGAATACATACAATGAATCAAACATGGAATCTAAATTAGATGCCTTCGGCTATAAATGCATCTCTCTCTTGATTGGAGGGATCTCTAGGCTCTCGCTAATATGTGATATTAGTGACCATAGCCGCAATCTCTAGGTCCGTGAACAGATGTATGGTAAACATTAAGAAAAAGTTGATTTACATGCATCTGAAACTGTCGAAGAGGCTTACCATAAACGGATCAGATACGGATCGGATATATGCTTGCCCATATCCAGGGGCGTAACTGTTGGATCTGGATCGTAGCCTAGAGGGGGGTGAATAGGCTAATAAAAATTCTCGTGCAACCCACGAGAAATCCCACGCAGTTATAAGCACAGACAGAGCAATAAAATAGCAATCACAGAATACACACAGATATACACTGGTTCGGTCGTCCCCACGACCTACTCCAGCCCCGAAAGCAACTACTAGATAGATATGTAATCAAGTACAGCTACACAGTGAGTCAAGATCCCAAATCTACTCTCACCTAGCTCGTACGGACACCACGTGCCCTACACTCTCAATCTAGTTAGATGCTCTCCTTCCGTGACGACTCCCAAAGTCGTCAGGTCCCCAAAAAGTAACACAGATGGTAAAATTTCCCCTACGAAGAACTAACACAAATACTACACAATATAATAAACAAGAGAGTTTAGAATGCTCAGATCGTGTAGCGGTGTCGTCTTCGTCAATCAGCATGGGCCAGAAGTCGTCTGGCAAGATGTAGAAGTCTCTCTCCCCTGTTCGCAACTCAGGTTGCAGTAGTACCCCTCTTTGTATATCTCCCCTCTCGATGAAACTTGCGCCTTCCACAGAAGTTGAAAGTTGCGGTACCTCACCAAAGATTGCAACTTGCGACAACAAGCTTTCCTAGATGATGGCGCACGAATATCTTGCACACAATCTTCTGCACACAAAAAGCTTTGCACACAAAAACAAATATTAAATATTTATTTAAACCAAGTCACTCACATAATTCCCATAGGCATGTGTTGCCTTCTTTTGTGTTCTTCAAGGAGTGCGGCGCCTCGGAACAATTTCTTGCTGCTCTCTGCTTTTTGTTGCAGCTGCTCTTGAGATTCGACTATGCCCCCAAAAAAATGCAGATGCTCTCAAAATTCTCGGCTCCCAAGCACATACTGCTGCGCACTCCTCCTTGTCCCTGAGATGCAACGAAAACAAAAACCGCACACACAAAAATTCGGCACCTGGAGATTTTATAGGACGGCGGCTCAAAAAGATGGAAGGGCTCTGTTAAAGAAAATGAATGAAAGATTCCTTTTAAATATTTGTTCTCATGTGATCCCTGGCTTTGCAAAGAGGAATGAAATAAACGTGCACTGTGCTCCACAATTTCCAAAGATAAGAGAGGGTGATGTGCTCTTTGTGATTGGTTATATAAAAAAACTTTAGCTTGTGATTTTTTTAAAGGAGACGGGCATGCACCCTTTAATGTTGTGCTCTTTCACAAGTAATCACAGATTACTTAATGATTGGCCAAAAAAGGTGTTTTTGGGGAGAAAAAGATTATGGTCGGTTGTGTTGTTGTTTTTTTGATGAATGCACAACAAATCGGCAACCTGTGTCTTTTTGGGTCCTGATGCAATTATGAAGAGGTATCAAATGCACATGCAGTAATTCGGATGAAGAACTAATATCAGGAGAAATAGTTTAATAAAAAAACAACTCACCTTGGTAGCACCGTCCTTTGTTTAGCCCCTCTTCAATTTTTGTTTTTCTCGGTTGCGTCTTGTGCGTGCTGGCATGAAGGAAGTGCCTTTTTGATGCTTGCGAAAGTTTGCCTCCGGAAATTTTTTGCTTGGCCGTAAGAAGGTTGAAGTCTGTAGAGTTTTTGCCTTGGGATTTTTTGCTAAGCCCTTTTGATGATTGGCCGAGAGCACACACCAAAGACGGCTGCTTGCTCACTTTTTTTTGTGCGGCAGGCAAGGCAAATTGTGGATTTGGGATTTTTTAATTGGTTTGTGCTTGGGGTTTTTTCAACACACAAAGCTCTCCTCTAATTGGTTTGTGTGGCTTTAAGGGTTTTTGGAGAGGACACGACTTTCGGCCTGAATAATATTTGTGCCAGTCGCGCGTTAAACATTAATAGAAGCATGGGTTATATAGGAGAGGCTAGGGTTTTGAAATGGATGGGATATTGCTAACCGCTTTGATATTTGACCCAATCAATATGGGAATTGATTAGGAGATTGAATCTTTAATAGATTTGATCAAATCCCACTTTGATTATATTTGTTTCCATCTCTCCCAATATTGACCAAGTCCAAATAGCTTTGTGCACACAACCTCTTCTTCATTCAACTTGCTATATGATTAGCAATTACTCCAACTATTGAGAAGATTATCGTTTCGCCTTTCCTGAAACACACTTAGCACACACGTTAAATAAAACACAACGTTTGTCATTATCAAACTAGGAATCCTAGATCGTTGCTACCAACAATCTCCCCCTTTTGATGATGACAAACCCATAAAGGATTTGTACAAATAAGTGTGCGTGTGTAAAGTGTGATGAAGGATGTAATGCAATATGATATATCCAATGAGATGAGATCAAGCATTACTAGCATGCACAATATAACATTAAAAATTAGCATGCTCCCCCTTTTTTCAAGCTCCCTATATTCATTAATTTCAATGCTCCACCTTCAACCAATACTACCGTAGTTTGTGAACCAACATTGATACCACAAATCTTTCAACACTTTTCTCCCCCTTTGGCATCATCAAAAGATTATTCATGAAGATTACAACATAGCACATGGAAAAAGAGAGCATTATTAATTATAACTAGTATTTGCATGTCGTCATTCTGTAATTAGCACTCCAAATCCAACGATAATGATAATTAGAATTCAACACCATCGTGTAAGTGCAATTATTAAACATAGAAGTACAAAGGGAGATACTTTTACAAATCCAACCAAATCAATCCAACATTTTCCAAAATAACTTTGTATCACCAAGGATTGATTTTCCCCACCTCATTAAAAATGAGTTCAAGGTATCACATCCCAAAACATAGCCTAAAAGGACTCTTAGATGTGGGAGTGACATTGCTTGACGAGTACAAACACCAACGCTAAAGATTACCCGTAAAGCTTATGTTGGATACTCGTGGGTAGTGTATTTGCCATAAATTGTATCCATTTTTCATACGGAGCAATTTTCAATTTTTTTTCCATATTCATTTCATTTGTTTTGTGCTCAATTTTTATTCATGGCAAATCACATCATATCTCTTAGATTTTTCAGTTAATAATCAGCCTACATTCACTTTCCAATATTCATAAATAGTATCTCCAAAAGTACGACATAGTTTAACATTCGTGGAAGTGAAAGTAGGTGTAGAAATTATATTATCAATTCATCGAACTTGGCATGGCTATTAAGAAAGAAAACATACGCATGTAGCCATGATAATAATACTACACTTTCTACAAGGATATGATCATCATTCATTTATATTACTAGAATGATGCAAAGAGAAAGATATGCATTAAGCTCCAAATTTTTTTTTGCTTTTGTTTTTTTTTTCATTTTTTTGGTTTTATAATGAACTAAAAAGCACACTAAAAACAATCAAGCAAACAAAAACAAAAACAAAAAAAATCCAAGCACACAGAGAATGTTAACAAAAAAATGATATGAAGGTATGCATTAAGTTCAAAGAATGAGATATACCTTCGCGTCGCCGTTTGACTAAGGAGCTAAAAATAATATGTAACGACTGGTTTTTGTATGATTGGATTATCAGTGTGTTTTGCCTGTGATGGTGGGTTCTCTCCTTGTGTGGTTTCCATTTCCATAGTTCTCGCTTCCATTCATCTCGTTGAGATTTCCTAGCTTTCGTTTTCATTCCTTTTGATGTGATCTTCTAGCTTCTTCCTTAGAATCATTGAACCCGGAGTAAGTCACTCGTGACGAGCTTCATATCGATCATATCTTAGCGATATGTTGATCCTAGAAACCTTAGAATTCATCCCGGACCTTCGCGCTCCATTTCGAGACTTTTCGTGCACGTTAGTTGGTTCAAGAAGATCAACCGACCGACTAGATTCCAATCTAGTCGGTCAGGAAATCAACTGGAACCGACTAGTTCATTCAATCAATTATTCAGGAGCTACTGTTTACTCTTAGTCGGTCTAAGAACAACCATCGACCGACTAGATGCTAAACTAGTCGGTCAGGAATCCTTCTCAGACCGACTAACTCTCATTTCCATGATCTCTCTCAGAATTCAGCCTTTAGTCGGTCAATGAACACTCACCGACCGACTAGTTCTCAAACTAGTCGGTTGACAAGCCTTCACAGACCGACTAACTCATAGTCCAGTTTTCCTGAGCGAGCTACTGTTTACTCTTAGTCGGTCTGCGTTGATCAACCGACCGACTAGTTCCTAAGCTAGTCGGTCACCAATCCTTCTTTGACCGACTAATCAACCCAGGAAACCTTAGTTTTGCCCTAGCCACCACACTTTTCTATAAATACGCCCAAACGTTTTCTTCTTCTTCCTCATCACCCAAACCCTAATTTCTCCCCCATTGAGCCCCCTTCTTCCCCAAACCATTGATCCTTCATCCCAGCTCATCCATCATCATCCAAACCCTCATTTCACATATCCTACCTCTCCTCAACCTCAAACCCTCATCAAATCCCCAAAAGCCTCATCCAAACCCATTTCTCCAGATTTTCCCCATTTCCAGATCTGAGCCGGATCGTTCTTCCGTCGCCGTAGTTCTCGGCGTCGTTCCTCCGCTTCTTCACGGGTAGTATTCTTCCTTTAATAATCTCATAACCCACACTTGATATTTGTGAAACCCTAATAAAATGGATCATTAGAAATCGTAGGGTTCGATTGTGAATACGGATTAGTTACCATTCTAATGTTGTTTTTCCATGACAGTGATCCATTCCCGTAGATAACAAATTTGTGTGATGTGCCTTCGTTGATCGTTCTCCTCGGTGCCAGGCAAGTGAAACTTGCATCTCTTGATTTTGGGCCATGTCTTAGGCCATTACCTTGCTTTAGCGTAAAAGAGACTAGACGGTGAAAGGATAGCCGTCTAGACGCCATTGACCTAGCTTGACAACGAAGCTTGGTCCGTCACCTTCATCATGCTTGTATGTCACGTTTACTTTCACTTAACGGTACACGTATTACCTGTTCATGTCATCCATGCATCCTTAACTGCTGTTGCATTTTAACTGTCATGTTTAATTTAAATTAACGGTACGCGAATATGTTTATGTCATTGCATTTGCCTGTCATGTCTAATTTCAATAAACGGTATGCGAATATTGTTCATGTCATTGCATTTTGCCTGTCACGTTTAATTCAATTAACGGTACGCGAATATCTGTTCATGTCATTGCATTTTGCCTGTCACGTTTAATTCAATTAACGGTACGCGAATATCTGTTCATGTCATTGCATTTTGCCGGTCACGTTTAATTCAATTAACGGTACGCGAATATCTGTAAATGTCATTGCATCTCGCCTGCCATGTCTAAATTCAATTAACGGTACGTGAATATCTGCTCATGTCATTGCATGTTGAACACTCATCGTGATTGCGTAGCATCGCTACATATTAGTGTTACTTGTTACCGGCTAGGCACCCACCTTGCGTGGGCACAATCCTATGCCAAATACACTTTCTGGCTCGTGTTCCAGAAGACGAGCTCAACACAGCCTGCGGGCAATAGGGCACTCGTTGAGTGATCCCTTGTACTTGATGCGTGAACACAGCCTGCGGGCAATCGGGCACTCGTTGAGTGATCCATTGTACTTGAATATAGCCTGCGGGCAATAGGGCATCCATGTGTGGGTGATCCCTTGTACTTGTTACTTGACAATACTTGTCACACTTACCACTTGTACTTGTCCGTGTTTTACTTATAAACTTGTTATCCATGACATACTTGTTACTTGCTACTTGTACTATACTTGTCACTTCCATACTATACTTGCCATGCCATGCATCATACTATAACTGCTAGGTTGTTAGTTTACCTTTCTTTCAGTTTCCTTGCACAAGTCTTTTTAGATCTGCTGACATGTGCCCCTCTCTCTTTTGGGTGTCACATGTTAGACTCAGAGCCAGAGCTTGTTGCAGAGGACGTTGTGTTTGCTGTGGAGGAGTCTTGTGGACACCGGTGACTTTGTTGAGTTTCCTTTACGTTTTAGGATTCCTGTTAGTTCAGTGCGTGGCACCTTTGTTCTGTATGTTATATTTTGTAGGCCATGTTGGGCCTTAGACTCTTTTTCCTTTAGCCTGGTGGTTTTTCTGTGATATTGTAATTTAATTAATGGATAATCTGAGATTGAACATTTTATCTGTCTTTCCTTCTTGTTATTATTGTTGTTCCGTATTGCATTGCAAGGACCTGCCATTTGTAGTTCTATTTGACGCTTATCGGACTTGCGGCTTTTCAGCTTCAAGTCTGAGCGGACCTTCTCACGTCTCGCCTCCACATTTTTGGGAAGCGGGGCGTGACATAATAAGACATTCAAATTATTGCTCCTCGTCAAATTTCCATCCACCTACAAAAGAGGTGTAGTGTGTGACCTTGAAATCCAACAAGGTCCACTCACGTTAGTCATCAAAGATTTAGGAACCCATATTTGTTTGAACTTAATGTTTTTGTTCATATATTTGCAATGATATGAAGTATGACCAACACATCCACATGTAAAGCACTTAGCATGAGAATTTCCAACTTTTGTTGTTTCAATGTGAACTTTTCTAAATTTAGATTTTTCAACATTTTTAAGATCATATCCTAGTTCTCGCCTATTATTGCCATAAAGTTGATTTCCAAGAATAATGTCCAAATTTTGTTTTCCAATAGAAAATGTCTTTAATGACAATTCTAAACTAGCGACTTTGGATTTCAAATGAGCATTTTCGTTCACAAGCACAGTGCATTTACTAATGAAAGCTTGCTTGTTTTCCTCTTCTTTCTTTTCAAAATCCCTCATTTTTCCTTTAAGTTCAAGATTTAGCATGTTAATCTTTTCTGAAAGCAATTCATTTTCAACTTCAAGCTTTATCTTATCTAGTTTATACATGCCAATATCCTTTAATAAAGAGGGACATGAAAGACAATCAATTTTTTCAGGCAAGCTAACTTTCTCCTTATTTAACATGTCAATTGTAGTATTACATGCAACAATTTCAGTTTTCAGTTTTTCAATTTCCTTAGACATGTCATACTCAGATTGTTGCATATCAAAGTTATCATTTCTATAACTATCCACATCAGCTTCTAGCTCATTAATAGTATTTTGCATTCCTTTCAAGATTTCTAACAATTCAGCTTTAGTGGGAGATTCTACCTCATTATGTTTGGCCATTAATGCCATGCAGGAGTGGGCTTCGTGTTCCTCATCCTCCTCCTCAGCTTCGCTATCCATGTCCCACGTCAGCACTTTAGTTTTTCCTTTTGCAACTTGAGCTGTGTGTTGTTGTGGGCAATCTTTTATGTGGTGCCCTTTCTTCCTGCATTTAAAACATTCACTTCTATTAATAGCTTTCTGATCATAGGAATTTCTAACAAAATTAGAATTATTAGAACGAATGAACCTTTTTCCCATCTCAGCTCTTCCTTGATCAGTCTGAATGTATCTCCTGAAGTTTCTGACCATTAGAGCTTGCTCTTCATCAAGATCGTCATCGTTAGCTTGAAGAGCTAATGGTGTGGAAGCTTTGGTCTTCTCTTCAGGTTTCTCTCTGGCTTCTTTACTCTGCAACTCAAGCTCGTGTGACATTAGGTTGCCTATCAAGTCCTCCACTTTCATTGTTGACAAGTCCTTAGCTTCTTGAATAGCGGTGACTTTAGGCCTGAACGAGCTAGGTAGCGCCCTTAAGATCTTTCGTACCTGTTCATGGCTAGAGTATGGCTTACCGAGGGAACTGGATTTGTAAACGATGTCTGTGAACCTCGCAAACATGTCTTTAACTGATTCTGTTGGTAGCATGCGGAAGCTCTTGTATTCTGTGCTCAGCAACGCAAGTCTAGATTCCTTTACTTGCGATGTTCACTCGTGTGTCACCTCCAGAGTATGCCAGATTTCCTGCGCAGTTAGACAATGTGAGATACGGTTAAACTCAGATTTATCAAGAGAGCATATAAGCGCATTCATAGCTTTACCATTAAGAGTATAAAGTTTCTTATCAGCTAAATCCCACTTGTCTTTAGGCTTAATCATAACAGTGTCTTCAATTTTAATAGTGGGTAAACTATAACCATTTTCAACAATATCCCACACATCATAATCTACAGACACTAGATAGATTTTCATCCTAGCCTTCCAATATGCAAAGTCTACACCGTTAAATTTAGGGGGACGAGCTATAGACTGACCTTCAGCAAAAGCACAATCAGATATATTCATGGTCATCTAAAAATCTAGACTAGATCCTCTAAACTGGCTCTGATACCACTTGTTGGATCTGGATCGTAGCCTAGAAGGGGGGTGAATATGCTAATAAAAATTCTCGTGCAACCCACGAGAAATCCCACGCAGTTATAAGCACAGACAGAGCAATAAAATAGCAATCACAGAATACGCACAGATATACCCTGGTTCGGTCGTCCCCACGACCTACTCCAGCCCCGAAAGCAACTACTAGATAGATATGTAATCAAGTACAGCTACACAGTGAGTCAAGATCCCAAATCTACTCTCACCTAGCTCGTACGCACACCACATGCCCTACACTCTCAATCTAGTTAGATGATCTCCTTCCGTGACGACTCCCAAAGTCGTCAGGTCCCCAAAAAGTAACACAGATGGTAAAATTTCCCCTACGAAGAAGTAACACAAATACTACACAATATAATAAACAAGAGAGTTTAGAATGCTCAGATCGTGTAGCGGTGTCGTCTTCGTCAATCAGCATGGGCCAGAAGTCGTCTGGCAAGATGTAGAAGTCTCTCTCCCCTGTTCGCAACTCAGGTTGCGGTAGTACCCCTCTTTGTATATCTCCCCTCTCGATGAAACTTGCGCCTTCCACAGAAGTTGAAAGTTGCGGTACCTCACCAAAGATTGCAACTTGCGACAACAAGCTTTCCTAGATGATGGCGCACGAATATCTTGCACACAATCTTCTGCACACAAAAAGCTTTGCACACAAAAACAAATATTAAATATTTATTTAAACCAAGTCACTCACATAATTCCCATAGGCATGTGTTGCCTTCTTTTGTGTTCTTCAAGGAGTGCGGCGCCTCGGAACAATTTCTTGCTGCTCTCTGCTTTTTGTTGCAGCTGCTCTTGAGATTCGACTATGCCCCCAAAAAAATGCAGATGCTCTCAAAATTCTCGGCTCCCAAGCACATACTGCTGCGCACTCCTCCTTGTCCCTGAGATGCAACGAAAACAAAAACCGCACACACAAAAATTCGGCACCTGGAGATTTTATAGGACGGCGGCTCAAAAAGATGGAAGGGCTCTGTTAAAGAAAATGAATGAAAGATTCCTTTTTAATATTTGTTCTCATGTTGATCCCTGGCTTTGCAAAGAGGAATGAAATAAACGTGCACTGTGCTCCACAATTTCCAAAGATAAGAGAGGGTGATGTGCTCTTTGTGATTGGTTATATAAAAAAACTTTAGCTTGTGATTTTTTTAAAGGAGAAGGGCATGCACCCTTTAATGTTGTGCTCTTTCACAAGTAATCACAGATTACTTAATGATTGGCCAAAAAAGGTGTTTTTGGGGAGAAAAAGATTATGGTCGGTTGTGTTGTTTTTTTTTTTGATGAATGCACAACAACTCGGCAACCTGTGTCTTTTTGGGTCCTGATGCAATTATGAAGAGGTATCAAATGCACATGCAGTAATTCGGATGAAGAACTAATATCAGGAGAAATAGTTTAATAAAAAAACAACTCACCTTGGTAGCACCGTCCTTTGTTTAGCCCCTCTTCAATTTTTGTTTTTCTCGGTTGCGTCTTGTGCGTGCTGGCATGAAGGAAGTGCCTTTTTGATGCTTGCGAAAGTTTGCCTCCGGAAATTTTTTGCTTGGCCGTCAGAAGGTTGAAGTCTGTAGAGTTTTTGCCTTGGGATTTTTTGCTAAGCCCTTTTGATGATTGGCCGAGAGCACACACCAAAGACGGCTGCTTGCTCACTTTTTTTTGTGCGGCAGGCAAGGCAAATTGTGGCTTTGGGATTTTTTAATTGGTTTGTGCTTGGGGTTTTTTCAACACACAAAGCTCTCCTCTAATTGGTTTGTGTGGCTTTAAGGGTTTTTGGAGAGGACACGACTTTCGGCCTGAATAATATTTGTGCCAGCCGCGCGTTAAACATTAATAGAAGCATGGGTTATTTAGGAGAGGCTAGGGTTTTGAAATGGATGGGATATTGCTAACCGCTTAGATATTTGACCCAATCAATATGGGAATTGATTAGGAGATTGAATCTTTAATAGATTTGATCAAATCCCACTTTGATTATATTTGTTTCCATCTCTCCCAATATTGACCAAGTCCAAATAGCTTTGTGCACACAACCTCTTCTTCATTCAACTTGCTATATGATTAGCAATTACTCCAACTATTGAGAAGATTATCGTTTCGCCTTTCATGAAACACACTTAGCACACACGTTTAAATAAAACACAACGTTTGTCATTATCAAATTAGGAATCCTAGATCATTGCTATCAACAGTAACTACTCTTTCTCTTGCCAGGGCAGCTGCCCAGGGCAGGATCAAATAAAATTTATGTATAGATTGGAATACCTTGGCTTACCATCTCAGTTGGTTAAAACGTGAGCTTGAAAAGCTTTGGATCTCAGGTTTGAAACTTGCTCAGGCCAGACAACCATATTTTAAACAAAGTGAATTGTCGATTGTCACAACATTTTAAAATGAATTGCTATGCAAACAGACATAAGTGCTTGCTCAGTACATGTACCGGCATAAAATTCTAATAGGAGTTGCCATGCAAACAGATCTAATTGCTTGCTTGGTACGCATACCATTTAATTTTTCCGTTAAAAGAGTTGCTATTCTTTTTTTGTGTGCTTCTGTTGCTATTCATTTTCAAGGTATGGTTTTTTGTTTTATGCTTTTTTCCATATATTTTTCGATAGTTTTTGATGAGTTTTGATATTGTAATTTGTTTTGAATTTGATAATATATTTAGGGTTTTCACATGCTAGTTCTACATCCAATTGACACCATGACTCCATGACTAACTGCATATGCTTTAATTTATGATTATTTTGATTTACAATTTTGTTTTTTTTAAATTTTCGGGTGTATTTTTTGGCTAATCATTGATTATTCAAGAACTGTCTTTCTTGATTTTTTTCGATGTTGTATTTAGCTCTAATTACTTTAAGATTTTGATTTGGCTGTGTTACCATTCAGTGTAAATTTAGTATTTTATTTTTTTAAGCAGCAACACTGCGTTTTGCATTGAATTTGGTATTTGTTTTAATATAGAATTAGTGTTTTTCGATATCATCCTTTGATTTTTTTAAAAAGAGATATCATGTCTTTATTTATATTTTGATCCTAGTAGAACATTTATTAGGAATGGCTTTTCATTTTAATTTTTAATATTTCCAGTGGTTAATATTATCATTTTTACAATTTTACTTTGGCCTCATAAGTATGCTAGTTATTTCCCTTGGGAAAAAATTTCCAAAGCAACACCTAAAATAAGCTATTAACATATTCTTAGATGTAATAAACTTTTATCATCATTACTGAAATTGCAACATGATGATCTATATTTGGCATGAAGCCCATGGTAGAAATTCAATAGTATTTTTAAATATTATTCTTTATACCTTCTTTATTTTCGCTCAGGGCAAAAGAAAATCCTGGTTACGCCGCTGCCCATATCCTTATTTGATATCATTTTCCAGATACGCAAATGGGTACAATAATTTATGGTATGAAAATACGATATTGATATCGGTAACTGATGAAAAAGGATACGAATATGGTTCCTATATTTGTAAAAAAACAAATACAAATACTAACATGGATTGGACTATGAACAATTTCCGTGTCCGGTAAAAACGGGTGTGGATATATGGAACATATATGAATCGGAAATGGACAATGAATGCATTGGTTGCAGCTGAATATGAATATAAATAAGATATAAAGTTATTAATTCAGATTGATATAAAGAAACATATTTATTTAAGTAAATAAAACCATAAATAGTTAAAGAGTAATGAGATTCTTGTACATGTCCTGTCAGGAAACTTAACACAAAATCTTATTTTTAGTTTTGTGCCAATCTAAAATTAAAATATTAACTAAGATATTAATTATGCTAAAGAATTTAATGGAGACATTTTGATATATTCAATCCAAGCGGGCTTGCCGCATATTTAAACTTCTGTGGGTGTTACGGTGAACTTTGTACAAAATTGATAGGTTTTCCATCTACATTGTCAATCTTTTAAATTCTTGCTTGCATGACCAAAGTAATTATGCATAGCATATCATGTATGAATATTTTTGATAACTTTTCACCTCTGCCTTACCCTCTGCATGCACAAAGTTATTAATTATCTATTTGCAATATTTGTTCTTTATCAATTAAACATTTAAACTTAAATACAATTTATTTTGACGTGTTTATTTATCCACGGTGAAGCTTAATGATGTGATCCAAAGGAGAAATAAAGATAAAAATAGGGTTTTAGATTTGGAGAAAAGGTGGGGTTTTTATTGATTTTTGAGTAAAAGGTAACAAGATAGGTGGTTTCGATTCGAGAGGAGGTCACTCTCCTAGCTTTATATTCGAGATCACAGCCTAAATATCCAAGGATCAGTGTTCTAATCAACTCCTAGAAGGTTTCTTTCACAATAATCAACATAAAAATCCCGAACACTAGTTGTCGCCTATAATCGTTGTTTTTTTTTCAGAATTTCCAGAAATTACAAAATTACACATAACCCTCAAAAATTACAAAATTGCCCCTATTGTGGCCGACGCAACCCGTCGTACCATTACTCCGCCCTTGCCCTCAAGGTGTCATGGAAACCATGTGCATGCTATTCCAAATGGAGGTGTTCGTCTCCTCCCGGCTCTTCCCCTTCAACGGTCTTGCCTTCTTCATCCTCGATGATATACATCTTGAGCACACGATCCTTGCAACGGTGTCCTGGTCCGAACAATTAGGCACAACGAAATTATAGACCCTTAGTACGCTTGTCATTGATCTCGGTCTATATAAGCATATTGATTCTGCTGTCCGATGGAAGCTCACTGTTCTTCTCATGGTTGGACCAGATCCCTCTCGACAGCATCTTCTCCTCCCATGTTGGTACCTGGCCGCAAAAGTGGGTTAGCCCCAGGCCTCCTTGGCTTGTTACTCTTATGCGAGTGTGTATTATATGCGCCAACTCCATGGTGTCCAGTAGCCCTTTTGGTCTCTAGATGTGTAGCTCCTCCAAATGTTAGCATTGAGACCTTTCATGAAACACTCGTCCAAGGACTCCACAGACGGTCCATGCACACAGAATGTACACCCTGATTGACCCCTCCCGTCTAAGAGCAAAGAGCTACTCATTTAGGTCTTTCTTGGGTGTCCTAAAATCGGTGTAGCAAACAATCCTTAAATTCATCCTACGAGTGCATATGTCGTTGTTGCTCTCCCCACCGAAACCAAGACAATGCCTCACACCCTACAGACATCCATCCGTCCTCAGTTTCTCCAATGCAGTAAGGAGTGTCACCTTAAAGTACCTCTCCACTTAGATCCACCCATAAGGGTTTTCTTCTTCAAAGATCGACATCTTTAATTTTTTGACATTGGTGTCTATATTGAAACCCAGTGTGCTGCTCTCTCTCGGTACAGGTCATAATAGCGCTGCTGGTGTGGGTCCTATGGTGCATAATAGCCTCCAAATCTGTCACCCGCTTCTCCTTCATTATCCTCTACGCCATCTACACAATCGTAACCTCCTTCATTACTCGTATAATCCGAAACATCATCACGGTATCTGTCAAACTCCTCGTAATTTCGAATGGGCCGTCGACGTCCCTCAGCAGCAAACCAGTGGACATGGCCCCTGGAGGTCTTCTAGGTCATCCCTAGGCTTTAGGGGCTCGCTCCAATAGTCGTTGGGTCTAGGCGGGCCCTTGAAGGCCGCAGGGCCTTGTGCGACCTATCCCTTGCTTGACGGGCCTTTGGCAGGCCACCAGGACATCGCAAGGGCCCTGACGGCCATGCATGAGGCCGGTAGGGACCTGGCGGCCTTACTGGGGCTCGCCTGCCTTGGGTGGGGTTTCCCAGGTGTTGTGGGTCCCCCGGTGAGGGTGGATGGGGTCCCCGCACCCCGCAGAGTCTTCTTTCGCTTCTTCAGGATCGTCCTCCAAGTCAGTTAGAAGCCATTCTTTGAATTTTTCATCCTTCGCCATAGCTCGTCCCTTTTGCACCAGATCTGAGCGGATATATTTGCCTCTGCTCAGATCCGAATCATTCGCCTTTGATAACGCCACGATTTTTTGCGAGATATGTCGATTTGCTAGCACGAGTTGTTAATTTGCTTGCATGATGGTTTCCAACGTCGTGTTCATCCTCGCTTCCGATGCCTTTGCTTTGGATCTCATGTAGTAATGGCTTGAAAATTTCCATGTTATGCAATAATATTTTTTCATAATGTTTGAATATTTATTTTTCTTTCTTCTTTTCCTTTATCTTTTATTTCTTTTATTTCCCTGTGAGGCCCGAGCCCAATCCATCTCTCTATTTTTCTTTTTGTTTCTTTATTTCACCCGGCCCAAGCAACCCGTGGCCCACCCGACCCATCCCCCTCACTTTAAACCTCACGTGACCCACGCACGCCCCATCTACTATCTCTCTTCTCTCTCTCTCCAGCTCAGCCGACAGCCCCATACCGCTTGTCGCCACCGTCAAATCTCCCCACGCGAGTATTCGACGCCTCTATCCTGTTAACTCCCCTCTTCAGGTCATGATCTCTCTCAAATCTCTCTTTGTCGCCTCCACGGTAAGTTCCTCTGTGGATTTGGCGCTCGTCGCTGCTGCATCTGCCCTCTATGCTCCCTTGCATGCTCCACGTGCTCTCTCCCCTTTTATAAATTTCTCTGTCTTCTAGGGTTTTGGTATTGCAAGGAAAAATGTGTTTTTGAAATATTTTTGGCTGTCCTCTTACACCGAGTTCTGTTTGAGGGTTTGGTTTACTTCGGGGTTTGCCTCATTCCCTAGCCGAGCAACCGTAGCTGCTCAACGGCGAACCAGCATGGCTCGAAGTGTTTTGACGGTCATCGATGTTTGGTAAATCACTTAATTCTTAATTTTGGCTTTAAATATCTTTTTCTGCTTGCGATGATGACTTCAAAGCATGGATCAAGTATTCTGGGGCTTGACGACGACCTTCGCTGCCACCCCTTGCAGTCGTTGCAGTCGTTCCATGGGTTTTGTTGCTTGCCATGACTTTTACTTGGGGCTTTGCCCATGTCATGAGTTTCTATGGGGCCCAACCCCTTTCAGTTGGTGTTCTTTGGGTTTCGACCCATGCCGTGACTGTCATGTGGCTTTGTCCCCTCTACCGTGACCCTTTGGGGGCCCCTTGCCCTTGGCCGTGACTTTCTTTGGGGTTTTGCCCCTACAGTGAGGCACTTAGCCTTTGCCGCGACTTTATAATTGGGCTTTTGCCCTATGTTTTTGTTAAGCTTGGTGGTGTGGTGTTTGGCTTGGGTGGTGTGGCCATGGGTGTTGGTGGTGGATTAATGCTAGCCGTGAGTTGGTGTAGGTGGTTGGGGTTGAAGTTGGACTTGGGCTTTATTTCCCTTCTTGCTGGATTTAGGCCTTTGCCCTTCTTACTTGCTGGACTTAGGCTTTGCCCTTCTTACTTGCTGGACCCATGTGCTTTGCCCCGCCGTGTTGGCTTATACTTTTGCCCTAACAATAGTTGGATATCGGATTTACCCTCTGCTTAATTTCATGCTTATACTGAAATTGTCTTTGTGATGAATATGTTGGCTGGTAACATGAAAAGCATGAAAATGGAATAGACCCTTAAAGACAATCGATGATGAGAATACTCTGAGATCATCACGACTGCCCCTCCCACATTGTCATTTTCCCCATATTTTAGACTGATATATCGCTTGATATATCGCTTATAGCATGTTATCCATGTTTAGATTGGTATACCACCTGTTAAACGCTATCCATGTCTAGATTGTTATGTCGCATATTGCATGCTATCCATGTTTAGACTATTATTACTCTTGATGCATGCTATCCATGTTTAGATTGTTACCTCACATGATGCATGTTATCTCATGACATCAAACGTTAGTCATATGTTTGGATGTGCTATGATGAAGACATGATCTTGAAACAAACTGCTATTATTCCCGTACATGACATGTAGTTGGTCTTTTTATTTTAATGCCACCTTATCAGTCGCATAAATTCATGTAAACTGTTGGAATCATGAACATGAATGGACTTGAATCACATAACACACCAACCATATTAGTTAGTTTTGATGTGACCAGTGAATTTGTCTGGAGACCTTATTTCATGATACATTTTGACCAAACAAATAATGGCACCTACAACGTCACTTGGACCACACCGCTGTGACACTGAGAGATGTACACCATAACATATACTTGGCACTTCAGACTCACTGGGTTTTGGGGTAAATCATATTAGAGAGTGCAGGAGCAACTAGAGTCATGCTTCTCATTACATGATCTCATTAGGCGTTTCGATCGGGTCTCATCATTCATCCGACGGGTCTCTACTAGTATTGTTGGACATAATTTTTAAGTCAATCATGTCTCTATTCTGGACTCAGAGCCCATCTTGTTATTTTTGGGCTCATCCCGGGTGAGCGCACTTGTGGTACAAGGTGGACTCCTGGTTGTTTAATGTACTTTTCAATATGATTCACGAGGATTGGTATAACTGCTAGAACCATGATCATGTAACTCTAAATTATTAACTATCTTGCATGCATGTTTTTACTTGTTCCATCTTCTATTTTTAGTTATGCTTGTATAAACTATTTAATTTCAAATTCCAAAATTACTGTGATTTACCACTGACGGTTGACAGCTCTTGTTTTTGTTGCATCGTGAGGTGCTGAGACAGAATCAGAGGAGGCACCCGCATTTGAGGACAATGACTTTGCTGTGGAGACTGCAGATCTCTGATTGTGAGGTTGAGCGTATCATTGTTGCATCTTTGTTTATGTATTTTGAGAGCATGTAGCATGATGTATCTAACTTGCTAATCCTTATGTATTAATAGAATTTCCATATGCGCATTTTGGTTCATCTCTACTTGTAGCCTAGATTGTTTCCACTGGCTGAATGACTTGCCAATTCTTGCGAAAAACAGTCATGCCGCTGGGAATCGGGGCGTGACATGTTTTTTCTTGGTGGCCCATGCAGGTCCTCGCAACCAACCTCGTGAACAGTTTAGAAGGGTAGGGTGCATCGTAAATAAATGTTTAACTGGAACCGAATTTATCCTATAAATGCATGTGCATGATAGTTTACAAACGCCGTAGACATACAGCGGTCAACCAACCCACCATGGATGGAGACGCTTCTGGGTCTGGCCACAATGACAACACCTGGTCAAACTTGGTGGTACATCAGATCTCAGGCCAAGCTCTGCGGGAACTCGTCTAGGCTATACAGAGGAAGCCTAAGCATAACGGAGGAGTGCAACAATTTTAGGCACTACACTCAACAACCTTTAATGGAAAAGAGGACCCTCTGAAGGCCAAAGAATGGTTGTGTTGTTGGGATCCTCGCTGCTTTCAAGTTGTCTCTAGTGCAGGGAGCAAGAGTCTGGTGGGACGTAGCGGAAGATCGATTAGAGAAGCCTATTTCATGAGACACATTTAAGGAACAATTCAATGCACAGTTCTTCTCACATGAGGCACAGATGGAGTTGAAGGCATAGTTCACAAACCAGAAGTATGGCACCATGTCGGTAGAGGAATATGATGTAAGTTCTCCATGCTCAGCCGGTTTGTAAAGGAAATGGTGTCTACTCCCTTGGCTCGGGCCCGGTGCTTACAGCAGGGTCTGAACATCAAGCTTGGGAGAGGATGGTTGAATTGAACTAGAAAACCCATGCAACGGTGCTGGCGACAGCTCGTGAGTTTGAGTACGTTCAAACGGAGGCTGAGCAAGAGCGACTCTTACTTGTCATTCCGAGGCGACCATCACAACGTCTAGCAACTACCATAGGAACAAAACGACGCCCCCCGCCCCCATTTAGACATGCACCGGCCAGTGCAGCAGAACAATTCAAGAAGCCGGCATTGCTAGTGCAGCAGACCAAGTCAATAGGCCGGCACCCCAGCAGCAACGACAATAGTCTCAACCAGTATGCCAGTACGATGGTAAGCTGTGGCATACTAGACCAGAGTGCAGATTGCTTCTTAACTTTTGCCTGATTTGCGGATCGAAGGAGCATAGAGCTAGAGACTATCTCCAGAGGGGACAATGACCTGCAGTACCAGATCTTCCTGCTCCAGCTGTAAACTCTCCTCGTATACATCGCTTCCTCCCTAGCAGAAGGTCTTCCAGGAGGCGAGACCACATGCACTACCCCCGAGGCGCCAGGCATTTATGATGACTGGAACAGAGGTCGAAGCTACCAGCCAAGTGATCACTCACTAGGATGATTTTATCGCTTTCAGTATTTATTTTCACATGTTAGTATCTGCTCGTTTAAACATAGTATCTATGATCATGTGTTGTAATAGTAGCTGGTAGATCTGTCTTTACTTTCGACACTGAAGCCTCCCATTGCTTCATGGTAAGTCGATTCGTTAACACACATGATATTCTTGTTGAACCACTGACTTCTTATTGGAGTGTTAACACGGGTATTCCTAAGTATTCCTACGTATGTATGAGCTTCCTAAGCATCATTTTTAAAATATTTTTAATGTATTCATAAGCATGTGTGAGCTTCAATCAAGGTTTGAACATGCTAAGACAAGGATAAATAAAATTTCATCAAAATAAAACTTTTACATTAAAGTTCATGATATATTCTTGATACTTCAAGCTCCTTGCCTTACTCTTTTGATACATGGCCTTGTTGAACTCGCCAATGTTTTGAGTGTTTCTTAGATTTGTCTTAAGTTCTTATACTTGCACTCGTAGAAGTTATATGATATGTTAGTTCTTCATCAACACTATACGAGGTGTGACTCAATATCTCAACATAATCAACTTAGATTTCCCTTAATCTCCCCCATGGTAAGAGATTTGTTGGCCGTTCGAATTTTTATTGTAGAATCAGAAAGTGCTTTTTATGTAGGTGGAATAATTCTGATAAGCATCGTAGGCTCTCAAGCCTGAAAATGTGGAGGCTTTAGTGCATTCCCGTGATCGATTGTACGACAACCATGGTAAAGATTTTATTTTCATTTTACGTATGCATATTGGCATTCTCTCTTTGTGTACTTGATTTATTATTTTCTTCTTATGTTCATGATAGATAACATGGAGTTTAATTGGTTGATTAAATTGAAGATGGGGTGAAAATGAATATCGAAGAGGCTTCATCTTCTCAGGCCTCTAATATGGTTGCTCTTAACATGTACAAGTAATTTGATTTAAATATTCTTGTGTTGTGTTTGTTATGTCTAGAAACTATGGAATTATTTATTTCTTTATATAAATGCTTTGGCCTGGGAATAAAGAATGGAACATGAAGATACGATGATGAAGGATTTGAATCATTTGATGACATGAATGAAGAGTGGTGATATCCTCTATTATGACTCATGGTAGCATAGACACAAGTACAAATGTGTTTCTTACATACGAACTGAAATCTTTCTGGTTAAAGAATCTTTCTAGTTATGGAACAATTCGAAGAGGAAATTAGGAGATTCGTCGAGGTTCGTTTATCTGATTGGCTAGTGAAGCATGGACTAATTCATAGATCTTTGGGCTTTGATGGCCGAGGAATTGAGACTTTACAAATAAAAAGTGAGGATTGTCCCCTGCATTGTTGTTATTTCATATATATATGGTTACCACTTCTCAAACTGTACAACCAAACTGTACAAGCTTCTTTCAAAGCATACTGCTTTCTAGACGTGTACAATGAATCTAGACAGATGGATTTGGGAATTAGTACACATGTTGAGAACAACAGTCCCTTAAAATGTAGGAAATTTAGACACCCTTAAAATGTAGGAAATTTAGACACCATGATATGACACTAAAACATGTTAGACATGAAAGTGAGTTCATATGCATATGTACATTCACATGTCCATGCATCCAAAATTACGAAGACTTTTCTGATTGTATATACATATAATAATTACAACTTATATTTTTTCATGATTTCAGATAAGGATTCATCCTTGGCTCTTCAACTTATATAGTAGCTTAATGTATCTTGATTTTCTTATTGAATGATACTTAAAATCATCGTAGTTTTAAATGTTTTTACAACTTTGTCCACTAATGTATAGTCATTCATATATAAATACAATCAAATAAACATTTCTCAATATAAAACCACTAGCAAATAACACGTGCATGTGGACTGGAAAAAAACCGGTCGGAAAAGGGGGGAACAAGAAAAAGTGTATGTGTGGATGGTCCAGTGGCAAAAATACAAAAACCGGAGTTGTATGTGCAAAATTCCCTGCTTCCTCTCTTATCCCTCAAAATCTCATCTCTTGTCCAAATTCTCATGTCCAAATTCTCTTATCCAATTTCTCTTGATAACATTCCTCTTTTGTATAATAGATGTTATGTGTAGAAGTGCACAATTACGAGTCATGTAAACATATCTCCAGTATTTTCCCAAAGTAGTTTAAACTAAAAAATATAGTATATAATCAACAACACATTTGAAAAATATCGGACATGTGCTCAGGAATCCAAGTGCCAAAGTGTTGATATCCGGTTTAGATATGTCCGATAAGGGTACTGCTTCATATCCATGCTACATAAGTCTCAATATGACTTAGTTTGTATGGTAATTAACTTTTTCTTTTGATGAGGTGTGATATATTGTAGTTGTTGAACTTGATGGTGGTTTGTTGAACTTTAAACATTCAGAAATACCATCTTGATGGGTTGTGATGTTAATGGGACTTGTTACGTGGGAATTAGGAAAGAAACATGAGTGTTTAAGTCTTTTCCCTTGTTCAATGCGTCACGGGTGTGGCCATGTCTAATTTTTTGTACAATTTTCTTTTTTTACTGCACATTTAAGTTTTTGGTTAACTCAATTTTAGTGTCAATTGTGATTGTTTTCCGTTTCCATCGATGAAATGCTAGTTTCATTTCAGTTTGCACTGCACATTAGACTTCAATTTCAATTTCAGTTTGCATTGCATTTTTTGCATTATTAATCACTTTGAATAACAACAATATGTTAATGTGAGCTAGTTTTTGGACCCCATTGCTTGAGTAGTGCTGCTGCTTGGTGTGGCATTTTAAGAGAGAGAAGGTGAGAAAAATTGAAATTCTTCATGGGTTGAATGTGTATTTAAACGGTGGACCATCAAGCCCGCAGGTCGTGTATGGATACAAGTCCTTGGCCTATGAGAGTAGTTAGTACGATTTGTAGAGAGAAGAAAAGAAATTTAAAATTGGAAATTGATATTAGGATAGACGATCCCTTCTGAAGTGCATCTCTCACTAGCTTGAATTGATGGATCAAGCCTAATCCCCAAATCACTAATAAGAAAATACTCTCAGCTGATCGTTCTTCGATAAAAAACTAGGGCCGGCTCGTAGGCTTTTACCCCTCCTAATCATGAAAATAAGTAAAAGACTAATTAGCCCTCTAATGGCTAAACACACACTTCGACTAATGAGCGAAAACCCTCTAATTGCTAAACACCCAACTCGCTAATGAGCAAAAGGATAAGTCACCCCTTGGATGCGCGCCGCTCCGCCTGGTGTAGACCCGTATCACATCATTACTCCCCCCCAAAAAATGAACCTATCCTCAAGGTTACAGTCTGATGATGACGTCCATCTTCTCTAATCTAAGTGTGGGCGCGGCTCTGCCTCGTCCCCACCTCCGTCAAGCATCACCACAAGATCCTCCTCTGCTGTCATCTCTAGCTGCATGGCCTTCTCTGTGCAACGGTGCCCTGGTGTGAACCTCTCGTCACACTTGAAGCAAAGGCCCTTAGCCCTCCACTCCCTCATCTCGGCCTCTGACATGCGACGAGTCTGCCCTCCCGGTCGCGTCTCCGTCACATCTTCCCTTGTCGTCGCTGGTGTCCACACAGTGGTCTGGATTGTCTTAGTAGATGCTGGACTGTGGTATGTCGATCCGCCCCCAGCCCCCTAGACTTTCTCTCTTCAGCCAACCTGTTCTCCACTCTCCTGGCCACCCGCATCATGGCAGTCAATCATTGAGGGTCACGTACTCCCAGCTCAGCTTTCATCGCCGGTTTCAGACCCTTCAGGAAGTTTCACTCCATCGATTCCTCAGATACATCCTCTACTCGGCTCGAGAGTGTCTCAAACTTCGCAATATAGTCACGTACGGACCCATCCTGCCTCAAGTTGTATAACTGCTCAAACAGCCCTCTCCATGGGTCTCCTGAAACCTCTACAGGAGGCACTCTGTTAGCTCCCTCCACGTCCGTATAGGTCTATGCCTCTGGGTCCACCTGTACCACCCAAGAGCCTCTTCCTCGAAGCTCAGTGCTACTGCCCTCGGTCTCTCCGCCTCATTGAAGCCCGTGACATCAAAATACCTCTTTATCTGGTAAATCCATCCATTGGGGTCCTTCTCCTCGAACAATGGTGCCTTCAACTTCTCATCCTCGTCTCTGGGTTGGCGTCACCTCGTGGTGGCCCTTTCCTGTTGGCTGCCTGACGCCTCTGGTAAGGATGCTCCTCCGCTCTCCACTGTCCATCTCCCCTGGCCCTTTCGTTAGCGAGTACACCCACATCATCCCACTCATCAACATGCTTCCGTCGGGGTCCCCCATGTAGCCATCCTCCTTCGCCGCCCCAAACAGAGGCAGATCTCCCGTGGGCCCCCGATATGGCCTCCACCCGTCGACGCCCCCAAAAGGAGGGGGAAATCCTCCCGGGGGCCCCAGGTGGGCCCGCCTGTCGTCGCCGCCCCTTGTCGGGGCATGTCCTTCTCTGACAGGCCCCAGGTGGGCCCGCCCGCTGCTGCCGTCAATCGTCAGGGGTGGAAAACCCCCCGCGCCCCCAGGAGGGGGTGCCGGCCAACTGGGGGCGGCTGTCCTCCAGCCTCCCCAGGAGGGGGCTCCAGCTGACCACCTGCAGCCCCCCCTGGTGGGGCCGCCCGCCGTGCCCTTGGCCTGCGCTGCTTCCCCAGGTGGGGGGAAACCCTCCTACAAACCCTAGGGTTTGTCCACCGCCGTTGCCCGGAGTTGTTTGCGAGATCGGGTCTGAAGATCCTGACGTTTTTGGATCTGGATCTCGCTGAAAAAATTGCTACTGAAGCATCTTCTCTACCTCGGCAAATCCCTCTATCTCGCGCGAGTGTTGCTCCGAGATCCGCTTCATGCCCGCTTCCATGGTCGCGTTCATACTGCCTTTATCTCGTCTTTCAGATCCGTCATCTCCTTCCTCAACATCGAGATCTCTGAATCAAGTCGCTCCTTCAGAGATTTTGTCGCAGTCGCTCACGTGTTCGTCATAGAATCGATGCTCTGATACCAAATTGGTATGATTTGTAGAATTTAACGAGAAGAAAAGAAATTTAAAAGTAGAAATTGATATTAAGATAGATGATCCCTTCTGGAGTGGATCTCTCCCTAGCTTGAATTGATGAATCAAGCCTAATCCCCCAAATCCCTAACAAGAAAATACTCTCAGATGATCGTTCTTCGATAAAAAAACTAGCGCCGGCTCGTAGGCTTTTAACCCTCCTAATCATGAAAATAAGTAAAAGACTAATTAGCCCTCTAATGGCTAAACACACAACTCGACTAATGAGCGAAAACCCTCTAATTGCTAAACACACAACTCGCTAATGAGCAAAAGGATAAGTCACCCCCTTGGGTGCGCGCCGCTCCGCCTGGTGTAGACCCGGATCACATCAGTAGTGCTGCTGCTTGGTGTGGCATTTTTTAATAAAGGAAGCGTGAGAAAAATTGAAATTCTTCACGGGTTGAATGTGTAATTAAACGGTCGACATGCAAACCCGCGGGTCGTGTATGGATCCAAGTCCTTGGCCTATGAATAGATGGGTCAAGTACGTGTAGGGGTACATAGATTGACCTGAGAACAACCCGATATATACCCGACCCGACCCATTTGCCACCCCCGTGGCCGCAATGGTAGTGGAGGAGTAATGCAGGGTTGTCGGCAACGGTAAATATGGATATGTGATGGTATATAGGTTATACGAATGAGGGATGCACAAGAGAATGAAAAAGGTTAGGAATTTATAGATTCCAAAAAAACAGAAAATATGGATGGACACAATTTGTATTTAGTATGGGGGTTGGAAAATATAAGTTCATGATTTAAAAATTGCAATTCTCTAATTTGTCCAACATAAAATCTTAAATCAAATATTTTAAATACGTTGGGCCTAACACAAAATTGTAAATTCTGGAATTTGAATTCTTCAGTTCAATCCGTACCAAGACACCCTTGGAGACACAGCCACAATGAAGTGAAAGATGATTATTTAAATGTATAAGAACTATTGCCTTAGACGTTAGATGAACAGTAAACTATTCATATTATGGTTGGCATGTAATCAACATTGCCCAAATATCATGTGTAAGACGCACGTACATAAATCTGCATAGACTATGGGTGTTTGGGTAATATTGATAATCCTTCCAATAATTTTCTCTTTTATTCTTTTGAATCAACAATTCTCTTGATTTGGTAAACCTGTAACAATCCTTAGTGATAGATGTTATCATGTAGCATACTAAACAATATGACAAATCATTCTCTCCGTGACGTTCCTCTGCAATACATCCCTTGTCTTGATTTTTACCTTTAACCAAGAACAACTCCACTGTCTGTCTTCGCCTGACACAAGGATATTAAGATGTATTCTTCTTGTGCTACAATGAGAATCCAAGCACCTCTTCTTTGTATCTGAATGTCACATCTTATTCAATGTGAGAATTCAAGTTCCTGTGTGACATGTCAGACTTAACAATATTAAGCAACCAGCCGAACAAATATTTACAAGCATAGACAGTTGGCAATGTGGCAAACAAGGAATCCGTATTTGAGCAAGAATTGCAATGTCTTCTGCTCATTACCAAAATTTACAGTTCTCTTCTTTTGGTGTATTCTTTAAAAAATCATTAGTTTGATTCATATTCCAAAGTACTCACTAATATTTCACAATTGCAGGAAATATTCTTTATTAATTGACTTATTTCGTGGAAAATAGGTTAAAGTTTTCTCTGTTTTTGAGTTTAAGACCATGTACTTGTTTCTGTGTTTAAAACCATTGGAAAATGGAAATTTTTTCGTTTGGTTGTCTTATCGCTTTCAGATTCTTACATCTATTATGCGGCTACTACTCTGTTGGACTCTATGCAGGCAGCAACCAATGGATGTTCTACCGTGCAGTTTGGGTACAACGCAAACTTGAATAAGTTATCTTTCTATGATGAATTAACATCGCATCATTTCAGTCTGCCTTTATTCCAAATAAGGAGAAGCAATGCCAAGTGTAGTATGGAACTTCTTCACATCTATAAAAATGTGGATCGCGCCCATATTGTTATATGGGTTCAATTATCTGTTGGGTGGGTCCCTCCCATGTGGGGGAGGGTCATTCTCTTGACTTTCTGACCAAGAGATAAAGGCCCAAAATATGAGTCCACTGACAACAGTAAAAACAAAGGATTCAGACTGAGCAACAAAAAGAAAACAGAGAGAATGAGAAGAAGAAAACCCATAGGAGAGGGTGCTGTCCAGTTTTGATTAAGTGACGTCAACAGTTTTCTGTTGAGATTTATCCCATAGAGGTACTCTAATTGCATCGGAGATCGATCCATGGTTCGATTGAGCTGAAATTTTGTCAGCATGTCGACAACAAGGGTTATATAGTCTGAATGGTGAAGATCATATTTGGAGCTCCATTTTATGAGATCTATCCGGTTTTCTGCCGAGCCACCATTTTGGATAAGATCATTTCATCTCTCTAATCTTTTGTTCGTGCCAAATTATGTATGCCTCTAGTAGATCATGTTGATTGATTTATCTAAAGAGGACTTTTGTATTCCCATTATTTGGTGATATTGGAGATTGTTCGGTGAACTACGGTCCCGTGGTTTTTACTCCTCACCTTGGGGGCGTTTTCCACGTTAAAAATCGCGTGTGTTAGCTTGTGCTTGTGTTGATTATATGCTCCACTGTGATATTGGCAAGGATATTGGTCTTCTCAATTGTTTCCTAATAGGTTCACCCAAGATGGGATAAAAGAATTCCGCTGCACGTTGTATTGTTATCCCATCACCTTTTACGGTATGTTATCCCATAGAAAAAATCCTCCATTTTGCCTTTCTATACATGATAATTTGAACCATTCAAACCGATCATTCGACTTTTCACATTCTTTGTTCCATCATTCACCACAAGGCACAATCTAAGAATGAATTGGCTCTGATACCCATTTTGATGGGATAACACAACGTGCAACGGAATTCTTTTATCCCCTCTTGTGTGAACCTATTAGGAAACAATTAAGAAGACCAATATCCTTGCCAATATCACAGTGGAGCATATAATTAACACAAGCACACGCTAACACACGTGATTTTTAACGTGGAAACCCCCCTCAAGTTGAGGAGTAAAAAACCACACGACCATAGTCCACCGTACAATCTCCACTATCACCAAATAATGAGAATATAAAGGTCCTCTCTAGTTAAATCATTAAACATGATCCACTAGAGGCATACATAATTTGGTATGAACAAAAGATTAGAGAGATGAAGTGATCTCACCCAAAAAGGTAGCTCTGCAGAAAACCTGATAGATCTCTTAACCTGGAGATCCAAATACAATCTCCACCGTCAGAATGGAGATCCCTCTGTTATCGACATGCTGACAAATTTTCAGCTCAATCGGACAATCGGACCATGGATCGACATCCAATGCGTCACTTGATCAAAATTGGACTCTCCTATGGTTTTTCTTCTTCTCCATCTCTCTGTTTTCTTCTTTTTGTTTCTCAGTCTGAATAATTTGTTTTTAACTTTTTACTGCTGTCGGTGGACTGATATTTGGGCCTTTATCTCTTGGTCACAAAGTCAAGAGAATGCCCCTCCCCACATGGGAGGGACTCACCCAACACAATTTTCATTAATTCCCTGGTGCAAGTGAACTTTACTCGTCGTCGTAAACACTTTTTAGTGGGTTCCTCGCTGTGATATCTGTGAATTAGATTATGATTTGCTACATAATCTTGGTGATGAGGTAACGTGATTGTCATGAGGCCCAGCCGGACTGAACTTTCTTAGATGCAGTCAAATCCAGCATTTGCCGGTGCCCTGCCACAATAATCAATGCTGCTGCTGCTGCTGCCGCTCGTCATGCACATGGAAAGGTGAATTAAAATTCATGTTGAAATGGTGTCATTCTTTGATGTTAATCGTTCTACATGGTTTGTTCTTTAATTTGGTTATCGTATAAGGTACGTTTTATGGTAAGCAACATTATTTCATTGAATATGATAAGTAGGAGCAAAATGGACATTTTTTTCCTTTTTGATAGAATAACGCTAAGAAGTCGTCTCTCTTTTGTATATATTAGGTTTTTATGGGTGCAAAGCTACGTTTGTTGTCACGCTTAAGATGCTGATATCTTTAAAGCAGCCTGCAAAGGAAGAAAGTGCATCTACAAGAGCATAATCAGGTACCTGCGTTCTAATTATCTTCATGCTTTTACCGCAGATGTGTAAGAATGGATCTCTGACCTTCATCAAAAATCCTCCCTTTTTCATGGATTGAGTCCATGCTTTGACAATTTGGCAAAAGTGAGTGTCCTTTGAAATATGTGATACTGGATGCCATCGCTGTTCAGTGAACCCTGATCCCATTCCCGTATTCACTTGATACCCATTCCATTCAATCATTATGATTACTGTGCTGAATGATGTCCTAAATCCGGTTCCTTTCTAAGTCGAAACTACTATTTCCGGCACTCATCGCAGAACTATTTGTGACTCCATTTTCTGATACTTGCATTCATTATAATTGCTGGCTTTGCCGCAATTTTTGAACCAATTTGAATCATTTAACATTTCATTTCTTTTTATTCATGTGCAAGTTGTCATTATCAGATTCACTTTGTATTCTTCTAGCATTGTACTTCTATTGGCATTGCTACTATCCTTTTAATTTTTATTTTTATCCTCGCATTCATCTGTCACTCATTATTAACTCATGCAACATCACCATCGCCTACCAACTCCAATCCTTTGCTGCACCTTTGCATATCTCTTGAGCTACGTATGTACACCTTAATGCCGAAGTAATGAGCTCGCTTTTGGTATATCTCAGTGGCCAGTGAATCAAATTAAAGCATGATTTTTAACCAGTCATTTTTTTCTCTCTTTGAAGATGCTACCAACAAAGTACATGCTGTTGTCAGTCCGCTATATGCCCGTTCCCTCTGGATTCGAACATTAGGTATGCTTTAGATATCTTTGTAACTTCACGCGCCTGCCTGCCTGCCTAAAACTGTGGCTATTTTCAATGTCAACTTACAAAACCCTAACGCCTTTGTTTTTTATAGAACTCCAACTGGTCCATGAGGATCATGCTCTATAAAAAAGATTCATGCATACATCCATATCATACGGCTCCTTTAGGAAAAGCTTTCCCCTATGTAGATGCCTGGCCAAATTGTATTCACCCAATAATGGAGCTAGAGGCTTCTTATGGAAGGAACCCGAGCATCTCTCTGTCGCGCTCCTTTTTTAATCAGCTTAGATGCCTCACGACAAGTCGAGATGGTTGGTTGTCGCACGCATGTCTGATATATTCTTTTCCTTTGCCGATCTACATTCCTCAGTTCTTATCCAGATTGGTGTTCATACACATGATAAGAACCAAGGGTTGTTCTGGTGATATTGGCAGGGTGAAAGCATGGAGGCTCGACACCGCAGGTGTCCCATGAAGGTGCTGGAAGATCGAAGGGTCTCTTTCGCCGAAAAGTTTGATCAGAGAGGAGAGGATGAAGGAACAAAATCGCATGTTGATTGCTGCTGGAGTTTTGAACCACCACAAGTTTGCTGCTGGAATCAAATGTCTTTGATTAAAGAGATGGATGTTGATGTTCTAAAGATTTCTCATCTGACAGAGAGGAGAGAGGTCAAAAAATGGCGGTGCCGAGGGAATCATCCTATGATTTACTTGTTCAATTTTGAGTTGTCTTGTTCGCTGCATTGATGAGATTGTATCAGACTTGCTTAAGTGTATGCTTTGTTTAGGTCAACTTGGGATGCAGAGACTAGTGAAGCTTATCAATTGATTGTGCTACACAAAAGCAAGAAGTTAGGAATGTGGGGTTTGATTCAGGATTCGATTAGCAAATTTCAGTGTAACAATCATGTTAGGCTTTATTTATTCCAAGCCCTTTTGGTTGATTCTGTGGGCTTGGGCCTGGGCTTTGGACCACTTCAGTTGACCATACATTACTCAACAATAAGCAGTTCTTGTGACTTTTTCTACAGAATGCTTGCAATCAATTGAAAAGTGTTGTATAGACTTAATTTGGAAATAAAGCTTTTTCTTGATACATCGGAAAGCAGGAATCGAATCCTCGACCTCTCGTAGGGAAGGAAAGACGAATATCACTAAGTCAATTGGCTCGGGGACACAAAATAAGCTTTGCATGAGATTAACTTCGATGAAACCTCAGCTTTTAAGTAGACTAGGCCTAACCAGTGAAGTCAACTGAGGTCAATTTTTTATTAACTAGGTTAAGAGGTCTATGGTTTTGTCTTATCCTTGTTGGGCCCTTAAACCCATAGGCCTACATTGTCCAAGGATGAGCATGTTAGCCTTCGAAATGGACCCATTTGGCTCTGTCGGCCACCTCCGGCTCCTGTGATTGGATGGCCCACCCACAGCTGGGCCCACCATCAACCCTAAAATCCAAAACTTCGGATCCTCTTGCCAAGTTGATAATGAACCTACTAGCTACTTGCAAAATATCTAATGTAGAAATGATCCCATTATCCAGACTAGGAAAAAAATAAAATCCCTTTTAAAACCAATCTCTACTGTTATAATGAGAAGATTTAGCTTATTTTTTTAAAAGAGATTAATGGAAACATATCCATATATGCGCCTCAAAAAATTCATCCTCCCCTATTTTTTCGGACGATCGGAACCGTTTATCTTGATCTCCAGATATTGGTTGAAACACATGGTTCCCATCCATCCACCCATCGCAGATTCAACGGCTTCGCATGAACAGAACCTTTTTGCGACGGATGTATGAACGTGCAAACCCCCTTAGGTTCACCCGATGTTTGGTGTCTTGGGGGTCTTACAACGTGAAGAGCAAAGTGAACAGTTCCGCTCCTCAGAGAAAATATGGAGATGTGGGGTTTGGAAGGATGACATGTCGTGCCACATATGCTATATGTTTCCCATCATCCCCTTTTTAGAACAAGAAATGTCATCTAATTGCGAGCGTAGCATGCGCAAGAAGCCGGCATGGTTATAAAACCGATACGAGGCTTAACCACACATGTCATATGAAAGGCACCGATGATCATAACCTAACTTGGACAATGACCCACAAGAGCCATTGAGGGGCTAGTAGCTAAGACACCACCCAAATGATGATAGACAAAAAAAAAGGCCATGAGATACATTTTCATCTCATGGGATTGAGAGGGATGTAGAGGATTTGGAAGCCACCAAGGTCCCTCCCAAGCAATTCCACTGGGCCATTGGTGGGCCCCCATCTCCATTGGACGAGGTCTTGGTCTAAAGGCTGGCCCAAAAAGGACCACAGTAGGAGCCTTGATTGAGAAGTTGCCAAGCTCTACAATCTTATTTTATTTTTTATTTTTTTGCGTGTGGGGACTTTGGGTGCGTCCTTTTTGAGATTTTCTTGGGTGCAAAGATAGCGTTGGTTTCACGCCCATCAATGAAAAAATGAGGAGGATTTGAGGACAAAAGTAGAGCAAAGGATTGTGGTGGCAGAGAAAGGAGAAAGGAAGGCATCTTATAAAAGCAAAGAGAAGGGAGAGAAAAATGACAACCATTGGCCTTTTTTTTTGTGTGGCACAGATAACATCTATTATACAAAAGAGGACCGTTGACTGGGTAAGGGTTTGTCTCGTCAGAAACTGACTGGGATAAACACATCCCAGTCAGCAACCCGCTTTTGAGGTTTTGGGCTTTTGTTTTGGGGGTCATTTTACCCCGCGACGCTACCGACACATGAATTCACAGTTCTCGCTCCTCTTCGGCTGTGTGCATCCACCGAATCATGTTCGTGTGGTTTTTTTTACGCGCTGTGCACTGTGTGCACGGGTTATTTGTAGTATTAATACAAGTTAGGATATAGAGAATAACGAGAAACATAGGATATACGTCACCGAAAAGTTAACCTCCCTTTAATTTTTTTTTTCCATGCCCAACAATTAGAACCGTTTGCCGTGTTCTCCATGTTCTAAAGCTCCAAAACATCAACTGTCGAGTGAATCCAGCAGGTTTTGCACGTTCATCCACCCATCGCAAATTTAACGGTTTCACATGAATTGACCTTTTGGCAAAGGGTTGATAAACGTTCAAACCTCGTTGGGTTCACTGAATATTAGATTTTTCACATAATGGTACATGTAGCTTAGCCAGATATGTCATTTGACCATTATTATAGGGTCATGTAACTTAATGCTCCTAATCATTGATAATAATGAGACATTGCTCTAAGAAAAATGTTGCACTTAGATGCTCTGAAAAATGCAGCAAATAACTTATTTTGTCCTTTCTAAGTTATAAGACCTAAGAAATTAATATAAATTATTTAGATCCATTAGGTTAACATCATTTGGATGAGAAAATTGAGTTAATTTAATGGATAAATATATTTTTTATGGATGAATTATTTTTAGAGAAGAAACCAAACAAATTTGTAATTTATTATAGTCTTTTTTATTTAAGTCGTGGGACCCTAGATTCATTTATAATCATTGTTCACGAAAATTACACTAAACTTGTTGTGATGTTACAATCATCACAAATTAATGCAGATTGCCCCCAATTTTGAGAAAGACTATATACACCCCTACAATAGGGGTGTATACAATGATTAGGTGACAAAAAAGGCAAAAAGAAAATGAGAGAAATTGTGAATTGACCAAATGAAATGATGTAATTTCCTATTTTGTAAACCTATCATTACATACACCCCTATTTCTAGGGGTGTATGTAGCAATCCTCTTTTTTTAGAGAAATGTAACTGCACCATTGATCTGCGTGCAGGGTATGGAATTTTTCTAATTTTAGAAAATATGTCATTTCAGTGTTTAAATAATAGGATATTGATGTGATAGCTATTCACAAATTGGAAATTAATAGTACAATGCACCGCATCGTACACGATACAGTTAGCAATTTTCTTTTTCTATTTAAAAAAATCTTAACTTTATATCCAAACTCCAAAGAGCCATGACATCTAGGTGTGGGTAACACAAAGTAATCCAACTAATAGCACTCCCAACAGGGGGGCTGAATGAATGCCACGTCAGATTCAGTTAGTGTGCTCTTTTAATGGAGGGCTGAATCAGTGGCTAACTGAAGATGATCAGACGTCTGATTCTTTGTGAATCGAACGTCTGATTATGGCATGAAATGAAAAAAAAATTCATCAACCTGCTGAGTCAGTGGCTGAATGCGGGGCTGAACATGGGCTTAATATCTTAAGCCATTGTTCAGCACTCTCTCTCCAATTTTTTGCAAAACCCCCCTCCTCTTTGTCTTTTATCCCCCCTCCCGTTCTTTCTAATTCAAGAAAGAAAGGGGGAAGCCACTTTGATCTCTTCATTCAGAGAAATAAGTGGCTCAAGAGCCTCCCTTTGTCGAGTCATTCCTTTAGTGGTTGGGAAGCAGGTAAGGTGCCACCATGCCTCTAGCGTGAGAGTGTGAGTTTTAGTTCTGTTAAGTTATTGGGCCGGTCTTCGAGGAAAAGAAATACTTTCTCATTAAGGTTATAAACCCCGCAAGAGGGATATCCCAGCCCACTAGGCCCGCAAAGCTCGTAGAAGAGGTTAATCACTAGCCAGGTCAAACCCACACCTAATTTGCTCGTTGAGCTCACACAGCTTAAGTAAGTGGTTGATTATGTGCACATCAATAGCAGAGGAGTGGACATCAGTTATGCCTATTTTTTAGGGATGATCGTGACGCCATAATGTGTGATCGTTATTCGCCAACGACACTGAAGGGATGCTTTTACTTATAAATAAGAGAATGACAAACATTACCGTGGCCAGATTTCAGATGTACAGAATACTAGGTACTCTGACAATATTACTCTTTACTCTCTACTCTTAAATTTCTTCCTTCAAAAGCTTGGTGTGATTGAATCGAGTTGATCTCTCTTGGGTCGAACTTGACTGCCCTAACCCTTCCTTAAGTTAATACTAACTTAAGCATCGAATGGGATTTGGGTTGGAACCCAGAGCCGACCCTCCTAATGAGTGTCTGTGGTGCAGGTCGATCGAGATTCGACCCATCCAGTTGGTCGTAGCATTGTTCTACGACCCAAAAGAACGTCGAGCTCGAGTCTAATAGCTCGATGATTAGCCATCGGCGACCCGGGTCCCATCTACCGCGCGTCCCACTCAAAAGCTGACAAGGCTCCACCTCATCAAAGGCGTCCGAGTTAGCCCAATTTACCGGTGGCCGGAACCCAGCGGTCAACCAGGTCTCAAATAACGCATTGATAGCGAAAAGACGTAGGGTTCCACGTAAGCTTAAGCCTTTCATTCAGCATCTGTTCAACGCTCCGTTGGGAGTGCTCTTAGGGCCTGTTCTTTTGCTGGAAAGTTGAAATGGGAAAGTAGGGGATTTGTGGAATCTGGGGAGAGAGAAAAATGAGTTGTGTGTTCTTTTGGGTGGAAAGTTGTATGGAAAGTGGGGTTGAGAAAGTAAAGTGTGGTCCACCCAACTTTCTTCTGTTCTTTTGGTTGTAGAAAGTTGGAATGAGAAAGTGGAAAGTTGGTGAGTTGGAGGAGAGAGAGAGAGAAATAGATGAGATAGTGGGCCCCACATAACCCAACTTTTCCATGATTTCCCAACAAATTTCATGGATTACAAAAAGTGAATCTGGATTACAAAAAGGACGCCACGTAAGCAAACTGTCTCGTTTTAACTTTCAGCCAAAAGAACAAGTTTTGGAAAAGTAGATGAAGAAAGTTGATGAATAGTGAAACTTTTCACTTTCTCATCTCTTTTCTTGGCAAAAGACATGCCCTTAAAAGAAAGCACACGAATAACCAAAAATAACCCATTAATCAGCTAAACTTGGACTTCCTAGGAAAATAAAAGAAGGCATGGACATTGCTTTTGTTGCCTCTTCTCAAAGCTGGATGCCAAAATAAAAATAACATTAAATAATAATGACGATTGGATTCGTTCAGTTTATTCAAAATTATAAGGCCCCAAATTATCAATTTTGGGTTAAACGCTAAGGATTTTGATCGTTCATTTAACCATTACAAAAAAGTTTTGTTGTGGTGAAATCGTTAAACTTACAACGGATGGATAAATGAGCAGAATTGCTTGGAATCACTTGAAAATTGATGATTTACGATTTTAGAACATGAAGATCAAAATAAACGATTTCGATGATGTAGACGTTTGACGTCACCCAAAGAGAAATGGGTAAGTAATGCACATTATTCACTTAAATAATTTGTATAATTTGATTTCTGAATCAATTTTTCGTTTTTTTAATTAATAGTATGGCATTAAACATGAAGGGCCCCACTGTTACCGCTTTTCGTTCTAAATAGGGGTGTGCGGTTTGGGTACACTGTTTTTTATGTTATCCGGACCCGACTCGATAAGGGATCGGTTCCTAAAATTTAGACCGGGAACCTACCCAATTGAACCATATACCTGAAAGCTATCCAGACCATATGGTTTCGGGTACACGGTAAAAACACTGATGGAATAGAGGTTATTACACATCCTCTGTTTTTTAACAGTGTTAAAAAAGCACAGCTGCATAAGCACCAGTTTGGAGCACCTCCTTCCTTTAGGCTTTATTCGTATTCAACAGCATGCTCCCAGGACTCTATTAGACCTACACACATACAAATAATAGTAATTATTTCATATATGATCATATTGTTGTGGTTAATTAATGAAAATTTCAACTGCAAATGGAGAATGACGACACCCTAAACACTAAAAATTATTTTTGTTCATAGAGGTTCTGGGTAGGTTCAAGTGCAGGCAAAGTGCGCGCGCCGGCGAGCTGGCTGACTGGGTACCAAACCCGGGGAGTCCTACACTACTCCTAAATTGAAGGGGGGATAACTGGACTCGAACCCACGTTGTCACTGCAGACGCGGGCCGAGCTACCCAAGTGAACACCCAACAGAACTCTTTTTGAACTTGCAGTGTACTGACCACACATGCTTTAGCCGATTGGTTACATGCTAAAAGCAATCATCGTCATCAAAATCGGATGACATGGCACAACCAGGGGTTAGTCCCACATCGGTTAAGCTTATGGATTCTTTTAATTTTTTATAGGTTAAATTTTTGGGGCTTAAATATGGTAGTAGTATTGCGATTAGTATGAGGCCTTAGCAAAACCAATTGGGCCGGCCCAAGTGGACAATATCATACCTATGTAGAGATTTAATGGACCATATTTAAAAGTTTTGACAATTTTCTTTTGATTTTTTACGGTTAAAACGTTTCTCTTCGTCTGAACGGGTGGTCCATTCGAGGTTTTAATACATGAAAATCAACATGAACGGCTCGGATCATTACAGTAATTAATACTGCAATGCAAAAGAAAATCTTTTAAAAACTGTGCAGTTGATTGTGACATCCTTACACTGCTCACTATCCTCCTAGGTTAATTTCTGCCCAACTTGTCATGTTCTTACATGGAAACGAACACGCTTTTTCTTGAGATTTTCCCAAACCCCCCTCAAACCCAAGAGAACAACAATTCAGCTCTGGACACCCAGCGTTGCTGCATCGATGACCACCACCACCACCACCACCACCACCACCACCATCACTGCCCGTTGCAGGGCTCGGGGCAGTGCTCAGGCCGCAGCCGTGGTCCCTGTTTTGATCTGCATCTCCCTTCACCCCTGCTCATCTCTCTCAATCCAACCCACAACATGCTGTGCTTGTGGCCACAACGCTCCCCCCATTCTGGTTTTCAGAATGCCGATGGCGACCGGTCGGTCGACGGATCGACAGGCGGGGCCCACCCCCGCCCTCAGCCGATCGCATCCCATACCAAGCTCCAAAACAATCAGGTGCATAAAGGATAAGAGATCAGTGACCTAGGGCTAAAACTTGCACGCAAACATTACCAACTGCTTCTTCTAGCAAAAGGAAAATCGTTAAACTTGCGAATGATAAGTAAATACTATGTTTTAGGACATGAAAATCAACACGAACACGAACTGCGTCGATTACTTCAAGAATTACTACCTATGCACAAGAAACCCTTTTTAAGGGGTTTCCTTACACTACCGCTATGCAGTATGCACAAGAATTACTATTGCTATGCTCGTAGGATTCCATGGCTTCTTCTGGTTCCATGGGAACCCAGAAGTTGAGCATTAAGAACGAGAACGAGTGCAGTACCAGGATAGATGGCAGAAGTGTTTTTTACTGCTATCTGCTATTCGATGAATTAAAAAAAAACTATTGTGCAGTGGAGTGTGACATCCTTACACTACTCTCTAGTCTCCCAGGTTAATCTCTGCACAACTTGTCCTGTTCTTGGATTTTCCCAAAAACCCACATCCACATCAATGAAAGAAACCCAAGAGAACAACAATTCAGCTTTGGACACCCAGCATTGTTGCATCGATGACAACCATCACCACCACCATCTCTGCCCGTTGCAGGGATAATGCCGTGGCCATGGTCCCTTGTTCACCCCTGCTCATCTCTCAATCCATACAACCCACAAATGGGGACGACAGAGAGACAGGCGACAACATGCTCTGCTTGTGGACACAGCGCTGTCCCCATTCTGGTTTTCCGAATGCCAATGGCGACCCGTCGTTCGACGGATCGACCGGCGGGGCCCACGCCCGCCCCCGCGTTTCTTAGCTTCTTATGTAAAGCCGATCACAATCCCACACCAAGCTCCAAAACAATCAGGCGACATGGGAGGTCAGTGACCTAGGGCTAAAACTTGCACGCAATGCTCAAAAACACCACCAACTAAAACTAATCAGTTTTGGAGGCCAATCACATGCACAGGAGTTGAGGAATGCGATATCAACCAAATGCAAATCCATCAAGATGCAAAGAAAGCCATCAAGATTGCAATATAACCTTCTGATCACCTCATTGTGTGTGTGTGGGGAAGGTAAGTTAGTCGCAAGCGGCAGGTATGGGTGCGGAATGGGGACTTCCCAGAAGGCCACCCACACGTTCCCATCCTAGTACTGCTCCCACCCTAGCACGCTTAACTACGCAGTTCAGTTGCAATCAGGTGACGGTGCTATATATTATCAGCATCTCAATCTAACAAGGACTCGGTCTAATTCTACACTTAATGTAACAACCAACAATCAGAAACACCTCAAGCACATAGCATAAGCCATGTATGAGCAAGACAAACACAAGGAATGAATGCTACAATCCAATAGAGAATGAGGTTGCAGTGCACAGCAGTGTAGTTTGGAAGGTAATAAGTTGCAAATTAAGTAACCATCTGTTAAAATTCAACAAGAACTTGTTCGAGTGTACAAACATCAAGGGATCATGAAAGCAATTTAACCTTGAACACCGCTAACTAGCATTGCATCATATATAATTTAGGGTTTTAGCTGCGCATTGTGATGGAACACAGCAAGCAAAATAAGTAGTAGCCTTACTAATTTAGAGGTACAAGAAGATAACATGCCTGAATTTCCCCGACGAGAGATCAACACTTCCAGGCCGAGACGGAGCCCAGCTCCCCTCGCTGCCAGTAGAGAAACAGCGAGGCCTGCCGCTTCTCGACGTGGAACCCCCTCACCTGCACCCTCTTCAGCAGGCACTCGGCCTGCGTCTCCGTGAAGTTGCTGAACTGAGACGGCACGAACCCGGCCGAGGCGAACAGAGCCCGCCATGGGGGCAGAAGGTTATTGGCCGCCCGGTGCCGTCCCGCCACCGCACTCTCGATCCTCGGCTGCACCAAGAACCTCTCGATCTTGTTTGCCATGTCGGCGTTGGTCCCCGCCGCGTCGATCGAGTCGAGGAGGACCATGCAGGACTGGAATGAATGGAGGAAGTGGTGCGAGAACGGGAGGTCGCCTCGGTCGCACATTTGGTCGACGGACACCACGATCTTCGGGCTCAGCTGCTTCACCAATCGGAGAAGGGCGGGAAACGGCTGAGGGTAATGTGAGCCGACGGGAATGTTGACGGCGATCGTCTCGTTGGCCGAGACGGCGAGGATTTCGGCCGGGTTGAAGGAGTCGACGCCAACGAAGGCGAGTTCGAAGGGGATGCCGAGCTCGGCGGCGAAATGCGTGAGGTTGTCTCGAGTCAGGTGGAGCTCGAGGGGGTGAAACGACGATGGGGACACAAATGCAGTGATCTTGAGGAGAGGCATGGACGGGGACCGGCGGTGGGTTAGTTCTTGCATGAAGGAGGGCCACTGGCCGCCGACTCCGATGTCGAAATCGACGATGTGGATTCGATCGGAGCCGCATGTTTCTTCCAACAGGGTTTGAGTGACGGTGAAGTTGGCGAAGTGGATGAGAGGGGAGACCTCGGAGAACGCTTTGTATGAGCTGAGCTTGAGCACGACGTCCCATGGGTTCGTGAGGGGGGTGGCGGCGGTCGGAGTCTGGCCGCCGGCGGGGCTGTTGGCGAGAAGGGCGAGGACGTCCTTGAAGAGGAATGCGGAGCGAAAGAGGGGCTTGAGGCCGAGAGGGGAGGTGGGTATATGTTGATTGAGCCGCGCCAATATCTCACGCGCGCTGAATGGGTTGCCGGCCTCGACGAGCTCGGCCGCCTTGAGAAGCTGGTCGACGAGCGACTGCTGCTGCTGCTGGGCGATCGCCACCGCCGCCGCCGCTTCGTCTTTCGGTTTTGCCGGCGGCCGAAGTTGAAAGCCATAGGGAACGGTGCCGGCGGCAGCGGGGGCTGAAGAAGGCATCAGCGAGTGATGGCGTTTCGGGTTCGGGGGGAGGATGAGATGGGTTTCGGGTTGCGGGGGTGAAGGAAGGAAGAATGATGGGTTTTGAGGAGGAGGATGATGGTGGTTGATGACGAGTCCGGGATTGTTGTTATTAAAGAGATGATGATGGTCGACGGGTTCATGGAAGAACATTGGGTGATGGGTCGGCGCCGGCGGCGAGATTGGCACTCTGGCGTTCTGATTCGGCGACAGCAGAGTCGAAGGAGGAACAATAGCCGATTGGCCTTCGAACGATCCGAAGAAGGGATCAATAAGTCCCCCAAATGGCTCGAATTCTTGTTGAATTGCAGGGGCCGGTTGGGCTGCGGCCATTGGCTGCTGCTGGTGGTGGGGCTTGGAGTCGTCGATGTCGCCCATGATCCAACGGAGGAATGTCTGCTCGTGGTTGCTGGGAGACCCCGCGGCGGCGGACTCGGACAGCACGGCCTCCCACTCGTCGAGACCCCCGCCGCCGCATTTCGGGTGGGCGAGGGAGGAAGGATGGATGGGCTGCAGCTCGAATGCCCACTCCTCCTTGTTCTTGTCGCTGGCGCCGGTGTTGGAGGCGGGCTGCTGCTGCCATTTGTGGGTGGTGGTGGTGGTGGAGTCGGGGTTGTTGTCGGAGATGGCCGCCACGCCGGCAGAGTCTGAAGAGCCTCCGCCTCCGCCGCCGGCAAGAGAAGAAGAGAGGGTGGAGGAGGAGGTTGGTGGGCTTGGGCTCCTTGTGTTATCCAGAACAGAGCAAGGCTCGATCCCCTCTCTCTCCTCCTGCTGCCGCTGATGCTTCCTCTTGCTGCTGCTAAAACCAGCAGCCCTGCTCCAATTGAGGTTCTTTGCCGCTGCAATCTCTAAACACCCGTCACCTTGAAAGCCGAAGGGCATCCCCTTCATCTAAAACACCACCATACGCGATCAATCGAAATCAAAGAAACCCTAAAACCAACCAGATCTCCAACACTTTGTTGCCTCTCTCTCTCTCTCAAAATGCAGAGATCTTGCTTTTGTTGTTTATAAACATGGTGCTTTTCGTCTTCTTGTATCTTATCTTTAAAACTCAGCCCAGTTTTTTGCTCATCTCTTCAATCTTTTCCCTCCAATGGTTGCGTCCAACATTAAAAAGCATCAAATGGCTTCTCTCTCTGTCTAATATTTTATCTTTTATTTTTTTTATCTTATTTCATTTAACACATGAGTTTTTTTATTTACCGGAAAGCAATAAATAACCATCCAACACATACAGTTCAAAGAAAGATACGTGTGTTCCAAAAACACGAGGACCTATCAGGAGTTCGTCGATATTGATACTGCTCTTGCTCAAGGCCTGTTCTTTTGTGCTGCTGTGAGTGTTGAAATGGTGAGATTCCACTATTTATTACATTATTTACTCACTTCAACAAATCCTGTTCTTTTAGGCTAGATATTTTCCACGTCGATCTTTCCTATTCAACCCAAAAAATACAATAATCTACTTTTTCAATACTATTCACTCATTCCAACCAACACAAGTATAATCTCAAAAGAAAAAGAACAGGCCCGGAGGAAGAAACACGTGAGTTTTCCCTGAAATTGTACTTTTTGGTTTTTTTTTTTCATTTTTAATCGTTTGTTTGTTATTAATCTCTAGTAATAGTTCATAAAATTTTCTATCTCCTCTGCTTTGACAGCAACAGTCGCCCACAGTTACCGAGCTGAGGCTCGAGACTCGAGACCCGGGTTTTCAAAAAAGTAACCCAAAAAAAAACGTCGTAAAAGATAAAAAGCCGATTGCCTCCGAAAAAATCGCCATCATTGCAATCTTCCGCCTTTTTACCGAATTGCCCTCGGTCCATCTCTCCCCCCGACGTGACCTCCGTTTCCAATTCCGTCATTTCGACTGTCGCCTCCAACTTTCGGAATTAAATGCGCCCGATACCGCTACGATAAACCCCCCCGGCACGGTAGCGGCGGGCCGGCATTTCGTCCGGTCGGGAGGAGGATACGACGGTCATTTCGGTGTTTGTCGGGGTGGTAAACCGTCTTGTGCCTTCCGATGGGACGGTGACTGTGGGGATGCGTTGCTGGGACTGTGCCGCGGCCCAGCTGTCTCTTCCGACTTGACAAATCCGCGTGGGGCCCACAACTACGGGGGTCTTGCGTGCGACACGTGGAACTCTTGCATGCCCGCTGTTTGCTGATTGGCGTAGACGATTGTCCGGGGATCGAGGCTGCTCTGTGTGGAACCCAAACGAGCAAAGGCCGTCCGATGTGTCGATTAGCCACAGATCGTACGGCGGTACGTCGGATGGACGGACGTGATCCAGCGGTGAGCGGAGCGGCACATGCATGAGGGGGCCCGGCCGTGGGGACCACGCTGCCACCAGAGCCTGCCGCACTATTGATGGGTTCAATCACGAGTAATTGACATTTATGCCCTCCTGGCTTGGTTCGTATTTTCATTTTCCGCCCCTGAGCGCGGGAAACCGCTGCACGTGGGCTGCACTACTTAAATTTCTATTTTTGACCACCCGTAAGGGCCGTAACTGACAAATTACTTATTTCGATATTAACTTTGTGACACTCAAGTGATATTTATTACAAGATGAAATCTCACTCCGTTGTTGGTTGGCTATTTATTGTTGTCCTGTTCATTAATGGTTAAAATAGTTTCTAAGTGTACAAAGTATTATTACCTCCTTTTTCCAAGTGAAACCACCCGAGGTTGATTCCTTATAGATGTGCAATACACTCGTCTTTAACAAACTTTTCAATGTATCAAAAAATTAGTATCTAAATGAACATGGTTAATAGTATTATAGGTAGAAGTCAGGGTGGCAAAATGGCCAGGGGCCGCCGGCCCGGGCCGGGCCCGGGAACCCATTCCCGGGCCGGGCTGAGGTGCCCGGCCCATGGTCCGGACCGTCCCGGGTTTTTTTGTCAAAAAATGCCTCAGAGAGGCTTAAAGGGGGGTGTGGAAGCCGGGCCGGCCCGACTGGGCCCGGGCCGACGGGCCGGGCTGGGCCGGGGTTCTACCCGGTCGGGCCGGCCCGGATTTTGGATGGGCCCGACCGGGCCCGGGCCGGGCCGGCCGGGCCGCTTTTCCACCCTGAGGTAGAAGGGAAATCTATTATACAATTGGATACTCGTCTTACGTGGGCTGGATTTGTTACTTGTTACAGTGTGATATCACTATACGGGATGTCACATCGCCATCAACACCCAGAAGGGACCCAAAAACACATCACAAGCTCAAACAACACCCAAAAACAAACCTCAAGACGATACCCACACTCATACATTGTCTTTCCATTTGAATCATTTCGAGTTCCACATGCTTATTGTGTGGGTGTTTTTTTTGTGACCGTGCACAAATGCGCGGGTTATTTCTATTACGAGTATAAAGAGCATGAATGATCCTTTTTTAAATACCCCTAGTACAGTAACGACATGTAGTATTTTCATCGGTTTACATCCAGTTTGACCAGACCGCGACATTATCATAAAATGGACAGGGTTGGACCAAAAGCCATGCCCTTGTTATTTTTAGTACCAATGCCGAAGTTTAACCTATGCTCAATATTAGCCATAGTCTTAGCCCGACCCTGACCCCAACTCTTAGAAAGCTCACATTGAACATTACATTTTTTAGTAACTAGTTCAATATATACAAGCCAAAAATCTCTTATGATATTATACCATCTGGTTTTTTTTACTTAATTTCAAAGCACATTGTTTCGGTCTGTTTTCTCACTACTGATTGATAGTTTGAAGGTTCGGAGGTCGTCGCGGTCACGCGGGACGTGTGCGGCCTCCGGAGTCGGTTACCCGAGCGTTCGCTGGGTGGGAACGGGCGGATCAGTGCGTCGTTATGCCGAAGGACATCTTCAGCAGAGCGACAGCTTCCCGGAACGATCGGTCGAACGGGCTCGGGCTCGAGAGTGTTCGAACCAAAACAATGGAGCGCCGAAGGGTGGCTTCAGCTGGTTGATGTCTCTTTCGATCTGCACAGACGAGAAAGCTCGTCGGAGGGTCGGACCTTGGTTCCGACCAAGTCCCCTCCGATGCTTATGTCAGACGATGACTGATAAGTGCCCGGTGGAATCGTTTTGGTTCGCGGAGATACCAAGTGCGAATTCCCTAGCCGAGTTATGGAATAGAAATGTAAGGTGGAAGAAAGGTCTTGAGAGGTTGAATACCTAAGCCTTGGGTGTTCAGGATTCGATCCCTTGGCGTTTTGACTTTCGGGCCTCTTAGAGGAGTCTGCATGTCAACTCCTTCAGGGCGTCTTGTCATCTCTTCGTGCCCACCCATTTTGATGGTCCCTTTAAGGGTTATGAAGGCAGACGTAATGGCGCATTAAATGGTGTTTAAGGCGGACGCAATCTGGGGAGCAATTTCCTCAATCGTGGAGGATCGGCAGTTTTCCCGACGTTGGTTTTAGGCCGCCACGACTTGATACACTCGCGGTGCCTTCAGGGTTAGGCCCAATCCCCCCGGGTCGTGTGCTTGGCCTGCTCCGTTTGGGGGGGTTGTATTAATTGCCCCCCATCGCTCGGGCCATTCGGCTCTTGATGGTTTGGTCCGAGGGATGTGATTCGTATGGATTTGACGGGCGCGTCAGTCTAGGCAACGCATTAAATGAAGGTCATCATGGCGCTGTGAACCAAGAGTTCACCCGCCCTTTGAAAGTGGGATTCGGATAGCCGCCTTCAGGGGATGTTGACGTGTGTCCTTCTTTGGATTTCCTAGGTTCGGAGTCGCTCTCCATATAAAATGGTAGGGTTTTGGGGTTCCTTCCACGCTTCTCGATTTTGCGTTCGTTTCCTCTCGGTCTAGGCTTGACTCTTTTTAATGAACCGATGCGATGCACGCTCCTCTTTCAAAAGAGTTGTAGGGTGTCGATGAAGTAAAACCTGAAAGCGGGTCTTCCTATCTTCTTGTGCTTGACTAGCTTGATCCTTCTCTTCGGCTGACTATGCCCCCTTCTTGGGTCGACACTTAAAGCATGATCTTCGGTCCTTTCTGCAGGACAGGAGCGAGGGAGCCTCGCCAGCTGAGTTTGGACGTGGCATGACCGGAGTCGAATGCCAGAGGTCGGAGCTTGGACTCTAGGTCTCGTCAGCTGAGTTTGGACGTGGCATGATCGGAGCCGAGTTTCTCTCTGTCTCCTCTTCGACATCTCGTTCTCCAACTTTCGCAAGGTAACCCCCTCCCTTACTTTCGTTTTTGTTTTGCTCAATGGAGATGGCACTGAGAATAGGAGCTCCGCTATCTGATGCACATGATTCCATCGCGACCGTCAGGGCTTCTTCATACCTCGAGCCCAAAACGTCCCGCGTGAAGTGCAAGGGTTTGCTATTTGAGGATTTGATCCGGCGAGGGGATCCTTCTGGGATGAGGGATCTGAGGTTCCTACCGTGATCTCGAAGCGGCCTCTATTGTCTCCTATTCCACCGCTGAGAGAGTTCGGGTGGAATATCTTTCTTACCCGTATGGGGGTCGGGTCCCCTTTCAAGGCGAGAGGATCTGTTTTCCTGGGGCCCGTGAGATAGGTGTGTACGTCAAGATGTTTCGAATGTGGCTTTGATTCGGGGTATAAATTGCATATTTTACACCCTCATTAGATGGCATTTTGTGCATAGTTTGTGTTCATTTTGGCTCAGATACATGCATTTTGATGATATCACTTAATATTGGAGCGTATCGTTTTTATATGCATAAAACATAATTTTTACATATTATTTGCATCCTCATCTTGGTCTTCTATTATTTTTCGTTGAAGTTCGTGATGTCCTGATTCCAACGCATATTTTTCTAGAATTTTTGGAGGTAACAGCAATTTACTGCATTTTTGGAAGACAGGATGACTGTGCTGAAAATTTCTGGGATGGAAATTCTGCTATTCTCCTATTGTGCAGAATTCTGCTATGATTTCAGTGTATATTCCGGCCTAGTCATATTTTTATATCGTAGTACACTTTGTTACGGTTTCATCACCGCCTGGAACATGTCATTTCAAGGTCGGATGATTTTTCTAGAATTTTCGCAAGACAGTGTGACAGTGCTAAAAATTTCTGCAGATTTGGGCTTTAGTTGCGGTTTTGGGCGCGGTTGCGGGTCGGATCCGACCCGATCCGACCCGCAATGCATGTTAAGTGATTGGGGCTTGGTTTTTGAGGGTTCTGGGGCACAGTTTCGACCCGCAATGCCTAATTCCAAACCCGTTAAGCTGCGAATGGGTTTTTAGCCGAATTTGGGGCTGTTTTTCAACCCATTCTTCTTCCTACCTCATTTTTCCATGGCTTGGAGGCCATGTGGGAGATGTGAAGCTTGGAGGAGGTACTTAAGTGAGACGAAAGCCTCATTGGTTGAGAGATTGGTGATATATTTCCTCTCTTTTTGTGTATTTTGCATTTCTCCTTTGTATTTGAATGAGATGTTTTGTATCAAGATTCTATATTTTTCAAGATGATTGAGTAGTGTTAAATGCTTGGGTTGTGATTCATGAATGTTGGTTGTTAATCTTAGTTCTGTTTGCCTCTTGCCTATTTCCATGTAAATGTTGGATGAATTGTTAGGGCACATTTTTTTGGTAAAGTCCCAAGAGGGCACACTTTGAGAAAAGCTCAGGTTCCTATTTTGATTAGTGCCATGATGATGCATCCATCCTTATTGCAAATTAATATCTTCATGAATGCTAAATTTACCGATTGAGCTTGTCATAGCCGGAGGCCCAATTGAGTTATATGTGGCTTATTTGAGCTTGATTAACACCAACATTAGTGAACCTACAACCCATGCTCCTCTCCTGGCTATCCTAACTCCCCATTTGGTTCTCTAACCCTACATACTTAGGTTAGGATTGTAGATTCACTACAATTTTTCCCACTTCCATTCAATTAGCGAGTTGGTTGTATCACGCTTTACCTTTCCTTACCGATCAAACTTGCGAGTGTAGAACGACTTGTCCCTCTGATCCGACCCGGTACTCACCAGTTATAAATTTTATATTGCATTGAAGCTCCTATATTTTGGAGTGGAAGGCGTGCTTCCTTTGCGTGTCCTCCGGTTCAATCAGGCTTTGCTTTCCTCTTCATTCCTTCATCATCCAGGTCCTGGAGTTTTTGCAAGTGTCTTTATGCCAACTGACCACGTACTCAGTCCCGGTCTTGGTCGACTTTGTCATGATCTGTCATCTGCACGGGTTGGAGCCGTCCTTGTCATCTTATTCTATTTCTACAGAATTAGGGCTGTCTCCTCGACAACATGGCTTCACATTCACGTTAGGAGGGGCAGGAAATGTCTGCTGGGCTATCCCCACTGGGTCGGTCATTGAAAAAACGACTACGTTTTCGTCACTTTCTCCGGGGATGCCAAAATTTTAACTGGCTGGGGAAGCTCGGGCGCCTACGAGTTGGCGCTAGACCTTTAAGAGGTAGATCGGGTCGTGGTTAAATTCCCGACGACCTTGCCCAGGGGGGAGAGATTGTTCTGGCCTTTGTTGGATGATCTCCTTCTCAAGAGTGTCTTGTGGTCCCGACACTTTTTAGACTTCGTCATTCTCCTTGGCTCTCATTGGCTTACCCTGATTCTCCTTTCTTTTATAGGAATGGCAGGCCAGGAGTCCAGCCACCCCTACGACGTGCATCAACTCAACTGTCGGGGTGCTCGGGGCTCTCGGGGAAGCTCCTCTGGTCATGCGTCGCGCCACACGGAGAAGAAGGCGATCCGTGCAGCTGGGCCACCGATCAAGACGTTAAATGTAACGGCCTATTTTCTTCAAGACAACTATTTACGTATTTAACCTATTTTCAAATTTTTTAAAACTATTTTATAATGGTCCGTCAGGAGTTTTACGATTTCAAAAATTTCTTATAAAAATATTTTGAAGTATCAAACTAGTTATGAAGTATTTTAGTAAGTTCGGATTCCATCAAATACCCCTAAATAATCTGATAAAAATTCATTTTCAGTTATTACCGTTTTTGCTTAATAAATTTATTTTCTATACAAATAACATCAAAACATTTCCAAACTTCTATATTATCCTTCTATGATCATGTAGGGCTTTTCACATTAATTTCGTAATTTTCTGAAGTCAAATCAATAGAAAACCCGCATACCCGCTCCCTAAACGTTTTGGCCTAAAACTAGTATCCCCGTAGCTCAAACCCCAAAACGAACATCGTATTCGCGATCCTCGCGACGATACGAACCCGTGGGTATGTTTTCGTAATTTTTCGGACACGTTTACTAGTAGGGGTGAAATCGTAATTTCGTTACAAATTTTCACTAATGACTTCCACTAATAGGGTTTACATTTTACTAATTACCATTTAAATTAACCAAACCTAATTAATTGAATTACCTAACCCTCACCCGTATGCCAACACGAGATTCATGCATCCCCCCTTTTCTAACCTTAGCCTAAAGAAATACCTAACATCTACCTAACCTCATAATTAGTTGACTAAGTATAACTAATTATTAATTAATTTAAACTAATTATATAAACCCCCTTCCATCTTCCTCTCTAACCCGAACCCAAGAGCTAACCCTGCGTTCACTTTCTCTTCCCCATTCGAAAATTTCCCTCAGGCTCTCTCTCACTTTCTCTCCCCAACTCACGCTGCTCCGCCCTCGACCACCCATGCTTCGACCATGAACCCCAAAGCCACCACCACGCAAGTGGCAACGCCGCTGCCCCCTCTCCCCTTTCGCCTACGAGCCCCGAGCCCAAATCACGCAAACCATTCCCCATCTCCGATACTCTCGTAGCCCACCAACTCCCCCTCGTGCGAGAGCCCATGGCTAACCCCCTAACCCATGCTCCGGTGACCTTGACTGCCGCCCGCCGCCACACGCCGCTGTGAACACCTGATGCTCGCACCTGTGCACAACCACACCCCCGTCGTCAACACCCACATCCCCCTAAGACCCATTCTCTTCTCCTCTGTTCCAAACAGAGCACCCCGCTCACGCATCCTCCAAGACAACACGACCGCCGCTCACGCCGCCGTGGGCAGAGCTCTTCACCCTCCCTCTCGAGCTCCCCCGTCGACTGCCATGTGCTCGAGCACCACGCCACATCCCGCCGTCCTCGACGCTCCCCAAATCGAAGCCAACCCACGCCTCACCGACCTGAACCCACGTCCCCGAGCGCCGCCTAAGCTCCGACAGCCCGACCCACGCATCGCCTCACCTCGCTCTCGACGCTGCTCCTCTGAGCCTGCACCGCTCGCCTCTGGGCTTCGCCGACGACTTTCGCAAGCAGCAACTGCAGCTGTCACCACTGTCTCGTCGACCGGCCCTCGTCGTCGTCGTCGCCTCCTGATCCTCATGGGTGACACAGACTCCATCATCCATCTCCTCCTGATCCTCAATATGCAATCTCTCAACGTCCTCTACGTGGCTCTCCTGCCACCCATCATCCTGCTCTGCTCGGTATCCCATGGGGTCGCAAGAAAAAGAACCCAACGGTGGCTCCTCAAACCGACACTGGGCATGCTGCTTTGCATCCTGAAGTGGAACCAGGGACTAGCCATCATCCTCATATCCAAGTGACGACTCTCCAGATGGCACAGTCTGATCCCACTCTGCAAGGTCTCTCAGGTACAACCATGCATCATCTGTCGTGTATGCAAAGAATTCTCCACTGCTGCTCATCTGCACAAGGTCTCATGCCGACGGCTGCAATCATGTGTAGAAAATTCGAAGATGATCCTCTGCGCTGAAAGCATGGCATGGACACCCAAGCACTAAACCATCGAACCTCTCCAAAACCTGACAGTAATTCTCACCGTCGAACTGGATAGAGCTCGCCATGTGTTGCTCAAATGCCTGTTGCATTTGTACCCGAATCCTGTAATAAATAGAAAAGAAAGCTTGAAGGAAATCAGTCTGAAAAGAAAGCCAAGTAGAAAAATAATCTCGAGGAAAAGCATCAAACCAAATTTTAGCATCATCTCTCAATGTATGCGGGAACACTTTAAAATACATAAAATCTGCACAAATATTCTCATCAAACAAATCCACAAACTCCTTTCTACACCATTTTTCAAACTTTTGCATAAATGAACTAGGATTTTCCAACCCCATACTGTGAAAGAACAGTGGAAGTTGGGAGTCCTCCACATAAGCATTGCTAAAGTTTGAAAATGAATCCATAAGAAAAAAAATTATTTACAAAATATTTTTAAAATAAAATAAAGAAAAAAAGAAAAATGACTCAAAAAGTATAAAATAAACAATCAAAAAAGACTGCACATTAAGCTGGAAGTACTATACCTAAAGTGTCCAAAACTAACCAAAAATGTGAATGTGAAAACCATTGTACCCAAAAACGACGCCAAATGATTGACTACGAGGCGTGCACAATCCAAGTAGGATGCGCACACGCCTCCTAAGAGAAGGAGTGTCAAATGCAATATAAACCCGTGAGTACGGAGTCGAATCCACACAGACAATTCGTTTCACAATCACAATCACAATTGGTTAAGGAATGCTAAAAGTGTTAGTACAACCAACTAAACTAACAAATGTGGTGAGTAGAAGTGTGGAGTGATACGATCGAGCCAAATCCAAGGTAGGTAGGGTGGAGACTAAAGTAGGAGCTAGTCAAGCGAGGAAGAGTGTGTGGAATGTGATGTCATTAGGGTTGTGAGTTGATTAGCAATAGGCTCATTTCAAATGAATTAACCATCGCATCCATTTCAAGGTATGCGAGGGTTGTGCACCTAGGTAATGCCCTTAAGGCACACCGCCGTTCTACGGCCCCGCCAAGGGTAATGCACGATTCATTTGTGTGTGGAATAACTGGTTGTAATCCCTAAAATAGCTCGTGAATCGATCCTTACACCCGTGTCAATAGAATACAAGGATGGTGCACGTATGTGTGACCCTTAAGGTACACCGTCATTCTACGGCCCCACCAAGAGTAGCACACGACTCAATCAAATCTAGGCCACAACCCACCAATCAACACTATTTAGCACCCATGTCAAGGCATGCTAAAATCCATTAAATGCAAGATATGAATCATCACTAATCAATCTCACAAAACCCTAGCTAATCCCAATTCCATACACCATTGGCTCTAGGCCATCATAATGAAAACAAAGTGATAAACATTAATGAATATTCATTACAAGCCACAAATCAAACAACTATCAAAGGATTCTCACTATCATTCAAAAATCATTCATACAAAATAATAGAGCGTACAAGAGAGGGAAAGAAATCACCAAATAGAAACCTTAAAACTCATGCTTTCCCTCTCTTGCTCCTCCTCCAAGCTCCACCAAGCTCCAATGGCCTCCAACCCTAGCCCTAGCCCTTGGAGGACAAGATTGGGCTCTCCTAGCCCCAATAGAACAGTAAAACCGAAGCCCCCTCTCTGGAAATCGATCCAGGCCTCAAAAACCCGAAATTCGCAACTATCGGGTTTGTTTCGGGTCTTGCGGGTCGGGTTTTGGGCGCCCGACCTGCCCAAAAACTAATGCGCGCGCTCCAGCAATTGCGGGCCGGGTCGAAGAACCGACCCGTTTCCGCCCGACCACAGTAGCGGGCGGGCTCTCAGCCTACGACAATAGCAGGCGAAGCCCGCTTTTGAAAATGCGGGGCACGCGCCCGCCCGCTTTTGCTTCCCAAATCCCCACCCGATTGTGGGCGGCCATGATAGCGCCGCGTGGCGTTGCATGATTGCGCCACGCGGCGCCCACAATAATCCCTTTTCCACCATTTTTTATCCATTTTCTCATCCAAATAATTCACCAAAAATGCCTAGGAGTATCAGAAAAATCCCAGAAAGTTCTGGAAAATCCCCAAGACCCCTCAGGAGTACCTGAAAAATAGGAGAAAGAGAAATTAGTCCATATAATGATGTTTTATGCAAAGAATGTAAATAAGCCCTAATATGAAACATAAAGTGAGTATATACCCAAAAGAGCAAGATTAAGCCTAATCTTTAGCACAAAAGGGGGGGAGGTAGTTATGGGGCGTAAATATACACTTTTCACTCCAAATCACGAGTCGTCGGTTCCTTCTGCGGAGCGGCTGTGCTCGGTTTCCTGCGGGACGTAGCCGCCCTCCGCTGGTATAGTCGGCATTCGGGCTGCTCCGTTATTATGCTGCTCCATGTTGGTTACTGTGGATGACGTGTGTGATAATCTCGTTCCCACAAACAGCGCCAGATGTTTTGGGGTGTTTTCTCACCATTGATTGATAGTTTGAAGGTCCGGGGGTCGTCGCGGTCACGTGGGACTCGTGCGGCCTCCGCGGTCGGTTACCCGAGCGTTCGCTTGGGTGGGAATGCGTGGATCCGTGCATCGTTGAGCCGAAGGGCAGCTTCGGCCAAGCGACTGTTTCCTGGAATGATCAGTCGAATGGGCTCGGGCTCGATAGCGTTCGGACCCGAACAATGGAGCGTCGAAGGGTGGCTTCGACTGGTTGATGTCTCCTTCGATCTGCACAGACGAGAAAGCTCATCAGGAGAGTCGGACCTTGGTTCCGACCAAGTCCCCTCCGATGCTTAAGTCAAACGATGACTGATAAGTGACTGGTGGAATCGGGCTTGATTCGCAGAGATACCAAGCGCGAATTCTCTAGACGAGTTATAGAGCATAAATGTAAGGTGGAAGAAAGGTCTTGAGAGGTGGAATACCTGAGTCTTGGAATACCTGAGTCTTGAGCGGTGGAATCTCGAACAAGGCCTCAACTCCGTTGAAGACAGCATCATTCTCTCCAATGCAGTGAAGAAAAGCACATCGGACGAACTTCCAGTGTCGATGAGCAATCTCTTCATGATGATCTCGTTGATGGTGGCTGTGATGACGATGCCATCATCATGTGGTAGTTCTACACCCCGCAGGTCATCGTTTTGATATAGGAGGTGTATAGTCTCTGGGGCGCTTTCGTCTCACGGATATTGTCATCAACCTTCTGGCGTATGAGCTTTGGAGTTAGGTTGATAGTTCCAGGTGTGGAGGACCTCCCATTATCATGTTGAAAGAACTGATGCTGGGGGTGGCAAGGCATCACCGGAGGGTGTTGATGGATGAGTCGAAATGGTCGAGATGTTTTGTTGACATTGATGCCGACTCGGAGTTTTCCACAAACGAGGCTAAACTGTTAAGGCCAAAAATGACCGAAACAATTGTGTTGCTGACGTGGACTCTTCCTGCTGAGGCGGAGCCTCATCAGCCGGTTGAGTGGGACCCTAGGTTGGGTGAACCAGGGTCGTCGATAGATGATGTATGATTTGCTGAGCTCGATCGACCCTTGAGCGTTCAGTATATCGATCGATCGAGGCTGAGAAGCTCTGGAACGACCCTAGCGTAGGATCGAGACTCGTAGATCTGCACCACAAGGAAACGTCAGGGGGTCGGATCTGGGTCCCAACCCAAATCCCCTTCGATGCTTAAGTTAGGATGGGAATTAAGAGAGGGAGAGAGCTTGGAGCAGCTGAGATCGACCCACGGAGGTTCGTCTCAGATCTGACGTCGCAAGCCCCTTTGGAGAAGAAATATAATTTGGAGAATGTAAAGTCCGAGTATCAGATCTCGTACCTTGGGAGTTGGAGCCCTTTTACCATTGCCTTTTCAAGTATTTATAGGCGTTTCTCTGATGATTGCGAGTAACCGTCTCTCATTGATTCGGGCGGGATCTTCTCCGGGATTGGTGATAACGGCTGCCCATTTACTCGTTCTCATTAACCCCACGTGAGTATCAGCGGGAACGTAACGGTCGAGTGGGCCGTTCGCTTGACTGGGTATTACTCCGCCTTAATGACGGGTTTCGGGTTGCAGGTACTAAATGGATCAGATATCTTAACACCGCTTCGTGATCCGTACCCGTGCACTACTAACATCATCGTTTTTAACCAATCCAATTACATTCACCGTGCTTGTAAATTTTCATTTAATCATCTAAATTAGTTGTTCTCAATTCAATGAATATACAAGCCGTGATAATTATTGATTTTTCAGTTCAAAAAACCTAAACAATTTGCAACTCTCTTAAAATGTGTGCTGAAAGAACAAGGTGGGTTTGGCCAAGCACTGTGCCAAAGAACAACATGGGGTTGGCGCACTGATGGGTCGTGTCGCTGCTTTTGGATGGTTTCGGCCGAGACATGAAAGCATGCATGCATGAAATCATCAGCCCAAGACCATGGGGAATTAGCCACGCACTTGCGCACAGTTGTTGAATATTGAATTTGTTGGGAAGCTCACTATGGGATTCAGTTCAAAGCAAGGCAACTATTTTATTAATAAAAAAAATGTTTTTTTACTGTTGCTCTGTCAGCACAACTGCACAAAAGCTACGAGACTGAGAAGCTTCAGGCTCCAAATTTCCAGCAGGATCCAGGCCATTAGATTTGTTCTGTTTTTTTTCTTAGATCAATTTGGCCGGCTTCATGGTGTTATCGCAGCTGGTCGGTCGATGATATACATTTCATTTGGATGTTGTAGATGATGGCTTGCCTCGGGCCCGTCGAAGGTGGGCCCCGCTGAGTTGGAGGAGATGAGATTCGTCAAGGACCACCTGCATCCCTGGCGGGCTAGCCCGACCTAATCCGGACAAGCGACTCATCAGATCGTGGCTCCCCGACGAGTCCGGTCCCGTCGATGTCACAGTTTGGCCAAGGCGGCCCAGCAGGGTAAGCTCTGTCATCGATTCCGCCTCATATGGCCGACATCCAGCAAGTCGACTCCCTCGACGGTCGCTCTTTGCGGGATGACCCCCCGTGTTCGACCCATACGACTCCACAGTCCAGCACAAGCCTGCTCGATCAAGATTGACACGCGCCCCGCGACATGGGCTCGAACAAGTAGGCCACTTTATCAGCGGGCCCACCAAGCGTGTGTAGTGGTCAGCCTTATCAAGGCGATGCACGGCCTGCCTTGTCAGACAATACGCTGTCAACCTTACCACGGATGACATGTTGACTCTTTTGTCAAGCGAGGTGTTGTCACCCTTGTCAGGGTGATGGTTACGTCTGGCACTCCATGTCCCGACGAACCCTCGGACGGGGTTTGTAGGCTTGGGACGTAGAGGGTATACTGACATAGCAGAGACATCCCCTCGATCCTATGAATAGAGAGGAATCCCACCTCCATTGAGTACGCTCAATTCCTTTAACTCAAATACTAGCACCTCCATCTCTAAAAACTCCTAGCAATGGCTAACTCTAGTCGACGCCACTCCTTCATTCACTTGACACTAACTTACGCGTCGGATGTTGATCGGAGGGCCACCACCTCCAGCGAGGTTGACAAGTTTTCTGTCTGTTTTAGCCGATAATGAAGGACCTTTCCCCTCAGCCCGCTGAAACCGCCCTGTCCAAGCTCTCTGTTGCCAGATTGCTCAACCCCACTGCTTGACCTGGGCCCAGCGAGAATTCGTGTATCAACATTTGGTGCTAGATGAAGGGCATTGTGACAAATCCCGTCGTAAAGGCTCTCAACCCAACAACCTCCACAGCTTTCTACATCAATGTCTTCTTCATTGCCACCTTCGTCCTCGGCAGCTCTGCCCTCCTCGCAACCCTCTGCTCCGGCATCCTTACCTCCATCTTCACATGCACCCGCATCCTTTCCACCGCATTCTCTGATGGCGAAAGGCAAAAACAAAACTAGGGAGGACAAGCCCCATGGTGCATCTAAAACCCGTGTTGCGGAAGACGGTCACCTTGTTGGCAGCCCGCATGCCTTGCAACCATCCATCGCCCCTGCTCATCCACATGAACTAGCACCGAGCAAACCTAATCCCCGAGGTAGGCTCAAACAGGAATCCCAGGTGATGGAAGTACCTCAAACTTTGGTCGCCTCTCATCAGCATCCAGGAGGAGCCCCATCCTCGTCGTTAGTAGAAGAGCTCGACACTCAAAGGGAATCTGAGCTCGAGAGAGCCACTCCAGTGGAAGACGTAGATGCCATTCCTCTCTCAGGTTCCGATCCATCCTGAATAGTTCAGGTCGGACCTGCCTTGCGACACGACCTTCAGGAGCAGCTCATTAATTTCATGTGATGGAATAAGGACGTTTTTCCTGGTCGTATGAGAACATGCCTGGCATAGACCCGGAAGTCGTGGTCCATCGACTGAACATTGACCCAGTTGTGCGTCTGGTCCACTAGAAGCATTGGGCCCTCAATACTGAGAGAAGTCAGTTGATCAAGGAAGATGTCGGCAAACACATATGTACAAGCTTTATCGGAGAAGCCATGTATCCAGAATGGCTCTCTAACGTTGATCTAGTTTAGAACACAAACGAGAAGTGGTGGACATGCGTCGATTTCCCCTACCTGAACCGGTCTTGCCTGCCCGAATGATAGTTTCTCACTCACGCGAATCAACCAGCTTGTGGATGCCATGGCCAGGCATGAACTCATCAGCTTCATGTACACATATTCTGGCAACAATAAGATCCTTATGTATGAGCCAGACCAGGAGCATGTGGCCTTCTTGATAGACCAAGTGCTATATTGCTACAAGGTGATGCCCTTCAGTCTGAAGAACGCTGGGGATGTCTACCAGCGTCTTGTCAATAGAATGTTCACGGATCAGATCGACAAGACAATGGATGTATACGTCGACGATTTTCTGGTCAAGTTCCTAGCAGTCCATAACCATATCACCGACCCTACGGGGACCTTTGCGATCCTGTAGACGTATCATATGAAACTTAGCCCGAGCAAGTGCGACTTCGACGTGGCTTCAGGGAAGTTCCTGGGCTTCATGGTCCATCATATGAGAATCGCGGCCAACCTAGAGAAGATCATTACCTTAATCAACATGCCCCCCCCCCCCCCCCACGAGGGTTAAGGAGGTCCATTGTCTAACTGGACCTGTGATAGCTCTCAACCTCTTCATTTCCGAATCCACCGACAAATGACTCCCCCTCTTTAAGGTGTTGAAGAAAGGGAAAGAGTTCCAGTGGACAGACGAGTGTGAACAAGTCTTCTCTCGGCTCAAGGTGTACATCAGCCAACCTCCTCTCCTGCCCAAACCCAACGAGGGTGAAACCCTCCTCTTACTGTCCTTTTCTGCCAGAGCGGTTAGCTCAGTCCTCATCCGGGAAAGACGGTGTGCAGTGGCCAGTTTACTATGTCAGCCAGTCCCTCCTGGACACATAGATCATGTACCCGGAGATTGAGGAAATGGCAATCGCGTTGACCGCGGCATGAAGGAGAATGTGACACGTCATCGTATAGGAGCGGGATCCCTTATATTTTACATGGATTATGCTTCATGTCAACCTCGCAATGCCAAAAGGTCCAACAACTCTTTTTGGAACTTCTTTAAGTGCAAAGACTTTTGTTTTGTTTCTTCATGGTCACTTTTGTTTCTTGGGTTGGCAATGCCCATTGCTGGTCAGAAAGGGGAGGGGACGATGGCATCTTCTTTCCTCTCCTCTCAGTACTCGCTACATCCCAAGCATTAAGATTTAGCCACCGCCAGACATGCCACCTCCTCTTGTCTGCCCTATTTGTATCCATCCCCCCCAAAAAAACAAATGAAGAAGAAGAGGAGTACTTTTTATCATGGCTTGCATCCTCTTTGTTCCCAACTGTTGGGTGTTAGTGAAGTAACATGCTCACGTATGAAACGATGTGACGGCGTGGTTACCACGTGATCTGCATACCACGACAGTCAAGAGCGTTAGCAAGTCAAACCCAGAGAGAGAGAATGTTTCGTTTAATAGATGTCCTTTATATGGATGAAGCCAAATGAATTACCTTATAGTTCGATCGGCAATGTTTCTTTCTCACAAGCTCGAATCATATTGAATGTTTGACGTGCGAAGTTTACTTGTTGTCCAGGGTAAAACTCTGTGTGTTGTTAAGCCTATTCTTTTTGGAAAGGAAAAAACCCCTCACAACCGAAGAATATGAGCATCAACCATCTAAGAAGTTTGGTTTGGTTTTGCGTGTTTATCCACTCGTCGCAGGTTTAACGATTTTTCTGTAATAAAACTGTTTACAATAGCAATAGCATATTGAATGAGCAAAACCCTTAGGTTCATTGGATATTTGTTGTTTTGTGGTTTTAGAAAAGATCAAATTGGACGGTTCGGCTTTTCCAAAAAATAGTCTGAAGTGAACTTCAACGTGAGACAACGCAGAATTCCCTCGTTATCTAGCTAACATCCATGTTCCTCTTTCGCAGCTATAAATAAATGACATGGTAATCATATCCAATTTCCTACCACACATAGTGCGCCTAGATCAAAGTAAAACATCGGGGATCAAATCACACACACACACACACAAGAGGCGGGAACCGCGCACATCCAACAATAAGAGGGAAGTGGGGGGATCGTCTGGGGGTGAAAATGTGAAAATGAGGGGCCTAAGTGCAAAAAAAACGCGGGGGACAAAGTGAACAAAGACCGATGGCAAACATGTAAATAAGTGGAAGGGGATGTGTTTTTTGGTTGTATGAAACAGCAATGACAAGCTTGTAGTTCACGGAAATATGAGGAGCTTATGTTTGGGTGCACCACAAAGACATCCCCAACCACACCGAAGCTCACAGGCATCCCCAAGTGGGCCACACCATGATGATGTGGCCAAACCATGGCCACATCTCGACCCACCATTACTAAGGACTCCTACTGCAGGAGTCCTTAATCATATCCAACTTCCTGCCACAAAATAGCTCTCCAACAGCAATCAGGCATGGATTAGTTAGCTTAAAAATAAATAAAATAAAGCACGGATTAGATTGCAAATTGCAGAAGAAAACAAATAATGTTTTCTTTAAAAAAATAAACTCTCACCAGCAAATAATTAGGTTGTCCCCTAAAATTTAGCCACCATATCCGAAGCTAAGAAAATCATCATGTGATCCTCAAAATCTTATTCCTGTTATTTTTGTACATGTACAATGAACTTGAGTTGTTATGTTCCCTTCAAATATACTATACTTATTTTACATCTCAATGGTTGTTAACGTAGAGCTATGACTTTATTATATCATATCATACTATATTATTTTAATGAATTAGGGGGGATGTTGTCGGTGTGTATTTTTAATCACAAAGCAACGGTTAGGGTGGGTATTATATTAGTACTAAGATGGATGATTAAGTCTTGGGTTAAATCTAATGCCTTTGTTTATCATGATTTCTAATCATTGTTTCTAATTAGTAATTAGCAATGGCCTGAGTAGCGAGAAGAATATTATAGTGGTGTAACAGAAGGTCTGATTAAGGATGAAGGAGGAATTTCGATGGACTTTGACGAGTGTTTACGAGTGCAGCTGTCGTAGGATGATGGATACCGTGTGAGCTAACCCCGGGCTGATTAGACCTCAGTCCGAGCTATTTTAGCCAAGGTCGAACTATTAATTTCGGGCTACCTTCAGCTTCCTGCAACGCAAGAAGCTTGTTTGGGAGGGTCGCATCTGGGGTCCGAGCTGACCACCTCCGATGCTCAAGTCAGACTTTGACTCAAAGGATGCTCGTGGTAAATATGGCCGACATGTTGGGAGATCAACAAATAGTTATCGCGCCTAGCTATGGAGGAAATATGGAATTTTAGATAGAGTAGATACTAGTATAGGAGTAACTGACTTTTTTGGTTCTCAGACATTGTCCTATCTCCCATTGTCTGAGCGACTACTTTTGCTTTTGATGGACGTTAGAGAGTAACGTTCGAGCTTTTAAATTGCTTTATTGCCTTCGTCCTGAGCTGTCGCAATTGATGACGAGCTCAACGATCAATTATTGGATGCCTTCATTCTGAGCTGATGCTTTAAACGAAAAAGCTCAACGGTCAGCTGGCCCTCGTCTTAAATGAAGTAATGGCCAGCCTCACGTGTGGGCCTGTATGCTGTTGGGCTGAAGCTGTGAGCTTTACTGGGCTTTGAGCAAGCCTGCCCAAATAAACAACTAGGTGATCATTTGTGCCGGCCCAGTGCTGTATCCATAATTATTTGACATCTATATGATTGTTAACGCAGAGCTATGACTTTATCATATCATATCATATCATACTTTTAATGAACCAGGGGGATTTTGTCGGTGTGTATTTTTAAACACAAAGCAACAGTTAAGGAGGGTATTATATTAGTACTAAGATGAATAATTAAGACTTGGGTTAAGTCTATGCCTTTGTTTATTATGATTTCTAATCATAGTTTCTAATTAGCATGTAGCAATGGCATAAATAACGAGAAGAATAGGATAATAAGGCAATTGATAGTCTGATTAAAGACGGAGGTTGGATGTCGATGGGCTTTGACAACATGGGCCCACCGATGGGCCGGGATCACGCCATGCTTTATCCTTGTTTGGGCCCATTTTCTATGATCTTATATTTAATCTAAAGTTACTTGTCCAGGTCCTTGATCATTTTCTTTTGAAACCTCCCAAATTAAACACAAACAATTAACTGAAAAGTCCCAAATTTATTATCAATTTTTTTTAAAAGAGAGAAATTACCAAAAATTTCTATTGAAGAGACGATCAAAACCCTGCCCATCACGCAGTTGCAGATGCTCTCAGATCGCAAATCGTAAGCTTGATTTCGATTTCTTCTTTCTATAATTAATTCGGTTACTGATTCTAGGGGTTTGCTTTCTTTTCTGATCGATCGAATCGTGGATCCATTTACACGCAGGGTTTTGTCAATCCGATTTGGATTCGAATGGGATGAGATTTTGTGTTGCAGTGAAACTGTTGGAAATGGGCGTGAATTTGTTGTACGTGTCGGCGTTCTCCACGGTGGCTAGCCTCGTCGGATAGCAGTTGTGAGAGTACAGGCTGCTATGATGGAGAAGTCGCCGGAGGAAGTAGCCATTATAGGGGAGCTCGAGCTGAGAACTGTTGATGGGCCGTCGAAGGGAGATTCGGAGAAGACGATGATAGCCGTTGCGGATGAACTTGAGCCGTTGGTGCGAAGGGATGAAGATCTTGGCCACTCGATTATGAAATAATCGCGACCGTTCCCTCAGATAAGTGAAGAGATCTCCACCGTTGATTGTTATTGGATTCCTTGGGTCCCGCTGCGATGCGTTGGTGAGCTGGCAGATGAGCTGGCAGATAAAAGGTTGTTAGAATTGGAGGGGAGCTCGATTTCTGTTAGAATTTGGGTATTAAAGAGAGTTTGTTGGGGAGTTTTGGGGATTATCGTGATTTTGTAAGAAAACTGAAATCAGCTCTCAATCCAACAACAAATTCCAATTTCATTTCAATTTCTCTTGTTTCTTTCTTTGTTCTTTAATTTTGCAACTACAGATCACTTGAGGCCATGGTGAGGAGAACGAGACGACAAGATGAGGAGGCTGCAGCGATGGATCCAGTGGCGGAGCCGGAGGTTGAGCGAGCTGAGGATCTTCAACCTCCACAATTGGTATCAGAGCCTCCAGGTTCGGACCATGGGGAGGAGTCGAGTACAGATGGTGATCCGATGAATGACGAGACATGGACGGAAAGATTTCTTCGACTTGAGGAACAACAAAGAACTTTGCATCGGCAAGTAGATCATCGATGGGAGATTTTGCAACAACAGATGCGTCAACAAATGGCCTATAACAACACTCAATTTCAAGATATCACAAGTAAGATCGTTGAACTCAACAAGAACTCCCTAGCCATTCTAGCTGCTGGTGGGGGTAGCAGGTTCTCACATCAGCATGGGGATCGAACTTCATCTTTTGAGGACAATCAGCTGGGCGATGGGCGGGGGATTCATGGAGTAAGAAGAGAAGGGCTGCCGAAGGTTTTGCGTCCATAATTTCCTTTGTTCAAGGGAGGAGAAGAGATTAAACCGTGGGTAAATCAAGTTCTACAACTCTTTGAGTATTACAAAACCGAAAAAAGTGAATGGGTGAATTTTGTGGTTTTTATCTGAAAGAGGAGGCTATACAATGGTATGATTGGGCGAAGATGAACACTGATGATTTTTATTCTTGGGACACTTTCAAGAGGGTGTTATTGGCAAGGTTTGGGCCGCCTAAGATGGAGAAACCCTTTCAAGTATTTTCATTCATGAAGCAGGAAGGATCCGTACGTGAATACTTGAGGACGATGGAGAAGGTAATGGGCTTCTTGGACAAGCTGCCTTCTAAATACATATTGGATAAGTTCATAGGTGGCTTGAAGGAAGAAATTCGTTATGAAGTAACAGCAGCGGAGCCTACAGATTTGTGGAATGCCATTAGGCTAGCTAAATTTTTTGAGGAAAAGTTCCTCAATGGGAGGAAGTCTAACAGGACAGCTCCAGCAGGGGCAGCATCAGCTAGGCCTTTGGGAAGTCAGCCATCCAACTCCAATAACAACAAGATCACTCCACCAATTCCCATTTCCAGGAAGTTGGCACCAGAAGAAATTCAGTACAAACGCAATGTTACGAGGTGGAACTCGCGTACAATGAATTTGTATTATGGGGAACCAAGGGCACGGTGGTTATATGGAAATGAGGGGTTAGGTAGGCTGTTTTACAAGAGATTAGTGGGGTGAAGAGGTCGGATCCGTCGCCGGTGGAGCTCACAGGATCGTATCTCATCGGACACAGCTGAGGGAGGTCGAACGGCTGGAGGCTGACGCTGACTTTGGCCAGGGGGCGAACTCTCCTGCAGCACGGACAACTCGTCAGAAGGGCGGGGTAAGGGTTCAACCCTTAGCCCCTCCGATGCCTAAGTCAGTAAAAGGGCTTAAATGGGGGCTGGACACGCCGGCCGGGACTAACTGTGTGTCCGCCTCACGTGACGAGCTATAGGTGGGAGAACAAAGATATGGAGGATCTTTGCTCTCGTGTGTGAATGATAGAAGATGAGAGAGTTTTTCTAACCCTTCTCTCCGTAAGAGGAGAGAAGGTATTTATACCTGACGGGTGATGACTAGGCGTGCTGAGTTGGCTCGGGTGTCAGCGGAAGCTTCGGATAAGGACATCGGGAACAGGAGTTTCTGACCTGCCTCTGTCAGGCGGCGCAACGGCCCAGGGGTGCTTTTGTCGGGATGTCAGGGCCGAAAGCACTAACCGCGGGATAGGCCAGCCGCCTGGGGGTGCTTTGTCAGGCGGCCGGGTGACGTATGTGTCAGTCGTGTCCTTATCCTAGGCTGTTTGTCGTTAGCGGTGGACTAAGAGTCGGGCGGCTGCGGTGGTCCGCCTCGGCCGGCTGCGGTGGTCCGCCCCGGCCGGCTGCGGGGGTCCGCCCCGGCCGGCTGCGGGGGGTCCGCCCCGGCCGGTTCGGGGAGCGCTGCAAGGCGCGCCTGCTTGGCTGGTCGCCCAGGATTTTCGGGGCGGCGGCCCTTTTGTGAAAAGGTGAGTCAATGGGGTATGTTAGCGGATCCGGATGAGAGTCGGGCTCCTACGATCTTTAGGTCGTAACACGCAAGAACTATATTTGCTTTGGTTGTGATGAGAAGTGGAGTAGGGAACACAAATGCAAGAAGCTGTTTATTATGGAAGGAATATGGGAGGATGATGAAGTAGAAGAAGATTGCAAGGAGAATAGTGAGCCCATCACTAAGGAGTTGCCTTGGCAAGAAAGAGGAGAGGAGTAGTTAGAAAATCCTGCAGCTATTTCTCTGCAGGCAATGTGTGGAATTCCAGCAGCACATACATTGAGATTGGTAGGAAGCATCAAGGGGCAATCTGTGCAGGTATTAGTGGATTATGGGTCTACTCACAGTTTTATCCACCCAAAATTGGCTAGTACTTTGGGTCTGGAGGTGGAGAAGTCCAAGAATTTCAATGTCCTGGTGGCAAATGGGGAGAAGTTGGAAGGAGCAGGTGTCTGTAGGGGAGTTCTACTAAAATGTCAAGGGATTGCAGTTCCCTTGGATTTGCTTATACTGCCTATGGGGGGTAATCAGATTGTGCTGGGGGCTTAATGGCTAGAACAGCTTGATGATATTGTGATGAACTTTAGAAAGTTACAGATGAGGTTCAATTACCAAGGGAAGGAGTGTATGTGGCAAGGAGCAAGAGGTAGTTCTCATCTAGTCAGTGAGAAGCAGATGTGCAAGACTTTGAAGCAGGAGGGCAGTGGATATTTAATTCAATTGAGGTCCTTAGAGCTGTTCCCAGAATCCATAACATGTGAGGCTCAGGAAGTTTCAAATCATCCCCAGGAATTGCAGCTGCTGATTGAGAGGTACTCAAAAATATTTGAAGAGCCTAAAGCCTTGCCACCCCCACAAGAATTGTGACCATCACATTCCCCTGGAGCCTGGGGCTAAGCCAATCTGCATTAGACCCTATAGGCATGCCCACTTCTTGAAAGGAGAGATTGAGAAGCAAGTGGCTGATATGTTAAGCACAGGAGTCATCAGGACTAGTACCAGTCCCTATGGATCCCCTGTAGTGATGGTGAAGAAGTTAGATGGAACTTGGAGGATGTGTGTTGATTATAGGTCTCTCAACCACCAAACTGTGAAGGATAAGTTCCCCATCCCTATAATAGATGAATTGATGGATGATCTTCATGGGGCTGCCTATTTCTCTACGTGGGCCGGTTCCGCGGGGAAGATTGGGGGCCGGCAGACAGGCGGGTCACTGGGAGACCTGTGGGGGGTTTCCGCCCTCACGCCCGGTAGGGATCGCCGTCGGGTGAATGTGAATTGGGGTGTGGCGGCCCGCGGCTAGCCTTCCGGACCCTTCGTTTAATCCGGTAACGAGCAGGAGGAAGGCTGGCGGGCGGGGCCTCCCACGCGTAAGGGGAATATCCGGTTGGAGGCGGTGGGGCTATGGCGGCCATCGTCGGGGGGAGTGAGGTCCGTCGGTGGATGTCGGCTTTCTTCGTAGCTCGGTGGGGCGTTTGGGGCCGTTTTATGCTCGGAGGGGATGGGAATCCCCTGCGTCTCTCTTCCTCCTTCCCCCTGACCTCTGAAGGGGGGTATTTATAGCGAGATTCTGTGGAAGGGTTTTTCTTGGGTAATGCGGGGGATTAGTGCCGTTAATGGGTTTCGCGGAATCCCGCGCTTTGGGAATCGCTTTTCCTTGGCGGTATCCGGCACTCTGGCCTCCCGGGGGGCGTGTTGCTGCCGATGGCGTGTTGTCCAATCGTCCTTTCGTTATGTCAAGTCGCATCGTGGCGCTGCTCTGACGAGACAGGGCCTTGTGATCGGTCCGTTCCAGGTCACGTGTCTTGGCTTCTTGCGTGAGTTACACAATTCCTAATTATGCCCCCAACATTTCCGTGTCCGGGATCGCTAGGTCGCGGGGAAGGGGATGTTGTCGGCCTGCGTTGCCTTTGGCGGGGCGGGGAGTCGGCGAAGGGTTTCGGGATGAGATACGCTGTCCTATCATGATACGATTTTGGACCGAACCGGGTACGTAGGGCGAGCATTAGTTCACCCCTTTCCTATTGAGCGAAAGTTGTCGGTGACTTTCAGGGAGCGGGGGCGGGGGCGGGCTCGGTTCGAAGCCTCGTATCGCGGGGTTCGAGCTACAGTGTTCTCCGAAAAATCTGAGTGTATGAGGAAGAATGTTTTTTATTTTTATTTAAATGTGTAAGAGCTGAGCTACAGCTTGTACATGAGTTCTTAGTTCGTCGCCCGTTGTGGGGTCAGATCCGGCTCGGGGAGGGGCTTTATAGCTATCCTCGCCCGGTCGTGTGGGATAACTGACTTCCAGATCTAGGAGTCACCGAGGGCCGCACGGGCCCGCTTTGACTGGAGCCGTTTTTGGCTCAGAGGCGATTGGTCGCCTTCTGTTCTGAAGTGTTGCGAGGTCTCTTTGGCGATCGGGCCGCCGTCCCCCCGTTGCTTCGTCATCTCCTACCGCGGAAAGGGTTTTCCTCGGTCCGGAAGAGGCGCTGACAAGGGGAGCCGTCTGGTTGAGGCTTGCTCCTTGGGGATGTTCTTGAGCATCGGGCTGTCCCCCGCCGCCCCATGTCTCGCTGCTTCGGTTTGAGAGTGGGGTCCCGCGCCCGATATTGCATGGGCGAGCTGACACGCCATGACTCGCCATTTGGGCTTGTTGGGGATGCAGCCTTTCCGAGGTCCTCGGCCGGAGGTCGAGGGCGGGGAGGTACTGGCCGGCCAGTGCTGGGGGCTCTCGCCTGCCCAGTCGGCTTTGAACGGATGCCATTCTTTCCCCGACTCGTCCTCGTTTAGGGGACGGAGGCGTGAAAGGTGGATTTCGCTTGTGTAAGCGGAATATCCGGTTAGCGATCCGTTTGTAAGTGGAATATCTGGTTGGCGATGCTGGAGATGTAGGCACCGCTGCCCAGGGCGGCGGGAACCATTGATGGCCGGTGACCTCTCTTTTGTTAGGGCGATTTATCTCTGCTCGTTTTTCGGTGGGTGGGGGGATCAAGTGGCGGTTTTTCATGTCTGCCGGTTCTCTTGCTTTCGGAGGGGGGAGTGGCGTCTTTATAGGGAGATGTCGCTGACGGTTTCTTCTTTAGTTATTGTGCTGAGTTGGCACCATTAAGGGGCTCCTCGAATTCATGCCCGTTGGAAACCGTCTTTGCCAGGTGGCTCTCATGGGTCCTCTTTTGGAGCGAATCATTAATGGTGGCGTGTTTCTCGAGCGGCCTTTCGTTTCGTCGAGTCACATCGGGGCCGCCTACTTGGGAACAGGCGTCGTTTCGTCCCGGTTTGTGTGCCCTTGTTTTTAATTTTTCGAGGTCCACGGGCCCGGGCCCCTCTCGGGTTTGGGTGGCTGAGGTTGGTCCTGCCCCAGAGGTCTTGAGGGGGGGGGGGGGAGCGGGCGCGTAGCCCGGCCCGTGCCCTTCTCTGGTTTGGGTGGCTAGGGTTGGCCCAGCCCCAGAGGTCTGGAGGGGGGGAGCGGGCGCGTAGCCCGGCCCGTGCCCTTCTCTGGTTTGGGTGGCGAGGGTTGGCCCTGCCCCAGAGGTCTTGAGGGGGGAGCGGGCGCGTAGCCCGGCCCGTGCCCTTCTCTGGTTTGGGTGGCTAGGGTTGGCCCTGCCCCAGAGGTCTGGAGGGGGGGAGCGGGCGCGTAGCCCGGCCCGTGCCCTTCTCTGGTTTGGGTGGCGAGGGTTGACCCTGCCCCAGAGGTCTGGAGGGGGGGAGCGGGCGCGTAGCCCGGCCCGTGCCCTTCTCTGGTCTGGGTGGCGAGGGTTGGCCCTGCCCCAGAGGTCTGGAGGGGGGGAGCGGGCGCGTAGCCCGGCCCGTGCCCTTCTCTGGTCTGGGTGGCGAGGGTTGGCCCTGCCCCAGAGGTCTGGAGGGGGGGGAGCGGGCGCGTAGCCCGGCCCGTGCCCTTCTCTGGTTTGGGTGGCTAGGGTTGGCCCTGCCCCAGAGGTCTGGAGGGGGGGAGCGGGCGCGTAGCCCGGCCCGTGCCCTCCTCTGGTTTGGGTGGCTAGGGTTGGCCCTGCCCCAGAGGTCTGGAGGGGGGGAGCGGGCGCGTAGCCCGGCCCGTGCCCTCCTCTGGTTTGGGTGGCTAGGGTTGGCCCTGCCCTAGAGGTCTGGAGGGGGGAGCGGGCGCGTAGCCCGGCCCGTGCCCTTCTCTGGTTTGGGTGGCTAGGGTTGGCCCTGCCCCAGAGGTCTGGAGGGGGGGAGCGGGCGCGTAGCCCGGCCCGTGCCCTCTTCTGGTTTGGGTGGCTAGGGTTGGCCCTGCCCCAGAGGTCTGGAGGGGGGGAGCGGGCGCGTAGCCCGGCCCGTGCCCTTCTCTGGTTTGGGTGGCTAGGGTTGGCCCTGCCCCAGAGGTCTGGAGGGGGGGAACGGGCGCGTAGCCCGGCCCGTGCCCTTCTCTGGTTTGGGTGGCTAGGGTTGGCCCTGCCCCAGAGGTCTGGAGGGGGGGAGCGGGCGCGTAGCCCGGCCCGTGCCCTTCTCTGGTTTGGGTGGCTAGGGTTGGCCCTGCCCCAGAGGTCTGGAGGGGGGGAGCGGGCGCGTAGCCCGGCCCGGGCCCTTCTCTGGTTTGGGTGGCGAGGGTTGGCCCTGCCCCAGAGGTCTGGAGGGGGGAGCGGGCGCGTAGCCCGGTCCGTGCCCTTCTCTGGTTTGGGTGGCGAGGGTTGGCCCTGCCCCAGAGGTCTGGAGGGGGGGAGCGGGCGCGTAGCCCGGCCCGTGCCCACCTCTGGTTTGGGTGGCTAGGGTTGGCCCTGCCCCAGAGGTCTTGAGGGGGGGAGCGGGCGCGTAGCCCGGCCCGTGCCCTGCTCTGGTTTGGGTGGCTAGGGTTGGCCCTGCCCCAGAGGTCTTGAGGGGGGGAGCGGGCGCGTAGCCCGGCCCGTGCCCTGCTCTGGTTTGGGTGGCTAGGGTTGGCCCTGCCCCAGAGGTCTTGAGGGGGGGAGCGGGCGCGTAGCCCGGCCCGTGCCCTTCTCTGGTTTGGGTGGCGAGGGTTGGCCCTGCCCCAGAGGTCTGGATGGGGGGAGCGGGCGCGTAGCCCGGCCCGTGCCCTTCTCTGGTTTGGGTGGCTAGGGTTGGCCTTGCCCCAGAGGTCTGGAGGGGGGGAGCGGGCGCGTAGCCCGGCCCGTGCCCTTCTCTGGTTTGGGTGGCTAGGGTTGGCCCTGCCCCAGAGGTCTGGAGGGGGGGAGCGGGCGCGTAGCCCGGCCCGTGCCCTTCTCTGGTTTGGGTGGCTAGGGTTGGCCCTGTCCCAGAGGTCTGGAGGGGGGGAGCGGGCGCGTAGCCCGGCCCGTGCCCACCTCTGGTTTGGGTGGCTAGGGTTGGCCCTGCCCCAGAGGTCTTGAGGGGGGGAGCGGGCACGTAGCCCGGCCCGTGCCCTGCTCTGGTTTGGGTGGCTAGGGTTGGCCCTGCCCAGAGGTCTGGAGGGGGGGAGCGGGCGCGTAGCCCGGCCCGTGCCCTTCTCTGGTTTGGGTGGCTAGGGTTGGCCCTGCCCCAGAGGTCTGGAGGGGGGGAGCGGGCGCGTAGCCCGGCCCGTGCCCTTCTCTGGTTTGGGTGGCTAGGGTTGGCCCTGCCCCAGAGGTCTGGAGGGGGGGAGCGGGCGCGTAGCCCGGCCCGTGCCCTTCTCTTCTTCTGTCGGACAGGTCGGGCTTCCGGGTCCGCATTCAACCTGTGGGAGATTACTCTCGGGTCCACCCCGGGCATGTCTGCGGGTGACCACGCGAATATGTCCACGTTTTCTCGGAGCAAGGCCACGAGGGCCGTCTTCAATGCGGACGGGAGTTTTGTCCCGATGGAGACGGTTCTTCCCTCGCCCGAGGCCACAGGGACCTCTTCTACTTCTTCGGCCGGGGTCGGCCGCTGGTCGCGAAAATCCTCCCTCTCGTCTGGGACGAGTGTCGTCAGGGCCCGCCTCGGGCTCCTACACAGGGACGGCGCATGGTTGTGGTCTCCGCGCGTCTCCCGTCCTCCCCGGACCTGTCCCACCCCTCGCGGGGTCCGGAACTTCATCGTCTGATGTCGCAGGTTGGGGAGCGCCTCGATGGCCGTCATATATGGACGCCCTATGATTCCGTTGTTTGCCGAGGCGACGTCGACGATGACAAAACGCGCTTCTCTGGTGACGACCATCGGCTCCTCCCCCAGGGTCATGGGCAGGGTGATCATTCCCTCGGTGGGGATCGCATGGCCGGTGAAGCCCGCGACAGGGCCCACACAGGGCTCCAAGTCTGCCCGCCCCCACCCCATCCTTTCGGCCGTTGCCAGGAACAGGATGTCACAGGAGCTACCAGTGTCGATCAGGAGTCGGCCGACGTCGACTGCCCCAATCCAAGCTTCGACGACGAGGGCGCCATGGCTCTGGCTCTGCGCCTCCGACCAGTCCTCGGTAAAGGTGATAGGGGGCCGGTGTATCTTTCGTCGCTTCGACCGGAGGCCGGCGCCCGCCATCATCACCTGTCGGTCCTCGGCCTCCAGGGTTGCGGGCGCTCGTCCCGCCGAGGTTGGGCCTCCAGTTATCATCTCAATCCGCATGACCGCCCTCAGGGGGCGGGGCTCCTCCCTATCGCGGTTCGCCGGTGGTCCCCGTCCCCCCTCCTCCGGGGGGTCCCTCTCTCATGTCGTCGCCCGCCTTCCCGCGACAAAGTTCCCCAGGTGACCCGCCTGGATCAGTCGTTCGATCTCTCTTTTAAGGGAGTAACAATGGTCGGTGTCGTGACCGTGGTCCCGGTGATAGCGGCAGTATCTCCGGGGGTCCCTCCTCGCCGGGTCCGTCCTCATCTCCCGGGGAGGCTCCGGCAGTAACCCGGCCCTTGTCGCCGCTGCCAGCACCTCCATCTTGGGGGCATTGAGTCGCGTGTACTGCGCCGGTGGGGGGTCCTCTTGTCTTGGGATGACTCCGGGGGGCCTCCGCGCCGGGGCAAACTCGCGCGACGGGCCAAGCCGACCTCGTGGGTGAGGCCCGGGCGGCTCCCGCCGCGGTTGGGCCGTCTGATCACGGCCTCGCCCCCTCTCTTCCTGCCTCGGCCGAGGGTGAGGCCGGGGTCCGTCCTGGGATGGTTTCACCGGGGGGTATACGACCTTTGCACCAAGGGTCTCTTCGGCCAATGCGTGCCTTTCCGCCATTGCAACCAGCGCTTCGTAATCGGTCGGCGGGTCCTTGAGCAGGGATTTGTGAAGGCTCCGAGTCCGCAACCCCGCCTTGAAGGCCAGCATTAGCACCTCATCGCCACATGTCACCACCGCCCGCCTTTCCTCCTGAAAGCGGCGGAGGTATCTTCCCGTTCTCTCCCCTTCTCCTTGGACTATCGTGCAGAGATAGTCCAAAGGCTTCTTCTTCGTCCGTCCAGCCCGGAACTCTTGGCAGAACCTGTGTGACAGCTCGCCAAAGCTCCCAACGGATCTCGCAGGCAAGCCGAAGTACCAGTCCAGCGCGGTGTCCCTCAGGCTTTGGGAAAAATGTCGGCATAGGAACGCCTCGTCCACATCCTGCACCTCCATCGCCCCTCGGTATTGTTGCACGTGCGTGAGGGGGTCGCCCCTCCCATTGTATGTGGCCAAGAGAGGGGGTTTGAACCTTTTGGGCCTTGGGGCGGACGTGATCCACCGTGCGAGTGGCGTGGCCTCCTCCGGATAGGTAGGGCGATCCGGGGTCTCCCATCTCCGCCATTCGGGGGTCCGGCTCCGATCGCGCCACGGCCGACGACGGTCCCCCGCCCCCGGGGAGTAGTCCGATGGTCGTCGGGCGGGGCTCCTTCCTCGGGCCGAGGACTCGACGGGTTGTGGGCTACGGCTCTCCCAGCGCCAGCGCCTCCCGGCCAGCTCTCCTCGGGCCTCCATCCGTTCCTGATTCTCTCGGAGGAGCCTCTCGCGCTCGGCGGCGAGGAAGCGTAGTTGTCGACAAACGGCTTCCTCGTGCAGGGCATCGGAGGGGTGGTGTTGGTGATGCGGGTCGCCCCCTCCAGGTGGGGATCTGTTCAGCAACGGGTCCTGCCCGTTCCCGGGTCGCCGCCCCATCGTCGTCTCTTCAATGACTCCTTGGTTGCTTCGGTTTTCCTTCCTCAGCCTTTCCCGCTCCGCGACGATGAAGCGGAGTTGGCGGCGGGCGGTCTCTTCTTCCTGGTAGGCCCTTCGGGCGGTCTCGGCCGCCTCGTCCAAACGCCTTTGCGCGGCGGCCGCCTCCCCCAGGCGCCTCCACCGATGCGCAACTTCCATCTCCTCTTCCAGGAGCCTTTGCTGGGCCGCAATCTCCTCAGCGAGCCCCCTATTCTCCCCCTCCTCCTCGAATTGAGGGTGGAGGTTCCGCCTCACGTTCTGGGGCTCTGAGGGGCCGGGTGGAGGCTCCGTTCCAGCCGTCTGATAGCCTTTCCTGGCCAGGGGGACGGCCTCGAAGCTCTTCAGGACGACGGGGGCCGAAGTATGTTCAGTCTCGGTGCCCATCCCCAGAAGGGGGTCGGACGCCGGGGTGATTTGTAGAGAGAGCGGTTCCTGACCCACGGGATCTTTACCGTGGTCAGGGTTCCGCGAGATCGGCATGGAGTCTAACATGGGTGTGACCCTTCGTTCCCACAGACGGCGCCAATTGTTACGAGGTGGAACTCGCGTACAATGAATTTGTATTATGGGGAACCAAGGGCACGGTGGTTATAGGGAAATGAGGGGTTAGGTAGGCTGTTTTACAAGAGATTAGTGGGGTGAAGAGGTCGGATCCGTCGCCGGTGGAGCTCACAGGATCGTATCTTGTCGGACACAGCTGAGGGAGGTCGAACGGCTGGAGGCTGACGCTGACTTTGGCCAGGGGGCGAACTCTCCTGCAGCACGAACAACTCGTCAGAAGGGCGGGGTTGGGGTTCAACCCTTAGCCCCTCCGATGCCTAAGTCAGTAAAAGGGCTTAAATGGGGGCTGGACACGCCGGCCGGACTAACTGTGTGTCCGCCTCACGTGACGAGCTATAGGTGGGAGAACAAAGATATGGAGGATCTTTGCTCTCGTGTGTGAATGATAGAAGATGAGAGAGTTTTTCTAACCCTTCTCTCCGTAAGAGGAGAGAAGGTATTTATACCTGACGGGTGATGACTAGGCGTGCTGAGTTGGCTCGGGTGTCAGCGGAAGCTTCGGATAAGGACATCGGGAACAGGAGTTTCTGACCTGCCTCTGTCAGGCGGCGCAACGGCCCAGGGGTGCTTTTGTCGGGATGTCAGGGCCGAAAGCACTAACCGCGGGATAGGCCAGCCGCCTGGGGGTGCTTTGTCAGGCGGCCGAGTGACGTATGTGTCAGTCGTGTCCTTATCCTAGGCTGTTTGTCGTTAGCGGCGGACTAAGAGTCGGGCGGCTGCGGTGGTCCGCCTCGGCCGGCTGCGGGGGTCCACCCCGGCCGGCTGCGGGGGTCCGCCCCGGCCGGCTGCGGGGGTCCGCCCCGGCCGGTTCGGGGAGCGCTGCAAGGCGCGCCTGCTTGGCTGGTCGCCCAGGACTTTCGGGGCGGCGGCCCTTTTGTGAAAAGGTGAGTCAATGGGGTATGTTAGCGGATCCGGATGGGAGTCGGGCTCCTACGATCTTTAGGTCGTAACACGCAAGAACTATATTTGCTTTGGTTGTGATGAGAAGTGGAGTAGGGAACACAAATGCAAGAAGCTGTTTATTATGGAAGGAATATGGGAGGATGATGAAGTAGAAGAAGATTGCAAGGAGAATAGTGAGCCCATCACTAAGGAGTTGCCTTGGCAAGAAAGAGGAGAGGAGTAGTTAGAAAATCCTGCAGCTATTTCTCTGCAGGCAATGTGTGGAATTCCAGCAGCACATACATTGAGATTGGTAGGAAGCATCAAGGGGCAATCTGTGCAGGTATTAGTGGATTATGGGTCTACTCACAGTTTTATCCACCCAAAATTGGCTAGTACTTTGGGTCTGGAGGTGGAGAAGTCCAAGAATTTCAATGTCCTGGTGGCAAATGGGGAGAAGTTGGAAGGAGCAGGTGTCTGTAGGGGAGTTCTACTAAAATGTCAAGGGATTGCAGTTCCCTTGGATTTGCTTATACTGCCTATGGGGGGTAATCAGATTGTGCTGGGGGCTTAATGGCTAGAACAGCTTGATGATATTGTGATGAACTTTAGAAAGTTACAGATGAGGTTCAATTACCAAGGGAAGGAGTGTATGTGGCAAGGAGCAAGAGGTAGTTCTCATCTAGTCAGTGAGAAGCAGATGTGTAAGACTTTGAAGCAGGAGGGCAGTGGATATTTAATTCAATTGAGGTCCTTAGAGCTGTTCCCAGAATCCATAACATGTGAGGCTCAGGAAGTTTCAAATCATCCCCAGGAATTGCAGCTGCTGATTGAGAGGTACTCAAAAATATTTGAAGAGCCTAAAGCCTTGCCACCCCCACAAGAATTGTGACCATCACATTCCCCTGGAGCCTGGGGCTAAGCCAATCTGCATTAGACCCTATAGGCATGCCCACTTCTTGAAAGGAGAGATTGAGAAGCAAGTGGCTGATATGTTAAGCACAGGAGTCATCAGGACTAGTACCAGTCCCTATGGATCCCCTGTAGTGATGGTGAAGAAGTTAGATGGAACTTGGAGGATGTGTGTTGATTATAGGTCTCTCAACCACCAAACTGTGAAGGATAAGTTCCCCATCCCTATAATAGATGAATTGATGGATGATCTTCATGGGGCTGCCTATTTCTCTACGTTGGATCTCAGGTCAGGCTATCATCAAATTAGGGTGCTGGAGGAAGACATCTACAAAACAGCATTTAGAACACATGAAGGGCACTATGAATTTGTGGTTATGCCCTTTGGACTTACCAACGCCCCATCAACTTTCCAGTCACTCATGAATCACATATTCAGGTCAGTTTTGAGGAAGTTTGTGTTAGTTTTCTTTGATGACATTTTGATTTACAGCACTAACTTGATTGACCATATGGGACACCTTGAGCAAGTCTTCCAAATTCTATTATCTCATCAATTATTTGTTAAGAAGTCCAAGTGTCAGTTTGGCCAAAAGTCTGTAGACTACTTGGGCCATGTCATCTCTGCGGAGGGTGTAGCTGCAGATCCCAGGAAGGTGGAGGCTGTAGTGTCTTGGAATGCGCCTAAGACAGTAAAAGCTTTGAGGGGGGTTTTAGGACTGGCAGGCTATTATCGCAAATTTGTAAAAGGGTTTGGTTGCATAGCTGCTCCCTTAACTGATATGTTGAAAAAAGGGGAATTTGCTTGGACTGAAGAAGCCAGGGCAGCATTCAAAAAGTTGAAGGAAGCTTTAGTCACTGCCCCTGTACTAGCCCTCCCAGATTTCTCAAAAGAGTTTGTGCTTGAATGTGATGCTTCAGGAGTGGGTATTGGTGCTGTGCTGATGCAGGGAGGGAGACCATTAGCTTATCTCAGCACAAAGCTGAAGGGGAGAAATTTGCTACTCTCTACTTATGAGAAGGAGTTATTGGCTTTGATTGTAGCTGCCAAGAAGTGGAGTCATTATCTTTTAGGGAGAAAATTTGTCATACGTACAGACCATAGGAGTCTGTGCCACTTGTTGGGGCAACGTTTGCAACATGGCATCCAGAATAAATGGCTAGTCAAATTGCAGCAATTTGACTACAAGTTGGAGTATAGGTCTGGCAAGGGAAATGTGGCTGCTGATGCTTTGTCAAGGGTAGCTGATGGGGATGATTATGTGCAAGGAGATTATTTTACCCTATGTCAAATCTCTGTGGTACAAAGTGACTGGCTGCAAGGCATTAAGGACATGGTCAACCAAGACCCTTATTTCCTGGAATTGGAGCAAAAGCTGCAGTCAGATGGGTTGCAGAATGCTGAGATTCAGAAAAAAAGTGGGATATTCTATTATTAGGACAAAATTTTGGTTAATCCTGGAAACACTGAGGTGATTAATATATTGCTAGCTGAATACCACAGCTCTCCTTTGGGGGGACATTCAGATGCAGTTAGGACCTTGTACAAATTGAAGCAGGTATTTTTCTGGGAAGGTATGAGGACAGATGTTAAGAAGTTTATTAGAGAATGTGATGTTTGCCAGAGAAGCAAGTCTGAAAATGTTGCATATCCTGGGTTACTGCAGCCTCTCTCAACACCAACTCAGGTATGGGAAGATATCTCTATGGACTTCATTGTGGGTTTGCCACCTTGTGGGGATATTGGGGCTATGTTTGTTGTTGTGGATAGATTAACCAAATATGCTCACTTCTTTGGAATAAAATACCCCTTCTCAGCCAAGTATATTGCACAGATATTCTTTAATGGGGTTTTTAAGCTCCATGGCATGCCAAAGACAATAGTTAGTGACAGAGATCCTGTGTTTACTAGTGTATTTTGGAAGGAGTTATTTACACTGCAAGGATCTAGTTTAGCCTTTAGTACAACCTATCATCCCCAATCAGATGGTCAAACTGAAATTACAAACAAAAATCTTGAGTGCTATCTCAGATGTTTCTGTGGACATCAACCCAAGGAGTGGCCAAAATGGGTAGCTCTAGCTGAATACTGGTTTAATACTACATGGAAATCCCCCACCCAAATGACACCATATGAGGCCCTATATGGAAGAAGGCCACCCAGCTTGTTATCCTATATATGTTCCCCATACAGCCAAGGTCCATGCAGTGGATGAGGAGTTGTATTCTAGGGAAGTGATTCTTCAGCTTCTCAAGGACAATCTGCGAAAAGCTAAGGAGCACATGAAAAAGTATGCTGATCAGAATAGAACAGAGGGGGGTTTTGAGGTGGGTGATTGGGTCTATCTTCGCCTTCAACCTTACAGGCAAGTGACGACAGCAATGAGGAAGCCCCATAAACTGTCTCCAAGGTACTACAGTCCTTAAAAGGTGTTGAAGAAAGTTGGGGAGGTAGCCTACAAGCTTGAGATGCCACTGTCATCTCGTATAAACCCTGTATTCCATGTTTCGCAGCTAAAGAGGAAGTTGGGGTCTCATGTCGTGTTGCAGCAGGACCAGCCTTATTTTACAGAAGAAATTGTTGATGAGCCTGAGTCTATTGTTGATCGTCGAACCATTAAGTTGAGGAATGCACTGGTTTCTCAGGTGTTGATTAAGTGGAAGCAGAGGAGCTTAGAGGAAACGACTTGGGAAAATTATTGGGACTTGGTGAAAAGATTTCCTACTTTCGACCTTGTGGCAAGGTCGAAAAATGGGGGTGGCAATGTGAGAGTACATGCTGCTATGATGGAGAAGTCGCCGGAGGAAGTAGCCATTATAGGGGAGCTCGAGCTGAGAACTGTTGATGGGCCGTCGAAGGGAGATTCGGAGAAGACATGATAGCCGTTGCGGATGAACTTGAGCCGTTGGTGCGAAGGGATGAAGATCTTGGCCACTCGATTATGAAATAATCGCGACCGTTCCCTCAGATAAGTGGAGATCTCCACCGTTGATTGTTATTGGATTCCTTGGGTCCCGCTGCGATGCGTTGGTGAGCTGGCAGATGAGCTGGCAGATAAAAGGTTGTTAGAATTGGAGGGAAGCTCGATTTTTGTTAGAATTTGGGTATTAAAGAGAGTTTGTTGGGGAGTTTTGGGGATTATCGTGATTTTGTAAGAAATCTAAAATCAGCTCTCAATCCAACAACAAATTCCAATTTCATTTCAATTTCTCTTGTTTCTTTCTTTGTTCTTTAATTTTGCAACTACAAATCACTTGAGGCCATGGTGAGGAGAACGAGACGACAAGATGAGGAGACGGCAGCGATGGATCCAGTAGCGGAGCCGGAGGTTGAGCGAGCTGAGGATCTTCAACCTCCATAGCAGTCGTGGGGTTTCTATTGGGTGGATGGGATCAAATCCGATGGGCGGATCGATGGAGGCGAGACCAAAGCCGGGAATGCAAAGCGTGCGCTGGAGTTGGGTCGGGATCGAATGTGACTGTAGGTTTGCTGGTTAATGTTGTTCTCATGTGTTTGCTCAGGTGGTGCTCGGGTTTGTTACCTTTGTTGGTTAGGGTTAGGAGGGGGCGCCACCCCTCCCCCTCATAACCCTAACCCTAATCTTAACCATAATCCACCAATTAACTCCTTAATCTAACGGACTATTTCCATTGAGTTAGATTTTAACAGAAATTTAGAGAGAGTGACTATTAAGGTTACAAGTTTAAAATTTAAGGGACTTGAGAGCAAATACCAAGATTTGAGGGACAGATATCAAAATACGCAAGATTTAAGGGACAGATCTGCAAAAAAACCCAAATTTTAAATATATTTTTGTTATGAATAGGACACATTGGGCCTATTGGGTATCCACCCACATGAGTACCCATTATGAATACTATATAAAGGAGGCTAGGGGTTTCCTAGCCTCAACCCTTCTCCAAATCTGTTTCTCGTTCATAACACGTTATCAGCACGATCACGCTCGTAGGAGGAGACGGCGGCTCGCGGGGAAGGAGATCCATCAATCGCTCAGATTCAAGAAGATCGTAATCTTCTCAACGGGGAGCGAAAAGGGCATCCTTCACCAACCGTCGACTAGATTCCTTTGTCGAATCTAGAGGTATAAATCAAAACTTTTTAGATCTAACTTCCTTTTCACGTTAGATCTGCATGTTTTTAGGATCAAAAAGTTTAAAAACACGGTAAAAATCACATTTTTTTAAAGATCCGCATGCCTAAAAACAATAAAAATATGTTTTTAGCGATCTAAATCCTTGAAAAATCCGGTTTTTACCCCCCTTTGATCCAAAATCTCCGCACGCCGTAAGGCGAAACGGCGGCGCCTCACTAGCGCCGCCGGCGGCAACTCACTAGCGCCGCCGGCGGCAAATAAACGCCGCGGCCATAGGCCGCGGCCTCAGGCCGCGGACTGCAGCCGCGGCGGCCGCGGCCTCAGGCAGCGGCCAACAGCCGCGGCCTGAAGCCGCGGCCCCGTGCCGCGGCCACAGGCCGCGACCGGCGGCCGCGGCCCCGCGTCGGCCGCGGCCCGCCGCCGCCACGGCTGCCACGTTCTGCGCGGCCAGCCGTCGCGGCGAAACGCCGCGGGCCCCCCTAGGGTTTTCCGAAACCCTAACCCTAAACGGGCCAATTTTTCGGGGGAGGCCCAAATTAACCCTAATGGGTTGTTTTCATGGCCCAAAAGGCCAGAAAATTAGCCCATTTACATAAATAATTTTTCTTCTTTTATTTTTGGCCCTAAAAAGCCCAAAATAATTAAAAGAAAATTTAAAGGGTTTTAAAGCGGTAAACAAAACATTAAAATATGGATCAAAGGTAAAAGTTTTTCAAAATAAATTTTTGCACGTCACAATTTAGATTATTTAAATTAATCTTTACATGCCTGTGATTGATTATCTGCGTGGTTGTATGTTTCCAATATATTATCTGCGTGGATGTGCAAATTAGGCTATGTTTTTAAGGATCAGCCATGTTTCCGACACCTTTTAATTTCCTGCAATTTTTCTTTTTTTGAGAGAAATTTGTAAGTGAGGATATAAATGTAAAAAGAAGACCGAAGGACACCAAAAAGGAGCTGAAGGTGTACGCACAATGAAGATAGGGGCTTCTCTCTGAAGTTCCCGAGTTGTATTTTATTCTTTCATGCTATTTTTGATGTAACTTCGGACTGTACTTCTTTTTATTTCGGTATCGGCTGGCTGATCCCCATAGTCCTAAGTCATTTTAGTTTTCATTGCTTATGCATTAATTGCGTGGATGTTAATTATTTTAATACCATGTTAATGTTACAATGAAACTGTCAAAAAGCATGCTAAAATCACTTTAATATAGTTCAACGCCTATTGCTAGACTATATACCGGCGATAAGTTTTTTTTAAAAATGCCTGCAGCATATAAATAGCATGTGTACATCATACTTGTTTCATTTCAATTGAACATAATCTTTAGTTTAAAAAGCTTTACATTATATGTATGATGGGATCATGATATGACGATATTTATGACAATAAGACAATAATGATTTCAAAAAGTTTAATATCAGATCCACTTTGACAAAATGAACCTGAAGTTCAAAATCAAATCAAAAGTCAACACTCTCTCTCCCTAATAAAATAAATACGATGGTTTATGCGAAAATTATAATTGCTATCTTTATAAAAGATGCACACTTTGCGGTAAACAGATATATAAGATCTATGATCTATATAACACAATATGGACACCAGAAGTTTTCCATAATACCGCTAAACTCTTTAAAAGAGTTCTCTCTTTTATTCTTACAAGGAAAGATTTTTCTAGCCTTGAATATAAGCATACGCCTGAAGTCGTGGCTTAATGAATAAGTGAGAAATATATTACGCACCCACATATTTGTTCCCCTCTGAGCATGGTAAACTATCCACATAAAATTTGAACGACTCAAGTAAAAGGCCTGAAGCTATACTCGAGCATTCAAATAGACTTTTTAAAAGTCCCTTATTAATTAGAAAAGTGGAAGTATAAATAATTTGCTCAAACCCCTGCTTATGTCTCCTTAGCAAGACTAATTTTCATTGTCCTTTATAAATAAGGAATATTGAAATCAGGGGAAGTTCAGGATCAAACATGACCTGAAATAAAAATAAGGAAAACTCAAAACAGGGGAAGTCTTGGATTAAATGGGAAAGTGAAGATACGATATACCTCGACATGGAGTAAGCAATGGCAAGCCAAAATCAGACCGGAAGTTCTGATAAGAGCCATAATGTTTTTGCAAACATGAATGTGCATTAACTTATGCCATATAAAAATACATACATATCTAGTCAAAACGACGAAAGTCTAATTGACCTTATGTATATTTAGCTACTCCTTAGGACAAATAAACTTTGAAATCAAAAATAATCTGTTGTCATAACATAAGTCTTAATGAGCATAATTATTGTTGTATGTTTTCAAGAGCACACATCACACTATGTCACTTGTTGACTTATCATCGGTATTATTCTCTTGTAGTTTTAATACATTTTATTTTACTGCGTATGTTTTGCTATCTTGAATACCCCTAAAAATAAAATGAGGATGCCATATACTCTCTGAAACTTATACAGTTTCAAAAAGGATATTCGTCAAAACGAAATCCCTAATGACTCAAGAAATAAATGAAGCCTGAAGCTTTGTCCCAAAATGATCCGCACAATAGTCAAAGTGAAGATGTAATCCTTCACACTTTGAACACAGTTCAACTATTACCGGACAAAAATTAACTTGAGCATTTTAATGGACTTTTCGAAAGTGCCACATAAATTCATTAGAAGAATTATTTTGGAACACCAGAAGTGTCCAGAATCGACCAAATTTTGGATCGATATCACCCTGGATTGATGATGCAAGACATCACCAACCAGACGAACCCGAAGATTCTTCAAAAAGGGTGAAACTTTCATTGTCCTATTCAAAAGGGAAAAATGATAATGAGATCATCTCCATTCACATGGACATTGACTCTCCCCACTTCCTCAAATGAATTTAAGATGATATACTATCATCATTAAAGATAATGAAGACCTTTAGGTCTCTTGAGAGTATTTAAGGGATATAAATAGGCTTCGTCCACTCCCTTAACCGGACTGATGATGTACCCTTGGTGTACTCATCAATATATCCTCTAAATAAATGGTCATTATCCAACCACATTCTTTTATAAAATGGTGGTAACTTTGGATAACACTGGGAAATTTAAATGTTTTGCAACTGGAAAAATAACGAACACCCTGAAGCTTGTGTTCACACCCAAATATGGGTAAGATAAATCATTAAAATGATTTAAATGGATTTCTTATCCATTAAAAATCCAGTTGTAGGTGACCATATGGGAACATGCAATTACATTGCAAACCATCAAAACGCCTCCTTAGAACCTATTTATATGAGTCTGATCACCTCATATAAACACTTTCCGAAAATCCCTGACGGGGGAAGCGTTTAGAGCACATCTTATAGATTGTGCCATGATGAGTAGACACCCCCATATCACCACTATAGACCATCAAAATGCAGAACTATTTATCGGAAGTAAATATCCCAGATAAATAGAGTCTGAGCACTCTGAACAGGGGAAGCATTTAAATTCACTTCTCCTAAGACGTGCATTGATGATCATATTTTAAAGATTTGATGAGATCCTGAAGATCCCTCACAACTTTAATGTCCCAGAATCAGTTTCAACAGAAATACTACAATCATCCATGAGCCTAAAGCTCAAATGACCATTTAAATCAATAATACCTATGATCTGGTTATCATGAAATGTGATGAGATCCGGAAGATCCACACTTATGAAACTGTTAAAACAGTTATCAGACATAGTTACTGACAATATAGATATTGTCAAAACTTTCACATCCCTGCTACTAAAAATCCAGCTAGGATTGACATACCAAATATATTGGATGCAATCCACCAGTAGCAGAAGTGGATATCCTCAATGGATGAGAGGACATACCACTAGGCTCCAAAAAGAGAGATCTACTCCTGGAGACCGAAAAAACAATACCACCACAGGAAAGTGAGCTCAAATCCAGAACCTTATTGCAACTTGGTTGCTAAGGACCAATTCTGGATCTGTCCATATTCTTAACCCGTCCCAGAACCTTCACCTCTTTAACGCGTCGTGAAGGAGACACCTCTGGGAGAAATCAAATGATTATAGTACGCACGGGGTGAGTTTTGGACAAGAAAGAACACATTTTGTCGACAAATTCGCTCATATTTCATTTTGCCAGTTAAATATAAAATATCGTTTCCACAACTCTGCTTTGCCTGAAGCAAAGATAGAGATTTGGCCAAATTATAATAATGTGGAATGAGGCAATAATAAGGTGAGCTGGACTCACTTATGAAATATGAGGTGTTGGACCTGAAGTCCTGGTATCAAAAATGATATCAAATCCTGTGGGATAACTGAGTATTGAAGGAGAATTAAAATAAAATCGTTAGCTATAAGCATTTTAATTTGCTATAGTTTTTAGAGGTATAAATCGCTCAAACCAGGAAGTAATCAAGTAAGATGAGCTGAACTCACTTACAAGATGAATCTGATGCATCGACTGGTTTATGTCAAGGCGTAACCCAACGAATGTCAAAAAAGAGGGAATTTTTGGTTGATGTTGCTATTGTATGTGACAACATCACCGATATAAAATTTCTTCAACTGCATGTACAAATTTTTTTTCTTTACTTTCCTTTCTTTTTGGGACACATATTAATAATATGATTAAAGGAAAGACAACCTAGACAAAGATCCTTAAAGGACTCATACTAAAAGGTTGTTGTTTGCACCTCTTAAAAACAGTATTGTTCTTAAGAGAGCAAATTAAAAAAATTGTGTTGTGAATGTGTATTTACTAAGTTGATGAGTTATTGGGCCAACCCAAGTGGTTGGGCCCATATCTGTATAAGCCCACTTGTATTCTCCCCTTTGGCTATAAATATAGACCTGAGGGCTCTCCCCCCAGTAGTTGATCCATAACACGTTATCAGCACGAGCCTCTAAAATTTTTCCACAAATTTTTTTCCGTTCGTTGCGAAGGCGAAGGCGAAGGCGAGACGGGAGATCCACGAGCGTGGTGCAAGGCTTCCTCCATCAAGGGTCGTCATCCGCGTAGGGCTTCGAGCAACCGTCGCTATATCCGGAGGACGGATATAGAGGTAAAAACTCTAAAAACAAAGTTTTTAATCATACATATGATTACCCCTCCCCTTGATCTCACAAGATCGTCATGGGGATTTATCGTCGCCTTGAAAACGACGGATTATTCATCCCAAAAATCAAATTTTTTAGGGCTTTTGAATTTCTCTTCCAAACCCTAAATCAAACCCCGCCGGCGGCCTCGCCGGCGGCCCCCCCGCCCACCCCCGGCCACGCCGCCCCCCCATGGGGGGGGGGTGGCAGCCGCCGCACCCCCCCTGCAGGGGGGGCGGCGGCGGCCTCTGCCGCCGCCCTCCCCTGCAGGGGGGGCGGCGGCCCCCGTGGCCGCCCCCCTCTCTGCAGGGGGGGCGGCCCCCGTCGTCCCCCCGCATAGGGGGGCGGCGCCCCCCCCCGTGCCCGCCGTCCCCCCCGCAGAGGGGGGGCGACGGCCCCCCCGGCCCCGCCCCCCTCTGCGGGGGGCGACGGCCCCCGCCGTCCCCCCCCCGCAGCGGGGGGGCGGCGGCCCCCTGGCCACGCCCCCCTCTGCGGGGGGCGGCGGCCCCCGCCGCTCCCCCCCCGCAGCGGGGGGGGGCGGCGGCCCGCTGGCCGCGCCCCCCCCCTCTGCGGGGGGCGGCGACGGCGGCGCCCCCCCTCTGCGGGGGGCGGCGACGGCGGCGCCCCCCCACCCCTGTAAACCCTAACATAAAAAAAAATACAGAACTCTGTGGGCCTGAAGCCCACAGCAGATCTGTGGGCTTCAGGCCCACAGATTTTTCAAAAAAAAAAAATCAGATCTGTGGGCCTGAAGCCCACAGCAGATCTGTGGGCTTCAGGCCCACAGATTTTTCCAAAAAAAAAACCAGATCTGTGGGCCTGAAGCCCACAGCAGATCTGTGGGCTTCAGGCCCACAGATTTTCATCAAAAAAAAAATTGGGGGGAGGCAATAGGGCTATGAATGTGCCTCAAAAGGCAACCTATTAGCCTAAAAATTAATTTAAAATGGGGATTCAAAGGCAAAATATTCGTGAAAAATCACGGTAAATTACGGGACGAATATCGGGCAGACAAGGGCGTTTTGGGGATTTTTTTTGGGGGACTTTTTGGGATGACGAGGGAGACTTTTCCCTCTGACAAAGAAAATGTTAATTTTGGGCTTTTAATCAATTTGATTGATTAAACCCATTTACTTTACAACCTATGCATTGTAATCTCTTTTACATGCTTTACATCTCTGGCAAAATTATGTGGATATTATTTGCGTGGTTGTACATTTTATTTAAAAACTTAATAATTAGGAAGATCCTGTGACCGCTCTGCCGTTAGTTACCTAACCTAACGGTGTATGACGTTGCCCAGTGGTCCAATAATTATTAAGCGATTAAATATTGCTTTATCCTCATATGAATAAACTGCCTGTGATGTCTGTGGATGAAAATGTCGATGAGCACAATATTCTTGCATGAATTGCTAAATGTGGTTTTTGGATCGGCCGTTTAGTCCCACAGTTTTATTTCCCGCACTTTTCTTTTATTTTTGAGAGAAATTGTAGTGAGGAATTTATGTAAATGTCAAAGAAAGAAGACCTACTTCCATGGAGTCGGAAGCTACGCTTGAAGACGAAGATATTAAATGGGACCCACGGGGTTTCCAAAGTTGTATTTTCATTTTAATTCAAGCTACAAATTTGTATAATTTGGACTGTGGACTTTTGGACTCTTTCTTGTGGGACTGGCCGATCCACACATTTAGCTTTTCATTAAATATTGCTTCCGCATGAAAATGTTTTTCTGGTTGATTATTAATTCATGCATGTTTGTGCTCTGCTAGATAAATGGCTAAAATTTCAAGCGTTGACTTTGAAGTGCTGGATGCATCAGGCAGAAACTATCTAAGCTGGCAGCTAGATGTTAAGTTTCACTTGCGGGCAAAGTCCCTCATCACTGCTGTGACTGAAAAAGAAAATGTTAGCGATATAGAGAAGGCGCAAGCCATCATCTATATTCGCCGCCATGTGGACAAGACCTTAAAGGCTGAGTACCTTACGGTCGAAGATCCACTTGAGCTATGGACCACCCTTGAGGACAGGTATAAACATCAGAGAGATGTTATACTCCCAAGGGCGAGATATGAGTGGGAGAACCTGAGACTGCAGGACTTTAAGTCCATTGCTGAGTACAACTCAGCACTTTTTAGCATCACCTCACGCCTGAAGTTGTGTGGTGAAAAAGTCTCAGAAGATCGCATGCTGGAAAATACGTATACGTCTTTCCATGAAAAGGATGCGATACTTATGCAGCAATACCGTGAACGTAAGTTCACCAAGTATTCAGAGCTGTTGTCATGTCTTCTCATGGCCGAGCAAAACAGAGAGCTTCTTCTCGCCACTCACAATATGCGCCCTCCCGGCACTGTCCCCCTACCAGAAGCTCACCATACCTCTTCCTTAAAAAATAAGAGGGACAATAAAAGAAAAGAAAGACCACAGAAAGGGGGACAACAGAAAAGAGCCAAGGGCCCACCACAGCAGCGCAAGAATGAAGGGAAGAGCAAGTTCACCTGGCGCAGGAATGATAACAAGAAAAACAATGCACCCTCACCCAAGAGGGACTGGGAAGACCAGTGCCACAGCTGTGGCATGACAGGCCACTGGTCTAGAGTGTGCAGGACCCCAGTGCATCTCCAGGAGCTTTATAAACAAAGTAAGAAAAAGAATGCTGAATCCAACCTGGTGGCTGCGAATAATGCAGTCAAATTTACAGCAAAAGACTTCGAGTCAGATAATCTGCTTGATTAGCCTGTTATCATTTATCTTAGCATTTCTATTGTATGAACATTTTTATTTCATGAGAGCTTTTATGTATATTCAATTCTGTTGAATAAAATTTAGCTTTTCTGAATGCAAATGTTTACTCATTTTTTAGATGGAATGCTCTCATGACTGCTTAGTAGACAGCGCGTCAACACATACGATCCTTCAACACAAATGCTATTTTCATAGCATTATCCCGTATAAGAGCCCTGTAAACACAATTTCAGGGCCATCAGACATAATTGAAGGTTCTGGGAATGCAACCTTGTTGCTCCCCAATGGAACAGAAATAAAAATAAAAGATGCACTTTACTCTCCGAATTCCAAGAGAAACTTACTAAGTTTCAAAGATATCCGTTTTAACGGATTCCACTTGGAAACAGCAAATGTCAAAGAAAACGAATTACTGTATGTAACGTCTCAAGAAAATGGAGTTAAAACCATTCTTGAACGTTTTGAGAGCCTCTCATCAGGCCTCTACCATACAAAAATTCGGAGAGAGGAAGCAAACCTGACGGAGCACCTGAAGTGCCCGACATCGGCCAAATTCTTACTTTGGCACGATAGACTTGGCCACCCCGGATCTGTGATGATGCACCTCATCCTAGCACAATCCCATGGGCATAACCTGAAGAACCAGAAGATTCTTCAGAAGGGAGAATTCCCTTGTGTACCCTGCTTTAAGGTAAATTAATAACAAGGCCATCACCACTTAAAGTGGATATTGAGTCTCCTAGCTTCCTTGAAAGAATACACGGAGACATATGTGGACCTATCCACCCCCCTAGCGGGCCTTTTCGGTACTTTATGGTACTGATTGATGCATCTTCGAAATAGTCGTATGTGTTTCTACTTTCAACCCGCAACTTAGCTTTTCCAAAGCTCTTGGCACAAATAATAAAGTTGCGGGCGCATTTTCCAGACAACCAAATAAAGAAAATACGTCTGGATAATGCGGGGGAATTTACCTCTCAGTCATTCCAAGAATATTGCCAGGCAACGGGAATAGAAATTGAACATCCGGTGCCGCATGTTCACACCCAGAACGAGTTAGCTGAGTCGCTAATTAAAAGACTCCAATGGATCGCACGACCATTGATGATGAAATCCCAGTTGCCGGTGGATGCATGGGGACATGCAATCTTGCATGCTGCATCACTAATAAAAATTAGACCCTCAGGAGGTCAGAGTCTATCTCCAATGCAACTCGCATATGGAACGCCGCCGAACATCTCTCACTTGAGAATCTTCGGCTGCGCAGTTTATATCCCCATTGCACCACCACAGAGGACCAAGATGGGCCCTCAACGTCGCCTAGGTATCTACGTAGGGGTTGACTCACCCTCCATTATAAGATACCTAGAACCCCAAACGGGGGACGCTTTCAAGGCACGCCTTGAAGACTGCAATTTTGATGAGACGTATTTCCCCAAAATGGGCCTAGACATCGAAAAATCTAGTGCAAAGCAAATGTTAACGTGGGATACAAAAAGCTTGACCCACTACGATCCGGTAACAAGACAATGTGATGATGAGATCCGGAAGATCTTACACATCCAGGACACAGTCCATAGATTACCGGACTCGTTCACTGACAACCAGAAGATTGTCAGATCACACATCCCTGCTGCGAATACTCCAGCTAGGATAGACATCCCGAAGGATGGATGCAATCCACCTGCAGCAGAAGTGACTGCACCTCAACAGAAAAGAGGCAGACCACCAGGCTCCAAGGATAAAAATCCAAGAAAAAGAAAAATATCCGGAGACCTTGGGACGATACCCCCACAGAGAAACGAGCTCGTGTCCATACCCTCTCCCCTCCCGGAATCCACTGCAGAGGAACTGCCGGGAGAAACAGAAATATCACTAAATTATGTACGTACAGGGGAGGTATTGGACAGAAAGAGTACAGTCGTCGACGATGACTTCGCGTTTCACATTGCCATTCACGTCGCCGGAAGCGATGATGATTATGAACCACACTCCGTTGCTGAATGCAAACGTAGAGATGATTGGCCAAAGTGGAATCAGGCAATAGAAGCCGAGCTGGACTCGCTTCAGAAACGAAAAGTCTTTGGGCAAATAGTCCAGACACCTACCGGTGTCAAACCTGTGGGATACAAATGGGTATTCGTCAGAAAAAGAAACGAAAATAATGAGATCGCACGCTACAAAGCTAGACTTGTAGCACAGGGATTTTCCCAAAGACCGGGCATAGACTATGACGAAACATACTCCCCGGTCATGGATGCGATCACGTTCAGATTCCTGATAAGCTTAACAGCAAAGGAAGGCCTAGATATGCAGCTAATGGATGTTGTGACTGCGTATCTATACGGCAATCTCGACAAGGAGATCTACATGAAACTTCCTGATGGCTTTTCAATGCCTGCTGAACTGAAAGATAGACCTCGGGACGTCTATTCTGTTAAGCTACAAAGATCATTGTATGGTCTCAAACAATCAGGAAGAATGTGGTATAATAGACTCAGTGAGTTCCTTGTTCAACAAGGATTCACGAACAATGAAGTCTGCCCTTGTATCTTCATAAGAACAAAGGGAAAAGGATTCGTGATAATAGCTGTCTACGTAGACGATCTGAATCTCATAGGATCTCCCGAAGAGATCATTGAGATCTCTGTAAGCCTAACAAAAGAATTCGAAATGAAAGACCTAGGCAAAACCAAATTCTGCCTTGGCTTACAGATTGAACATCAGAAAGACGGAATCCTATTACACCAAACCACATATACGAAGAAAATGTTGCAAAGATTCCATATGGACCATTGCCATCCATTAAGTACACCTATGGTAGTACGATCCCTGGATGCACATAAAGACCCCTTCCGGCCACTGGAAGAGGGGGATGATATACTTGGTCCGGAAGTTCCCTATCTGAGTGCCATCGGAGCACTACTATATCTGGCAAACTGCACGCGTCCCGATATAGCGTTCGCAGTAAATTTGCTTGCCAGATACAGTGCAGCGCCTACGCAGCGCCACTGGACCGGGGTAAAGCACCTTCTGCGCTACCTCCAAGGGTCTACAGATTTGGGACTCTTCTACAAAAATGGAACATCCCCTACACTTGCAGGTTATGCTGATGCAGGGTACTTGTCTGATCCCCACAAAGCAAAATCACAGACTGGGTACGTGTTTACCTACGGAGGGACAACCATTTCCTGGAGATCCATCAAGCAAACCTTGACGGCAACCTCATCCAATCACTCGGAGATCATTGCCATCCATGAAGCAAGCAGAGAATGTGTATGGCTACGCTCAGTCATCCACCACATCTTGTCCACGACCGGACTGAAGACTGGAGACCTCGAGCCCACTACCATGTTCGAGGACAATGCTGCTTGCATAGCTCAGCTACGAGGTGGCTTCATCAAAGGCGACAGAACGAAACACATTTCACCAAAGTTTTTTTGGACGCACGAGCTACAGAGAGATGGCAAGATCGACATCAGACAAGTGCAGTCATGTGACAATTTGGCAGATTTGTTCACTAAAGCCCTTCCTACTGCTACCTTTAGAAAACTTGTACATAGGATTAGAATGAGACGCCTAAGAGATCTGAAAGCTTGAGAGCTTGTACAGATCAGGGGGAGTTTGGTAGAGTTTGTACTCTTTTTCCTTAACTATGGTTTTTCCCACTGGGTTTTCCATAGCCAAAGGTTTTAACGAGGCAAATCTCACCAACTCAGGATCCTGAAGTATCCACCCCATGTGAGACCCATACAGCCTCAGAATCCTGAAGTATTCATGAGCGGGGTCCACAACCATGGCTGGATAAGGGGGAGTGTTGTGAATGGGTATTTACTAAGTTGATGAGTTATTGGGCCAACCCAAGTGGTTGGGCCCATATCTGTATAAGCCCACTTGTATTCTCCCCTTTGGCTATAAATATAGACCTGAGGGCTCTCCCCTCAGTAGTTGATCCATAACAAATTGAGATTATTTTAATAACTCAAAATATTATCGGATCTCCTGAAGAGAAATTACCGAAATATCTGTTAAAGCCTATCTATCAGATATGATATGATATGAAAGCCCTAGCTAGGCATAAATTCTAGGCTTACAGAACATTAATCATCCTGAAGATGAACAATCATCCCGAAGATGAACTATTATCCTGGAAATGAACTATCATCCTGAAGATGACGTTAATCACCCCGAAGATGTAAACTTCATACAATGATGATTGATGAAGAAACATTAATTTCATTCTCCACCAAAATACACCTATTTGGTTGTATGGATATACATTAAAAGACCCCTTTCCGTTAGCTGGAAGAGGGGAAGAATATATGGTCCAGAAGTACCTTAAGTGTCTTTGAAACACTCTTCTACCTGGCCAACTGCATGCGTCTCTTTTGAGCGTTAGCAGTATAGCTATTAGCCAGGTACAGTGCAGTGCCCCCAGCGCGCCACTGGACCAGAGATATGTAGCTTCTGCGCTATCTTCAAGGGTCGAGGAAAAATCCTCTATGTTAAATGTATTTGCATATGCAGGTTACAGATCATCGCGATGAATGGCATAAACGGGACGTCCACCCCCTGAAGATCTACACAGAATCCTTCCAAGTCTACATCCTTCCACCATCCCGCGAAGCTCATCACCCAAGGAGCAGCTCAAGAACATACAATGCCAGGTCCTGAAGTACCTCGCAGACAATGACGATTGAGACGTGGAGCTATCTACCAAGTTTGCTAGCACTCTTTTAGTTTCTGCTAATGCTTTATATGAGTGAAACTTGTATAGATGAGTGATGGTTGTACTTTACTTTTGCTTTCGGAATGTTGCTGATGAGATGGATGTATAGACACATAGGAGATAAATGTATAGATATATAGGAGATCTGCAAGCCTGAAGCTTGATCAGATTAGGGGGAGTCAACTGTAAAGTTGTACTCTTTTTCCTTGGCTAGTGGTTTTTCCCACAGGGTTTTCCATAGTCAAGGTTTTAATGAGGCAACCACATTGACTCTGGATCCAGAAGTATCCACCCCTCGACACATCCCCAAATCAGGGGAAGTTATGGAGTGATGTACTCTTTTCTCTTCGCTATCGGTTTTTCCCACAGGGTTTTCCATAGCTAAGGGTTTTTAACGAGGCAGTTACCCTTAACTTGGATCCAGAAGTATCCACCCTTTAAGATACTCAGTAGTACTAATGAATCATTCAGTATTCATAAAGTCGAGTATACCACGTTGGTTGGATAAGGGGAAGTGTTATGAATAGGACCCGTTGGGCCTATTAGGTATCCACCCACATGAGTACCCATTATGAATACTATATAAAGGAGGCTAGGGGTTTCCTAGCCTCAACCCTTCTCCAAATCTGTTTCTCGTTCATAACAAATTCCAATTTATAGTGTAAGTTTTCTCATCTACTAATTAATTTTTTTGATTACATTTTTAATTTAAACTAATTTAACTTGTCTAGCAAAAGATTTAATCTCATAAAATATTTGCTTAATAATTACATGGTTATCCAATCGAATCTTAAATAGACTTGAGTTTACTTGATTTTTAGTGTGGATGTTTTAATGTATGTAGATTACTCCTAAACAATCAAAAATTGAAGGGAAAAAAACTACTAAGAACTACATAGGTTTGTGGAATATTTCGTTTTCATTACTGAAACTAATTAAGGTCGTAACTGTTGGTGTCCGTTAACATCTAATGGCCTAACAGAAGAATAGACAAGACATGCGAAAGTACGAAAAGTCCGCCTATGGTTATTAGGGCGGCGTACCGTCCAAACTCCAAATTTTAAATTTTAAATATATTTTAAATTTTTTAATACATATATGCGCATTTTAGTGATCATTCATTAGGAGGTGCTACACTAACATTTGCATATGCTTAACCGAGCGTGCATCAAGAAGTAACGTGAATCAAGGGTCATGAGATTGCAGAGCCAATTGCGTCCTCCAAATTAGAATGATCGAGTTCATCCGAAGTCCACAACAACAATTGATGTGAATATATGTGAGCATCTGGCAATGTAAAAAGGAAAACATCTGTTAGCCATGACCAATTCTTGAGTTCATGGGAGCTAATAGATTATGTTCTAAGATCACTCTACCTCAGTCTCAAGTGGGACTACCACAGGGAGCATCATTCTGGCCATCATATCATTCAACCAATTCTTGAGTTCATCGTACCGTTAGTAAAGTTGTAGGCTTTTGCATGTTCATGTCATTGGACTGTGAGCTTATGTGTTGCATGGTCTGGTACTAGTTCAACGTTATTTAGCAACTTATAATTGCGTCCCAGATGCTTGTTATCTGGAGGTGAATGAGATCTTTGATTTTTGTTTTTTATAAGACCCATACTGACAGTGATTAGGATCAAGAGTTTTTATATTATATTTGTTATAAACGGGCTTCTTGGTGGGCCTACCCGTTAGTGGGTATCCACCCATTATGTAACCCTACCACTATAAATATAGGGCTATGATCTTCATAGCCGCCAAGTTTACAACACGTTATCAGCACGCTCAAACTAGGGTTTTGGGGATCGCCCCCGCCTGCAGCGGCGGGCAACCCCCGCCGCCTCAGGCGGGGGCGATCCCCGCCGCCTGCAGCGGCGGGCAACCCCCGCCGCTGCGACGGTGGGGCCCCCCCGCCGCCTGCAGCGGCGGGCAACCCCCGCCGCCAGCAGCGGCGGGCCCCCCCTCCCCGCCGCCTGCAGCGGCAAACGGGCCCGCCCGCCAGTAGCGGGTACGGGCCCGGCGTGCGTACCCCAAAACCCTAACTAGGGTTTCTGACCCAGAATTTTTTTTTTCGAATTTTCAAAATTTTTTCAGATTTAATTGCGATTCTTTTTCGTTATAATCTGGACCAAATTGCATGTGATTTTTACTCATCGCAATTATATTTGGATTTATGATTTTCTTTAAAAAACGTTTAAAAATTAAGAAGATCCTGCGACCGCTCTGTCGTTAGTCAACTAACCTAACGGTGCATGACGTTGCCTAGTGGTCCAATAATTTTTAAACGGTAGATTTCATTTTCCATTATAAACTGCCTGTGATGAATAAATAAATTGCCTGTGATGTATAAACTGCCTGTGATGATGTCTGCTGCATTATAACTGCCTGCGACGAATGATTAATATTTGCTGTGGTTTTGGATCGGCTAGTGATCACCATTTTACTTTTCATGCATTATTTTCTTTTTTGAGAGAAATATGTAGTGAGGATAATTTTGTAAAATTACAAGCCCGGCGGACGCCTCAGGAAGATGAAGGACTATTCGAGAAGAATAGGGGCCCCACGGGGGTTCCCGAGTTGTATTTTCTTTTTTTGGGACTGTAATGGACTGTAATTAATTATGGTGATTAGCCGATCCACGCAGTAAATATTTATGTCTGATGTGCTTGATTATTTATTTTTCTGCAAAAATATCTAATTAATGCTATCTTTTTACATGCTAGAGTGATAAATGGCCAAAATTGCGAGCGTCGATTTCGACGTTTTGGATGCTTCAGGAAAGAATTACTTAAGCTGGCAGTTGGATATAAAATTCCATCTGCGAGCACAGGGATTGAGTCACGCCATCGCCTTAGGCGATAAGGTTTCTGATATAGATAAAGCGAAAGCAATTATCTATATCAGACGCCATATCGATCGGACCCTGAAGGCCGAGTACCTAACGGTGGAAGACTCGTATGAGTTGTGGACCGCCCTTGAGGACAGGTATAAACATCAAAGGGATGTTATCTTACCTCGAGCGCGATATGAATGGGAGAACCTCCGTCTCCAAGACTTCAAGTCTATTGCCGAGTACAACTCGGCACTTTTTGGCATCACATCACGCCTGAAGTTGTGTGGTGAAAAGGTGACGGAGGAACGCATGTTAGAGAAGACGTATACATCCTTCCATGAGAAGGATGTCATACTGATGCAACAGTATCGTGAACGAAAGTTCACAAAATACTCTGATCTTCTCTCATGCCTTCTGATGGCAGAGCAGAATCGCGACCTCCTTCTGGCCACCCACAACTCACGCCCTACCGGCACTGCTCCTGCGCCTGAAGCGCACCACAGCTCCTTCCAGAAGAAAAGGGGCAACTTCAAAGGCAAACCCCAGAAGGGTAAGACCATGAAGAAGCAGGCTCGAGGACCCCCTCCAAGAAACAACCAAGAGGGAAAGAAGAAAAATGTGTGGAAAAGAAAAGACGATGGCCAGACTTCTGCCCCCAGAAAGGACTGGGAAGATAAATGCCACATGTGTGGCATGACTGGACACTGGTCCAGAAATTGTCGTACTCCACGCCACCTTCAGGAGTTGTACAAAGCAAGCCAGAAGCAAGCTGAGACAAACCCGGCGGTTCAAGAAAACCTGGCACCAATCAGATTCATCGCCGAGGACTTCTCCAACGATGACCTGCTCGACTGAGGACATTTATCTACTTTATATGCATTGTAGTTTTTTCCTTTTGAGAAACAATTTAGCTGCTTATCTCTGGCATGTTTAAGTACTTTTCAGACATCAACTTAATTTTCGTAGTATATTCCTTTGTGTTTTTGCCTTATACTGCGACATTTTTCTTTTAAAATAGATGGACTTTAAATGCCTAGTGGACAGTGCCTCTACGCACACGATCCTCCAAGACATCTGCTTTTTTCAAAGCATTAATAAATACGATGGCACCGTAAATACGATTTTCGGTCCATCAAGTATCATTGAAGGATCAGGGGAAGCACATTTTATGCTCCCCAATAGTACAAAACTACTTATAAAAGATGCCCTTCTCTCCCCTAGCTCGCATAGGAACCTGTTAAGCTTTAAAGATATCCGCTTAAACGGATACCACCTAGAAACGGTGAGCAAAGGAAACAGTGAATACCTTGATGTAACGTTTCATAAAAACGGTGCTAAAAACACCGTCGAACGTTTTGAGGGACTCCCGTCGGGTCTCTACCACACAAGGATCAGAGCAATGGAAGCAAACACATTGGAGCACCAGAAGTGCCAATTCAAACTCTGGCACGATAGACTAGGACACCCTGGAAGGAATATGATGCGTCGCATCATATCCCAATCCCGTGGAATTAATCCGAAAAGCCTGACGCTACTTCGGAAGGGTGCAAATCCTTGTCCCCCTTGTTACAAAGGGAAATTGATTACGAGACCATCCACCCTGAAGGTGGACTCTGAGTCTCCAAGCTTACTAGAGAGAATACATGGTGACATTTGCGGGCCTATTCACCCCGCAAGTGGACCATTTCGGTACTACATGGTTCTAATCGACGCATCTTCAAAATGGTCGTATGTGTACCTCTTGTCCACCCGCAACGTAGCCTTTGCAAAGCTACTTGCACAAATTATAAAATTGCGGGCACATTTCCCAGACAACCAGATCAAGAAATTACGTCTGGACAATGCTGGGGAATTCACCTCACAAGTCTTCCTAGACTACTGCCAAGCAACCGGCATAGAAGTTGAACATCCTGTAGCTCATGTTCACACCCAGAACGGGTTAGCCGAATCTCTCATAAAGAGACTACAATGGATCGCTAGACCATTGTTAATGCAATGCCAGTTGCCGGTATGTGCATGGGGACATGCCATACTGCACGCTGCATCGCTGATAAGATTACGACCGTCAGGTAGTCAATCTTATTCTCCGATGCAACTTGCATATGGGAACCCGCCCGATATCTCTCACTTGAGGATATTCGGATGTGCTGTCTATGTCCCCATAGCACCACCGCAGAGAACCAAGATGGGTCCTCAACGGCGTCTTGGTATCTATATTGGTTTCGACTCACCATCGATCATTAGATACCTCGAACCCCTTACAGGGGATGCCTTTAAAGCACGTCTAGCAGATTGTGAGTTTGATGAAAGCATTTTTCCAAAACTAGGCATTAACACACAGAAGCCAGAAGCTTCAAAGACCATTACATGGGACACAAAGACCTTATCCCATTTTGATCCGCGCACAAATCAATGTGAAGAAGAGATCATGAAGATCCTTCAAATTCAGAACACAGTTCACATTTTACCGGATAAATTCACTGACAACCAGAAGATTGTCAGATCACACGTCCCTGCTGCAAATACGCCAGCTAGGATTGACATACCCAAAGATGGATGCAATCCACCTGCAGCAGAAGCGGCCATACCTCAACAAAAAAGAGGACGACCCCCAGGCTCCAAAGATAAGAATTCTCGAAAGAGGAAAAATCCTGGCGCAACAATAACGATACCACCACAGGATGCTGAGCTCAGCCCAGCTACCTCTCCACTCCTAACAACCCCTGAAGAGGAAAATATAGGAGAAATTTCATTAAACTATGTACGTACCGGGGAGGTACTGGACAGAAAAAGCACAATCATCGATGATAACTTCGCGCTCATTATTGCCACTCACGTCACTGAATACGACGATGAGACCGATCCACGCTCTCTAGCAGAATGTAAACGCAGAGAGGATTGGCCAAAGTGGAACGAGGCAATAGGAGTAGAGCTGGACTCACTCTCGAAGCGCAAAGTTTTTGGACCTGTAGTCCTAACACCAAAAGGTGTTAAACCCGTGGGATATAAATGGGTATTCATGAGAAAAAGAAACGAGAATAATGAGATCGTGCGCTATAAAGCGCGCCTTGTTGCACAAGGTTTTTCCCAACGACCAGGAATAGACTATGACGATACCTATTCCCCGGTCATGGACGCGATCACTTTCCGTTTCATTATCGGCCTATCCACGAAGGAAGGTCTGGATATGCAGCTCATGGACGTTGTGACTGCATACCTATACAGAAATATAGATAAGGACATCTATATGAAAATCCCAGACGGATACAAACTACCGACAAAAATGACAGAAAGTCCTCGGGACGTCTATTCCGTCAAACTTCAGAGATCACTATATGGTCTCAAACAGTCAGGTAGAATGTGGTACAACAGACTGAGTGAATTCCTAGTGCAACAAGGATTCACAACAAATGAAGTCTGCCTTTGCATCTTCATACGAGCAAAGGGAACAAGATTCGTAATTATCGCCGTCTACGTAGACGACTTGAACATCATCGGATCTCCTGCAGAGATAGATGAGATATCCAAAAGTCTCACACAGTCTTTTGAGATGAAAGACCTCGGCAAAATGAAGTTTTGCCTAGGACTACAAATTGAACATTTAAGCGGAGGAATCCTGTTGCACCAATCGACATATACAAAGAAAGTGCTGAAGAACTTTCTTATGGACAAATGTCATCCGCTTAGCACACCAATGGTCGTCAGATCATTGGATGTTGAAACAGACCCCTTCCGACCGCTGGAACAGGGGGGAGGAAACACTAGGTCCTGAAGTACCCTACTTAAGTGCAATTGGAGCACTCCTATACCTGGCAAACTGCACGCGTCCCGATATAGCGTTCGTAGTAAATCTACTAGCCAGATACAGTTCAGCGCCCTCAAAGCGCCACTGGAACGGAGTGAAACAACTTCTGCGCTACCTCCAAGGGTCTGTAGACATGGGACTATACTTCAAGAAAGGTGTATCCATCGACCTGGTCGGTTACGCAGATGCGGGATACAGGTCCGACCAACATACCGCAAAGTCCCAGACCGGTTTCATATTCACATACGGTGGGACGGCCATCTCATGGAGATCCGTGAAGCAGACATCCACAGCGACCTCATCCAACCACTTCGAGCTCATCGCGATCCACGAAGCTAGCAGAGAATGCTTCTGGCTTCGATCAGTCATCAACCACATCCTCAAGACCACCGGCCTGAAGACGGGAGATCTTGGGCCTACCACCATGTACGAAGACAATGCTGCCTGCATCGCTCAACTACGAGGTGGCTACATCAAAGGTTTTAACGAGGCAGCCACATTAACTCTGGATCCAGAAGTATCCACCACTGATGTTATCCATCGATCAGGGGAAGTTACAGAGACTTGTACTCTTTTCCCTTAGCCACTGGTTTTTCCCACTGGGTTTTTCTTGGCAAATGTTTTAATGAGGCAAGCACTCTTAAACTTAGAGATCCAGAAGTATCTCCAACCCCATGATCAAATAAGCTTCATGAATCCTGAAGCGTTCACCATGGCTTACAACAATGGATGGATAAGGGGAAGTGTTATAAACGGGCTTCTTGGTGGGCCTACCCGTTAGTGGGTATCCACCCATTGTGTAACCCTACCACTATAAATATAGGGCTATGATCTCCATAGCCTCCAAGTTTACAACAATATTATATTTTATTTTGGGTTTTAGAATTTTAGCTATGTTGAAGTCTTTTATTTATTTTAAGAGTTTTAGTCTTTTTGGTTAAGTTTAGTTGAAATAGGAAAAGTCAGAGTTTGTAAGCATATATAAAGGTTCTAGCTTGTTTTAGTTTCATTCATTATCAATGAATAAATCAATGAAAGGAAAATTTTCCCCAAAACCTGAGAAATGTTCCTTCTTCCTTGGTGAGAAGCCATGGAATTCTTGGTGAGAAGCCAAGAATCCTAATTTATCTAGATCTCCCACAAATCCCTCTACCAAATCCATAAATCTCTCTGTTCTACGTCAATTTGGTATCAAACTTGATTCTTTTCTCATCTTCTAATTTTTCTTTTCCAATATTTCTCTTCAAAAAAAATCAAAATCAAAAACAAAATTCCACAAAAAAACACGAATCCTAATCTTCCCGCCACTGTCCTCCACTTCCGAAAACCCCATCACCAAAAATCACCAAAACTCTAATCTGCGACCGATCTTTTCCACACCTAAACCCTAGACCTCGCATCATTGCCATCCACAATCGTCGCTTTATGATTCCCCCACCACGCTGCCATAAGGACCACTGTAACGACTGGTTTCCTTGTATCTGAAATTATTTTAATATAATATATGTTTTGGTGGATTTTCTCCTCTTGTGTGGTTTTCGTCTCCGTAACTTTCATTTTCGATCGATTCGTCGTATTTTCTCGATTCTTCCTTAGGATCGTCGATTTCGAGGTACGTCGTTTGTGACGGGCTTCATAACGGTCATATCTAACTATTAGATCAAGCCTAGGAGTCTTAGGATTCGATCACGGGGCCTCGCGCTCCGTATCGGTACTTTTCTGTGCTCATTAGCCGGTGTAAGAAGGGCCACCGACCGACTAGATGACGATCCAGTCGGTCGGAAATCCTTCTTGGACCGACTAGTGAGTTTTCTAATTTCCTGAGGAAGCTACTGTTTATCGTTAGTCGGTCTAAGAAGAGTTGTTGACTGACTAGGTTGCAAACTAGTCGGTCGGCAATGCTTCTTGAACCGACTAACACATCATCTTAATTTTAGTTGAGTTACTGTTTACTCTTAGTCGGTCTAAGAACGTTCATCGACCGACTAGTTGCTAAACTAGTCGGTCAGTACTTGTTCATGGACCGACTAACTCTAAATCCTATTTTCGTTCAGGAGTTACTGTTTACACTTAGTCGGTCTGTGTTGATCGACCGACCGACTAGTTGCCAAACTAGTCGGTCAGTGGTTGTTCTTTGACCGACTAGTCTGTGTTAAAACCCTAATTTCTGGGCAGCCGCCAGCCCAACCTATAAATACCCCTCCCAAACGTTTCTTCTTCCTCCAACACGACCTAAAGCCCTAGTTTCTCCCCCATTGAGCCCCCATCTTCCTCCAAGCTTCAATCCCTCATTCCAAGCCCTAGAATCATCATCCAATCCATCCATTCACCCTATCTACTTCTAATTTTCCCCAAATCTCCATCAAAACCCATCAAATCCCCAAAATCCCCCTAAACCCTAGTTTCCCCAATCCTCTCCAATCTTCTCCAGATCTGGTCCTAGGGTTCCCCGGAGTATTCCTTCCGCCTCCTCTCGGTAAGAAATCGATCTACCGTTGTTTTCATGTCTTATTGTAATTTTTATGAAACCCTAATAAAATACTTGTGTTTTGATGATTGTTCCCCATAACAGCGATTCCCCGTAGCCTAGCATCCGCGGAAACGAACTTTCATAACCGTCATCCCCGGTGATAGGCAAGTGAAACTTGCATCTCTTGTTTTGGGCCATGTCTTAGGCCATTTACCATGCTTTAGCGTAAAAGAGACTAAACGGTGAAAGGATAGCCGTTTAGACGCCCTTGACCTAGCTTGACAACGAAGCTTGGTCTGTCACCCTCATCATGCTTGTATGTCACGTTTAAATTCAATTAACGGTACGCAATCATTTGTTCATGTCATTGCATAGTGATTAATTATTGTGATTGTGTAGCACACGCTACAATATTATATTCCTGGCTCGTGTTCCAGAAGCGAGCCCTGTAGTTGGAAACCCCAACGCTCGGATACCGGCTAGGTGCACCCCTATGCCAATTACACTTCCTAGCTCGTGATCCAGAAGCGAGCTCAGTGAGTTGGAAATCCCAACGCTCGACACATATGGGTGGGGTAAGAGATAAGCGGCCTGAGCCAAGTTGGCCTGATCCGCCACTCCGGCCAGCAGGTGGACTCTCTAGTGCACAAGTGATTAATAGTGATAGAGATAAGCGGCCTGAGCCACGAGCGGGCCAGCAGGTGGACTCTCTATGCACTAAGTGATAAGTGAAAAGTGATAATTGATAAGTGATAAGAGATAAGTGATTTGGTAGCTTTGGCTACATCGTGCGTGTTTGCCTCTCTTTTAACTATTGCATCATACTTAACTGCCATGCCATTGTTTAACATTTAAATGCTAGGTTGTTAGTCACTTTCAGTTTCCTTGCCCAAGTCTTCTTAGACTTGCTGACATGTGCCCCTTTCTCTTTTGGGTGACGCATGTTAGACCTTGAGCCTGAGTTGCCCGTTGAGGGTGAGGTGTTTGCGGACGCCGAGCTTGAGCCCGTGTTGGACGGGGAGTACGCGGACACTGGGGACCAGTCCTAGTGTCTCCGTTGTGTTTTATTTTTGTTAAACAGTTGTTTTGTTATCGGTGCGTGGCACCTATACTTATTTATGTCGTTGCTTTTGTTTGGCCTTGTTCTGGGCCCTTAGACTCTTTCTTTTAGCCTGGTGGCTTTTCTGTGATGTTGAATATTTTGTGGACAAACTTTGGGATTGGTGTTTCTTATCCGTCTCTTATTATTATTGTTGTTGTTTCGATAGCAATTACAGGGACTTGCTTATACTAAGTTGACGCTTATCGGGTTTGGGGCTTCACCGCTCCACTCCCGTGCGGACCTTTTCACGTCTCGCCTCCATTTTAGGGAAGCGGGTCGTGACAACCACAGATGTGCTCGACTTCTTGCTAGATCTCCACCAAAAGAACATAGCCGTGCGGTCGATCAATACGGCTATCGACGTCGCCCGAAGCATCAACAACACCGCCTTCTCTCACCTTCAACGCCCCCCATTATGTCGGTGCATGCGCAATCGACAAAACCCCGGAAATGATTCCTCCTACGTCATTGGAGTTCGTCAGTGCCATCACCTGTGTTGGCCGGGGCCGTTGACCCGATAGAAGTGATCGCCAGAGTGAGACGAACCAGCAACTAGAAATATCACGCCAAAGGGCCATCAAAGCCATCAGGAAAGGGATTCGGTGTGATCGGAGCCGATGAGATACAGTGTCAGCTCGATCGAGCTGATACGACGACGAGCTGAGCCTGTTCATTGGCTCGGGCGAGTCAACCCCGAGCCAACTAGAAGCCGGATCGAGCCGACCCCCGACCCGGCTCAGCCAAGCCGGTTGATCGATCAACGGCTCAGCCGAATTGGTTGACCCGGCCAACGAGTCACTGGTGAGCCATGCGATTTTTCAGCCATTTTCGACTTATTTTTTTGGGAATTTCGGCTTAAATTTTCTATTTTAAAGATTCTTAGTCCGTTTGAAACCTAAATTCAGTGCCATTCACACCGGTGGATGGTTGACTCAACCACCTATTGCAAAGGTATCCTCCATACAAGAAAATTTGCTCTAAGTTATAAGATATGATTACTACGATGCTTACTATAAGGGCCATTCTATTCGAACGGAGTATGATCGAGTTCGATACTTTTATGGCTTTGAGGATATGTATGGATATGCCGGTTGGAAATCTCATCTAGAGTATTTCTTCTCTTGTTTTAAGTTTTCAGAAGTACATAAATATACATTTGCATATCACTTATTCAAAAGAGAAGTGAGAAATTGGTATAGGCAACTTCTACGTCAAAGTCATCAATGGTCAGTGTTAAAACTTCGTCTTCAATATCGTTATTCTTTCAAGCCTTGGTATATTCCACATGCAACACAACAATCTTCAGTAGAGGTATGGTCAAATAAAGAGAGACGAATCATTCAAGAGATGAAATGGTGGAAGGAACAATAGAGTAAACACAAATTAGATACTGACACAGAGATTGAGACACAACTTGAGTTTGAACCTGAATTGAAGTCTGAACATGAGTTAGAGCTTGAACCAGAGATTGATCTAGTACCACAGTAAGAGATCGATTCAATGCCACATTCTGAGCTAGAGACAAAACTTGATTTGGCACAGCAACCTGAGTTAAAGCCTTATCTAGAGCCACCTGTGGAATGTGCGACCGAACTACTTAAAGATGCATCACTGATTCAAATTGACCATATTGAGTTTGTTATTTCAGATCTTCATCCACTAACCAATAAACATGTGCTGAATGCTTTTCTATGTTTCATGAATTGGGAGAAATTATTGGAAGATGTTCAGCCGTCCATCTGTATCTTATTACATTTTAAGGTTCGTGGACACGTCTCATCCAACTGCAGAGTACTACTGATTCTGCTCAGCTGTGTTACTTTTGCCGTCCTTCACCAGTATGTGAAGTTCTCAAGCCAGAATAATGATAGGACCGTGATCGAGAATTTTTTATTTTATTTTATTTTGAGTTTTACAATTTTAGTTATTTTGGAGTCTTTTATTTATTTTAAGGTTTTTAGTGTTTTGGGTGAGTTTAGTACTATATCGGATGAAATAGAAAAAGCCAGAGTTTATAAGCCTATATAAAGGCCGCAACTTGTTTTATTTTTAATCAATAAATGAATCAATAAAAGGAAAATTTTCTCCAAAACTTGAGAAAGGTTTCATTCTTCCTTGGTGAGAAGCCAAGAATCCCAATTTATCTAGATCATTAAATACTTCCAAGTTTTAATTTTCAATCGGGAGATCCAATGTCTTTGTTGGGGATTGCAGCCACACCGGTAGCAATTTGGTGATTTTGGGCCCGAGTGGTAATTTTGTAATTTTGGGTCATAGGAGGAATTTTTTAAATATGGGCAAATCAGCCCTATATATAGGAGTGAAGGGTTATGGTTAGGATATGAAGAGAACTGAAGAAATAGAGAAGAGTAGTGTAGGAGTAAACTATTATACATCCTGGAAGATTTAGCCCTTTATCTCGAATCAAATGGTAGGAGAGAGATCCTCCTTTCTAATTGAGGCCATTTATCTTGAATATAAATATATAACAATTATCTTTTTATCCCATCAAAGGCTAGCCTTTCTTATTAAATTGGTATCAGAGTGGTTCGATCTTAATGTAGGAGTTGAGATCTGCTATGAGATCCGCAATGAAGGAAATGGAGGGGTTGAGATCCTCGATGATTCAATTATTTGCGGATGCGTGCCAGGAAATTGTCGCAAAAAGAGCCGCGATGAATCAAAGCTTTGAGAAGTTTGGTGGCGGAAAATTTTGATGGCTTTCCTCCATCTAAAGGAGCTCGAAAGCTCAGATCTTCCAGATCTGGAAAGGAAGGTCGTCGTTGACGCAAATTTGAAAGGGGCAGAGGCAAACGACGCAGATTTGATGTCGAACTGCATTGACGCAAAGATCCGAGGCTGGTGGAAGAGAGGGAACCCCCACCCGACGTCGACGACCTTTGACAGAGCCGTCAGGGGGGTTGCGGCATCCAAGCAGCCCGAGCGAAATCTTAGTCAGTTGCATGGGTCCTTGCGGCCTCCAAGTGACTCTGCCAGGGTCTGACGTCCCCCGATAGGGCCCCTCGGGGTCTGGCGAGGTCTGCCAGGGCACACCAAGGGCCGGTGAACCTCGACAAGGGCGCTTGGGGATTTGCAGCCCCAGGCGACCCTGCTTGGGGCCCACGACCCTCTGGTGGCCATCCAGAGGGCTAACGAACTCCTAGCGAGCCGCCAGCCCTCTCGGGCCACCCTTGATTAGCAGAAAAGGGTCTAGCCCCTCTCATGTGGTTGTTTTAGCTTGTCGGCATAGCCTCCAACAACATTCGGGATCGTCGACCCCACCAGATTCTTCTTCTCATCCGGACAAATTCACTGGACAATTTTTCACGGCAAATCGTTGCTGGAGCAGCCAAAATAGAGGATTGACATCACCGAGCCGCCACCGCTAGGGTATTAACTCGTTCCAGTCCATCTTGCGGAGGAGCCGAGCCATGAGTCACGCTCAGCTGAAGTCGCCAGCGCGCCTACTCGAGCCAGCTCTTCCAAGTCGTCGATCGGTTAACAGCTGCACAGTGCGGTGTCCCATTTTTTTGCGATTTTAAGGCTATTTTCGGAGGATTTTCTTCTGTATTTTGACGATTCAAGGCTTGTGTGGAGTTCAAATTCAAAATGGTTCGTCCCAGTGCCCAGACGACTCAGTCACGGATGTACTGCCGTCCTACTTAGACATGTCCATCTTCCGTGCAGGAAGATTGGTTAGCTCGTCGATATATGACAACCAATTACGACAACGTTTCGATGACGACGGAGTTCTTGGGTGGCCTTCTGACCCAGAAGAAGGCGATGGGACGAGCACCTGCAATTCGGAGAAGTGCATCCACGGACTCCATGCACCAACTTGTGGACAGAGTGATTTTTTAGGGACGGAGTAGTGTTAAGAAATGTGGGGTTGCGGCCACACCGGTGGCGATTTGGTACTTTAGGGCTCGAGTGGCAATTTTGTAATTTTGGGCCATAGGGGGGTATTTTTTGTAAATATGGACAAATCAGCCCCATATATATGAGTGAAGTGTTAGGATTAGGATATGAAGAGAATTGAAGAAGGAGATAGAGAAGAGTAGTGTAGGAGTAAACTATTGTAGATCCATAGAGATTTAGCCCTTTATCTCGAATCAAAAGATAGGAGAGTGATTCCCCTCTCTAATTGATGCCATTTATCTTGTATTCCACTTCAAATCTATAAAAAATCATCTCTTTTAACCCCCCCTCAAAACCTAGCCTTTCCTGTCAGTTTTACATTTTCTGCTATTTGTTGTTTTTTAATGGAAAATCATTATCTCTCCCCTTTCTTTTATTAGCACGTTTGTTTTATCGTCTTTTATCACAACTTGAATGTATATATTTGTGGCAAGATTTTGCTCCTTTTTCCTCTCCCTCAACACACTCTATGAGCATACATGCACACATGCTTTCCTCCCCAAAACAGGGGGAAAAAATTTTTAAAGAAGAAAGGAAAAACCCAACTGAAATGGAGGAACCTTTCCCTATATCCTTTAGAAGAAAACCTTTCAAAAGTAATCAAGAGGAGCACAAGCACAGCATTTCCAGCAAGTTCTCTAGGAAGTCCATTATACTTGACTGGAACTTATAGTGCTGATCCAAAAAAAACTTGAAGAATAGGGTCAATATTATGACAAGTTTTATAAGGAGAAATCAGTTGAGTCCTGACCGAGATTCTTCCCAAGAGTACACGTTAAACATATTTCTAAGGGTTTCAAATTCAATGCCAATACAGTTTCTCCTCCAAGCCAAAGTCAAGCTTCGCTAAAGTCTATTTCTCTGGCTAAATCTTCAAATACTGCGTTTGTTTGACAACAATGGATGTGGTTGTTTGATTTATTCTAGCGATACAATGGAAACATTTTTTCTGGGAAGAAGAAAGGAAAGAGGTAAGAGAATAGCAATTTTAGTCGAAGTACATATATATATTAATGGTACACCTGCTTATGAGAGAGTAGCAATTGAAAGATCCTCGTTATGAACATGAGGTGCACATTTGCTAAGTTGTATATATACTCAAACGATTATATACACAAACTTGTTCATTCATAACTTCATATATGTATAGAAATAGATATTTAACCATCCTATTAAAGACTGGCATCCTTCCTAATGTATTTTGGTCCTTTTGAACATTCAAAAAAATCCTACCCCAATTCACATATCCATGTCAAGTATTGTATCCCACTTGTGTCCCATCTAACAATGACATTGCCATCTCTGCCTCATCTTTCTTTGTGAAACATGCTTTTGACAAAATAAAGAAGAAGATATTATGTCTGGGTAGCACTCCTGCAGTCTTGTGTGTGTGTGTGTGTGTGTGTGTGTGTGTGTGCATTTATTATCCATATTAGGTAATGGTGATGAATTGTCTTTTTTATTTTTTTTATTTATAATGGAGGTAATGAACTGCTATTTTTTCTGATTTAACTAGTTTCTACATATATATGCATCTTTTCTATGTTAAGTCTAGTTGGAAATATGCATTTTACTTGTATGTATGGATAAGACAATCGACCGTGCTATGCTTCACTTCAATTTCACTTGCAGTGATAACCCAGTTACCGTTCTCAGTCCTATTGCGAGCCTCACATGCAATGACATCCTTTAACTATTGAAGCACACAACTTTCACGATCTTACGATTTGTCTGCTCTGTATGAATGATGTAGAACCAGAAAGACGTGGGGAAATTTGTGGAAAATTTTGGGAAAAGAACGAAGAAATTTAGGGTTCTGGGATGTCTTATTAAGGAGCTGACTTCTCGCCCATGTAGATAGTTCTTAGGTTTTAGGGTTTTAATCTATCAAAATTTTCTTTCCTTAATAAAACAAGTCTTGAGGCCTATTTATAGGATTACAACTAATACCATTCTCTCCTCCCAGCCACTGTGGGACTAAACTTATTCCATAAAAAGAAAAAACGAAAAAAAATAAAAACACTACAAAAATAATAAGGTCTAATCAGGTAGCTACACTTGGGATCTAACCCAACCATAGCGAACTTGGTTGAGTCTTACGTCTCACGTCTTCGTGTGTGTACTTTGATGTCCCCGTCAACTCTCTCCGAGTGGGAAGAACTCAGCCGTGACAACTGTAGGGCCTGTTAGTTGTCATAATACTTGAGCAAGTCTGGATCATCTTCTGAAGCTCTGCTCTGAAAATCCAAGCACGGCCCGCTTCTGGCATTTCCTTCCAACTCACCAAGTAGCGCTGATAACCATCCTGTCTGTTTGATTGATTTTACTTTTTCATTTAGGATGCATTCAATCTGCTCCTTGTTTGTGGGTATAGGTGATAAATTTACTAGAGATGGAATGACGTGGGCACTCATCTCGTCTTTGGAAGGCTGAAAAAAGGATCTGGTGAGTGTAGGAGCAGTTGACACATTCAATAGTTTTGACCAAGCCGCTAGCTATAGTGTAGCGTTTGAATTAGCTAGAACTTTTTCATATTTTCACTTATGCCAGGGTACCTTTTTTTGAATAAAGGGATTGAAATTCAGTACGCAGTAATGAATCTTAAGAACAGCTAAACAGCACACACCAAGCAGAGACACACAAGACTTGGTAACGCAGTTCGGTGCGCACACCAACATCTGCGGGGCCACGCCCAGAAAAATAGAATACTTCACTATAATAATCAGAGAATACAAACTCTAATAATCACGCTTCTATAAGGAAGAACACACTCCCCCTTAATACAAACCGTGAGGGGTGATCGTAATCAACCCTGTGAAGTATTCTTGGCAAGCTCCCTTTGCCAGCAAGCTCCCCTTGCACCACCGACTAGATCAACTCCCTTGATCCTACGTGCGTAGTCGTCGGCCTCCCTCCCGGAGTTTTCTTTCCAAACTTTTTATCACAAAGTTCGTAACCAAGCCGTCACATCTGCCGAACCCTAATAGCATGCCATTTGCAATCCACGGTTCAATCAACACAGATATAATCAAATCTTGATATGGCTGGTCAACTGCAATACCTGCAACTCTTCAACCAGAATGAGATCCCACAAAATCCGCAGGAGATCGTTGCGAGATATTGCCGGCTAAAATCTCTCCAACCGACTTTCAAACAAAGGTAACCGAGAGAGAGATATATATATCCAATCAAATCTTTAACAATATTAATCAACGAAAATACCTGCACTGTTAAAGATAGAAACTCAAGATCGCGAGGACTTCCAGGCTCGGATCCTCGAATACCTTGAACAAACATGGTGTTGAACATCATGGTTCAACATACTGTTCAACAATTTATCCAACAAGGTAAGTTGAGTCGATTCTCTCCTTCAGATTACAACAGCTCAGGTGCAACAAAACGTTCAACAAAAGCCCCAACAACTTCCAGATAACTCGTCTTATCAGAGTGCCACATATGACAATGCGATCATCAATAATGCATACATGAATGTCATGAATAAAACCTAACAATCTCCCCTTTTGTTATTTAGTGGCACAACAAGCTATGATATTGGACAAAAACCATTCTGAAGACGAAGGAGGTAGACATCGATTCAGACAAAACTAACTGCTGTGGTACAGAACATACGATAGAGCTGTATCACAAAATGTGCAACCATACCACCAACTATAACAAGCCCAAAAACCAGGAAGTCATCAACACTTGCAGCACATATTCCTAGCAGCATTCTCCCCCTCACCACAAACACCTCAACAGACTACAAAATGCCTAAAATATCATACTTCTCCCCCTTTGAGCCACTAAGTACATAGACATACCTGGGGTGAAGATGACGAATCACTGCTCCTCAGAAAGACACCTCAAAGCGAACAGCTTGTTCTGCAACATCAATTTGTTACTATTCAAAAGAACCCTCTGACTTTCGAGGGCCAATAGTTGGTCATTAACGTTCTGAATAGCATTCTCCAAGAAGTGAATATCCACCACAAGAGAGGAGGAGCTGGCAGCAACAGCTTGACCAGGAGGAGACAACAGAGATTCAGGATGCACTGTGGAGGAAGGATCAGCAGCTCGAGAAGGGGAGGGTGATGACGGAGCACCATGTATAGAGGGTATCACCTGTGATATATCGTCAATTTTGCCAGCCACAGACTTCGCAGTATATGATACACTATCACACAAAGTTGGAAGATCAGAAGGGGACAAGGGCACCCTTTGAGCCAGGAGCATCATGGTTATGAGACCTGCATGAGGTAATGAAGTGGTAGAGGTGGACAACTCTGAGAAAGATAGAATTGAATCAAAGATGATTCTCCCTAAATTGAAAGACTGGGAAGTACCGGCAGAGTACATGAGCTTGCACATGTCCCTTGTGACCACAGAGACATTGGAAGTAGGGAGCCAGTTTCTTGTGGCAACCCTATACAGAACAAAGTATTTGGCAGTGAGAGCAGAAGAGGGGAAAGTAGACGACTTCTTGGGCCAGCATTTGAATTTTCCAGCAGTCACGACATGAATAAATCTGTCAATGCCGTCTCCAGTAGACTCTCTGAAAGCAGGGATAGACTGAGAACATTTCCAGTCTAACAATTTATTCAGGATAGAGGGAGAGAAGTAAATGATCTTCCCTCTCACATATCTTCTAAAACCCCAACGAGAAGAGGTGTCACCAGCAGACTTGGTCAAGACACAATAAAATTCACGCACTAGCACATGATAGAAGACACTGAAGCAAGTGGCAGCATGATACATGCCGATGTCTTTAAGAATTGAGACCATCTGAGTCTTACCAAACGATGATTCATTTAAATTTTTCTCAGGAAGAAGAGACCTCTCGGAGTAAGAAGACCATCTGTTCTTACAAGCCTTGTCGAAAAACATTTTGCTGTAGGCATCAGAGGAAGTAAATGAAGGTGAGTGAGATGGACCTGATGCAGACTTCTTGGGACGCTTGGAAGGAGAAGCACCCGTATGACTTGAAGGAGCAGAGCGCTTCTTAGGGGCAGTCCGAGCTTTCCGCATGAACGATGTTAATGGAGTATCATCAGAAGCAGCTCCCTCACATGTTGTATCCATTGTTGCAACATTAGGTGCAACATTCTGATCTTCATCTCTAGTCTGCACAGAGTCAGTCTCAGCAGCAACATTAACATTGGAATCGGCAGGACCTACACCAGCATCAGACCCAGTATTCAGCAATGTACATCCTTCGACCATATCCACCTCTACGGTCTTCAGAGAATTCTCAGCCATATTTCCATCAACAGGACTCTGAACAGGAGCATCTACACCAACATGGGTTGGGATCGGTTCTGAAGGCAAAACATCATCATCATTAGCCATTCTTACTGACTCTTTTTTACCTTCAGACACATGCTGAACATTTTCATCCTCACACATAGGAGTAGGAGGATCAACAGGCTACTTTTCCAGAACAAGATCAACATGCTTAGCTCTAACATAGTTCCCCTCTCCAGAGTCCCCCTTCACATCCAATTTCTCAAAAGATGGGACATTAGTATCCTCGGTGTCCATGGGGCAAGATGAAGCATCATCAGCCCCCTCTGTCTCAGGCTTCTCAACAGATACAGAAGATTCAGAATCAGAGATGTCGATGATTTCAGAAATTCTTACACAGATTTTTGGATTCCATGTTCGAATGACAACCTTGCGGTCTCGGGGGACCTCCACACTCATCACCTTCCACACAATCTTCTTTCACATCAGTTTTTCAACGTGAATGTGAGAGACATCCACCCAAGATAAGTCTAATCTCCTTCCAGTTCTCCGCAAGTACCAAAACCAATCTTGAATCGTAACAGGGGCATGAAATTCTTCATCATCAAGAACTTCATCCTGCAATGGCTTCGGACAAAGAGGAATTTCGAGAATTGGGGGAAAACTCACTAACTCCAAATTTGAGACTCCAGGATAATGCATGTCACTAAGAGTGCCGGAAGATTGTGAGGGAGAAGAAATACCACTCGAAGACCCGCGCGAAGAACGTGGAATCACTCCCTTCCGTTTGATAGGCGGAGGAGCGAACGGGGGAGCACTTTTCCGCGCTGAGGCGGTCCGACGAGAAAACCGTCGAGGAGGCTGCGATGGTTTTTCCAATCGATCTCTTGCCATATCTGGTCGAGAGGAGAAGACTTCCCACACAAACAAGAAGATTTCAAGAACCCTAGAGAGCGATTTTAGAAGATCTTGAAAGGATTTGATTTGAGAGAGAATAAGGAATTGCGCCTTGGGAACTGAAAATGAAACAGAGGGAAATAAGTAACGGGTAAGGTAATTAGTAGAAAACAAACCCGATAGCGCTAGACCCCCGTTCCTTACAATGTTGCAACCTGATGTTGCAACAATTTTCACAACACAGTGTTCAACATTAGATACGACACAACCATAGGGCTTGTCGCAATTCTTCAAATCTGGCAGAATCTAGTAGCTTTGTAAATATGTCTGCTAATTGATTAACTGTAGCTACATACTCCATGACAAGAAACTTCTTCTCGACCAACTCTCTAATGAAGTGGCAGCGGATGTCGATATGTTTTGTTCTGGAGTGCTGAACTGGGTTCTTGGAGATGTTTATAGCACTCCGATTATCACATAGAATAGTCAGAGTCCCTTGTTCCAGTCCATAATCAGTCAACATTTGCTTCATCCATAAGAGTTGAGTGCAACAACTCCCTGCTGCTATATACTCAGCCTCTACCGTAGATAGTGATATTGAGTTCTGTTTTTTACTATACTAAGAAACAAGGTTGTTCCCCACATAAAAGCATCCTCCGGTAGTGCTTTTTCTATCATCGGTATTTCCTGCACAGTCTGCATCACTGTATCCCAAAATTAGAGTGTTTGTATCCTTGGTATACCATATACCATAGTCTGCTGTCCCACTGACATACCTGATAATCCTCTTCACATCAGTGATATGAGATTACTTGGGACACGCTTGATAGCGGGCACAAACTCCAACACTGAAGCTGATATCTGGCATGCTAGCCGTTAGATACAAAAGACTACCTATCATGCTTCTGTATAGGGTAACTTCAACATCTCTTCCTCCTTCATCCTTGGAGAGTTTTTCAGAAGTGGCCATGGGAGTGCGAACATGTCTTGCACTTTCCAGGCCGAATCTCTTGACAAGATTCTTAGCATATTTGCTTTGTGATATGAACAGACCATCTGTACACTGTTTAACTTGAAGCCCAAGAAATACATTCAACTCACCTACCATGCTCATTTCAGACATGAGGGTGATAAACTCACAAACCAGCTGTTGTGACGTTGACCCGAAGACTATATCATCGACATAGATCTGTGCTACCATGACGCTCGATCTTGTCCTTTGAACAAATAAGGTTTTATCAGCTCCTCCTCTTTCATACCCCTTTTTAAGAAGATATGTAGTTAACCTTTCGTACCAGGCCCTCGGTGCTTGTTTCAATCCGTAAAGTGCCTTCTTCAACTTGTAAACATGATTCGAAAGAAACAGATCTGCAAAGCCTTTTGGTTGTTCGACATACACTTCTTCATTCAGTAACCCATTCAAGAAAGCACTCTTCACATCCATTTGGTGCAGTTTGAAATTCAGACTACACGCAACAGCTAGTAGCAATCTGATGGATTCCAAACGAGCTACCGGAGCAAATGTCTCATCAAAGTCAATTCCTTCTACTTGGGTATAACCTTGAGCTACCAGACGGGCTTTGTTGCGAGTAATATTTCCCTTCTCATCTGTTTTATTTTTGAATATCCATTTTGTTCCGATGACATTTGTTCCTTTTGGCCTCTCCACTAGACTCCAGACATCATTTCGTTGAAACTGGTTCAATTCTTCTTGCATGGCCGAAACCCAGAAATCATCAACAATAGCTTCCTTCACATTTTTGGGTTCAATGGTAGAGAGAAAACAAGCATACCTGGCCAGATCCCTGTAGTTGACTCGGCTAGCACCTCTTGTCCGGCGACTATCATGTACGTCACCAATGATTAGCTCCGGAGGATGATCACGTATAACTTTTGTGATTCCCTCAGCATCTTGAGCATCATCAGCCTCTCCTTGTGACATCTCAGTGGTAGTAGTATCTGGTGTTGCAACATTTTTTTCGACATTGTTCTGATTAGTCTTGATTGTTGCAACATCATTTTCAGCACGAACCTCATCATCAGTGCTGTCTTCTTGAATGCCCTTTTCTCCACTTAGGATGGACTCTCCCTGATCAAAATCATCTACCACCACATTGATAGATTCCATCATGACATTGGTGCGTTCGTTCAATACACGGAAAGCACGGCTTCTTGTAGAGTAACATAGGAAGATTCCTTTGTCACTCTTGGCATCGAACTTCCGTCTCGGTGTACGGTCTTGCAAGATGTAGCACTTGCTACCAAAAATATGGAAATAGGAGACATCAGGCTTCCTCCCTTTCCAGATCTCGTAGGGGGTTTTCTCAGTTCTTGGCCGAAGATATACCCTGTTGATCGTATAGCAAGCGGTATTAATAGCTTCAGCCCACCACTTAACATTAACTTCCCGAGCATTCAGCATAACTCGTGCCATTTCTTGAAGCGTGCGATTTTTTCTTTCAACAACTCCGTTTTGCTGAGGAGTCTTAGGAGCTGAGAACTCATGTCCTATACCATGTGCTTCATAAAATTCAGAGAATGAGTGATTCTCAAACTCTTTTCCATGGTCACTTCGAATCCTGATGATTTTTCCAATGTTGTCTCCTTTTTCAACTTGAAGGCGGATACACAATCTTTTAAAAGCATCAAATGTGTCTGATTTCTCCTTAAGAAAATCAACCCAAGTGAACGGAGAAAAATCATCAACACATACAAAAATGTACTTCTTACCTCCCACACTTGTTTCTGAAGTGGGTCCAATCAGGTCCATATGCATCAACTCCAGAATTTTTGAGGTAGTGATAGTCTGAATTTGCTTGTGACTCACTTTCTTCTGCTTTCCCAGTTGACATGATTCACACCCCCCTTCTTTCCTCTTCATTAGGGTTGGAATTCCACGAACAGCTCTAACTTGAGAGATCTTCATTACGGTCTTGAAGTTGACATGGCCCAGTTTCTGATGCCACTGTTCAGAAACATCCGTAGTGATATTGAGACACCTGTCAAAATCTTGCAGAAGATAGCAGTTGTCGCTAGACCTCCTTCCGGTAAGAATACAAGCATCATATCCATTGAAAACAAGGCATTCATCTTTGTTAAAGCGGACCAGTAATCCTTGATCACACAACTGACTGATACTTATAAGATTGGCCTTTAATTTCTCAACATGCATCACGTCTTTTAGCTTCAGTGTTCCTGTCATATTCAGATTCCCTTTTCCAACAACCCTGCTTCTCTGACCATCACCAAACGTAACATGACCTTTGCTGCCGGCAGTATACTCAGACAGGAGACCCTTGTTCCCCGTCATGTGTCGAGAACAACCACTGTCAAAGTACCACTGATTTTCTGAGAAAGTAACCAATGAAGTGTATGCCACCATACTTACCAGCTCAGATTTCTTAACCCATTTCATGTTTGTTTGCTGGGTGGGATGAGCAACATTTCTACCTTCATTCCAGTGTTTCATGCGTCTGAAGCAATTCCAGTCATAGTGTCCATCTTGTCTACAGTAGTTGCATATCGGCCGCCTGGGTGTTGAACCTTTTGTTGGACCCTTTGTTGAATCTTTTCTTTTCTTTCCTCTTGACTTGTCCTTGTTCCGTTGACTCTGCTTTTCATGCTCCTTAGTAATGATACCACTTTTAGGTTTCAAGGTGTGTAGATGACTCCCTCTGTGGTATCCAACTCCTGTTCGATCTCCAGACACCTTACCCATGTTAAGGATGTCATCAAGTTTAGATTTTCCAGAGTTCCATCGGTTGAGAGTGCTTTCTGCCTTCTCAGCTCTGAGTAGAGTTCTCTTCAGGCTATTCTCAAGGTTTCGGAGACTTAATTCAGTCTTCAACAGTTTGGCCTGGGTCCCATCCCTCTCATTTCTCAGCTTGAAGCATTCATCTTTCAACTTCTTGTTTGCTACACAGATATCCATCCATTTGTTGAACATGATTTGATAAGCCGAGCGGATATCCTCTTCACACACATCTCCTTCACTTTCATTGTCAGATTCCACCTCGGTGTCGTATGTTGTACTAATTGTTACAACATCATGTATCACATTTCCTTGTTTGTAACTGGGTGTTGAAGCACATGTTGCAACATTATGTTCAACATGACTGGAAGACTTATACTCAGGCTTGTCTTTCAGGGTGGCAGTGAATGCAACATAGTTGCTAGTTATGTCTTCATCTTCCACACTTCCTTCTGAATCTTCATCGCTCCAGGTGCTGGCTAGAGATTTCCCCTTTTGCTTCTTAAGAGGGTTCGCACATTCGGCCTGTATATGACCAAATCCTTCACACTCCCTGCATTGTATTCCCTTACCCTTAGTTTTAGAATCATACCTCTGAGTAGGGCGACTAGCAATCTTTTCACCGGCAGAAGGACCAGACCGCATCACCTTATTTGCAGCTTTGAAATTCTGACCTCTATTACTGATCTTTCTCACCATCCTACTGAAGTTTTTGGTGAGTAATGCAATGTCATCTTCAAGTTCTGACTCATTACCAGATTTGGACGATTCATTCGCTTCAACTTTTAGAGCAACTCCCTTCTCCCTTTTGTTTTGCTTGAGATTCATCTCATAAGTTTGTAGAGAACCCATGAGTTCATCTAGTCTCATGGTGGATGTGTTTCTTACTTCTTCTATCACAGCAATCTTGGCCGAAAATTTTTCAGGTAGAGACCTCAGCGTCTTTTCAACTAACATCTTTTGAGAATTTTTCTTACCCAGTTGAAATGCCTGGTTAGCTATATCTCTTAATCTTCCATTGAACTCTGCAACAAACTCGTTTTCATTCATTTTCAGATTTTCAAACTGGGAGGCAAGCATTTGCAGTTTATAAGCCTTAACCGTGCTGCTCCCCTCATGCACATTTTGAAGGATGTCCCAGGATTCTTTTGCGTGCTCGCATGTTGATATAAGCTTGAACTGCTCTTCATCGACTGCAGTGAAGATGGCATTCACTGCTTTTGAGTTTCCTAATGCAGCACGCTCCTCTTCAGGATTCCAGTCTCTCACGGGTTTGATGCATTCCTTGCCTTCCTTGTTTACTTCAGTTGGAGGACTCCATCCTTCAACCGTAGCCACCCAAGCTTTCTCATCCAGGGACTTGATAAAGGCTCACATGCGTGACTTCCAATATATGTAGTTGGATCCGGTGAGTAAGGGAGGACGAGTAACGGAGGCACCTTCTTTGGTATTCATGATGAGCGTACTGACACACAAGGTCACACCCTCTTTGAACAAACAAAGTAATACAGATGACCTGCTCTGATACCAAATGAAATTCAGTACGCAGTAATGAATCTTAAGAACAGCTAAACAGCACACACCAAGCAGAGACACACAAGACTTGGTAACGCAGTTCGGTGCGCACACCTACATCTGCGGGGCCACACCCAGAAAAATAGAATACTTCACTATAATAATCAGAGAATACAAACTCTAATAATCACGCTTCTATAAGGAAGAACACACTCCCCCTTAATACAAACCGTGAGGGGTGATCGCAATCAACCCTGTGAAGTATTCTTGGCAAGCTCCCCTTGCCAGCAAGCTCCCCTTGCACCATCGACTAGATCAACTCCCTTGATCCTACGTGCGTAGTCGTCGGCCTCCCTCCCGGAGTTTTCTTTCCAAATTTTTTGTCACAAAGTTTGTAACCAAGCCGTCACATCTGCCGAACCCTAATAGCATGCCGTCCGCAATCCACGGTTCAATCAGCACAGATATAATCAAATCTTGATACGGCTGGTCAACTGCAATACACGCAACTCTTCAACCAGAATGAGATCCCACAAAATCCACAGGAGATCGTTGCAAGATATTGCCAGCTAAAATCTCTCCAACCGACTTTCAAACAAAGGTAACCGAGAGAGATATATATAGCCAATCAAATCTTTAACAATATTAATCAACGAAAATACCTGAACTGTTAAAGATAGAAACTCAAGATCGCGAGGACTTCCAGGCTCGGATCCTCGAATACCTTGAACAAACAAAGCCGCCTATAGACACAGCATGTTGAACATCATGGTTCAACATACTGTTCAACAATTTATCCAACAAGGTAAGCTGAGTCGATTCTCTCCTTCAGATTACAGCAACTCAGGTGCAACAAAACGTTCAACAAAAGACCCAACAACTTCCAGATAACTCGTCTTATCAGAGTGCCACATATGACAATGCGATCATCAATAATGCATACATGAATGTCATGAATAAAACCTAACAGGGATTTTTCAGGGAATTTCAGCTAAATTTTGCGCAAGGTCCAATACTTGTGATTTTGGAGCTATTTTCCGTACAACTTTCAAACTGTTTGAGCCGGTTGTAAGCCATGTCAAGCAATCCAAATGCATTTCTTAAGAATTTAACCCGATTTAAGATATTTCTTTGCCAGATTGAAGCTAATTTTGTTCGTTATATAACATTGATCGCTGCTATATGAGTTATTCTTTTTCGACAGAATATAAGCATGAGATGTTTATACACTTCCTACTCTTTCATGGCTTTGGCGATTGAGATGGATATGATGAGCGAGAGTATCATTTGGAAGCTTTCTTCTTACATTTTAACCTTTTTAATGAAAAGGAGTGTATGTAAGCTTATCACAAATTAAATGAAGAGGCACTATCTTGGTATACACAGTACCAGATATCTTTTTAACAGTGATCATTATTTAAAATCAATCTTCAATATTATTATGTTCCAGCAGAGCCAAATCCTGAGCCAAAGCCTGAGTTCAAGCTTATGCCAGAGTTTGAGCTTATGATCCATTCTGAGCCCAGGCCTGTAACTGGGCCTGAGCCGAGCTGGAGCTAAAGCAGTAGATTGATTTTGATACAATACTGTAGCTCGAGCTAGAGCCCCGCCTTATTGATCCCGCACCAAAGCTATGGCCAGAGACATGGGTTATGCAAAGCATATTGATGCCATCATTTCATTTCAGATCATTCACATCCTACTAGCTACCAGATTTTGCGCACAAAATTTTATGGATTTGGCACATTCTCATGAAAATGTTCGTCTTCAAGTTTACATTTTGTTTCATTTTAAAGTTCGAGAATCGGGGATGCGGCCTTTTCAACTAAACGAAAGGGTTGACTTTAAAATTGGGAATTGAGGTTTTATTTGATTTATTTAGATTTGTCTATGTAAGCACGTGTTATGCACGTAGTTGAGGCTATAAATAAGTTGTATCTGTTGTGAAGGGAAAAGTAGAATAGTAGGTGTAAGGGGTTAAGAGCCCTCCACCCTCATATATATAGCTTTCAATGATGGGCCGGATACCCAATGTGCCTCATGGACCTGTTCATAACACTTCCCCTTATCCAACCAACATTGAATAAGATGTGGATTCTTCAGTATCCTAGTTAGGATAACTGCCTTGTTAAATAAAGAACAGTTTATCCATAACTTCCCCTGTTTTGGGGATGTGTCTAGGGGTGGATACTTCAGGATCCAGAGTCAACGAGGTTGCCTCGTCAAAACCTTGACTACGGAAAACCCTGTGGGAAAAAAACCAGGAGCCAAGGGAAAAGAGTACAACTCTGCGGTTGACTCCCCCTCATCTGACCAAGCTTCAGGCTTGCAGTTTTCCTATGAATCTATACATTAGTCTCCTATGTATCTATGAGTTCATAGTCCTCTCATCCTAACCCAGTTTACATTTACTCACTCTCCTCATCCCAATCCCATATACAAGTTTCTCAAAGATACTAGTAGGCAGGGATTTGGTAAGCAAATCCGCCAAGTTATTACATGATTGGATTTTCTGTACATCAATCTGCTTCTGCTTCTAAAGGTCGTGCGTCTAGAAGAACTTGGGGGGGATATGCTTCGTCTTGTCGTCTTTGATGTAGCCGTCCTGTAGCTGGGCTATACATGCAGCATTGTCTTCATGAAGTGGAGTAGGCGCAAGAATGCCGGTCATCAGGCCGGTGGAGGTGAGGATGTGATAGATCACATAGCGTAGCCAGAAACATTCCTTGCTTGCTTCGAAGATCGCTAGGAGCTCTAATGAGTGGATGAGACGGTCGTCATGGTCTGCTTCACAGATCTCCAGGATATGGCTGTGCCGCCATAAGTAAACATGTATCCGGTCTGAGATTTCTCCGCATGAGGATCGGACCTGTAGCATGCATCAGCATAACCAACTAAACCTGTTGTTGCCCCTCTCCTGTAGAATAGACCTAAGTCTATGGACCCTTGGAGGTAGCACAGAAGATGGTTAACTCCGGCCCAGTGCCGCTGTGTAGGTGCATCACTATATCTGGCTAGTGGGTTGACTGTAAATGCTATGTCAGGGCGAGTGCAGTTAGCCAGGTAAAGGAGTGCACCGATAGCACTTAGATAAGGCACTTCAGGGCCTAGTGCTTCCTCCCCCTCTTCTAGCGGCCTAAAAGGGTCTTTATGTATATCCAATGGTCTGACGACCATTGGAGTGCTGAGGGGGTGACACTTATCCATCTGAAACTTTTTCAATAAGTTCGATGTGTAAGTTGACTGATGTAACAGGATCCCATCGTTAAGATGCTCTATTTGAAGACCTAAACAGAATTTTGACTTTCCGAGGTCTTTCATCTAGAAGGTTTTTGTCAAGCTTCTAGAAATCTCGGCGATCTCTTTAGGAGATCCGATGAGGTTCAAGTCGTCCACATAGACGGCTAAAATAACAAATCATGTTGCCTTTACTCTTATAAAGATGCAATGACAGACTGGGTCATTTGTAAATCTTTGTTTTGCAAGGAAGTCGCTCAGTCTGTTATACCACATCCTTCCAGATTGTTTTAGACCATATAATGATCTTTGTAGTTTCACTGAGTAGATGTCATGTTCTCTCTATTTTAGTGCTGCAGACAAAGAATAACCGTCAGGCAATCTCATGTAGATGTCTCGGTCTAGGTTGCCATATAGGTATTCAGTAACCACGTCCATGAGTTGCATATCTAAACCCTCTTGGGCTGTTAAGCCAATGAGGAATCGGAAGGTGATTGAGTCCATGATCGGGGAGTATGTGGCTTCAAAATCCACCCCTGGACGTTGGGTAAAACCTTGCGCTACAAGCCTTGCTTTGTAGCGAACGATCTCATTCTGTTCATTTCGTTTTCTAACAAATACCCATTTATAACCCACATGTTTTACACCTTTTGGTGTCTGGACTATGGGTCCGAAGACCTTGCGTTTGGTGAGTGAATCCAACTCCACTCCTATTGCCGCTTTCCACTTTGGCCAATCATCTCTGCTTTGACATTCTGTCAGAGAGCGTGGTTCAATATCATCGTCGCAGTACGCGACGTTGATAGCAATATTACACGCAAATGTGTCATCTATGGTTGTGCTCTTTCTGTTCCAATACTCCCCAGTTGGTACATAGTGTATCGATACTTCATTTTCTCCCGGTTTTTCCTCTTCATGAGAGTTTGGGAGAGATGGGGTAGCAGGGCTTATATTAGCATCCTGTGGTGGTATTTGTTTACCATTGCCAAGGGTCCTACTCTTTCGAGGGACTTGGTCTTTGGATCCCGGTGGTCGCCCTCTCTTTTTGAGAGGTCCAACCATTTCTGCTGCAGGCGGATTGCATCCATTTTGCGGTATGTCAATCCTAGCTGGAGTGTTAGCAGCAGGGACGTGTGATTTGACAATCTTCTGGTTGTCAGTAAATTTGTCCGGCAAGAGATGGACAGTGTTTTGGATGTGGAGAATCTTCAGGACCTCCTCCTCACACTGGCTTGTGGGCGGATCAAAGTGACATAATGTCTTTGTATCCCAAGTGATACATTCTGAAGCTTCGGGCTTCTTTGTCTGTGAGCCTAGTCTTGGAAACGATGTTTCATCCAATTCACAGTCTTCTAGACGTGCCTTGAAAACGTCTCCCGTAAGGGGTTCTAGAAATCTAATTATGGAGGGCGTGTCAAACCCAACATAAATGCCTAGACGACGTTGTAGACCCATCTTTGTCCTTTGTGGTGGTGCTATGGGGACGTATACTGCACAACCAAATATTCTCAAGTGTGAGACAATTGGTGGGGGTTCAAAGTGCTAGTTGCATTGGAGAAGATGACCGACCTCCAGAAGGTCTTAATTTTATTAAAGATGCAGCATGCAAAATTGCATGACCCCACGCATTCACTGGCATCTGGGATTGAAGTAATAATGGACGAGCAATCCATTGCAGTCTCTTAATTAGAGATTCTGCTAACCCATTTTGGGTGTGAACATGTGCTACAGGATGTTCGACTTCAATTTCTTGAGCTTGGCAATAGTCTAGAAAGACTTGTGACGTAAACTTCCCCGCATTGTCCGGACGAAGTTTCTTTATGTGGTAGTCAGGGAAGTGGGCCCGTAACTTGATTATCTGAGCTAAAAGCTTAGATAGTGCTAGGTTACGGGTGGACAGTAGACACACATGTGACCACTTAGTAGATGCGTCTATCGGGACCATAAAGTACCTGAACGGACCACTTGATGGGTGTATCGGCCCACAAATGTCTCCGTGGATTCTTTCCAGAAAGCTGGGGGACTCCACGTCCACTTTTAGTGGAGAGGGTCTCGTGATCCGTTTACCCTTGTAACAGGGTGGACATGGGAATTTGCCTTTTTGAAGAATCTTCAGGTTCTTCAGGTCTATACCCCTGGAGCTCTTTATGATGCGGTACATCATAACAGAGCCAGGGTGTCCCAGTCTACTGTGCCAGAGTTGGAATTCTGGTGTTTGGGGGCACTGCAGGCGCTCCGCCATGGATGTTTCTGGAGTTTGTATACTTGTTTGGTAGAGTCCCGAGGGGAGTCCCTTGAAATGTTCCACAATGGTTTTTGAACCATTTGTAAGAGACGTTACAAGCAAGTATTCCCTTTTATCTTCCTCGACCGTCTCTAAGTGATATCCGTTTAAACGGATATCTTTAAAGCTTAGGAGGTTTCGGATAGATTTAGGGAAGTATAACGCATTTTTAAGTGTGATTTGTGTGTTACCGGGGAGCAATATAATTGCTTCCCCTGATCCTTCGATTATGTTTGCTGGTCCTGAGATTGTTCTCAGTGGGCCAGAATAGCTACTTATGCTCGTGAAGTAGTCTATGTTTTGAAGGATCGAGTGCGTCGATGCACTGTCCACTAGGCAGATTAATTCCATATCTAAAAAGAAAGACATTCAAGCAGTAAATGATATGAAAAGAAAAGATCTACTTTCATAAAAATAAATGCTCAAAATATTGTTTGACATGGAAATAAAACTAGATACGATACATAAAAAGAAGATACATTGCTAGTACATAGAAGTGGTCCAGAACTAGAGAGTGTCATCTCCCATGAAGTCTTCAGGAGTCCATGAGGTCTCTGGTAACGCTGCGCTCTCAATCAGGTTTGTCTCAGCTCGAGGCTTGATGTTTGCCTGGTAGAGGTCCTGGAGGTGTTTTGGTGTGCGGCAGATTCTGGACCAGTGGCCCGTCATTCCGCATTTGGAGCACTTGTCCTCCCAGTCTTTCTTGGGAGTGCCACCTTTGTTGGACACCCTCTTTTGCTTCTTGTCCACGAACTTCTGGTTCTGAGGAGGAGCTGGGGGAGTGGCCTTCTTCCGCTGATTTTGTTCTTTCCATTTCTGGAATTTCGCCTTTTTGTCCATCTTCTTCTTCTGGGAAGGCTGGAAGTGTGCCTCTGCAGGAGGTGGCAGTGGAGCGGAGCCAGGAGGGCGCAGGTTATGAGTGACAACCAACAGGTCTCTGTTCTGTTCAGCCATAAGCAGGCATGAAAGCAGATCAGAGTACTTTGTGAACTTCCTCTCACGGTATTATTGCATAAGGATCATGTCCTTTTCATGGAAAGACGTGAACGTCTTTTCCAGCAACATTTTCTCCGTCACCGTTTCACTACACAACTTCAGGCGTGAGGTGATACGGAAGAGTGCTGAGTTGTATTCCGCTACGGATTTGTAGTCCTGTATGCGGAGATGAGTCCACTCGTACTGCGCACGGGGGAGTATGACATCTCTCTGATGCCTGTACCTCTCCTTGAGTGCGTCCCACAGCTCGTAAGGGTCATCTACAGTAAGGTACTCATCCTTCAGGGTCGAGTCTAAATGTTTCCTGATATATATAATGGCTTTCGCCTTTAATATATCGGAAACTTCCTCTGTACGAGGGGCTTCCACTGAAGCATCCTTGTCGGCTGAGGCAATACTTGTTGTTGCCTTCTCAGTCTTTGTGAGACTGAAACCATGAGAGCGCAGATGGAACTTCAGGTCCAACCGCCAACTCAGGTAGTTTGACCCATCGGCATTCATGACCGAAAAGTCGACATTTGCAAGTCTGGCCATTGAATGATCTAGCAATATAAAAAAAACATCATGTATCATTTAAACTGAGTAAAATAGACATCCACGCATGTATTTCAAACATTTTTCATAGCATGGATCATATTAAAATAAATTTAACATACATTCTTTTTACAGTTTCATAATGTGAATAATTAACAAAGATTAACATTCACGCATGCTGTTAGGCAGTTTCATTGTAACATTAAACATGGTATTAAAATAATTAACATCCACGAAATTAATGCATAAGCAATGAAAAAGAAAATGACTTAGGACTATGGGGATCAGCCAGCCGACACCGAAAAAAGAGGTACAGTCCGAAGTTACATCAAAATTAGCATGAAAGAATAAAATACAACTCGGGAACTTCAGAGAGAAGCCCATATCTTCATTTTGCGTATGCCTTCAGCTCATTTTTGGTGTCCTTCGGTCTTCTTTTTACATTTATATCATCACTTACAAATTTCTCTCAAAAAAAAGAAAAATTACAGGAAATTAAAAAGTGTCGGAAACCTGGCTGATCCCTAAAAACATAGCCTAATTTGCACATTCACGCAGATAATATATTGAAAACATACAACCACGCAGATAATCAATCACAGGCATGTAAAGATTAATTTAAATAATCTAAATTGTGTGTGACATGCAAAAAAATTTATTTTGAAAAACTTTTACCTTTGATCCATATTTTAATGTTTTGTTTACCGCTTAAAAACCCTTTAAAGTTTCTTTTAATTATTTTGGGCTTTTTAGGGCCAAAAATAAAAGAAGAAAAATTATTTATGTAAATGGTCTAATTTTCTGGCTTTTTGGGCCATGAAAACAACCCATTATGGTTAATTGGGCCTCCCCCGAAAAATTGGCCCGTTAAGGGCCAGGGTTTCCGAAAAACCCTAGGGGGGCCCGCAGGGCCGCGGCCGCCGTGGCGGCGGGGCCGCGGCTTCAAGCCGGCCGCGGCTTCAGGCCGAGGCCGCCGCGGCATGAGGCCGCCGCGGCCGATAGCCGCGGCGTTTTTCCGTCGGCGGCACTCGTAGGGTGCCGCCGTTTAGCCCTTCGGGCGTGCGAGGTATGGATCAAGGTTTGGGGGGGTAAAAAACAGATTTTTCGAGAATTTAGATCGCCAAAAAACTTATTTTTATTGTTTTTAGACATGCGGATCTAAATAAAACTGTGATATTTACCGAGTTTTAAACTTTTTGATCTTAAAACATGCAGATCTAATCGTGAAAAGCAAGTTTAGATCTAAAAGTTTTGATTTTTACCTCTAGATTCGACAAGGGAATCTAGTCGACGGTTGGTGAAGGATGCCCTTTTCGCTCCCCGTTGAGAAGATTACGATCTTCTTGAATCTGAGCGATTGCTGGATCTCCTTTCCCGCGAGCCGCCGTCTCCTCCAACGAGCGTGATCGTGCTGATAACGTGTTGTGAAGGGAAAAGTAGGGAAATAGGTGTAGAGGGTTAAGAGCCCCCTACCCTTGTATTTATAGCTTTCAATAGTGGGTTGGATACCCAATGGGCCTATTCATAACATGGATCAATTTATCAATAAATGAGAATTATTTTAGAGAAGTTTCTCTTTGAGTTTTTTTAATGAGAAGTGAGAAATTGGGCATGTGTGTACGAATCCTATATTTCTATTATATCTCTTGCATGCTGATTTACTGGAGTGAGCGGCGGATTGACACGTGAGAAGTCTTCAACATCCATTATTCTTGTTAGAAACCCTAGATCTATGGTTTTTGCCCTTTTTGCTTTCTTTGATCTTTAGTATCATGCGTCAATGAGCCTTGTCGTAGTTTAGTTAAGCGGAAGCCTAATGTTTAATGTTTAATTATAGTGTCACATATAGGAATAACTATATGTTTTAATATTTTAAAAAATGTCGTTAATGATTAGCAAAAGATTATGAGATTTTTTTGGGTTAACTTTAAATGAACAAAATGTTTAAACATGATGGAATAGGATATGGGCCACGGGTGTATTAAACTAGTGATTGTATAACATTAGTTGCACACTCTTAACTCAAAAGTTTAAATTGTTAGGTAGAGACCTGCCATTTAGTACATATCTGTCATCTTTTTTATTCTTTTCTATAGAAGACTATTTTCTATAGAAGACAATGCAGGAAGCTTGTAACAGACCATTGGCCCACGTGGATTAATAGATTTTGATTGATAGCTTTAATATTATGTTAAAGTTTTACCTCTACCCCAAAACTTTGAAGTTTTGATTAGTGCCAAGGGTCATATTTTCATATTCTACCATGCTCCTGCAAGTTGAGTGTTCTTTTTATAAGCCAACATATCGGCCTTTCATGTAGTTGTAACCCGATGGGATTTGAAATTGGGTTGCTTTGATACTGTAGATAACTCTCCAGCCGGGGCCCGTCTGGAGTAGGGCCCAGATGAGTTGGCCAGACAGAGCCCGCAAGATACAACGTCTTCCCAGAAATCACGTATGCCGAGCTTGGCCAGCTTGAAACACCAATCGACACACTCCAATAGTTCGGTCCATTCGGGGAGGGAGACCCCACGGGGCCGCCCCAGTCAGCAGCTCAGCCTTGTAAGGGAGGCCCTTGCCAGGTCAGCCCCTCTTGCAGACGACTCAAATTTTTGGAAGACTTAAACCGATACCTAAAACTTTGGCTGAGAGGATGAATCGGACTTTGCTAGAGAAAGTTTGATGTATGCTATTTAATGTCGACCTATCGAAGGAGTTCCAGCAGAGGCCATGGCGTACACGACCTACTTGGTCAATCGGTTACCGTTTGTTGCATTGGGTGGACGTTCTCCTTTGGAGGTCTGGTCGGAAAAGCCAATCCCTAACTATGAGTCTCTGCGAATATATGGTTGTCCGAGCTACTACGCTGTGAAGGAAGACAAGCTCGACGCTAGAGCCAGGAAAGGATACAAGCGGTGGTGTTTGAGACAAAGAAAAATGATTGTGAGCAAAGACGTGACGATTGATGAGTCAGTACTGATGAATGAGCATGGACCAACGACGGAGCCCAAAGAGACACCGATGAAGCAGGTCTACATGGATGTGTCTAAGGTTCCAGACAGCTCAGCTATTGACTCTAGCCGATCTACATCAGAGGCTGCATACGATGTACTCCAGACTGATGCTATTACTGTTGGAGATTCAAGCTCAGATGGTGGAGATACTCGTCTCTATAGATCACACATCAAATGAATTACATAGCATCTACGAGACCGAGGCATGAGATACGAAGACCTGCAGGTTACACTGAGATGGCCTCATTCGTTTTCCTAATGTACGTATTGATATACACACTGCTTTCAGAGATGTAGAACACTCTGAAAACACAGACAGAAAGCGATGGACGAGGAGATGGAATAATTGATGAAGAATGAAACATGAGATCTAATGGAGTTTTCTAAGGGCAAGAAGGCGATATGGTGTAAGTAGGTCTACATCAAGAAGGGCCAAAGTTGGAGAAGTTTGCTATAAAGATTGTCGTGTGGCGAATGGCACGCATAGAGAGAATGCATGGATTACAATGGGGTCTTCTCTTCGGTGGTGAAGCACTGGCTCAATTCGGATTCTGTTGGCATTGGTTGCACAACTCGACCTTGAGTTGGTGCAACTAGATGTCAAGACGAAGTTCTTGCACGGAGAGCTCAAAGAGGAGATCAATATGGCTTAGTCCGATGACCATGAGAGCGACGATGGGCTTGCATGTAGGCTGAAGAAGTCGCTTTATGGGCTAAGCAATCACCTAGACAATGGTATAAGCGTTTCGAGCGCTTTATGCCGAATGTTCAAGGGTTTGTTCGTAGCCCATATGATCATTGCGTGTTCTTTCAGAGGCTGGAGGGTGTATCATTCATTTGTCTCTTACTTTAGATTGATATGCTCCGCTTCATCAAATAAAGTGTAGATATAGAGACTGTAGTTTGTAGTCAGAGTTGAGTTGTGTATTTGAGATGGACATAGGTGAAGCACAGAGAATTCTTGTAATGGAGATTTACCGAGATAGAAGTGGTGGTATAATTCATCTTACATAAAGTATTTGAAGTCTGTTTTACAGAGATTTGGTTGTGAAACGATGAAGTCTGTAGCCACTCCGCTTGCACCTCACTTCAAGCTCTGTGCTGAGCTTTGCCCGAATAACGAGGAGACGAAGCTCATGACGAGCATACCATATGTATCCGACCCGACCCGACCTTGATGTATGCTATGGTATTTACCTGACCTGGCCCATATCGTATGTATGAGCCTTGTTGTATGCTATGGTATATACCCGATCCGACCTTTCACATGCAATTAGCATGGTGAGTCGATACATGGACAATCCAGAAAACGTACACTGACGAGATGTTCAATGGATACTTAGATACATCAATGACACCATTGACGTCTGATTGACATATAGACGAGCTAATGATGGTCCGCGAGTTGTCGGATAAGTCGATTCAGACTATGCATGTGACTTGGATGGAAGGAGATTCATGAACAGGCTGTCTTCACCCTGTCAGGAGCTCGATCTGTTGGCGGAGTTTACTTCAGTCTACGGTGGCCTTGTCTAGTACGGAGGCAGAATACATGGCACTGACTGAAGCAATAAAGGATTCGATATGACTGATGGGCTTGATAGATGACCTTGGAGTATCCCAAAAGAAGTATGATCTCCATTGTGACAGCCAAAATGCGGAGCTTAGTAAAAAATTAGATCTTCCATGAACGTGCCAATCATATCGATGTGAGGTATCACTTTGTTCAAGAATATGTGGGAGAAGAAGACGATAACATCAATTTGCTAAAGATCGGAATAGAAGACAACTCCACGAACATGTTGACTAAGGTTGATTCTGGAGCTAAGTTTAAGCACTGCTTGAACTTGCTCAATGTTATTCCAAGGTGATGTCAATGGCGACCCCCGTTGAGGGCATTGAGGCTCGATGGAGCCAGGTGAGCACCGGTAGGGGAATTGAGCTCTTCGGAGCATATTGAGGGGAACACAAGGAGACTCTTACCAAGATGGTGCATTGAAGGTCGACGGTGACAGAGGTCTAAATCTCGTCAATGCGGATATTTGTGAAAGTTGTATCGATTGAGGCGCTGAAGAAGTGTGGAAGATGTGCAAACGAGTTTTCTTGTGTAGGGCTAGCTCGCTTGTACTCTGGATCTTGTCTATCTGGCGATGCACAAGTCAGATACATGGATTCCGAGCTAATGGACTTCTTCAGACATGGATTCTCAAGTTGGAGGATCGGCGGCTCATACTTCGGCAACTCTACAGTCCAAGCTTTGGATAGCCCTGCCTAACACTTCGTCAGCTCGGCCTTTAACACGAAATTGGACAACACGAAGATGCCGACCATAGGATGCAGTGTCCTATTTGAAGTATAATTGTGATTGAATTAGGATTCCGTTTGAGTCAGCATCCTAGTCAAATAGGAATCTCTCTTCTATTAGAAAACATATTGTACCCTAGGCTATTCAAGGGGTGTTTAGAAGAGGGTTTTGGGAATAGTCGTATTGATCGTGTGATTGCGATATTGAGAGCTGTGAGCCGCCATTGTTAAGAGCCAACTTTGAGATATTGTGTTGAGAGGTTTTGGGGAGATCTTAAGTGCTTCTTTTTCGTTGGGAAGAGACACCCGCACACCCGCCCAACAAAGCAAACCCCCCGTGCAGCAATTAATACTGAATTTATGCCTTCCCACACCCTTATCATTTTGTTCATGCTTACCATTGCTCGAAAGGGATATTCCCGAATAGTTATTTTTGAGATTGATGGGTACTAAACGGCAACTAAGGATTTCCCTTAGTTGTAGTTGACATGACGGCTTATTATTGAATGGAACGAAAGGAAGATAAAATATAACTCATTTGCTTACTTTTGCTTCGCGCAATTATATGCCGCCGTCACATGCGTGCAACTAAGAGAAAACACTTGGTTTATTGGTTACTGTTATGCGTGACGGTGGAAGCTCGGATAGTCGGCGATCAAGGTGAGGGAAGAAGATGAGCGGATCACAAGAGAGCACAGAGAGAGATTGCAACTTTAGGCCGTGGACTGGTCTGGGAAACACCAATGAGTTTTACTGCGAAAGGTATTAATCCCTTCAATTTCTGGCGTTCATGTTTATGCTGGTATTTTGAGGTCACTGGTTCCATTCTGCTGGATCGTTTGCATATTACCAGGATACGAAATCTGAATTTCTTTCAAAATGCTCATACACAATCAGCACACCACTGATATTTTTGTTACTTTGTTTCTCTCCTGAATTTTCGTTGTGTTCTTTCAAGTGGTTTTATGCATAGACACAGACAGCAATTTACAAGAGGTTCTACGACTGCACACCCACGGTGCACTTAAAATAGGAAACGATAATTCATTTTCAGCCCGTGCTGTAAACTCGTATTTTTAGCAAGGCCCTTTCCAAGCTTTGGCAGTGTGTAATGCTTATCAGAAGATGATGGTGCGAGACAGGGGGGCTGTTGGAAATTTACCAATGTGGGATGATGAAGTCTTGCGCCAGCAATGTCGACTTTACTATTTAGTATTTACTAACACATATTACCGACGAGGACCGGATTCTAGGTTTCCGTGACGTGGCTCCTCCCTTTGAGGGAGACGATGTGCTACGCTTACACGTGGAGTGCGACCCTGCCGCGTATGCCGAAGATGACACGTGCTTGAACGAGGGAGTTACTATGCGCACATACCTGATCGCTCCTCGTGCGGACCACTTATTCACAAGATTGCCATCAAATGTTTACATGGCTGCCGTGAGGGGCGGACCCAGGATGTGATGGCGGAGGGCCGACGGCGAAAAATATAAAGAATCGGATAAAATATTAAATAAATTCGTAAGGAGTATTACATCAAGTAACATTTGAAATCTCGTCTAAATATATCAAAATATGTCATTACATGTTCACCATGTTAAAATACGAAACATCTTTCGTCTTTCTTCCATAAATCATCTATAATTGAATTCACACTAAATTTTTCAGCAATTTCTTTCTCAATGTAACACAAGCAAACAACCAGACAAGAAATCATCTCTCATCTTGTTACGAAGTGTAGTCTTGACTATATTCATCGCTGAAAAAGAACGCTCTGTAGTAGCTGTAGAAAATAGAAGTGTGAGAATAAGAGTTATCACTCTATACTCAAGAGGATATTGTAATGTCCCGCTCCCTAGGATACACTGGAAGTATGAATCCGTCCCAGGTTCTCCCAGAGCAGCGAGCGTTACGAAGGGAGAAAAGAAAGAAAAAAATATACAAAAGAAACTGTCAGGCCACCGCGCACTGCTGGGGTAGTACCTGTAATGTTCCCAAGGAACATACACACATACCACAGAACAATACAAAGACCACAGAGAAACACTTAAAACAAGAACACTGGTCTTTATATACGCTATCATCCATTATACATCATCTCGATCATACATCTTATACAATCATCACAACTCTCCCCAAACAAATCCAAAAGTACATGGTCACTCACACTCATCTCACTACCCAACCCACATCAACTCAACTCCCGCCACTCTAACTCCAACTCCAGCCACCTACTGCCAACTCTAGCACCAACACCTGAAAAAAATAACGTGGAGCACGTCAACGCGTACTCCAGTAGGATATCCAAACTCCCACTAGTATGCCACTCCTAAATGCAACTACTAAGTGAACAAGTGCTACAAGTGAAAGTGCTACAGGAACATGGCATGTCAATACATCAATGTATAAATGGAGCATATGAAATAAGGCAACTAAACATCCATTACTACACTACAAGAGGTAAGTAAACTGCAAGGCAAAAACTATTAAGAGCTACAACAATTATTAATTGAACAACAAGCTCAACACGAAGGCAAAGTTACAAAGAATTACAAAATTAAATAACTTATTTATTTAAATGTCAATTGGAAACATGGGCATGTGCTTAACACAGAGGCTTGTCTCAGATCTGACGTCGCAAACTCTTTTTTTGAAGAAATATAAGTTGGAGTATGTAAAGTCCGAGTATTAGCTCTCGTACCTTGGGAGTTGGAACCCCCTGTATTTATAGACCTCATGGGCCTTTTAGTGACGTTGGGGATAACGATCACCAATTATGGTGCCATGATCTCCCCCCTTTAATAGGGGTAACCGTAGCCCACGGTCCTGCTATTTATGAGCTCGCCTTCATTCCCACGTTCAATTGGTGGGAGTGCAACGGGCGACTGGTAGATGGACATTGACTAAGTCGGTGTCAGGCTTTGCTCGTGGGCTATGTGGGCCTTAGTCACTTGTCGGATGAGTCGAGTGCCGGCCCGATGACTCAACAATGGCCCCTGTCGCACGACCTCAGAGAGTTTGCCTGTTGGGGTCAAGCGACGTTACATCACATTAATGGGGCACGGCAGTCGAGGAATTAGCACTCAATGTTTTAGGCGCCAAAGCATCCGCTTTACTGATTTCGACGATTCGACGGTTCAAAATCCAAGATGCTAAGAACCCCGGATCTGCGACACGTGTCTCATCACGCTGCAGTCGTCTAGTCGATATAAGACGGTTCCAGAGTGGAAATTTGAAGCTATCATCTTCATCGTTCTTGATTCAGATTTCCTCCTTTTGAAAAATGGCTTCATCATCCATCCCGGCTTCTGGAAGGAGTTTGGTTCCCGTCATGCAGAAGAACAAAGAGGGAGCCATGGAGCCTGGTCTGATCGCCAATCAGAGATCCAAGGTTGGAGCTGATCAGATCCCCGAACTTCAGAGAAAATATGTTCGGCTCGACTATCAGATCCGGTTGTCGGGGAGGGATGAAAGGGTTCATTGTCCCGGCGATCGGGAAGTTGGGGTTTACGTCAAAGTCTTCCAATGAGGGCTTCGATTCCCTATGCATCCTTTCATGCGCTACTTTCTGAGCACCTTGAACCTTTCTCTTTGCCAGTTGATGCCAAATTCCATAGGTGCATTGGTTGGTTTCATTGCTCTGTGCGTGATGAAGAAAGTTGAACCATCGCTAGGATTGTTCAATTACTTCTTCTCGATTCCTCCTCTCAAGAATCCGGGCTGGTACATGGTAACGGCCCGTCGAGCCAGTAAGCTATTTGATGATCTCCCTTCCTCGAATTCCAACTGGAAAGAGGAGTTCGTGTTTGTGGTCTTTCAAGGCGAGGCGAGCTTTTGCACTGGATGGGGCATCCCTGACTTAGGTCTCACCGAGGACAAGCCTTTGTCCGGAGTGGAGAAGAAAGCTGTCGATGCATTGTTGAGCCTGCCGGAGAATGTAAGGAAGATGAAGTGGTTTTGGTTTGACTTGGTGCTGCGCCGGACCGTATGGACGAAAGGTCGATTCAATCGTGCCCATCAACTGTTCGATCTTCGTTCTCTGCCTTAACATGTTTTTCTTCTGCATGCATGGTCGGCTTGGGGTACCAGGTGGACCCTGCGTTGAGGGAAGGGGTCGAGACTTCTATCAGAGAAGCTGAGGAGAGAATATTATCTCCTCGAGTGCCTTCTACAGAAGAAGGAACGTCTCGATCATTCGAGGAATTACCCATTGTCGCTGATGGGGCTATTCAGCTGCCTCGTCTCCAGCAGAAGAAAAAGGAAAAGCCCCCCACCGAATTTGAGGTGATTGTTGTTGAGGGAAATAAGAGAAGGCGACGACTTCACCTTAGTGACTCGGTGCCATATGGGTCGACTGAAGCCGTGGAGCAGCCTGGGCCTTCAGACGCGAGTCAATTGTTTGGCGAGACCTACATTCCCGAGCAGGAGTAGGGAACTCTTCTAGAGGGAGATTCAGGTGAGACTAGGGCCCCCCAGAGCCCCTTCTGCATGAGGACTCATGGCCTTGGAGGGGCATGTTCCCTCCGGTGTCTCTGTCTGAGGACATTCTCGATGAATTCAGACCAATTTTACTGGAGAGTTGATCGCCTCAGGCTCCATTTGATTGTCCCACAGAGGAACTCATTCAAATGGAGTTTCCAATGAAGAGAGATAATTCTGCTCTTCTGGAGTGCGAGACCGCCTCTCGGATTGCCGAAAACACGACCCTTCTGCGGGATAGGGCCGTTCTGGAGAGGGTCGATTATGAGTGGCTTGCATCGATATCCGTCCACGCGAATGTCCAGGTAATTATTGCGATAGTCTTCATTATGGATGATGCGGGCATGGATGTTGACCATCATGCCTTGTATGCAGGCTCTCGTGGCCAATGCTATGTTGCGTCGACGCGCATCGGTGGTGGCTAATCATGAAGTCACCTCGGGGGCCGTTAAGATGTCTATGGAAATGTCTCAGGCGGAGCTGAATAGAGTGGGGCTTCTGTGCAAACTGAGACGAAACTGGGTACTCGAGCTTGAGCACGAGTTAAGAGAGTCTCGTAAAAGGGAAGCTACCCAAGACGCCTCGAGGGAGCGAGCAGAAAAAGCTCTGCTGGAGGAGAAAGCCAAGTGGGAAATCCGGGAGAATGAGCTCCTCGCCCGACTTGTCGACAGCTTTCGGGTAGTTGGCGCAGAGGCCATTGCGTAGAGGGCGGTCCAGGAATACAAGGATTCATTGCCCGAATTCGACGAGCTGTACACACAAGGCTATGAACGATGTCGATCGGAAGTGAATGATCGATTCCCTGGTATCGCCGCTAAGATCGACCAGATCCATGTGCTGTTCCCGTATATTGATGACGATGATCTAAGCCAGGGCACGGGGGAGGCTGCTCCTACCGGCGAAGTCATCATTACAACGGGTGACGATGTGGGCGCTGGTGCTCCGGGAGATCAAAAGCATGTTGCTGCGCTTGAGGGAGACCAAGGGCCTGGCGACTCGTTGCAGAAAATTGACGCTCTTCTTACCTCGCCAGAATTTTCAAATGTTTAGGGGGGTGATTGAGGTATAAACGAGGACAATTTTGTAATATAAGTGTCAGAAATTGGCTTGTATCTTCTTTGTTTGTCGTCGCTCATACCATGTGGTCGTAATGCCTGATGGCCCCCTTTCGACGGGTTAAACCCTTGCTCTAGATGGTCAGGGTTAAGCCGTTGAACCATGTCAAAAAATAGACCACCTCGTTCAGTGGCGAGGGAGCGGTCCCCTCGACTTACATCTGATGGTGCGAGAGAGTCGTTCAGTGTCGGAGGGGTGTCTCCTTCGACTTACGGCTGACAACACGGTATGGTCGTTCAGTGGCGAATGGGTGGTCCCTTCGACTTACGGCTGACGACATGGTAGGATCGTTCAGTGGCGAAAGAGTGACCCATTTGACTTACGGCTGACGACACGAGAGGGTCGTTCAGTGGCGAAGGGGTGGCCCCTTCGACTTATGGCTGACAACTCGAGAGGGTCGTTCAGTGGCGAAGGGGTGGCCCCTTCGACTTACAGCTGACGACATGTTAAGGTCGTTCAGTGGCGAAGAGGTGACCCCTTCGACTTATGGCTGATGACTCGAGATGGTCGTTCGGTGGCGAAGGGGTGGCCCCTTTGACTTACGGCTGATGACACGTTAATGTTGTTCAGTGGCGAAGGGGTGGTCCCTTCGACTTACAGCCGACGGCATGAGAGGGTCGTTCAGTGATGAAGGGGTGGCCTCTTCGGCTTACGGCTGATGACACGTTAAGGTCGTTCAGTGGTGAAGGGGTGGCCCCTTCGACTTACGCCTGATGACGTTAAAGAGTTGTTCAGTGGCGAAGGGGCGGACCCTTCGACTTACGGTTGATGACGCGAGAGGATCGTTTAGTGGCGAATGGGAGACCCCTTCGACACAATGCGAGAGGGTCATTCAGTGGTGAAGGGGTGGCCCCTTCGACTTACGGCTGACGACGCGAGAGGGTCGTTCAGTGGCGAAGGGGTGGCCCCTTCGACTTACGGCTGACGATGTGAGAGAGTCGTTTAGTGGAGAAGGGTTGGCCCATTCGACTTACAGCTAACGACTCGAGAGGATCATTCAGTGGCGAAGAGGTGGCCCCTTCGACTTATAGCTGACGACACGTTAAGGTCGTTCAGTGGCGAAAGGGTGGCCCCTTCGACTGACGATGTGAGAGGGTCGTTCAATGGCGAAGGGGGTGGCCCTCTTTGACTTATGGCTGACGGTGTGAGAGGGTCGTTCAGTAGTGAAGGGGTGGCCTCTTCGGCTTACGGCTGACGACAGTTAAGGTCGTTCAGTGGTGAAGGGGTGGCCTCTTCGACTTACGGCTGAAGATTCGATAGGGTCGTTCAGTGGTGAAGGGGCGCCCCCTTCGAATTAAGGCTGGCGACACGAGAGGGTTATTCAATGGCAAAGAGGAGGCCCCTTCGACTTACGGCTGACGACGCGAGAGGGTCGTTCAGTGGAGAAGTGGTGGTCACTTCGACTTACGGCTGATGACACGTTAAGGTCGTTCAGTATCGAAGGAGCGGCCCCTTCGACTTACGGTTGACGACTCGAGAGGGTCGTTCAGTGGCGAAGGGGAGGCCCTTTCGACTTACGGCTGACGACGCAAGAGGGTCGTTCAGTGGCAAAGGTGAGGTCCCTTCGACTTACGGCTGACGACGCGAAAGGGTCATTCAGTGGCGAAGGGGAGGCCCCTTCGACTTACGGCTGACGAC